>CM052807.1:42484358-42589654 GCA_028533885.1 Nasua narica | reverse complement strand
CTGACGCATCTAGACCTCCCCATGGTTCCTTTGGCGCTCTCACTCCTGCTGTCCTGGTTCAAGGCATCCCAGCCACAAGCACCTTCTTGCACTTCCTCAAAGTCCTTCCCTGACCTGGGACCTCGGACCAGCTCCGCCTGGGTCACTCTCTTTCCCCTCCTCCCTTGGACTGGTTAACTCTCAAGCAGTCTCCAGGTCGCAGCTGAAGGTCATTTCCTTAGGAGAGATTTCCTCACCACCACCACCGCTAGGGTTGGCACCCCGTGTCAAACTCTTAGAGCATCATATGGGGCAGCCATTAGGACACAGGGGACTGTGGACTCTGAGCAACAAACTGAGGGTTTTGGGGTGGGGGCTGGTGGTGAGTATTAAGGAGGGCACATATTGCATGCAGCACTGGGTGTGGTGCATGAACAATGAATCTTGGAACACTGGATAAAAAAAAAAGGACACAGGGGACTTTCAGCGAACTACCGAAGGCCACGAGTGGAGAGCTGGATTTTTAAAGGCTTATTTCTCTTTGGCAAACACAGGCAGGCTTGGGGAAAGAGTCTAGATTTTGGCCCCTGCTTTGCTCCCTCAGCTAGACACCTTTGTAGGCGGCCCAAACTGCTGGAGCATAAAACAGAAGCTCTGAGATCCCTTCCTAACACTTATCCCTCTGAATGCTCCAGTAAATTGCATTTAGCAAGTAAGACTGCGATTCCCTGTCACTGTCCTCCAACAGCCTCAAGAGGGCAATACCCCTGTTTGTCTCACTGAAGACACAGAGCCTGGCCCAAGCAGGGGCTGGGTGACGAGGCACGCGACAATGGAGGAGGGTTGGGCACCACTAAGCAACCACGAAGTTGTCACAGGCTTTTTTCCAGTAAGATAATAAATGTTCACTGTTCGGTCAACACTATTGTATGATCATCTTCCTTTGACTCCTGTGAATATGCAGTTTTCAGCCAAAAATCAAGAATCTAGCTTCCCTGGAAAATAACCTGATCCACGGGGATGGACTACGTGATTCGGAGTAGGAAACAGAAATCTCGGCGTTGTAAGCCAGAAGGAACGTATAAATCATCTTAACTTCCCCACTTTACAGGAAGTCAAGGATTAGAATATTTTTGTCTATATAATAGACACTGGATGCAATGATCTCCCGTACCTGGTATTCTGAGACTCTAAGATTTGCCCCAAGTCAGTCCCATGGAGAGTCACAGATCAAGACTGGTCTGCTAACGAGAGATTTAAAACAATCCCCCCGGCACTACATCCTAAGTAAGAAAACTAAGAGGGTTAATCTGTTGAATTCTGGTCAGAATCCCTGGTGTGCCAAATGCCAAAGATCAAGGAATGTGAAGTTTGGGATAATGTTACCCACAGGATCCCTTGTGCCAAAAAGATGGAATAGGGCTCAATTTTCAGGGCTTGTTAAGATATTCCTGAGTTAATGGGATTGATTTTTATACCTCATTTATATGCTCTGGAAGCAAAACCGTATACCCAAATATACACTCCTCATAATTCATATATGGATTTAATGATATCTGAAACTAAACAGACAGACAAATAGAAGGGAGATGAGTTATAGAAATGCTTGCTCTCTGCCGATGTCTGAAAAAAGAATGAGAGACACGAAGAGAAACTTATTCTGCATTCGATAATTGTAAGGATAATTATTTTTCAAAATCAAAATATCTTTGTGGTTGTTTCTTGTTAAAAAATTTTTATAAGGGGGGGGTGCCTGGGTGGCTCAGTGTCTACTTTCTGCTCAGGTCAGATCCTGGGGTCCTGGGATAAAACCCCGCATCGGGCTCCCTGTTCATTGGGGAGCCTGCTTCTCCCTCTCCTGCTTCCCCTGCTTCTGCTCTCTCTGTCAAATAAATAAAATCTTTTTAAATAAATAAATAAAATTTTTTACAAAAATGGGGCCATGCCATAAACATCGCTCTGTGCCTGCTTTAATATTATTGACAACTTTTCCTATGAATACAGATAAAGGAACCCGGGGTGTTTTAATGGCTGCAATCTGTGTCATTCTTGGATATACTATAGTTGGTTCAAATAATCAATCCCATATTCCCAGGTCTAAGGAGTTGTTTGGTTGTTTACTTTTTTTTTTTTATAATTAAATATATAACTTCACAAAGATCATTCTGGTAAATATATCTTTAGTCATACATCTGATTATTTCCCCAAAGTAAATTTGTAGAAGAGGAATTGTTTGCTTTTTTTTTTTTTAAAGATTTTATTTATTTATTTGAGATAGAGATAGTGAGAGAGAGCATGAGAAGGGAGAAGGTCAAGGGGAGAAGCAGACTCCCCATGGGGCTGGGAGCCTGATGTGGGACTCGATCCCAGGACTCCGGGATCATGACCTGAGCCGAAGGCAGTTGTTCAACCAACTGAGCCATCCAGGCGCCCCGAGAAGAGGAATTGTTAAATCAAAAAGTAAACCTACATTCTATAAGGTAAAATGCAATATGTGTTGTTTGTAGGAGAGGTTTCACATTTTCCCACATAGCTGGCTATAATCCCACAACCTAATGCCATTTATGCCATCATACAGTCTCTCTCTCCTGATCTGGTATTTTGTGCTTATCATGTAATAAATTCTGCTTGAAGCTTTTAAGAGAATAGAGAATTTAAAGGAAAAGTCAGGATAAGGTGGTGATTTGGGAAAGGCTCAGATTATCAGCCAATATGCAGGAATGAAAAGTGGGAATGGATGAGATGTGTAGAGAAAGGTGGCAGGACTCACTTTAAGAGGCTCATTCGGAAGGATGCCTGGGGGGCTCAGTTGGTTAAGCAGCTGCCTTCTGCTCGGGTCAGGACCCTGGCCTGGGATCGAGTCCCACATTGGGCTCCTTGCTCAGCAGGGAGCCTACTTCTCCCTCTGCCTCTGCCTGCCACTCTGCCTGCTTGTGCGCGCTCGCTCTCTCTCTCTCTCTCTCTCTCTGACGAATAAATAAATAAAATCTTTTTTAAAAAAAAAAGGCTCATGCGGGGGATTTCTATGGGCAAAAAAAGGTGACACTAAGCCAAAGCCTAGCCGGTTTGGATTAGAGGAAAGGTAGTACTGGCTTCCACTCTTTGCTTCTCTGGTCACCAATGAAGCCGGTGGCAGAGGGAGGGAGGTGATCACTCAGTCTTGGATAGAAAGGAAGGAAGCAAAGGTTAGACTATCAAGAAAGGATAATGGCCAACTTTGTATCTGAGTGATGCTAACCGTGACTGTATTTGCCTTGACTTATGTGTTCTGTATACAATTTTTGTCCCCATAGTTTTAAACTACAGTTGAGCACGTTTTCATATTTTAAGAGCCTTTCGTATTTCCTTTTCTGAAAACTGTGTTCATATCCTTTGCTTATTTTTCTGTTGGTTTGCTTCTTTTTCCCATCGATTTGTAGAAATTCTATATTTAACAGGGAAATTAGCCCTTTAATATATAGGTTGTGGACATTTTTCCCAGGTTGCCATTCTATTTGTGTGTGTGTGTGTGTGTGTGTGTGTGTGTGTGTGTGTTATTGATTCAGTACCACAAACAAATCTATACCAGATTCTTTCTGAGATCATTAGAAATGGCGCTAAACTCAACAAATGCTTTATTTAAGTTTTTTTTTTAAATTGTGTTAAGTAGGGGCGCCTGGGTGGCTCAGTCAATTAAGTGTCTGCCTTCGGCTCAAGTCATGATCTCAGGGTCCTGGAATCAAGCCCCTTGTCGAGCGGGGAGCCTGCTTCTCCCTCTCCCTCCACCAATTCCCGATTGTGCTCTCTCTCAAATAATAAAATATTTTTAAAAAATTGTGTTAAATATACTTAGCATACAATATACTATTTTAACCATTTTTTGCAATATATTGTTTATTAAATACCCATAAAAATTGTTCTTCTTAAGGGTAATAACAGCAGTAATTAAAACCGAGAAACATATTTATAGGGTTATTATAGTGCTGATTGTGGTTGGTTACTTGAGAATCCAAACTATGAACTGGATGTGATATTGTTTATAAATATATATAATGATTAATACTTATTATATAACAGGTACTGTGCTAAGTACGGAATTCGATATCCCACTGAATAGGTTAATAACCCTAAGAGAGAGCTAAAGGCATCTTCATTATACAGCCAAAGAAATAGGAACTTTAAAAGGTGAAGTAACTTGCAAAAGCTCTTATAGGCAATGAATTAGGCAACTGGGACTCACACACGAGCACTCTGATTTGAGCCTGAGATGCAACCAGTGTCTCACAAAGGATAGGACCCAAAACACTGTGGGTGAGATTTTTTTGTTTTTTTTAAGATTTTATTTATTTATTTGACAGGGAGAGAGAGATCACAGTAGGCAGAGGCAGGCAGAGAGGAGGAAGCAGGCTCCATGCTGAGCAGAGAGCCGGATGTGGGGCTCAATCCCAGGATTCTGGGATCACAACCTGAGCCGAAGGCAGAGGCTTTAACCCACTGAGCCACCAAGGCGCCCCTGTGTGTGAGATTCTTTTAGACAGAACACACACAACTTTAAAATTTTTCCAGTAGTGTGTATGTATGTATGTATGTAAGTATGTATACATGTAGGTGTGTATTTATTATTAGGCTTTAACACATATAATTTACCACTTTAACCATTTTTTAAATATACAGCTTAGTAGAATGAAGTATATTCACATTGTTGTGCAACTATCATCCCTATGTCATTGCCTCTGACTTTGCTGATAGCTTTTACCATGCAGAACATTTTTGTTTTTATGTCATTGAATTTAACAATTTTATATTTAATAGACTCTGCTTTGTTTCATATCTAGAAAGACCTTCCCAACTCTCAGATTATGTTTTTTAAAAATCCTCTGAAGTTTCTTCTGGTATGTATATAATTTCATTTTTTTACACTTCACTCTTTACTCCTTCAGGAATTGATCCTGGTGTAAAGTATGAGGTAAGGATCCCACTCCATTTTTTTAAATGCCTCTAGGAAATATATTTCAAACTAGACAAATTTATTTTAAATCCAAATGGGCAAAAAGCCAAACAAAAGCAGCCAGGAAAATTCTGAAAAAAAGAAGAGTAAAGGACTGGTTGGGTATGGAGGATTAGTGCTACCAGACATCAAAGACATAATTCTAAATTTGCGGTAATTAAAACAACATAGTCCTGAGTGCATAAATTCATAGAACAATAGAATAGAATAGGATAATCAGAACTTACCAGGATTTAGTATAAAAGTATAAATTTAATTGCCATCTTTATCACGTTGAGTATTTCTATCCAAGAACATGGTGCACCTTTTCATTTGTTCACGTCTTCCGTTAGAGACATATCCACAGAGTGAGAACACGGCTCCATCTGCCCCCTGCCTTCCTGTCCACTGCAGAGTGGTAATGAAAAGTTACCTGTGGACACTTTGTTTGGGGTCTAAATTGTTTTCCAGAGTCATTCCTAACATATTGGACTTCTCAGTCTATTTACATAATGTGGACAGCTGTTATCACGTCTGATTTCATTAGACATATCTGTACCATATTTCCATAGTCTGGGCTCAAACCCAACACTAAGTGTTAAAGATGAAACAGTAGGTGTTAGGTGTTGGCAGAATTCTTTTTAAAGTTTCCAGAGGCTGAGTTTGGGCCTCACTCTCAGTTGGGAAGTTCGGATGGCAGCTGGAAGTTACCTACTCCTCAGTATTACTAGTCTCCACTCTCAAGGATAGTGCTTCAAGTTATCATAGGTGCTGGTCTAGAACAGCAATGTCCTATGGAAATAAAACGGAAGTCACATATGCAACTTAAAATTGCCCATTTAACCACATTAAAAAAAGTAAAAAGAAACAGATGAAATTTAGCATTTTTTATTTAACCCAATATAGCAAAAATAGAATTTCAATATGTAATCAATATAAAACTTATTAGTGAGATATTTAACATTCTTTTTCATACTAATTCTTGAAAACCTGGTGTGTATTTCAGTTACAGCACATCTCAATTTGGACTATCCACATTCAAATCTCAACAGCCACATACGGCTTCTGGCTACCAAACTGGACAGTACAACGCTAGAAGGTGGTAATGACCAAGGAAAATTGCTTAATTTACTGGATCTCTATAAAGTTCAAGATTGGAAATATAGTATCCCAAGGGTCTAGAACAGACTTTGGAGGTAAATAATCCTCGCCCCCACTTGATATATGTGTCTTGCCTACGATGTCCCTACGAAGGGGCATCCAGACTAGAAACTGATTCACACTTCAGGAATGATGAACTCTCTGCTTCCTGAGACTAGCCAGTCCATCTGAGGGCTTTCTTAACTCAAACAAATTCCTTACTAAGGACATAGGTAGTCTGGTTTATGGTGGTCCAGGGAGCTTAGTTCGGTTGAGTAAGTAAAGCCTTAGTTGGGTTAGGAAGGATTGAAGGAGTTAAGAACTGAAAAATGACTGGGGAAGTTAAGAACTGTTAAGACTGAAGGCTGGGCTAGACAGCAAGAAGAATAACAGACCCCAAAAATGTATGTACATATACTGGCTTCACTAACCTGAAGACAGAGTGATTTGAATAATACTTTGAATTATCATAAACTTTTGAAATTTTCACAGCAAAGTAACACATAATTGGGCTATCATTAGCAAGGGCTATCATTTCTATTAGACCTGTAATACAAATAACATTATCCTAAATCTTAAAGGACTTTATCAAAATCATTAATTTCCAGACCCAGAAACCAAAGGTACTTTAAAAATCATATTCCCTCTCTCGTTTTTTTCCCCTCAATTTTATTTTAACACTTTCCTTACTCAAAAGCACGCCGGAAATGAGAAAACTTAAAAAAAAAAATCAATAAAAATGACAGCAACTGGCTGAATTATGATGCATCCCAGCTAAGTAGCGCTTGAAATAACAGACCCGAGATGTATATTTACATCTCGGTTTCTTCCCTCTCCCCCCACTCCCCTTGGTTGTGAGGAGGTGTTCTCCCGGCCAACTTCACCCCCAGCCCCAGCCCTCCCCAAGTCTACCTTTCCAAGGCAGGGGAAGGTGCATCCTCTCCCGGGCTCCTGTCAGCGCCTCCCCAGCACCTCTGGCCAGCAGCCGGCGAAACGGCGCGCCCTGGACATCCATTAACGTTTTATACTACATCTCTGCCCCCGCGGAAGCTACTCAGTTTGTTTACCGCGGCCCCACGCTCCCTCACCCGCCTACACAATGTCAACCACACTTCGGGGCAAAATGTTGGCACAGATGCTCCGCCCCCCCGCCTCCCCCAAACCAACTAAAACACCCCACCTCGGGTCGCCCCAGTGGGTTTTGTTGTACGAGGTGGGGTACTGTATTTTTTTTTTTTTTTTTACAAGAAAACAAGCATCCAAAAAAAAAAAGAAAAGAAAAAAATTCAAACTGCACCGGCTGGCCAATGGGGAAGGAGCGGGAGGTGGGCGGAGGAAGAGCGCGGCGGGCGGGGCGGGCGCGGGGGCTGGTACCGCAGGGGATTCGTGAAAACGCGCCGGGCGCAAGGTTTGGGGCTTTTTTTTTTTCCCCCTTTCCTCCCAAACGAGCTAAAGCGCGAGACTCCGCCTGAAGCTGCAGCCTTTCGGATCCACCTTAAATCTTCAGTGGACTCGGCGCAGGGGTCAGTGGGCGCAGCCAATGCCAATCAAGTTTACTACCATCAGCACGGGAGGGAAAAAAAAAAGAGGAAAAAAAAAATAATCTCAAGTTCTCTAGTCCTACATGCACTCAGACGGACGCACGCACTCATATACACTGGCACACAAAAGGAAGGAGGGGGTGGGGGGGCAGAAGCCCGAGGGGGTGGGGAAATGTTTGCAAAACGCTCGTTTGGGGCTCAGTGCCCGCGGCCCGAGCGCTCGGGGAAGGCGCGCGGGAAGCGCGGCCCGACCCGAGCGCCATGATGGTCGCCGCGGTTCGGAGCCCATTTTCTGGAGGGGGAGCTGCAATGATGCAATCCCCCGGCCCCGCGTCCCGGGTGCGCGCCCTTCTCCCTGCCTTTTCTTCGCGTTCCTTAGAGGCGCGTTGACGTTTCGCGGCCAACACGCATCGATTTCTTTTTGTATTTTGCGCTTTCTAATAATTGCCTACTGTGAGTCCCCACGCGAGACAGGCCTGGGACGCGGGCGGCCGCACGGGGACTTCGGTGTCCGTGCAAATACTACACTTTCGCTTCTGTAGGGTCCGACTGAGGCTGACCCCACCCCACCCCACCCCCACGCGAGCCGAGATCCAGGAGGTTCCCCCTCCCCCGACCCCGGGTGGGTGGAGGGGATCTGGCAGGACCGTGGGCCCTCTTTCCCTGCCCGTCCCTCTCAAGTTCGTTTGCAGGATTTTTACCTTAATGTTGGCAGGGAGGGAGGGGAGCGGGCGTAGGGTGTGGCTCAGGTGAAGGAGATGGCAAATTAAAAAAAAATCACACTCTGAAAAGCAGATTGGAGATCCTAGACGTGCATTTAAAACACCTTTTCAATCCGAAAAAGCTTATGAAGAGCAAGTGTCTACGCTCACAGTGATGAAGATGAAATGGCGAAGACAACGTTCTCCGGCCTCCTGGAAAGGTCGCTTGGCGCGGCCGGGGCGGTGGGCGCTCGGTGGCCTGAAAGGCCGCGCGCGCCGCTCCAGTCCTGTGGATTTCCACGGTCCCCTCCGTCCCGCAGTCATGCCCCTGGCCCCACATTTTCCTCTTTTCTTCCCTGCCCCAGTCCCGCGCGCTGGACAGCTGGGGATGAGTGTTGGGGCGGGGTAGGGGGGGATTTCGCAAAGCGGCTGTACGGTTGGAAGCGACCCCGCAAGCGGCTGTGGCGCTCAGCCCCTCCTGCGCGCCGCTGCGGTCGTCCTTGGCCGCCAGCGAGCCGGGAAACCTTTCGAAATGCGCGGGGCTGCGGATCATTGGAGCCCAGGGTGGGGGTGGGAGCGGGCTGCTGCCCCGAAGGGTCCACGGACTCGGAAAGGTTCTCCCCTTCGCTCAGATCCCCCCACGGCTCTAGAATTAGCAAGGTGCTAGTGTGGAGGCTCTGACTGGAAAGAAGTGGGGGGCTTCCGCTTCTTTCTTAGCCCAGAGGAGAGATTAGGAGGGAGGAAAGTTGGTGAGAAACCGCGCCGCGCCACTGCGCGGGCCGGGGCGCAGCCGCCCTCCACGGCCTGCGGGAGCCCCGGGCGCAGGAACTGCGCGCAGTGACCCAGGCGGCGCGGGAGCGGCAAGTGGCAGACGAGCAGCGAGACTCGATGGGCTGTTCGTCCTGGGGCGCCAGCCGCAGGACCCTGCCACTGCCGGGGCGGGAGGGTGCGGGGCTTCGGGGCAGTTTGGGGATACGATGACGCACCGGCCTGGGCAGCGGGGTGGCGGGTGGCTGGCGCCCGCGGCCGCAACCCCTCATAGGGACGCCCGCGGCGAGCCCCGCAGTCTGGGCCCGGGACGAGGACGCTCCGAATCTCGGGGACGCACTTGAAGAGTTGACACAGACGTGTAAAGGATCCACCCGGTGGCTTGGGGGCTGCGTTCCTGTGAACGTGCCTGGCGCGGCGAGCATCCACTTCTTCCTGGCCCAGAACTCCTAAAACGCAGTCTCTAAAAATTCACATTAAAGATGCCTCTTGAGGAAAGGAAATTGGGGTTCAGGCAGCAATTAAGAGGATTTTTTCCTCTGTCAGAGACACTTTGTGAAGTACGCTTTTTGGCTCAGAGAAACTCATTTTATTTCAATATTTCCTGACTCTCCATTCCTTCCTCCCCATTTTGAGTTGTTTTTTGTTTTTGTTGCTCTCTCAGTGTCTTCCTGAAAAAACACCCCATCTGCGTGTTTTGAATAGATTCACAAAAACACCTTTAGCCTTTAATTAAAATAATACCTACTGGAAGATGTAGCCCAGCCACCAAGGACCTTCTTTTCCCTTCCCGGCAGCCGAGGAGAGACGACCTACCCCCCCCCCCCTTATTTTAAAGCAACTTCGGGTCAAAATAAGCTGAAACTATCTTGTTTAGAGCCCCTTTTGGGGTGCAATAATATAAATGCAAGTATTTGAGGGCAACAGTTTAACCCAAATTCAGATTTCTGCAATTTAACCATCTGCAGTTGCCTAGAAAAAATAATTTACTTTTACACCTTAGCTACATTTTTAAGAGAATGTGGAATAACAGGAATCCTTTTTTAGTAAATTTGACTTTGGAATGCCTTGTTTAAATTTTTCTTACTTAAATGAAAAAATATCTCTGCCATGTGGATATGGGGCCCCAAATCCTCAGATTTGGTATTTAGATTAACCAGTTTTAGGTTGTGTAGATTATCACCAGGAAAGTTCAAAATTCAGCAATTTGTCATGACCAGTCTAATTTGAAGAATACCCGTTCTAAATTAGTGTGGCCTGCATGCCGATTTCTAAAGGACCCATACAGATCTTAATAGTTTGGACAAGCGGTGTACATTAGATGGTCTATAAACAATTGCTCTTTCTCATACCACTTCCATGTGTAAATACAGAATTTAGAGAAGTCACCATGTTACTTTCATTTTCAGTCCTGCAAATGTGTGATCAGCCAGCCTACACTTTCGTAAAAATTTTTGGTTCTGACACCTATAAGGCCTAAGTATTTGAACTAATGGAGACTTGACAATCTTATTTATATGAAAATGTGGCTTTTCCACTTCGCATGTCTAAAGCTTGGCTCACTCCTACAGAACTAAGTGGAAAATAGTGACTACTACATTCAGAGCCACATAAACATCATCTCAGACGTGGGCCTAAATTATCAAGATATTTGCCACTTCACGTTATATTTGCGTGCGACTAGAATGCCAGGTCAGATACCTCAAGCTTAATAAAGCACATTACAGCTAAACTCAATGAATAGCTATGGAAGGTTTATTTATTGATTGCTTCATGTTTAACAATAATTGGCATTTTTTCACACATTACAAAAAATTATAGTTGGCTCAGTATGCAACCATTTAAGCATAGCCATATTGTTTAACATAAGAAGGGGGAAAAAAACCTATTCTACCCAATGCAGCATTTACAAATGCACAAAACATGCCACTTTGGCTTGTATATGGTCTAGATTAAAAAAAAAAAAATCTCTTTTTAACATAAATAAGTTAGTATAATTTTTCAGTGTCTTTACAGAGTTATGTACACAGGTACACTTCAAATGGTTTGTTTCATACACATACACAGGCAATGTAAAAATACTGTTTAAAGATGTAGTATCCATTTCAGTAATTCCACGTGTGTTTTTTTTCTCTACACACTTTCCTTTAAAAACACCATTTCCTTTGGGCAGATTAACAAATAGAATGAGAAGCTTTAAATTAAAAAATATTTCATTACTTTTTTATGTGAAGTTACAGATCTTTAAAAAATATCGAAGGATTTGGAATTATTTTGACTGTGTCTACATAGCCCAAAGTCCCCCCCAAATTAAGAAAATTTCTCAACAAACCTGATAAAAATTAGATGGTTGATTTCTGAGCATTCAGAACTCCCCCCCCCCCAATATACCCCAGATTTTTGCCCAGAATTACCTGGAATGGTTACCTAACTGCTGAATAATTAACTGGCAAATTCCAATTTTAAGAGGAACTGGGGGTGGGTGGGGGGAGGACTGAGGATAGTTTTTTTTTTATTTAAAAAAAAAAGCCATTTGCCAGTATATAACGGAATCATCACAGCTCCCAAATGAGAAAAAGCTTCCTGTAAAAATAATTGGCCATTATTTGCAACTGGCGTTCAAATTCAGATGCTTTTTTTTAAATGAAGTATCAGTTTTCACTGAAAGAGACATTACATCTTTAAAGAAAACAATTCAAACCCTTCCCAAAACTGCTTCTCTCCATGCAAGTCAAATATTTTCTCCTTGCTCTAAACGGAAGCAAGCTCTTCACAATGCCCCCCCCCCATGCCAATTCCTCAGCCCCACCCCACCCTCCCTTCCCTCAAAGTTTATGTGCTACATAAAAAGTAAAAACTATATACACAGGTAGTACAATGAAGCAAATAAGGAAAAACCTAATTGCACAATGCTACATCCAATGCTTTTAGAGGCAGATCATTTAAGAGTGCCTAAAATTTTAGTGTTATTGTGGTGTTGCTTTTCAGTGCTTATACAGGATGTCCATTCCATGGAGTCAGCGATATGTATTTAAAAATTTTAATGTATATCTTCCTTGCTTCATCAAGCAGTGATGTATCTGATAAACAAGGAAACGTGCTCTTAATTCTGCAAAAGAAAAAAAAAAAGAAGAAAAGAATTAGGAGAAAAGTACTAGAATAACATTACCACTAAAGTACAGGAATCATTTTGTCACGGTCTTAATTGTGAAATACCTAAGTGACAGAACAGAAAAGTGTGTACTAAAAGTCGGTAACTATAAGTCCTCTCCATCCAAAGTTTCCTTCATTGGATTTTTACTCTCCTCTGTGTCATGTATTTTTGCTTAGAGCAGTGGGTCTCACCAGTGGGCACTTTTGCCCCCATAGGGGACATTTGGCAATGTTTGGAGACATTTTTGGTAGTCACACTGGGGGTGGGGAAGGTGCTACTGGCATCTGTTGGGAAAGGCCAGGGATGCTGCCAAACATTCTACTAATGCACAGGACAGCGTCCCACAACAAAGAATTATTCAGCCCAAAATGCCAACAGTGCAGAGGTTGAGAAACTCTGGTCTAGAGAATCGGGGTCAAAGATAGTAAGGAGAGGAAAATTAAGAAACTATAATACTTAAGAGTATCAGAATCTTCTAAATTTGAAAAATACCTGGAACTCCAACTTACAAATGCTCTCCAAAGAAAATTCTGTTAGTATTTTTTCGAGACATTCTAGTTTCTTAGTCATAAGCAAAATACACACATGAATGCTTTTGAACAGGTTCTTACTACTGTTTCTAGTGTTCTCTGAACTGCCAGTATTTACTAACAAATGCCTCTCTGTATGTCAGAATGGGGTCAGATCAAAATTCAGTCGGTGTTGAGTCACTGTGGCTCATCTGATGAGCGAGGCTACAGGTCACAAACCACAAGTCCCAAGCCGCAGGTTGCTTCAGGAAATTTTTTTCATCCAGTTTTCCCACTTCATATATAGCTATAAAATGGAGGTTCTACAGGGATGTTTTGTAGAAACTTTGAAAAATGTCAGATGGCCGTGAAGAAATCATATGTATGACATTATGAGCTAAAAACACAATAAACTGGAATCTCACCTTAATCTCTGTTCTTTATTCTTTACCCTTTTTATAAATGAGAATTTTAAAAATTAGTATCAACATCTACTGAGATCTCTTTATATGCGAAGCTATGACTGTGTTGGGGCGAAGGGAAGAGGTCATGGTCCATGAAGTTTTCAAACTATTAACATATGCATTTTGGTCATTATGGAGCCAATCCATGGAAAGTTGAGGGCTCAATTATTCAAATTAGCTATTCATAAGGATCAGATTTTAGTAGATGCAAAAAAATCTCCAATTCTCTTGCCCAGAGTAGACCTACCCTTGCCGGCCCTTGTATCTATTATCCGTTTTCCCTACAAATATCCCAATCATCCTGTTATAGCACAATGAGACAATTAGTATACACACACTGATGAGTGCCTGGACTGCTTACTCCAGCAGTTAATTTAACTTCTGCTTTGCAACTTCAGTGTTATCGGAAAATTCTGTAGGAATCTTAGCATTTTGCCATTTTATACCTTTCCCCCCCCCCTTTTTTTTTTTAAATATACAGGGTTCCTTTCCTGCTCTCCAAATTTGTAAGCCAACAGGGAAAGTGGAGGTTTGTGAAAATGATAAAAGAATGTAATATACCTCTCTATTCACCTGGTTAACAAGCGGATTCACCAAATATGAGCCATTTATACCTAACTCTTCCCTCAAATTTTAAACTTACGCACTTGCCATTTTCCCATGGATAGCTCAAAATCTGTTACTGAGTCAACTTAAGCCTCTGGGAAATGAATTCTCCTGAAGTGGGACTGAGGCATATCCCAGTTCTTGTTCAGATGGGGGAAAGAACCTATTGTTCCCGACAAGTTTTGGTGGGATTCACGGGGAATGGACCTTCTTACTCATCGAGCCTTGTTCACAAGTACTGGGGCTAGGACACTTGCTCTGGTTATTCCGTGTTGCAAGGAAAAATCATCTCAGGACACAGAAACTGTGAAAAAATTACAGTATCCCCACCAGTGATTCCCAGCCTTCCCCATTCCTACTTTTTGACCTCACGATATTCAAAAACCCGCAAGCTCTGGTCTGCCAGCAACCACTAAGATCGGGTATCTCAGGGTATGAAAGCCCAATTCGGGGTGTCAGTTACGTGCTCCTGGGAATCAACCCACCGAGCAGTTTACGTTTGACGTCTTCTGAGGCCCGGCTTCTTGGGCGTCTGCTCCACTGAACCCGCGTTCGGGGAACCGTCTGAAACATTTTCTTCTGTTCTGTTGGCTCTTTTGTTTTGAGGAGAGGAATCTAAGGGCAAGAGGGAATTTTAAAAAGAACACACACAACCTTTATTAGGAAAACAATGGCTGACAGAAGTTGGCACAATAGTCAGGGGATGAAAAACCCACACCTCCACCCACAATCCTGGATCCGTCCTGCCCAGTGGCCTTTAAGGGCACAAAATGAGGTTGTTTTCACATAACAGAAAGTGTATTCTACGCCCCAAAGCTCTCTCTCCATTGCCAAGAGGGAGGCCGTTGATAAACATCCCGGCGTAGTCACAGACCTACCGCTGGCTAGCGGGCAGGAGCTGCGATGTTTTCGGTTGGAGAAATTATCAGATAATACCTTCTCAGCTCCTGACTTAAAAATCATCACCAGACAGGCGGTGAGCCGGGCAGCATTCAAAACCTAAGATTAGCGCAGTTCACTGCCCCAAAGCTAAAGCTAAATCGGAACGCTTCGAAAAGAAAGCGGAGGTGAAGACCCTCCAGCAGACCGAAGTGGCGCCCCGGCCAGAGAGACAGACAGGCGGAGAGACGCGTTCTGTTTGGGGAAGGGTCATTACCATCTGTGGCGGGTCGCTTCCTCATCCCAGTGCACTGCTCCGCTAACCCGGTCTGGTTGTCCGGCGTATCAGTCTTTTGGTCTACCAAGTGTGTGTCCTCTGAGTTTGCCTGAGACCCCATTAAAGGCACCGCCTGGCGGGTCCCGCTGACGTCCTGGCTCTCCTGCGCCGGCACCTTGCAGGCGCCTTTGGGGGGCCGCGGGGGTCTGTAGTAGAACTCGGGCAGGCTGCCCTTCTCCACCTCCTGCCACTCGTATTTGCCCTCCAGGGGCTTGTGATTCTGGAAATCAAAATTCCACTTGCGCTGGCTTGCCTCTTCCATGTCTCTGCAGTGCTTCTCCAAGTCCCGGGTCAACTCTTCGTGGTTGACCGGGCCGAAGAGGTTTCTGCAGGCGGAGGGCTTGGGGTACTCCGCCTGTCTGGCGTCCATCCGCTCGAGGCTCGGGCTCCCGTTAGACACTCGCACGTTTGACATCTTCCTCCCCGATCCTCCCGACCGCCTCGCGCGCGCGCTCGCAAAACAAAACTGAGCAGAACAAAACGCCCCGACCCAGCCCGCACCCCTCTTATAAGCCCTGCGACCGCGCTCGGAGCCAAGAGAAACAAACACGGACAAGTAACTGCCCGAGCGTCAGGGGCGCGCTGGCTCGGGGGGAGGGGGAGGGGAAGCCCCGGCCAGGCAGCCGAGAGCCGCCGCCGAGCAAGTGTACCGGCGAGCGGGAGGGCGGGGAGGGGAGGGGAGAGCAGAGAGGAGGGGGTGGCAAAGCCCGTCCAAGCCCGGGCTGCTGCGAGCCCGCGGGTCCCGCCGACAGAGCGGCTCTCCAAACCTGGCCGGCGTCGGAGTCGCGGAGCGGCGAGGCAGTGGGGACAGGGGAGGGGGCGAAAAACACCCCGAAAAGACGAGCCCCCTTTTTTTAGTTGCCCAATATGGCGGTGGAAGGGAGGCTGACGAAGAAGAAAATGATTGACACCGCAAGTCTATTTAAACAGCGGAGGCGCTCCATTGGTTGCGGCGCCGGGAGCCGCCCAGCCGAGGCTGGCGAGCGCGGCCTTAAGGTGGCCCCGCGCGGCCGCGCCGCCTCCCCGCCCGCCCGCCCGCGCGCGCCGACGCCGACAGCGCCGCCCGGAGATTGGCTGGTCGCGTGACTGCCGGAGGTGTGCCGCTGCCAGCAAACCTGCTCCGGCTGGCCTCGGAGAAATTAAAACGAGACAAACAAACTCGCCGAACGGCCGGGAAGCCGGGGAGGGGCGGGGGCGGCGGGGCCTCGGGTTCGGGTCCCCGCGCGGCGCTGCCTGGCGCGCCCGCTGCTCGCCCGCGGGACGGAGGGGCGGGATCCCGTGATCTCCGAGGTGGCTGGCGGCCGGTTTTACGCCTCGGTGGCGATCTTGTTTTCCCGGCACTCGCCGAGCCCGGGGGTGCGGGCCGCTGGTGGCGGAGGCAGTCAGTGGGAGCTCTGCCCCCCAGCTGGGCTCTCGCGGGTGGGCGCCAGCCTCTGGCACTGCGGGGAGGCAGGGTAGCCTGCGCGGAGGGGCTGGGAGCCCCCCTGCCTCGGTGTCTCAGCTGGAGGTGAGCAGTGGTTAGCTCACTCTGAACCTAGAAGTCTCTGCTGTTCTAGGGGAGGCGGGGGAGGGGGAGGGGGCTTTGGGAAGAAGCCAAGGCGAACCTAGACGCAGCACTTCTAATGTATTCGGAACCTAAGCTCTCCCTCAATAAAAATAAGGGTCTCAAGATCAAAAACTCCGCTGGTCTCCCAAGTCCCTAATAAACTTTGTAGCTGTCTCAGACGCACTTAGGTTTCAAAAGCAAGGTTATACCCTGATCCAGGTTCTGGCTTCCCGAGCACAGTTAAAGCCATTGACGGAGGCTGCGTGTGGGAACTCGTCTCCCCTTTTTATTTTTCGATTCTTTCCCGGGTTGTAGCAGTTTCCTCTACCTGAGTCCGCCGCCAAATAAAACAGCCCCTTCCTTCCTCCACCTTTCTCCCATCAGATTCACTGCTCCAGCCCTCCCAGAACAAAATTTAGATGCAAGGGATGCCTTTAGAGGGCTACAAGTCGTTGAAGGGTGAAAGTAATCTGAAAGTCCAAATTATGAAATGATTCATAAAACCCACCACAACCATATCCTCACGTCTGATATTATTACTTGGGCATTTTTCGACTCCCCTTTGCAGCTTGAAATTACCTACCGGTAGGATCCTGCGCAGGGTGTTGGGACTTAAAACAGTAGGGGGAGGGCTGTCCTATCTGAGACCGAGCTCAAAGGGTCTACTGTCTCCCCGCTCCACGCCACCGCATCCCCCTACATATAATCTTGGTTTGGGCCAAAGTCGGTACATTCTACTGGAAACTAATCTCCCTCAGTTCTAATCCTACACAACAGCAATGGTTTCTTACGCATCTATGCTACCGTTGAGTTTGATTTTTAACTTGTTTTCTTAACCACATATTGTTTGTGTGTTCCACTTTGTGTGGGGCCTGCCTCACCTCAGCACTCCAGAAGGTCAGACCCGGCAGGGCCCTTCAGAACCCTGTGGTTCAACCCTCTCTTTTTACCACTGAGGAAATTGAGAGCAGGAGAGGTTTCCTGTCCAGGGACGCCTATCGAGGGGATAGCAGAGCCAGTGCTGGAGGCAGGTCTCCTAACTCTCAGGCTGGTTCATTTTCTCTTTCTTTCTTCCCTAATGGTTCAGGTTTTGTCTGGATTCGCCTGGGCTGTATGTGGTCTGCAGGTTCCCCTCTCTTAGGAGTGATTCAAAATGGCTCCTGCTCATTCCCTGGGCTGCCTGCAGATGTTTCCTTGATGTGGCCTGTGATCGCTGATATTTATATGCAGCTGTCACTGGCCTTTCCCATCACTATGCACTACTTCAACTCAAATGCAGATTCCAAAAGGACGAGGGTGATACCCAGAAAGCAGTGAGAGGAGAGAGGCAGTGTCCCAAACTTGTTTCAAAGTCAGGACTTCCCACCTGCTTGACAGAAAATATTTCCCCTGAGATCCAAGGGAGAGGTCTCACCTTTATTTTTCCACATTGAATGCACTACTTAATTGATCGGGTTGAAGAAGAGGGGAGAAGGTTGGGGGAAATTAGGGTAGGCCTCCATACCATAATTTATATCCTATTCCTGAGATTAGGTCACTGTTGACATTTTTACATAATTGCTAGCCTACACAGGAATTCTATAATATATATAAGCACAAATTCACATGTGGGAATAAAGTACCATATATATGTAAATGGAGATATTCCGTTGCATTAGAACATATCACAGGAGTTTGCTTTTATTAATGGAATTGATATCTTCCATAAAAGTAGAAAATCAGTATTTCCACCCTTAATGCACCCCGAATCTTTCTTCGGGTAATATGTAGGAGCACCATTTTGTTGCTTTGTTAATCTTGAAAAGTAAAGGAGTCACAGTCACGCCACCTTAAGACAACCGGGCCTCGGGCAGAAAGGCTGTGCTTACACCACCTTGCTCTGATCTAAAGTGTTTTGTTTACAGTCCAGGCTCCGGAGGTCTGTAAGGGTAAATAATGAGAAGGCAGGCATCTGCGGTAGTAGCGACGAAGCGTGAAAAAAAATACTATAGAGTCCCCAAGGGAGGAGGGAATGTGGACATCAGAGCGCCATCCTCCTGCGGAAAGCGGGCGGCTGCGAAAGAGTAAGCCAGGGCGAAAATTTTCAGAAAAACAGCGCGAAGGCGGAGCTTAGGTAGAAGGCAGAAAGTTCCACTGGCACTGCTCTAAAATGGGCTCTGCTTCCCCAGGACCCAGAATTCTCGTCCTGAGCGGTGTTTTTGCTGTCGTTTTCACTCCGGATAGTTTATTGCTTGGAACTGAGCAGTAGCACGTAAGCCAGCCCAGATTTCCGTGTCCTTCACACACCGAGAGAGGCAGACCCGAAATAACTTCAGACACCTGTGTGGCAGTCAAGTGTCCAGATGGGGAGGCAGGGCGAGCCCGCCTCCCAGATGCGGTCCTCTGGGTGAGGGGAAGTTATGCAGCCCCCAATGTTTCTGCGAAGGTGCTAGTTTCCTGGCCCAGCTGCCCCTCCCATCACAAGTACCCAATTTTAATCCTTCCTCGAGGATGTTTATAATGAGGCAGCTTTCGTTCAATTTCGCTATTCTCCGAAACCCACAGACTTTTAGAGTTTGAGAAAATTTCACAGTCCACTGTTTCTGACGTTTTCACTCAATGGGACAAATACTTATTAGGCACCTTCTACTAATTTGCTTATTCCTTTTTTTTTTTTTTTTTTTTTGACAAATATATACTGACCGCCTTAATTATCCTAGGCGCTGCGGATAGAGCAGGAAACAGATTTAGAGGATGAAGCTTATGTTCTACTAGGGGGAGGGGAGACAAAATAAACACAAAAATACAGGAGGGAAAGATATACCATGTAAGGAAGTGATACGTGCTCTAGAGAAAGGATAAGCAGGGACAAGGAAGAGAGAGGGCTGTGAGGTCCTAAAGTGACCAGAGTGGCCAAGAAAGGCCTCACTGAGGAAGTGGCCTTGGAGATAAGCCCTGAGAACCCGAGAAAGCGAGCTGTGTTGATGGCTGGGAAAAGGGTGTCCCAATAAAGGGAACAGCAAATGCAAACCCTCTGAAGTGAGAGCTTATCTGTTGTGTTCCAGGAACAGCAAGAAGAGTAGTAGCAGGAATTCAGACCATCGAGGCCTACATGGAGTTTTTATCATGGACTGAGTGATATGGGAAGCCACTGGGACTTTAGGAGGTTGTAAGCAGCTGAATGATGTGCCCTTACCATACGTAAGGTATTTCCTACACCGTTGTTCTCAGCCGCATGGGGCTTAAAAGGATGACTTAAGTCACAATCCCTGCCTTTAGGGAGTATACACTGGGTGTGAGGGGGGCCACCGTGTGCACAAGAAATTGCAGAGGTAGAAAGCAGTACATGGAAGAACAGGGTATAAAGATGAACTCCAAAGGAGGGAGAAGGAGGAACCCTTCAAGGAAGTAATATATGAGTATATGTCTTCAGATCTTGAAGAAGGAAAAAAAATATCAAGATTATCAGAATGTATTGGTAGGGGTGGTAATTGGGGGATGGGATCAGACAGTTGGCAGGCCATGGATGGTATGCTAAAAAACAAAACCAAAAACAACACTTTTATTCAATAAGCAATGAGAACTGATGGAGTTTTGGCGAAGTGAATAACGTGATCACTGTCCAGGTCTGTCTCTTGAACAAGGGGAAGCCTGGGCTTTGAGAGCCAGTGTCCAGCGACAAAGCTAAGTGGAAAGCTATGTAGGCAGTCCCATTACGGTGTTAATCCAAAGGAAGCTGGTTGTTGGGCAAAGTGTGGCTACGAGGCAAGAGGGTAGAAGCACGGGTCACGAGACCAGGATTGGAGGCAGCCTGGCACGATCAGCTGAGCTACAAAGACATAGCTGGTGGAGAGGTAACTGCAAAGGGGCCCAAACTGTCTTGGACAGCCAGATCTTTGTTGTAGGAAGTGGCATATGACAACAGAGTAAAAGAAGGGCATGAGCCTGAAGAGGCTGACTCAGGGAGGTCATTCTGGTAACTTCGAAGGCTCCAGCAAGGGCCACAAGAGCATGAAGTAGTGCGGGGGAGGAGGGAGTGAAAGCTCAGGACAGATGTAGGATTGCTTAGGTAGTTAGAAGAGCGAAGGGGACGGGGCAAGAGCGAGAGAGGGAGGGTGACTTGAAGGACCCATACTTGGGCATTTCAGAGAGTCATGCATTAACGAAGAGCAGTCACACAGAGGGAGGAGGTAACAGAGATTGCCAGCTGTCCCCCCAGATCTGTTCTCACTTTGTCCCTTGGCCTCAGAATCGTAACTGGGCTTACAGTTGCCCAGCCACACTAAATTTCCCAGCTCCTACACAGATAGATATGGACTTGTGATTAGGTATTTTCCAACAGAATGTAATAAAAAGTGGTATGTGGTCTCCCAAGCCCAGCGTATCAAACCTGTCCCATCAGCTTCCTACTTCTGCCTCTCTCTTTCCCCCTTCCCATGGGCTGTAAGGGTGAATACTACTGCAACTTTGGAAGCCACATGTTTTTTCATTTTGCTTTTGTTTTAAGTAAACTCTTCACCCAACAGGGGACTTGAACTCACGACCCCAAGATCAAGAGTCGCACGCTCTACCTAGAGGTGGAAGCAGACAGGTGGCCTGGAAGCCACATGTTGAAGGTGATAGAGCCACATCAACCTGGGTCCCTGACTACAAAGAAAAAATAAACTTCTATTTCATTGAACCATTACATTTGGGGTTTATTTGCTATAGCATCTTGTAAGGAACAGGGAAGATTAAGAATTTGATATAGTCACGGGGCGCCTGGGTGGCTCAGTGGGTTAAAGCCTCTGCCTTCAGCTCAGGTCATGATCTCAGGGTTCTGGGATCGAGCCCCACATCGGGCTCTCTGCTCAGCGGGGAGCCTGCTTCCCCCTCTCTCTCTGCCTGCCTCTCTGCCTCCTTGTGATCTCTCTCTGTCAAATAAATAAATAAAATCTTTAAAAAAAAAGAATTTGATATAGTCAGGATATACATTGAAACTCGAACCTCAAGGAAAGAAGGAGAGGCTATGTTTGTTAAGAGGGCAACAGAGATAATATTAGAAACATGAATCTGAACCATAGTGTGAAAGGTTGTCTTGGTTGGTGAGGCTCGGTGAGACCTATCCATATTTACAAATGTGCCATTAATCTTATGTCTGCATCAGATACTTAGTAGATTAAAAGTTACAAAGGTATGGGAATAAGGATGTACGAGGTGTTCTCGATTCCTTTATGTTTGTATCACACTGGAGGTATGCAACATTCATTGTTTCTATAACGTCGCATGCTCTTTTCACAGAGAGTCTGTTCCCTTAACCTCTTCTGCTGGGGGACAGCTGATTACATGACACTGTTCCCATTCCATTCCTGAAGTTGACCAGATGAGGAAAGAGGAGGCGTCCTATCTGACCTAAACTTGGCCAACCAAATTCCCTCTCCTGAAAATTCAGAACCCGGTCTCAGAAACTCTGCCTCCCCCCCGCTTGTGCTCTCTTTCTGTGTCAAATAAATAAATAAAATCTTAAAAAAAAATTTTAAATGAAAGGGCTGTCTTATGAAAGGTATCTAACCCATATATGATGGATATGTAGATAAAGATCATTTATAGAGTGTCAGAAGAAAAAACGGGCATGCAAAGAGGGGCAGAGAAGAGAGACCATGGGTTTTCGAAAGACAGATAACCCTTTCCAACCAAAGACTCCCCAGTTTCTGGATCCCGTGGCTCATGAGGTCCCACTGCCTAGACTTAAGTTCTGTGGGGCAGCCCTGTGTTTATAAAACAATTTACCCCTTTTTTTCCAAGCTAGTTTGCTCATGGGTTTCTATTAGCTGAACCCAAGATGTTCCTTATGAACACAATAGTTTCCATATTTGAAAGCAGCCTTGCTGGTGTCATCACATTTGGCCCTCATAAGACCACAGTTACAAGACAAATGCTATTGTACTCCTCACAGATGAAGCCTTGAGACAGAAGGCTGAGTGTTCCAAAGCCATGCAAGAGAGCAGAAAAGGCACAAAGACTAGCGTGCCTGCTCTTGTGAAGCAGTCCAGAATCCAAGGTGATGACACTTGGAGAAGATGCAATGACGTGGTGGGCTTGTAAATTTCACGATTGAGGAATCACTGGCTAAACTTACCTACAATGCACTATTCATAAAAAGAAGTTTGGGGGGGGGCACCTGGGTGGCTCAGTCAATTAAGCCTCCACCTCTTGGTTTCAGCTCAGGTCATGATCTTGTGGGTCTTGGGATCCAGCCCCAGGCTGGTCCCTGTGAGCTCAGTGGCTTAGCGAGGGGGTGGAGGGTGTCTGCTTGAAATTCTCTCCTTCTGCCCCTTCACCACCACATGCATGTGCTCACTCTCTGAAATAAATCATACATCTTTATTTTTTTAGATTATTTATTTTATTTGAAAGAGAGAGAGAGATCACAAGTAGGCAAAGAGGCAGGCAGAGAGAGGGGGGCGGAGCAGGCTCTCCGCTGAGCAGAGAGCCCGATGTGGGGCTCGATCCCAGGACCCTGAGATCATGACCTGAGCTGAAGTCAGAGGCTTTAACCCACTGAGCCACCCAGGCGCCCATAAATACATCTTTAAAAAAAAGAAGAAGAAGTTTCTGGGGGAAATGAGAGTTTAATTCCTGGAAAGAAAAGTAGCACCTTTGAAAGAAACTGGATTCAAGAAGGGTTGCAATTTGATAAGTGAGGTCATTCTTTAAAGAAAAAATACCGCAAGTACCTCTATTTAGAAGCAAATCATTGTTTTCAAGTAAAACATAGTAAGCAAATGCAGATTTGCTAATATTGCTGGTTTCATAAGTATGGGAAATAAATAGAAAATCTGGATTTGTGACCGCATACCTGGTTTATGTGATTTATTTACCTGATTTATTCAGTTTCCAAGATTGAAATGTAAGTGGACAACTTCTGTGACTAGAATATGGATTTGGGACAATACACATGTTCACTACCAATTCACTGTTTTCAATTACATTCTATTCTTTAAATTGAGAAAACATGAAGGAGAAAACCTCCCTCGATTATGAGCTCAGTCTTCAGTTTATGCAAACTTACACTTAAAAAGAGAGAGAGAGAGAAGAGAAAGTGCTCATTTTCTACTCCTGACCACTCTCTGAATAATTGTTCGCATGAATATTTGCTCATTCCTTCATTCATTAAATTTTTAATGAGCCCTTACCAGATGCCAGTCTTTCTGGGGACACAGTAGAAAACAAAGATAGTCAAAGTCCTGCTTTCATGGAATGGAGCTTACACTCAAGTGTGGAAGGCAGATAATACACAAACAAATAAGCATGTGTCATGTTGTTACAAGTGCTAGAAAGAAAAATAAACTACTTCAGGGTACAGAGAGTGATGACGGCAGATGCTATATTAAGAGGAAAGAATTCATTGATAAAGTGACGTTTGAATAGAGACCTCAATGAAATGAGGGCATTGACTATGTGATTTTCTATGTTCTAGGCAGAGGAAATAGCAAATCCCAGGGCCCTGGGGTAGGAATGTGCCTGGAATGGCTGAAGAACAGTAAGGGAACTGGTAAGCCAGAAATAAAGTAGGCGCAGGGAGGTAGGAAATGAAATCAGACAGTAGGTAGGGGCCCAGATGATGTATACTTTATAAGCCATGCTATCGACTTCAGGTTTTTTTTTTTTTTTAAGATTTTATTTATTTATCTGAGAGACAGAGAAAGTGAGAGAGAGCTTGAGAGGAGAGAAGGTTAGAGGAAGAAGCAGACTCCCCGTGGAGCTGGGAGCCCGATGTGGGACTCGATCCCGGAACTCAAGGATCATGACCTGAGCCAAAGGCAGTCGCTCAACCAACTGAGCCACCCAGGCGCCCTAGACTTCAGGTTTTATTCCAATTAAGCTGTCATTGAGCTGAGAGTTTTGATGGGACTTTGGCTAACTTTGATCACTTTACTGAGTGGGAAGTACTTCAAAAAAGCAAGAGAGAAGCAGAAAGACCAGTTAGCAGACTATTGCAATAATCCGAAAGGAGGTCATGTCAGCTCAGACCAGGATGGTAGCAGTGTAAGTAGAAAAAGGATAGAATTGTTAGAGGTGTTTTTAAAGACATAGCCAATGGATTTGCTGAAGGTTTGGAAATGTGTGTATCAGAGAAAGGAGTCCACAATGACTCCAAAGCTTTTTGGCCTTGGCAGCTGAAGAAAAGTTTGGCCATTTGCTGAAATGAGGTTGGCTGAGATAGGGACAAATTTCGCTTTGAATGCGTTAAGCTTGAGATATCCATAGACATCCAAATGGAGATGTTGAGTAAAAGCAGATGCATATATGAGTCTGGAATTCAGGGGAGAGAGGTTTGTGTTGGAGATACAAATTTGGAAATTTTCAGCCTTTAGGTAATGGGACTAAAAAGCCATGGGACCAGATGAGATCACCAAAGAGGTAAGTTTAGACAGAGAAGAAAAGAGGTCTGAGCAGTATGCCTTATTGTATTACAAGCTTTCAAAATCGAGAAGATGGAAAGGATCTAGGCAGAGGAGATTGGAAAGGAGCCACTGATTGGACTGGAAGAGAGCCTAGAGAGAAGTGACCCAGAGACCAAATTAAAAAATGTGTTTGAAGGAGAGAAAAATCAAATGGTTCAAGTGCTGCTAATAAGAAATATGAAGACTGAAGACTTACCGTTGGATTCGGCCATGGAGGTCACTGGTGATCTTGATAAGAGTAGTTTTGGTAGACTGGAAGATGTGAAAGCCTGACTGGTATATACCCACAAGAACAAAATATGCATACATGTACCTAGTGTAGGGAGAGGGAAGCTGGGTTCTAATATCAGTCAACCAGTCTGGAAGCAGGCCAGGAGTGAGGTCTGAGCATTGGCCGATTGGGAGTAAACACATTTTCAAAGTGTCTCCCATTGATTATCCTCTCTACTTGTTTCTTTGTATGGTTTCACGATGCTTCTTTCAAAATCTTTTCTGAACTTTCCAAAAGGTAGTCATGTCGACAAACTTTCTTAAATCTTTTTGAAAGGAATCACTTTTGGAGAATGAACTAAGAGAATTAGCACGGAATTAGCCTTGCTTGTGAGTCTCATATTTCAACTGGCTAATGTTCTGCTTAGAAATCCATTGTAGAACAGCATCTTCTGTTCCCACCACAATACAGGGTAATACACTGTTTTATTCACCAAAGAAAGAGTGTAAGGCTCTACTATAAATTCTTAGTGTATTAAAAGGGCAATGAGTTGCATTTTTATTTATTCTTGACAAAAAGCCTTTCCTTACTCTGTCATAATGGTATTCTTCTATAAACCTCAAAAATCTGCCTAGAATCTTCCCACATCAGTGGACCAATTAGATCTCTAGTGTCGAGTGCAATCTGTTGCCTTTTTCCTTAACCCCGGGTTAGATTTTCTGGCCTAGAATGTTTCAGAGTAGTTTTCCATCTCTTCCTTTACTGAAGAAAACAGGAACATCCAGAACAGTTAGGCCCTCTGTGGCCACATGAGGACAGAAGAGGGTAAGTAATCAGATAGAATTCCCCATCAGAGCCTTCCTCAGGCAGGAAGGCAGCTGGCCTGCCCTCAACAGCGCAGGAGGGCAGCACAAGGCCAGAGCCGGCAGCCCTAATCCTGCAACTATGCCAAATCACAACCATATTTATAATCTACTTTTTAAAATGCATACACAGTTTTAATCCCCACCAAATTTAATTAAACTCTAAATTTGCATAGATTCCACCTATTAAACATTTTCAGATTGTCTCATACATTAATGATACGTACCTTGCTCACCTACTGATCTGAATTTAACATTTATTTGATCATAGCAGAGTGTTTTAATAACTGTGTAGTCAGTCAAGGTGAGTATTATAACCCTTAACAAGCGAGGAAGTAGAAATAAAGATAAAAGGTCGCTTGTCTATGGCCACACACAGTTAGGTGTAAGGTCAAGGTAACAACTTAAACCTGATCCTTTTCTACTAAACTTAGCTCTTTCAGAAAGGCAGCCCCTTCCCACACACAAACACATATACCCTCCATGACATATTTGCCTTGACTTTAGATATAAATCTACAACCTTTAATCTTTTTTGTATCTCCGATGAGGCCAATTCCAATCCTCTAAGCAAAATAAATGCAAAGTATGTAGCACCCAGTAGTGGCCAATAACACACGTAGCGGTATAGCTCAAAGAGATAACTCCCATTGCAGTCTTTTTTTTTTTTTTTAGATTTTATTTATTTATTTATTTATTTGAAAGAGAAATAGTAAGAGAAAGCATGAGCAGGGGGAGGGGCAGACGGAGAAGCAGACTCCCCATCTAGCAGGGAGCCTGACATGGAGCTAGATCCTAGGACCGTGACCTGAGCCAAAGATAGATGCTTAACCAATTGAGCCACCCATGCACCACTCTCCCATTATATTCTATTAGGGGGTCTTAGAAATGGTAGTCACAGAACCCATCAAGTCTGTGGTCCCTTTTGAGAGAAAGTGCCCCACTTACAGGCTATCGCATAGGGTCCTAACCAAGAGCTGTGGTTTATGATGGGGCCTGATACAAGATGGCAATTAGCAATTCAATCTTACATTCTGACTCAAGATTTAGAACTGGGAAGCATAGTAAAAATCAGAAGGTCATGGTGAAAAGAGATTAGATACAAAGAGAAGACACACAGGGCCCCTGCAGTCACTATGTCTTAGAATAACAGACGATGGATTTCCATGGCAAAGGCATCAATCATCAACTTTTGATTCCTGCTTACATGGAACTCTTTCAAGGTCCCATAGTCTGGCTTTCTATTTTCTAGGGACTTGGCAGAATGGCTAAGATTCCTATAACACACATGAACACATGTGCACACATACTGCACATATTACTCAAGATAACAAATGAGACTGTTCCTTACAACCACCAGCCACAGATAAGTTCCATAACCAATATAAACACATGTTTAAACCCAACCAAGCTCACATAGAACCATATGCTTCTATGATAAAAGCTGTAGTTCATTCATTATCTATTGATTACTTATCATATACCAGGCATTACATGGGTGCTAGAGTTTAGAGTTACAGAGACAAATGAGCAACAGTGGCAAATAAGACAAGCTCTCGGCTCCCTGCTCAGCAGGAAAGGCGTGGGAGCCTTATACAAGAAATATATTATACAAAATTTAGAAAAACTGTATACTGATGCCGAAATGATAGATTCTCTTTTGCTTGTAAGTCATTCTCGTAGAGCTCTTCTACCCAAGTCCAGTTTATCAGTCGACATGAGATTTGTGTCAACATACTATATAAACATAGTGAAAAGATGAAAGCAGAATTAAATCATCATTCTTGAGTGCCTCAATCACTGGGAGGTAGAATGGTATGATTAGATGGACAGGGTTAACAATTACTAGTTTCATCATGACCATTACTTAATATGAATACCGGCTTCTCAGGATTTTAAATGTGGTTATGGTATTTTAGATTTAAGAGTTGGACAACCCTTGCTGATTTCTTATTTTGAGTGATTATCAAATTAGAGAAGTAAAGAAAACACAGGGCGTTTAAGGAGGAGGAAGGGGGAAAGGCACTAAGGAAAGGGAGAAGAAGAGAGATCTGAAAACCTGAATCTTTAAAAACGTTGAGTCCTCACTATATAGATGGACCCAGATTTATCATAGGTCTATATTTACTGTGGTTTAGCCATGTAATCACTTAAAATAATTTAAAAATCCATCAGTACATACTTTAACATGTTTAGTTTGATTTTCTAAAAAAAATAAAAACAAACCCAAAACTATTCTCTCTATATAAAATATATACCATTCTATACAGAGGGTTCTGTTGTACTTTTTTTCTTAGGACTAGAGATGTGAGTCAAATACCAACTCATACTTTAAGTTTTTTAAATATTCTATTATTTAAATAACCATAGGATATGGCACAATGAATTCAACAAATACTTAACTGTGCACAATCTGTATGAACCATAAGGCCAGTTACTAGAGGAATTCCAAAAAGTGAATAAGATACAATCACTGTCTTCAAGGGAGGGTTTTATTCTCTATATAAAAATTAAACAAAGAGATAATAATATTAATGCAAGGCCAAATATGTGTGCTTTAAAAATACAGTGGAAAGTAAAGTGTTATGAAGTTTTTAGAGGGGAGATCAGGGAGGGCTTCAGAAGTCGTTTTTGAAATGGGACTTAAGTGACTCAGTTGGTTAAGTGCCTGTCTTTAGTGCAGGTCACTGGGCTCCCTGCTGAGAAGAGAGACTCACCTCACTGGGCTTTCCGCTCAGCAGGGAGCTTTCTTCTCCCTCTCCCCAGGCCTGCACTCTGCCTACTTGCGCTGTGTGTCAAATGAAAAAATAAAATCTTTTTTAAAAAATGAAATGGGTCTTAAAAACTCAATGGATTTTAACCGAGTGGGGGGAGTGGTAATTGAGTTAATCAAATGGGACAATTCACTAAATGTTAACTTGGTAACCGGAAGAGTCACCTTAGGAGCACCTGGGTGGCTTAGTCAGTTAAGCGTCTGCCTTTGGCTCAGGTCATGATCTGATCTCTGGGTCCCAGGACTGAGCCACAAGTAGGGCTCCCTGATCAACGGAGAGTATGCTTCTCCCTCTCCCCTTACTTGTGCTTCCCCTCTCTGTCAGATAAATAAATAAAATCTTAAAAAACTCATCTCATTCCCCTGTTATTATTGTTACTGGCACTGTTCAAGATAGCCCATAATCATATACCAATCCCTTAAAAAATATAGGATTGAAATTCTCTCTCCCTTATGCCTACTGGCAATTCTATCTCCCACCATAAAAGCTTTATATGCCAGATATAGTCATTATTAGCATTTATGCAATTGGCAAATGGGGGAAATAATGGCAACATAAATCAGAAATTACATTGGTTCATTCATTATTTTTCCTGGCATACTTGCATTTTGAAGTGATCCGGGCAAGCCTTTTCACAATTAAGTAGAAAACCTTAGCAATATAAAGACTTTAAGAAAAAAAGCAGACAATTCCTCAGGAATGCCTTTCTTTATTGCAAATAGAGGCCTGTTTGGATCTTCAAGAACCTTTAAGCTTTTCACAACAATAACTTATATGGTGAAGCTGCACAGTGTAAACGAAAGTTTCTCCTGTGTGTTGGGGGGGGGCACTGATTGAGAAGTCTAAATTTTGGATCATATTTTTAATTTTGACGAAACTGCTTCTAATTAGAAGCAAATGCCCTCCAGGACCTATATGTGTAAGAAGGAAGCATGTATCTCAGGGTTACAGGTTCTAAAGCAGAGCTATCCAATAGAAATATGAGACATGTAATGTAATTTTAAGTTTTCTAGCAGCTTTACTTTTTATAAAAAGTAAAAGTAAAAAGTAAAAGTATATACTTTTTTTAAAAAATATTTTATTTATTTATTTGAAAGAGAGAGAGAGAGCAGGAACACAATCAAGGGGAGTGGGAGAGGAAGAAGCAGGCTTCCCGAGGAGCAGAGAGCCCTATGTGGGGCTCGATCCCAGGACCCTGGGATCAGGACCTGAGCCGAAGGCAGATGCTTAAGGACTGAGCCACTCAGGCACCCTTAGTAGTCACTTTTTTTTTTTCATTTGAGACAGTGAGAGCAGGAACACAAGCAGGATGAGTGGGAGAGGGAGAAGCAGGCTTCCCACTGAGCAGGGAGCCTGACGTGGAGCTCCATCCCAGGACCCCGGGATCATGACCTGAGCTGAAGGCAGACGCCCAACAACTGAGCCACCCAGGCGCCCAGTAGCCACATTTTTAAAGAGTAAAAAGAAACAGGTGAAATATTTCAACATGTAATCGATATAAAAACTATTAATGAGCTATTTTACATTCTTTTTTTCTTGCAAAGTCTTTGAAATCTGTTGTATATTTTACATTTATAGCACATCTCAATTTGGATTAGCATATTTATTTATTTATTTATTTTCTTTTTCTTTTTTTTTTTTTTGGATTAGCATATTTAAATGCCCAAGAGCCACACATGGCTAATGGATACCATATTGGGCAGCATAGCTCTAAAGGATGACTGAGAAGTTGAACACATATGCCAGTGGAGATTCAATTGGTATTATTTTTTATTAGCATAGTAACTTTTATTGTCCTCAAGTAACAAAGCTGCATAGGTTTTGAGGGTCTGCTCCTATATATTTTCTGTAAGTCCTGTTATTTTTAGTGCACAATTTTAAAGAACACTTGTTTTTTCCTGTACATGCATTCCTGGCCTTCCTTTCAGCCATGGGTAGTCATATGATATGGTTATGAGCAATGTAAAGGGAAGTCTGTGAAGTCATATGGGAAAATTTTTCACCCTGATAAGAAGAGACAGGCCACAAGGAGAGAGCTTAGCAACCCTCCCCCCGCCCCCCCGCCATATCTCTTTCTTTCTGTTCAAAACATTTGATATAAAAACATGATGTTTAGGGGTGACTGAGTGGCTCAGTCAGTTAAGCATCTGCCTTCCACTCAGGTCATGATCTCAGGTCCTGGGATCAAGCCCCACATCAGGATCCCTGCTCAGTGGGGAGCCTGCTTCTCTTTCTCCCTCTTGCTCCTCTCCGTCCCTGCTCTTGCTCTATCACTCTCTCAAATGAATAAATAAAATATTTTTAAAAAAAGAATATACTGTTTGAAGTTATGGCAGCCATCTCATGACTAGAAAACTCATTAATATGTTGAGGATGGCAGAATAGAAAGGTGTCTTTGCTGATCAGAGATGAAAATGCAGTGAAGCAGCTAGCCATGCAAATATGGGGGTGGGAGGGAGGCTGGGACAGAGTTCTCTAGCAGAAGGAAGGGTGCTTGAGTAGAGAAGATGTCCTCAATGGGCTTTGCATAATATTCACAACTGAGGTTCACCCTTTTTTCTCCCCTCCTCCTCCCCCTTGCTAACTGATGACAACATTCTTTCTTTAAGTATGACAAGGGTGCTGGAATTACTCCCAACACTTAAAACACTGTGGCGGCATTAGAAGCAGCAGCAAAATTTCCTTGAAGTCCCTTATCTTTAAGGTTCCATGCACAAACACTGCACTTTGGCTGCTATATATGTATTTAATACTTTAAAAAATGTTTACAGTTATCTATCCTGAAAAAGATTTCCACGACTCATTAATAAGATTATATTGTGTTGATTCGACCAATTTTGAGTAATTGGTAATGCATATTAGATTCATTGTTCAGCAATTTCTTATTCGTCTCAGGAGTCACAATAATTCAAAAACCCAGATTCACATAAATATGCGGATAAGAATGGCAGCAGTTTTTTGTTTTTATTTTTTACTGCTTCAGTCAGGGTGATAACAGGACAGTGTGCCCAGATTGCTACTAAAAAAATGGTAATGGGTCACTTTCCCAGCTACTGATTGTGGAAATTTTGGTAAGTATATTTCCTGCTGAGTCATATGACAGACTAAATGGGTAACCAATCCATTTGTGATTTTCTTTTACTCATCAAAGGATTTCTTTTCAGTGAATAAAGATGAAGTTTTATTTGACCACTTACCAGTCTTACACTAACATTTTTATCACATGTAAACAAACCAGGCGTCTCAAAGGATTCACAGTTCTTTATCAACTCTTCATCCGATTCCCATACTTAATTTTCATTAGAGTCATCTCATCCAGTGCAATAAAAGTATTCAGTTCGTTTTACAGTTGTTGATTGCCTTGACAAAGTAAGCCAGCCGTCTTTATGAGTCAGTCTTAATCATTAAGGTGAACAAAGAATCAATTCACCTTATCTACATTTCTTTTCCTTCACGAAGAAAATGTCAATTCAATCCTGGCTTAGAAAACTGGTTATCACCTTCCTCAACCAAATTAGTGTACTTCTAGATAGCAGAGCAGGATTTTAAAGTTACTTCTGACTTTGGTACAAATATGCCTTAAAAGGTATCCAAACTACCAGATTTACTAAATTTTACTATCATATTGAACATAATAAGAATATTCCAGAAGCTAATTTATTTATTTGAGAGAGACTCTGAGACCACACGCACCCATGTGAGCAGGGACTAGGGGGAGGAACAGAGGGAGAACGAGAGAGAGAATCCCAAGCAGACTCCAGCGCCCAGTGCGCAGCCCTACCCAGCCAGACCCTATGACCCCAAGATCACCACCACAGTCACGCTCAACCAACTGAGCCACTCAGGTGCCCGCAGAGGCTAATTTTTTAAGGTGAAGGCTCTATGTGAACCACACTGCAAATGTCTAAGGCCTTCAAAATTTGGCCCTACCTGCACAGGCGTCCATGCATTTTTTTCTACTGAATTTCGTGCTACCTAAAAATCTCACATTCTCTTGTAGAAATTTTCTTCTATCACAAATCCAAGTCTTCACTTAAAACTTATTAAGAGTGCAATAAAATTGCCAAATTGCTAACAGCTATGCTTTTATCCAATTCTAAGATAAAGATTCAGGTTTGGCTGAATTTACCAGTTTCGCGTTTGTTTCTGAGCACATTCAAGTGCATCATTAGAAATTCCTCCATAAAGGCACTTAAAAATCGGCTTGCCTGCCTTTGTGTGTGTTTTCAAACAGATTCAGTCATAAATCTACAACACTAAGTTCTACCAGATCTCTCATTTTCTAAGTATCATAGGCTTCTAAACCACCTGAAAAGGATTCCGAAGGCAACCTAAAACCACCTCTTAAAATTTGCTTGTTGCTCTGTGCTTTTAATGGAGATTGCTTCTAGAGTTACCTCCCTTTTTAGTTTCAAAATTTGCATGGCTGCCTTTCTGACTTTGCTTTAAGAGTCAGTCTTAATCATGCAGGTACTGCAAGCAGTTTGCTCGACCAAGATGGCTTTCGGGTTAGGCTTCTTTGCATTTTTTCCATAACAGGTACCTAAATACTACCTGCGCTTTTGGGTTTCCTGTTGCTGCTTGCCACTTCTTAGTAATGGTTACAGTGGTGCCACCACCTCCCTCGTCACGTTCGTTATAAAGCTCTCCCATGGCAGATCTGACAAAGCAAGGATTTCTGAATATTCAGGGTTTTCATTCCCGTTCGTATTTTCGCTGGTTTCGGACTTAACACTTCAAACGTCCTGTTCTCAACTTCCAGAGACGCAGGACTTTTCACTGTGAATTACAAACCAAGACGCTCTAGCAAGCGAGGGCGCCGGGGAAGCTGGACCAGAGGTCGGCCGGGCTGGTAAACAAACACCGCGCACGCGCAATGGCAGCAGGAGGGTCAACCCGCGGGTGGGCAGCCCCTGGAGGATTTTTCGTAAGGTTTAACCTGGAAAATCAAAACAAAACGCCGCTTCTTAAGGTGACAAAGTGCTCGCCTTTTCCTATTTTCACTGATTTATGGCTTTTATTTCTGAGGAACAGGGGCGGCCTTCGGGGCCTTGCAGAGAAGCCTGCAGAACTGCTCGTTCCCAAGAACTGCCGCTAGGCTGGCGGTTGGCTGTACCAGCCTCACTTGTCCTCACCGCCGAGTCTCATTCTCCTTTATTTGTTTACAACACAAATCCACCGCTCCCGGGACTCGGGGGAGGGGGGTGGGGGGACGGTCGCACCACGCCGCAAAAAATTTCCTAGTCGCGAGGCTTCCCCAAACCACGCGAGATCTGCCCGGGCGTAAAGCGGAACGTCCGCGGGTACGTTTGCGCATGCCCCTGACCATCCTTTGGAGCGCGAAAAAGTTTTGAAACTTTCTGTGGCGTCAATAGTAAACTAAATCTGGCCCTCCAGAGAGTTGTGGGGGATTCGGGCGCACAACACTGCAGTCTCTGAGACTTTGCAGTCACAACTCTGCGTGATTGCACGGTCGTCCCTTCTTTCCGTTATTATATATTGGCCGTGAATTCTGTGTGAGAGGAAGTTTCAGCGAAGCCAGTAGTAAAGGAGTGGGGGTGGAAGAGCGGATCCCCGTCCTAAAATGAGGATGACGACTTTGATGTGTTTGGAAAGATAACTCGGGGAGCCACGTAAAGGAATAAATCTGAGGGAGCCAAGATTCCCCCCCCCCCCTTACTGGAAACCCAGGGAGACTGTGCTGAACTAAGGTAATGCAGTGGGAAGGAGAAGATGGGAAAATTTGAGAGATAAATGGAGGCAGTAACTATACAGCACCCAGGAGGGGCTAGACTACAAAGACAACAGCTGGCAGTAGAAGTTCCTTGAAGTAGTGGAACCTACGCGGGTTCGTAAACAAAGGTAGATATGATTCGGCCATGATTTGTAAGGTGAAAACTGGGAAGTCCCTGAATGAGTGGAACAAGGGGATTTCTAAAAGCCATAGTCCTGAACAAGGGCTGAGGTTAGGATTAGAAAGAACGGTTAGGATTAGACGGTTTAAGGTCACAGGAGTTGGGAATTTGGGAACTGTCTTGAGAGAGCTGACTAATCTTACTTCTTTCGCAGGATACACGGGACATCGGCACGAGCATTGCATTTTGTCCTGCAACATCTGAAAGGTACCACCCAGACACCTGAAGTGCTCTCTCCCAGTAAGTCCCCTGGTTCCTACCGCCTCCACCCACCGTATACCTCAGCCAGAATGAAACGTGGATTTCGTGGAGTGCAGTGGTAGAATTTAGTTACCAAGTCTCTTAGACATACCACTGGTGCATTACAAAAAGACATACTTCTAGTTCTAGCTTTCTAGTTCACTAGGTATTAGAGTCCATGTTGGTCCTGGCAGCAGTGTCATGCAGCTTAGCCACTATATGTTGATTTTTTTTTTTTTTAAGATTTTATTTATTTGACAGAGAGAAAGAGATCACAGGTAGGCAGAGAGGCAGGCAGAGGGAGAGGGGGGAAGCAGGCTCCCTGCTGAGCAGAGAGCCTGATTGGTGGCTGGATCCTAGGTCCCTGAGGTCATGACCTGAGCTGAAGGCAGAGGTTTAACCCACTGAGCCACCCAGGCGCCTCTATATGTTGAATCTTTGTGTCCTCTCTGGAGTACAAGGCACAGGAGGGATGGAGTACATAATTTTACTAGCCCACCAAAGCAGTGGTTTGTAGGGAGGTAGTATAGCTTCATCTGTAAGAAAAAAATAAATAGAGAAAGCTACAGGATTTAAGTCAGCAATGATGGACAAAGGATCCAGGTATGAATTCTAAAATGGAAGTACTTCACTAAAGTCCCAGACATGGTAGTTCCCTAAAAAGTTCTTCCTTGGAGCACTTCACTCCATTTTAGCAGCCTAAAGTACAGCCTGGTAGCTGGGCTCTATGTGTGTCATTTATGGGAAAATGTTCTGGAAAAAAATTCATGGATGCAATAGAATAGGATTTCTGGGATGAAACTTAGATGTCTTGTTTTAGGAAGTGGGATCATCAAGCTGTAGGAGGCATGGCATCTCAATATGGTGTCACAGAAAGTGTATGGAATTGGGAATCAGACCTGGAGTTTGCCTTGGTTGGTTATGCCAGTTACTCTATGTGACTTCCCTGTGCCTCAGTTTCCCTCTTTAAAATAAGGATAACAGTGCCTACCTCATAGGATGGTTATAAAGATGAAATGAGATACTGTTTAGAAGGCTGCATGAGTTACTACATAGAACTTGATATATAATTTATGATCGACAAATGAAAGTTTGTTCTTTGAGCCTCCCACATTTATGCATGCCATCTGCCCCCCATATGTGGAAGCTCTATGTAGCATAAAGCCATCTGTATTTAAGACAGGTTCTCTACCTTGCCTTCACATTAGAATTACATGGGGAGGTTTAAAAAATGCCCAGGCTGTCCTCCAGATCAGTTAAAACAGAATCTCTGTTAGTAGAGTCTGGACATCAGTAATTTCTTAAAGCTCATTTTGCTGCTAAAGTTAGAACCACTGCTTTAAGAGTTCCTTCTAGGGCGCCTGGGTGGCTCAGTCGATTGAGCGTCTGCCATCTGCTCAGGTCATGATCCTGGGGTCGTGGCATCTAGCTCCACATCGGTCTCCCTGTTCAGTGGGGAACCTGTTTCTCCCTCTCCCTCTCCCCACTCCAACCCTGCTTGTGCTTGCTCTCGCTATCTTTCTCTCTCTCAAATAAATAAAATCTTAAAAGAAAAAAGAGTTCTGTCTAAAAGAAGAAAATTAGACCTGTGGTTTAAGAGCATCTCTATCTGTATGGCTATATATTTGAAAAATTTGTCGAGAAATAAAGGCTAGTGCTTGAGATGGGCAAATGAGTAGGGCGTAGTGGGCTATATTCAGGAAAAGAGGCCGCTATGGTAAGAATGTGGTAAACATCCGGATTTGGGAAAGGCAGGTGATGAGGTCATTAATACAGGTCCCAGGAGTACGTGGGCCTTGCTGTAGAGATAGAGGACTTTGAGCCTCCCAAGTCGATTCTTTGAGCTAGCACAGGCAACACAGATGATGATGTCTTTATTGCTTTACCTTGTGGTGAATATTGGGCTGATGACCATAGTGGGGTGGGGCAGCCTTTTACAGCTGGCTCTGCTCTGTTGGTTGGGAGGGGCATCATGGCATCACTGAAGTGTATGTATGTGGGTGTTCTGGTGGGAAGGTGTTTGTGGGAAAGCATGTGCAGCAGGCCATTGACAGTGAAACCTATCAGGGTTGTTGTGGCGGCTCTCCTGACACAAGTAGTTTTGTTGGTACTAACAGGTAAGAAAGGTGAGATGCAACCCTGTTTTTGTAACCTTTTTAGTGAATAGAGAATTTCTTGGAACAGAAGGAATGGCATGTCTGGGTCAGGGATTTGAGCTTCTAAGAGACAAGTGACTTTCTAGTAGGATGACTTTAGTTTCTAGGAATATAAGTGGTTCAGAAGTTGAAACCAACATACCCCTTCAGTCTTTGGATGCCTAGACCCAAATGTAGCAGTATTGGTCAGGAATATCTTCTGCCATATAGGGTAGCCTGCCTTTAATTGGGTCCCTTTTCTTGAGAAGCACATTAGTTTGTCTAGTCCCTAGCAAGAGCACTGGGGAAATGAGTAAACATTATTGGCTAGATAAGGAGACAAGGGATTCAGACCGCTGGGATCAGTAGTCAAAGCTTATGAAGTGGGAGAATAGCAGAATATGCCTAAGTGAGGAGTGGAATGGGGTAGGAGGATAGGAGACTTGGCGTAAGGAGGGAGGCATGTTGAAAGTTAGAGATTGGGGCGCCTGCGTGGCTCAGTGGGTTAAAGCCTCTGCCTTTGGCTCAGGTCATGATCTCACGGTCCTGGAATCGAGCCCCACATCTGGCTCTCTGCTCAGCAGGGAGCCTGTTTCCCCTTCGCTCTCTGCCTGCCTCTCTGTCTGCTTGTGATCTCTCTCGCGCCAAATAAGTAAATAAAATATTAAAAAAAAAAACAAGATAGAAAAATCTCAGGCAATGATAGTTTAGACAGTTTTATTTTATAAAAATAAGTTAAAATAGGAGTGCTGCCTGAGGTTCTATGACAAGAGATACCACAGACTGCTCTGTAGGTCTTTTGCAATTTATAGGAGAGTGAGAACTGACTAGACTATTGAACTCTCACCCATTTCAAGGGCATAATAAGTCAAGATGAAGACTGACAAAGGGGTTTCGAAGAGAATATTTAAATGGAGTTATTGGAGTGTTAGACAAGTCAGGGAGAGACTTTTCCTAAATGTAAGCTTCTTTTCCTAAATGTAAGCTTCCCTCTGTAGCAGGCACAAACTGAGAGGGGGGAGGAAGCCTTTAAGTCAGGTGGCAAAGTTTGACTATTACACAGGACTGGATATATATATTTCTTTTAAAGATTTTATTTATTTATTTGACAGAGAGAGAGAGCACAACTGGGGGAGCGGCAGGCACAGGGAGAGGGAGAAGCAGACTTCGTGCTGAGCGGGGAGCCCGATGCAGGCCGATCCCAGGACCCTGGAATCGTGACCTGAGCGGAAGGCAAATGCTTAACCGAGTAAGCCACCCAGGTGCCCAGGGTTGGATATTTTAGTTACTAACTTTTCTTAACTAAAAGTGACCAGAAAAAGGAATGGAACTGCCCAAGTTTTTATTCAGGGATGGGAAAAGAGCGAACCCCTACAGAGTATTTTCACAGGGACGGTGGAAAATAAAAATTAAGTTGCTTTCAGTTAGTCCCCCAAATCAAGTTTGTTCAGTGTGCTGGAACGTTATTGTTGGGCACCGTCTTTGTTTTTTTAATCCTGGAGGTATAAGGATGAACTGGGTGACATTCCTCCCTATAAGAATTTGTGAACACAATGCAGCATAATATATACAACAACAATATGTGTGAGGATTAAAGAAGTACTGTAGCAAAAAGGAAGATATGAGTAACTTATTTTGAAGGGGGTGGGGGTAAAGGGACATAGAACCGCACCCAAGATGAAACCCAGCAAGATTTGAGGGAGGACTAGATGTTCCGAAGGGTGACAGGGCAGAGGACACCGGGTGTCAAGTGTCAGCTGTGGAAAGAGCCCAGTGTGTGTGGGAGAGCTACAAGCAGACTGAGGGGTGTGCATAGCCAGGTGGGTGATTAAAATAGAGGTGCGCTGGAGGCCGCAGGTGTTGAGTTTTGAGTTGGGCTGTTGGCAGGTTCACCAGTGGAGAGTTATTGGAATTGTAAAAACACATACATGCACGCTGAGATGCCAGTCATTTCCTCTGTCATTCTTTTCCTCCCTCTCCTCGCCCTGCACTTTTATAAAATTTGCCAGTTAGAGAGTGCTGAGAGCGTAGTATGGGAACTCCTCTCCATCTCGCTGCCCAGCACTGATTGGATCCAGGTGTGTATCTGACTTAGGCTGAGTCCAACAGACTCTGCCTCCTAAGAATATCGATCAGAACATTGAGAGCCTGGGTCATGTATTTGTCCCCAGCTTTACTGAAATATGAGAGACAAAAATTGTATATATTTAAGATATACAGTGTGGTGTTCTGATATGCATATACATTGTGAGATTATTGTCAAGCTAATTAGTTTATCTGTATCACATAGTTACCATTTGTGTGGTAAGAACATGTGAAGTCTATCTTAGCAAATTTCAAACGTACGATACATTATTGTTAACTCTAGTCACTGTGCTGTATATTAGGTCTCCAGCACTTGTTTATCTTATAACTGAAAGTTTGTACCCTTTGATCAGACTCTCCCTATATCCCCCAATCCCCAGTCCCAGTAACCACTGTTTTACTCACTGTTACTATGAATTTGACTTGTTTAGATTCAACATATTAGTGAGATCATGCAGTATTTGTCTTTCTGTCTGTTTTATTTCACTTACTATGATGTCCTCCAGGTTCATCCATGTTGTCACAAGTGGCAGGATTTCCTTCTTTTGAAAGGATGAATAATATTCCTCTGTGTGTATCATATTTCCTTTATCCATTCATCTTTTGACAGACACTTAGACTGTTTCCGTGTCTTGGCTACAATGAATGATGCTTCAATTAATATGGGATGCAGATATCTCTTTAAGATACTGATCTTATTTCCTTGAGAGAGATTCCCAGAAATGGGATTGCTGGATCATATGGTAGTTCAGTTTTTAATTGAGATTGGGTTACTTCAATAGGAGCATTGAGCTTGTGAGGTCATGCACGTTTCAGAGACAACTTGGCCTGTTGGGACCAGCCTTTGGGGGCCAGTAATGCAGCGTGAAGCAGGATGAGCTGATATGAAAAGAGAAGCAGGTGAATGTAGCCAGTGAAGGGGGAACAGGAGACTATAGGCATCGTAGCCTTATAGAGAAAGACGGAGAGTCAGTGGCTGACTTGGCTCTGACAGCTTTCTGGTCCCTTATTTCAGTCCCATCTGAAGTTCATCTTCCTGTTCTAGAGTTCTGTACGGTTCTTCTGAGTCTTTATAATCTTTTTTCCCCCCAGACAACACTGTAAGTAGCTAATTGTGTTCTCCCCTTCCTAATGTCTTATCCTCATGAAACCACATACCTTCCATGTAAAGAACACACATATGTAGCAGGGATACTTCACTTATTACAGCTCATCTATGCCTAGAAAGAGTGGGTATCCTGTTTTTTATTCTAGAATTTTCACCTGTGTAGTAGTATTATTATTTTTTTAAGATTTTATTTAATTATTTGACACAGAGAGAGAGATCACAAGTAGGCAGAGAGGCAGGCAGAGAGAGAGGGAGAAGCAGGCTCCCTGCTGAGCAGAGAGCCCCATGCGGGGCTTGATCCCAGGACCCTGGGATCATGACCTGAGCCGAAGGCAGAGGCTTTAACCCACTGAGCCACCCAGGCGCCCTTCACCTGTGTATTATTTATTACTGCATAACAAAATAACCTAAAACTGGGGCGCCTGGGTGGCTCAGTCAATTGAGTGTCTGCCATCGGCTTGGGTCATGATTCCGGTGTCTTGGGATCAAGCCCCATGGTGGGCTTTCTGCTCAGCGGGGAGCCTGCTTCTCCCTCTCCCTCTGTCCCACCCCCGTTCTTGCTCTCTCTCAGATAAATAACTAAAATCTATAAAAAAAAACACAACCCTCCCCAAATACCCTAAATCTTACTTGCTTAAAACAATAATAAACATTATCTCATAATTTTGTGGGTCAGGAATTTGGGAGCAGCTTAGCTGGGCAGTTCTGACTTGGGGTCTGGGAACATGCTGCAGTCTCGATGTTGACAAGGTCTGCAGTCACCTGACAAGAGCCGGAGGATCTGCTGCCATGGCGACTCACTCAGCTGGTTGTTCCTTGGTGCTGGTCTGTGAGAGGCCTGTTTTCCATATGTGGCCCCTTCACAAGATGGCTTGAATGTCCTGACATGGTGGCTGGCTTCCCCCAGAATGAGTAATCTGAGATGTTGGAGAGCCAGACAGAAACTATCCTTATTGTGATCTGGCTTCAAAAGTTACATAGAACCCCTTCTGCCACATTTTCTTCACTGGAAATAGGCTACTAAGTAAGGCCCACATTTGAGGAGAGTGGTATTAGATACCACTGTTTGAAGGGAGACAGATCAAAGAATTTGTGGATATGTTTTAAAACCCCACCATCTCTCTCTCTCTCTCTCTCTCTCACACACACACACACACATATACACCCTGCCACAATGATTAGGTTACAGGAATAAAAAAACCTAAGTGTCTAATTAGTTTTGAATATACTTCAATTTCATTATTTAAACAATTCCTTTAAGTAGTTCAAGTCTCCTTTGGATAAAAATATTTCAGGTTTCATAATGCCTCCCAAGGAAGTCCTATATCTTCTCTAAAGATAACATCCATTTATATGGGGGAGTGGAGAGCAGTAGCGTCACATCCTTCCCCAAGGACGGAGAGAGAGATGGTATCCCCTGGCTTCATTCTGGACCTAGAGTATGTACTGGCAGTTTTCTGGCAAGATACCCCGTGTTGGCCTGATTGCTAGGGAACTTGCTGGTCTGTGATGCTGAAGCCTGCAGTTGGTGGATTCATGGCCTGGTTTTGGCTTTAGGCAAATCTCCCAGGGAGTGTTGGCTACTTCCCCTTGTGGACTCAGCTTCCCCTGGGCCCCTGCTGTGGAGTCATCTCACCTAGCCATGGCAGCCCCCCTGGCTGTTCAGCCTCCGTGCTTCAGTGGAACAGGAACAGCTTAGGATAGTTGACTGCTCTCTCTCTCTCTGCTTCACTACACTGTTGGAGACTTGCTATTGGCCCAAACAGCAATGGAAAGTGCAGAGAGTGAGGTATGAGGGGTCTGGGCAGTCGTCCCCAAAGAGGAGCAAAGGCAGAGATCCTCTCAACACAGAGGTGACTCATTGGTTATGAAGAATAAGGGCCCCGTAGTGATGTGCATATCCCAATCCCTGGAACCCATGAATAATTTACCTTACAAAATAAAAGGGACTTTGTAGATATGATTAAATTAAGGGCATCGAGAAGGGAAATTACCCTGAATTATCTGGGTGGCCCTAATCTAATGACACGGGTCCTTGAAAGAACCTTTCCAGTCTGAGGCCAGAGTCAAAGGCAGATGCGACTATGGAGTAATGGTTAGAAAGGTACAAAGTTGTTGGTTTTAAATATGGAGTAAGGGGGCTATGAGCCAAGGAATGTGGGTGGCTGGAAAAGCAAGGAAATAGATTCTCTCTGTAGCTTCCAGAAAGGAATGCAGCCCTGCCATCACCATGATTTCAGTCTAGTAAGACCCGTGCTGGATTTTTTTTTTTTTTAAGATTTTATTTATTTATTTGACAGAGAGATCACAAGTAGGCAGAGAGGCAGAGAGAGAGAGGGGGAAGTAGGCCCCTGCTGAGCAGAGAGCCTGACGTGGGGTGATCCCAGAACCCCGAGATCATGACCCAAGCCAAAGGCAGAGGCTTAACCCACTGAGCCACCCAGGCGCCCCCCATGTTGGGGGCGTATCATCTTACAGTTCCGTAGGTTAGAAATGTAGGCACCCAGGTGCCCCCATTTGTACTGTTTTAAGCCACTAAGTTTGTGGTAATTTTTTATAGCCATGGTAGAAAATGAATATACTCAAATCCAACTTTGGCCTAGAAAGAGGTCAGGCCTAGTTTCCTGACAGCTTTATTCTCCTTTATCTCTCTTTCTTTCTCACTAAACCTGCACTGGAAAGGGACAGACTCCATGTGGCATGTCCTATTGTTCTACCATAGGGCAGTATTTATTTTTTCATTCAGCTGACAAAGTTTAAAGATAAGTACATTAAACACCCATACACTCTTCACTTAGATTCACCAATTGTTAATGTTCTGCTATCTTTACTTGCCTTTTTGTATGTGTACATACATATATTTTCTTGTTGAACAGTTTGAGGGTAACTCGTATTTGTCTTGACACTTTATCCTGAATATGTCAGCATTTCCTAAGAATAAGAAAATTCTCCCATAAACCACAATTCCTTCCTCCCACCTAATATAACAATTCTGTGATATCATCTAATATCAGTTTCACAGTGCAAATTTCTCAAATTGTCCCAAAAGTATTTTACAGCTACTTTATATCCATTCTCTCTCCATCCTCAGTCTGCTTTTCAGCAAATCATATGTTGTGGTCTTTAGTCTCTTTGAATCTCTAACAGCACACCTTTTTAATTTTTTATTTCATGACATCGACTTAATATTATTTATTTATTTTTAAAGAGAGCATACAAGTGGTGGGGTGGGGGACAGAGGGAGAGAGAGAGAGAATCTTAAGCAGTCTCCACGTTGACGCAGGGCTCAATCTCACAACCCTGAGATCATGACCTGAGCCAAAATCAAGAATCGACACTTAACCAACTGAGCCACCCAGGTGCCCCATGACATTGACTTCTTGATAAGTCCAGATGAGTCCCCTTGTAGAATATTCTGTATTCTCAGTTTGGCTGATTATTTCCTCATAATATCTTATAACTTGTTCTCTAACCCCTGCTCTTTTAAAAAAACTAGACATTATGAATAGAGGTTTGATTAGACTCAGGTTAAACATTTTTTAGAAAGAATACTTGATTAGTAATGTTGGGTAGGTCACATTGCTTCATGTTAGGCACGTAATTTCAGGTTATCTCACTATTAGTGATGCTAAAATTTGGACACCTGGTTAAGATGGTGACCTTCCAGTCTCACCATGGAATAGGATGCATTTCCCTTTGCAGTTTGCAAATAATCTACAAACAACCTGTTCTCAACAACTTTTCATCTGATGGTTTGAATACCCTTTTTAGTCCTTGCCTGAATAGGTTATTTCACTGGGGGCTGCAAAAATGCTGCCCTAGCTATTATACTTTGCATTCATTAGCTGGCATTCTTCTGTAAAAAGAACTTTCTTTTAAGAAAACTATTTTAATGAATCTCTCGGTGGCCAGTTGGATAGTGGTTTGCTTTCAATTTTGTTGAAAGCCATCAGAAAACTCATGATTTTTAATAGGATTTGTTACTCAATTATTGGGGCTGGTCACCGGTATCTCAAGAGTATCCCCAGTATTTCTAGGTGTTCCTTTGGTTCCCAGGAGCTTTTTAAATTCAGGCAGTGTACCACTGTAGGATTTGAAGTATAAAGGGGGGTGAGAGTTCACCGTTCGTTCTATGGTAGAATGGAAGGAGACCTAGTAGGTGGGAACCAAGAATCAGTATGGCATCCTTACTGCACAGGTTTTCAGGAACATCAGCTTTAGAAAGCATACTTGTGGAAGTTGAGGCTCTAGAAATTTGTTCCCATAAAACTGTCTGCGTGCTCTGGGACCTCTTGGAAAGTTTTTGTCTGCCCCAGTCTGAAGACCTCTTTAGAGTACCAAACACTCTAAGCAAATTCTCCCATGTTTGGTTGATGACAAGTAAAGGAATAAATAAAGGAATTTCAAGAATGACTTTCAAAAGAACAGCCTGGATTTCAAGGCTTTGGTCTTGCTGCACGCTCCTGTTTTGAATTTCAGAAGCCGAATATATTAATTCCTTCTTTCTTTCCATTCTTTTTGTAACTTGAAATAGTGCCACATTCCCTATTTCCAAGGCAAATTGATTCCCAGGCAAAGGAGAAAAAAAATCACATAAATCATTTTCAAAATATTATCCCAATTACAAGTATTGTGGAGTTTTAGAATTTTGGATGGAAGACACTGTCCTTTTATTTTCTTCCAAATGACCAGGAATAAGTTTGGTGATTACAAATTTAAGATTTTTTTAAAGCAGAATTAGTATATTACACCACATGTTTTATAAAAATCCTTAATAATATTCTGGATTATAATTCTTTGAAAAATATATTATCATTAAGCTGTGATGTACACATGCAGTCATCCTAAAGGGAATGAATAATTTGGTCTTTTTTTTTTTTTTTTGGTCTCAAGTAATTTGAAACTATCTTTTTGATTTCTCCTGTTGGAGGCCCTTAATAGTGAATATCACATTACACTGACAAGTTATTTTAGTCTAGTCCATTATTAACGATGCAGAATAGTATAGTATAGTGTGCCTGCTCTGCAGTTCGATTAAATATTTCCGAAGCCTTGTTTCCACATGAGTTGGCTGTGCAGTTCGGAGCACATTCCTTATCCTCCGGAAGCCTCAGTCTCATCTCTGTAACAGGAGAGCTCCTTATAGTACCTGTCTCATGGTTTGGTAAGAGGATGGAATGACATGTGCTACACACCTGGGACATGTTACATACTAGCTGTTTGTGTGGTTCTTGTTGTTACTACTGGCTAAGAAAAGGGCGATGATATCGAAGTCACCATCCTGCTGGCTCTCTGAGAATTTCTTTAGACACCTCTCCAGCTTTCCTGATAAGTGAATTTTCTGAAAGCAGCAAGCATCAGAATTAGCAGACTTGAAATTCTCTATAAGTCTTACATAGAAAAACTGGACTTAACCTGACTCTGCTCCTAAAATAAAATAAGTAAATATGTCTTAAGCTGTGAATGTTGAGCCAGGAAGGAACTTTGGTTTCATGAAATTATTCTCCAGCTCCCCTGTGCAACCTTTTTTTTTTTTTTTTTTTTACAGAATTTGCATTCCTGCACATTGAAAGTATTTCTGCCCCCCCCCAAATTAATATTTAGAATTGCCATGGTAAGGACTCTGAGTTAGAAGCAATCGGTTCTATGCCAGCCAAATGAGACCAACATAGAACTAGCTTAAATTCCTGATTTGGAGTAGTCCAAAATCTATCCGAAGGATTGACCTTAAACTAATCAAATTTATTTTTATTCGAAATAATTCAGCAACTTGCGTTAAAAAATATTTGTCCTTTCTCCCATAACATTGTAAAGCATTCGCAAATTGTTCCTTGCGTCAGCCGTCAGGTGTGGTTCTAAAGTATCTCCCAATTAAGGCTGTTGGGACTTGGATGAATGGTGTCATAGAAGTCAGAAGCCCCAAAGTGAGGGGAAATCAGTTCCTGTGTCCTTTCCCCCTACTCTGGGATGGCACTCCACAGTCATTCTGTGAAGCTGGCATTTTCATTCAGTTGCACATAAATAGACCTTTAGGGGAAGAAGCTGTGGAATATGGAGGGAGTGACCATCGCAGTGTCCATACTAATTTTCAGAATGCTTTTGAGATTTAGGGTCAGCAGCAGTTCATTAAGAAAAGGGCCCATTAGGTAAATTTGGCTCTGAAAATGCTAATTGAAAGTCCTCCTCAGCAATTCAGTCTTTTTCCTTCTCCCTTTCTTTAGTCAGCAGGGTCCCATGGTGACCAGTTCTGAAAGAAATCATCCCCTTCAGCAGTTACCTAGCACCATGGCAACAGGGACGTCAGCAAAGCAGGATAGACCCTGCACAAAACAGCTTCTACCAGGCTCCCTCCCTGCCTCTTTAATTCCGCCCTGCCTGAGGCCTAGGAATGGGGGCTAAGGTCCTCTTGACATATACAGTAAAAATAAAAAATTCTATATTTTGTTTTGTTTTGTCCATAAGCATAGATGTAGGGGCATTGAGTAAACTGTGTTATGAGAATTTCCCCTCCCCCCAAAACATGGAGCATATCTAGGAGGTGGGGATGGGTGGTAGAATGGGGTCTGGGAGGTAGGTAGGCATGGGATTTTTTTTGAGTTTAATGATATTTAAAAATTATATTTATAAGGTAGCAATAAGTTGATAGTAGGGGCAGTCAGAGCCCTAATTATACAGACTGATTTATATTTGGACACAAGACCTCAAAGAAATATTTAAAAAATATCTTTATTTACCTAAAGTCAAATAGACAAATGGTTTTAATGAACGCTGAAAGGGGTGTAATGCTGTCCTTGGTGCTGAACACTCAGTTGTCTCAGACATGCTAAGGGGGCTCCCGAGGGGAGTGAGGGAACACCTTGTCACATTAGGGTGTTGATGATAAGAAAGAAAGAAAGAGGCTGGGAGGAAAGTAACATTTCCCTCCTTACCAAGCAACTGTGAATGTCCAGAATAAAATGTTCAGATGAAAAATAAAACAAAAAAGAAAGTAGAGAAGCCTGGGGATTTGGTTGCATTTTCTCCTTTTCATATGGAGATTTTTGGTCAGAGCCAATCAGGTCAGAGATTTCTGCTGTTTTGCTTCTGAAAGGAAAAAGTGGGGGAAGGGAGATAGAAGATGGCCACATTCTCCCCTTGAGCCACATGATCCATTTCCCATGTGACACATTCCAGAGCCTTGGAAAGGAGAAGGGAGGGGCACAGAGAGAGTGGGGCTGGGGGCGGGAAGATGGTTTAACAGTCAACCCAGCACAGCGTCATCTTGTCTTCCTACCAGGAAGCAGGCTATGAGCCAAGGGGAAGGCAGAGGACAGAAATGAATGTGCTCCCAAGCTTTCCTGGTGGTGCCTGGCATTCTCCAAACTCCTATGCAAGGGCTATTCCTGACCGAGAAGATCCAAGGAGACCGTCTCTGAAATCAAGTCCAGATGAAGGTATGTGCCAGGGATCCCGTGGTATCGCGGCTGAAATTTGGCTTACAGGACATAATACCTTCTTTTTTTCCAGGCAATTTGGAGATTTTTGTCCTGGCTTAGATTTGGTTAGGGGGGTTTTAGATTTGTTACAGGTCTAGAAAAGATGCTTAGATAGTTCTGTAAAATGAATGATTCACCAGAGTAAGTGCCTGTTGAAGAAAAATTGATGGAAATTATGTATAGTGATAATTAATAAAACAAAGCACTAATTGATGAACATGATTTTTTTCTTTTGAGTCCTGGAAAGAGGAAACAAATAATATTACTGAAATCAACTAAATTTCATTGTCACTGCCATAAAATCTTGTTTTCTCCATTTTTAGTTTCTTATTCTGTGCCCATGTTCCCAGAGGTGATTGGCAGTGGCTTAGGGAGCCTGAGTGGGCAGGCCGTGCTGTTTCTTTGTGCTGTGCAATTGTCTGCCTTCTGATGTTCCTGATACCAGGAGAGCTTATGATGATTTCCATCTCTGGTTTGGGATAGTAGAGTGCCACTGACTTCCAAATCTTACAGAATAGCTGTCAAGAACGCTCCCAGGAAGTTCTCAAAGGAATCTTCCAAAGTTACAGGCTGAAATAATCTGCCATGTACTCAGATCTTGGTATCTTTGACCATTTCTACTCAGCACTAAGGAGGGAAGCTAGCAAATTTAAATTTTATTTCATCTTTAACAAATACTTACAAAGTTCTTGCTGTGTGCAAGACGTCATTATAAGCACAAATAATCAGTCATTTAATCCTTATAGTAACCCTCTGGGGGAGGTATTAGTACTCACATTTTGGTAATGAAGAAACTAAGGCACAAAGAAATTAGGGAACATTCCCAAGATCACACAGCTAGCAAATACTAGAAACAGAATTTAGACCCAAGAAACTTGACCTCAGAGTCCATGAGTTTAACTCCTAACCTAACCTATGCTTCTTCCCTGTTTGTGTTATTTCAAATGATGTCAGCAGTTGATTTGGCTACAAATTTTGTTCAGCTGACACTACTAGAAGACCAAATCAGCTTGCCTGGCTGAAACAGATCCCCAGTGGAATCTATATTTGTAACTTAAATTATCCCAGTAGTCGCCTTCTGTACCCCCAAATAGCTCAGTAAGTAATTGCCTGTTCTTCTCTTCCCTTTGTGTTGTATAGATATCTGGTAGTAAAATACTGTGTTACTATGGTGACCAGATGATGTCTAAAGGCAAAAAAGAAATCTAGAATTACATCATGGTTGATTTTTTTTTTTTTAAATTGAACTTAACATTCTTTCATCCGCTGAACCTAGTAACAAAGCAGTCTAAACATACTATCTTTAAAAAGCACTTACTTGGTTTTCAAAATAAAATAGATTAACAACTTTTTGAAATTATGAATACAAACTATGGTATTGAATGGACTATATTTGTTGCTTTAAAATAATATTACCATACTTCAAGGGAATAGATTACTCTCTTTGCAAATTATTTTAGGTTTTCTTTTTTTTATTTTTTTATTTTTTTTATTATTTTTTTTTTATTTTAGGTTTTTAAGGAAAAAAGAGGAAGGTTTTTCTTAATATCTAGAAATTTCTGAAATATAAAGATTTCTTCCATGGTCTGTGTAGTTTCCCTTCCAGCTCTTGACAATAAATGACGACTGATCTCATTCTTATGCTGTAGGAAAACTAAGGGAAGTTATTAGGTTAAAAATATAAGGAGGAAAAAAAGGGATAGAAGTCTAAAATTTGTGAAATTCTTTACTAAATGAGGTATTTCCCTTCAGGGTTTCACTGAAGAATACTTTGAAGAGTGGTTATGTCCCCTACAATACTGAACTTTGGTCCTTTATATTAAGCCCTGGATCCCCACTGAAATCTATTTCCCTAGGACAAGTGCCACATTTACACCAATATAGTCCCCTGAAGTGAGCTTCTTGAGCGAAAGGACCATAGCTTCCATCGTTGGGTTTCTAGCGCTTAGCACCAGGCCTGGGGTATGGTAAGCTCTCGATGCTCATTTGTGAAAGCTCTGTAAAGCATTCTGCTGGGGCCTGTGTAGGGGCCCATGCCTGTTTTCTTCTGCATGTGCTCATAGGGAGGACAGTGGAGAGGTACACATGTAGTGGGGGAGACCTGGGCAACAGCCAAAATGATGTCTGAAATTCATATATGCTACTCAGACTGACTCTGGAGCAGTAGCACACTAGAGTTCAAGAAGTATCCATAAATTCTTTCCTGGGGAATATGAATCCCCCTGACATTTTATTTATCTTTAGAATGAAGTTCTTCTGGTATTTTTATTTATATCTGGATATAGAGGCACCCTAACAGTCTTATTTTCTTCTGGTATTTGCCTGGCACCATCTCCCAGCTCTTGAAATAGTTCACCCTGGGTTGAGACTGAATGTGTTGAGGTCAATTCCTGCCTCAGGCAGGCCTCTCCTAATCAGCTGTGGCTCCCAGTCCTTAGAATGCTGAACCAAGAGCTCACAGGACTATAGGACCCCTCCTAGAGAACCCTGGGATCGTTAGTGTCAGAGTAGATTGGAGCCAGGCTGCCTTTCCCAAACCATGACAGCTAGGACTTGAGTGTAAAAGATTGTCTCAGGGTATCTGGAAAGGTTGCTTAGGATTTGAATTTAAGTTAGCAAGCTAACTGGGGTTAAAATAGTCCTCTCTCTTGGAGCTCCTGTGTGACTCTTGATTTCGGGTCATGAGTCCGAGCCCCACATTGGGTGTAGAGATTATGTTAAAAAATAAAAAAAAAATAGTCACTTCTCTTTATATCACAAACATACCTATTCTATTATTCCCATCTAATTAAGTCACTAAGGAGAGGAAGAATAGGGTTTGTAGATGAGGTGTGGGTCCTTGAATCCTATCCACTCATCCTCCTTACCTCTAGTTGTTACCTGCTGAGTGAGTTGTGCAGAAGAAACAGCCCTGCAGGTAGCCCAGTACAGCTGGGCATGAGCTGCATGCCCACCATGCTCCTGCAGGGCTGCTCCGAGAAGCGGGCCTGGTGGCCTCTACAGGCTTAGGTCTGGAAGCCCTGCTGGGCTTCCTACTCCTCTCTCTCAATCTACCAGCTCTGCTCAACCAGCTCAATGGGAGAAGATCCAACAGAGAGAGAAAGTAGAGAGGTGTCCCCTTACAGAGAGGCCTTGCCAAGTGTGCTTTCAACTTGGAGCCTCCGAATGAAAGAGGAGATAGAAAGGGGGCAGTGAGCTTGGGGGACAGATCTGAGAAAGTGAGGCCTGGGTCCTGCCTTTCAGGCACAGTCACTTGCCCGCTGCCAGTAAACCCTGCTACCCGAGTCAGGCCTTGCCACCCCAATGACTGGATCATTTCCTAGCATATGTGTACGTAGAGAAGGAGGAAGGGATAGACAGAAAACTTAGAGTATGGGCACAACTTCTTTTTTATGAACCAAGGCAAAAAATGGCGTGAGCTGAGAGGTGGTCTCTCCAAGGGGACAGTTTCAAAAGTAAAAGAGGGGTACAATAATGAATATATTTTCCTGTTTATGGGGTCATTTTCCTTTGGCTAAACTTTCAAAGCGATCATCTCAAGGAGCCTTTCATTCGGCATACTTTCCTAGGCACTGGATGTTTGCATGTGAAATCTTGATAGAGACTCTGGGATATAGGTTATTGGCCCCAATTTCTGATCAGGAAACTGAAGCTCAGAGATGTTAACCAACCCGAAATCCCACATAGCAAATAGAACCAGGATCTGAATTCTGTGCTCTTTCCACTCTCTGACAAGTAAAGTTCTTTCCTCTGCATTCTTTGAAAATACACACGTTTTTGGATATTAGGTTAATATAAATACAGTTCTAGAAAATTTTGGAAAAGAAGAGAAATATAGAAGTGTAATGAAAATAGGGGCGCCTGGGTGGCTCAGTCAGTTAAGTGTCTGACTCTTGGTTTCAGCTCTGGCTGTGATCTCATGGTTGTGGGATCCAGCTGCGTGGGCTCTGCGCTCAGTGCGGAGTCTATTTCAGAGTCTTTCTCCCTCCCTTTCCACCCTTCCCCACCTGCATGCTTCCTCACTCTCAAATAAATAAAAATCTTAAAAAAACCAAACCAACAAAAACACAAGGACCCAGTTGGTTAAGCGACTGCCTTCAGCTCAGGTCATGATCCCAGAGTCCTGGGATCCTTGCTTAGTGGGGAGCCCGCTTCTCCCCTGCCTGCTGCTCCCCCTGCTTGTGCTCACTCTCTCCCTCTCTCTCTGTGTCAAATAAATAAATAAAATCTTAAAAAAACAAACAAGATACTAGTATAATGAAAATAAAAATCAGTCATGATCTTGCCACCTAGAAACAACCACTGTTAAAATTTTGGTGTATTTCTTTCTCAGTTTTTCTCAGTACATCTGGTGATAAGGAAAGTAAACATTTGTTGAGCACTCCCTTTGTTTCAGACATTGTTCTTAGCTCCTTCCTTGGGTCATTTATTTTATTCTCACAACAAATCAGTAAGGTGGGTACCATTATTGTCCTCATTTCGTTGGTAAAGACTGTAAGGACAAAGATGTTAAGTAACCTGGTAGAGGCTACACAGGTATTAGGTGACCTGAAACCCAGGCAGGTTGCTTTACAGCAGGGTTTCTCGACCTCAGCACTGGTGGTATTGGGAGCCAGCTACATCTGTGTTGCCGGGAGCTGCCTGATTTTATTGTAGAATGGTTAGCAGCGTCCCTGGCCTCTTACCTACTGGATGTCAGTTACACCCTCCTCCCCCAGGTGTGGCATCAGGAATGTCTTCAGACATTGCCAAATGTCCCCTGGGAAGCAAAATGACCTGTGAACCACAGCTCTAAGAGCTTGTGCCCCCAATCACTGCATTTTATAGCCTCATCATATTTAAAATCTGCAAAAAGTTATTTTCTTCCACATCTAAAGAAGGAAACATACCTCCAGGTTTGGGTGCAGCCTATGAAAACTTCTGGAATATCAGTGGCTTTATAGATCACAGGTAGGAGATTAGTTACTTCCAGAAAAATGCTCCTTAGTAGACTTTTATAACCGGTTCATAGTATCCCACTGTTGCCCAGTTGGAAAAATAACCGTATTTCTGTCTCGTAGAGTCTTTTCCCTGGTTCTCTGTGAGAGGCACCCTTAGCCTTCAAAAATTTAGATTTCAGGGACACCAGGGTGGCTCGTCGGTGAAGTGTCTGACTCTTGATTTTGGCTCAAGTCATGATATCAGGGTTCTGAGATTGAGCCCTGCTTCAACCTCTATACTCAGTGGGGAGTCTGCTTGAGATTCTTCCTCTCCTTCTGCCCCTCCCCTAGCTTGTGTGCTCTCTCTCATGTTCCCTCTCTAAAATAAATAAATAAATCTTAAAAAAAAAGAAAAGAATTCAGACTTCAGGTGTACACTTACGGTATAGTAAGGCAGTGCTTATCAACCATGGTGTTGAAATATGTCCCAAACAAAGGATGTCTGTGGCAAATAATTGCCTGCTAATAAATCAAATACCAAGATTTGCTAGTGATTTTTTTTAATTAATTAGGTTAAAGTTAAGGATATCTATGTAATGATTTTCTTCTCTACATGCTTTCTTAGGTTGAGGACTCAATGTTGGAGTTATAGGTCAAGCTCCTAGAGTTGCACATAATTCTGGACATATCTGTAGGAGCGTGTCGCATGTATGAATACATTTGTCACATCTGTCTCTGAGGAGGAAAGGATAAAAATGGCTGGTATTGGTGATTTGGGTCAACCATGAGTGATGCGCAGAGGGGATTAAGCAGTATCATTTTAACTGAAAAGATGTCTAAAAATATACAGTACTAAAATATATATTAACCACGTGAAACATGCAAATACATATTCAACGTATTTTCTTTTTTTTTTTTAAAGATTTTATTTATTATTTGACAGAGAAAAAGAGATCACAGGCAGAGGGAGAGGGGGAAGCAGGCTCCCTGCTGAGCACAGAGCCCCATGGCAGGCTCAATCCCAGGGCCCTGAGATCATGACCTGAGCCGAAGGCAGAGGCTTAAATCACTGAGCCACCCAGGCGCCCCCAACATATTTTCAATGACAGCTGACTACATGCAGTTGCATAATTTATCCATGAAAAATGCACATGAATGCAAATTCAAATCTAACTTCTGCTCCATGAACTTAGAGGTTTGCTTTCTTGGAACACCCTGATTGAGATCAGTGGTATGGGTCAAAATTTACCTTGTGTGTTGCTGTGAATTTGTTGTGAGACAGAATATGTTTCTGAAAAACAGAGTTCTTAGTAACTCTCCGTTTAGTGTTTGTACTCCATGCTTAACAAAAACGTCACCTTCTTTTCAAATTGCTGTAAATTGCATCTAGTTCTTTGTAGTTCTTTGCTTTGAGTGTGATGTGTCTGATCTTTGCCTCCTCCCTTCTTTCCTAGTTAAGTTGCACAACTAGAGATGTTGATACTGAAATCTGAGCTTGAAAAATGAAACTGCATGCTTACCTCCAAAACAGCTGTTTGCCTCTACTTTAGACTCAGTAAGCACACAGCAGCTATTAAAAAAATGTCTGTGGTAATGAATTAAATTGAATTTGGGGAGGTGGACATCCCTTGGCCAAACTGTCTCCTGAATTCAAAAGACTCTGTACTGGAAAGAGAAGTGTGGGAAATTGGTAGAGGACAGCCAGGGAGGGGTTCTAGTAAGTGTCTCTCCCCTCTGAGAAGCTTGTAGTAGATAGAAAGGCAGACAGACACAGCTGGCAAGTCCCCTTTGACCAGACGACTTCTTGCAGGGAATCTTCAGTAAGAGATTGTTGGCACTTCCAGGATAATTATTGGGGGGGGGAGTGGTGCTTAGCTGGCCGCTAGGGAAAATTCATCCCTCCTTTGGAGACCCATACTCTTGATCTTGGTTATTAGAAGCTCACAGAAGCCCCAGCAGCCCTAAGTAGCTTCTCTCTCCTCCCATCAAAATGCACTCTTGGGGTGAGCTCTCTGCCAGGTTAAAGTAGTGAGTTATATATTAAACAAATGTGTGTTGCACATCACAATATCTACCTATCAGTTAATAACGCTAAAAGGACCTCAGAAATCATCTAGACCAACTCACTTATTTATTTTAATTTTTTCTATAAACTTTTATTTTTTCAGTGTTCCAAGATTGATTGTTCATGCACCACACCCAGTGCTCCATGCAATATGTGCCCTTCTCAATACTCACCACCAGGCTCACCCAACCCCCCAACCCCCCCTTCAAAATCCTCAGTTTGTTTATCAGAGTCCACAGTCTCTCATGTTTTGTCTCCCCCTCCAATTTCTCCCAATTCACCCTTCCTTTCCTTCTCCCAATGTCCTCCATATTTTTCCTTATGCTCCACACGTTAAGTGAAACCATATGATAATTGACTCTCTCTGCTTGACTTATTTCACTCAACATAATCTCTTCCAGTTCTGTCCATGTTGATATAAAAGTTGGGTATTCATCCTTTCTGATGGAGGCATAATATTGTATATATAAATCATATCTTCTTTATCCATTTGTGTGTTGAAGGACATCTTGGCTCTTTCCACAGTTTGGCTATTGTGGACGTTGCTGCTATGAATATTGTGGTACATGTGGCCCTTCTTTGCATTACATCAGTATCTTTGGGGTAAATACCCAGTAGTGCAATTGCAGGGTCATAGGGACCTTTCAATTTCTTGAGGAATCTCCACACTGTTTTCCAAAGTGGCTGCACCAACTTGCATTCCCACCAACAGTGTAAGAGGGTTCCCCTTTCTCCACATCCTCTCCAACACTTGTTGTTTACTGTCTTGTTGATTTTGGCCATTCTAACTGGTGTAAAGTGGTATCTCAATGTAGTTTTGATTTGAATTTCCCTGATGGCTAATGATGATGAACATTTTTTCATGTGTCTGTTAGCCATGTGTATGTCGTCTTTGGAGAAGTATCTGTTCATATCGTCTGCCCATTTTTTGACATGATTATCTGTTTTTTGAGTGTTGAGTTTGAGGAGTTCTTTATAGATCTTATATATCAGACCTTTATCTGTAGTGTCATTTGCGAATATCTTCTCCCATTCTGTGGGTTGCCTATTTGTTTCGTTGATTGTTTCCTTCGCTGTGCAGAAGCTTTTTATCTTGATGAAGTCCCAAAAGTTCATTTTCGATTTTGTTTCCTTTGCCTTTGGAGACATGTCCTGAAAGAAGTTGCTGTGGCCGATATCAAAGAGGTTACTGCCTATGTTCTCCTCCAGTATTTTGATAGATTCCTGTCTCACATTGAGGTCTTTTATCCATTTCGAGTTTATCTTTGTACATCGTGTAAGAGTATGGTCGAGTTTCATTCTTCTACGTATAGCTGTCCAATTTTCCCAACACCATTTATTGAAGAGACTGTCTTTTTTCCACTGGATATTTTTTCCTGCTTTGTCAAAGATTATTTGACCGTAGAGTTGCAGGTCCATACCTGGGCTCTCTATTCTATTTCACTGTAGGTCAACTCATTTATGTTATAGCCATGGAAATGGAGATTCCAAGAGGTTGATTTACTTAAGGTCCTTATTGTGATATAGAAATAAGACCTGTGTCTCTTGTCTTACTGTTCAATGCTTAATATTCAGAATTAGAGCGCAGGTTTATTAGTCCCCAGTCTCATGTTTAAGGTAAACCAGAAAGCACTGTTCATGGTTCTCAAGGTTTCTGGTATTCTAGATGCTGGTGGGCTGGTGCAAAGTGATGGGATGGCTAGTATGAATTTTAATGTTCACACTGAATTATCTAAGAAATGGCTATATTGAATTAGTTTTTATTACTTCAGAACAACTTAGCACAAATTTAGTGGCTTAAAATAACAGCTATTTCCTTAAGTCAGTCAGAGAAAGACAATTATCACATGATCGCTCTGATATGAAGAATTTGAGAGGCAGGGCAGGGGGTGATGGGGGGGTGGGGAAGAGAAATGAAACAAGATGGGATGGGGAAGGAGACAAACCATAAGAGACTCCTAAACTCACGAAAGAAACTAAGGGTTGCTGGGAGGTGGGGGGGTGGATAGGGATATGGACATAGGGGAGGGTATGTGCTATGGCAAATGCTGTGAAATGTGTAAGCCTGATGATTCACAGACCTGTACCCTGGGGTAAATTATACATTATATGTTAATAAAAAAAATTAAAAAAAAAATAACAGCTATTTCTTATATCACAGCTCTGCAGGTCAGAAGTCTGAGCGGGTTAGTGGTTTCTCTGCTTTGAGTCTCATAAGGCTGAAATGAAGGTGTTGGCAGGACTGTGTTCCTTTTTAAAGAATGATTCCCCTTCCAGGTGCTTTGCAGTGGTTGACAGAACCTACAACCACAACTAAGGTCTCATTTTCTTGATGGCTGTCAGTTGGAGGCCATCCATAACTCCTAGTGGCCTCTCCGTAGGGGAGGCCCTATTGCATGGGCCTCTCCCTATTGCATGGGAGCCCCTGGATCTCAGAGCCAGCATGTCCACTCCTTCTCATGCTTGGAATCATTGTCTGACTCCTTTTCCCTCATTTCTCTGCTTCTAACCAGAGAGGATCTTCTGTTTTTAAGGGCTCATTAGTTTGTGGCCACCTGGATAGTCCAGGATAATCTTCCCATTTTAAGTTTCATAACCTTAATTATATATGCAGAGTCCCTTTTGCTGTGTGGCATGGAGATCTTTAGGGGGCCATTCTGCCTACTACCAACATTACTTCCTTTAAATAACAGCAGGGCTCCATCCTACCAGGCTAATGGAAAAGTCAGTGACAAACATTTCTGGGATTCTCTTTCACTTCCTAGGTCCTGGGGCTTGTAAACCCAGCAAAATGTAGTCCCTCTAGCCTTGGATCCCCTCTGATCATAGCAGAGGTGTAATTATGGTCTGAGCTGGTGTGTGTCCTTGAAAGCTGGAGATCTGTGGCTTTGGTACCCACCCTGGGGCAGTGGACTGTACTCCCTGCTATAGGAAGCCTTGGATCCAGCCCCCTGGCTGCACTCCTCCGTTACCACTTGTCACTTACCTGGAGTGCAGTGGAGAAGTGAGGCAAGTGTCCCAGGCCTACCTTTTCCTTTTTCTTCTTCTTCTTTTTTTTTTTTAACAGCTCTATTTGTATAGCGTAACACCCACTCATATTAAATGTACAAGGCGGTGATTTTCGTTATATTTACAGAGTTGCACAACTATCACCATAGTGGAATTTCAGAACCTTTTCATCATCCCCAAAAAGATCCCTTGTGACCATCCAGGCCTGCCTTTTGCATGGCTCCAGGGGCCACAGCCACATCCTGGTTCCGACATCCTTGTTTCTTCCTCCTACACTCTGTAGAAATCCCCCTCAGAGAACTCAGCCTTCAGAAAATGAAAGCCAAGGAAACAGGGTTGTCTCAAGCCCAGCGATATGATGGTCCTCCAAGACAAGGCAGCATTTAGGGCTGGGTTCATTCTCAAACGGGAATAGGGAAGAATCTTAACAAGCAGCACAGCACAGATCAATACCCCCAGTGACTTATCTTGCCTCTGTACGATGTGGGGGAGATTTCCAGTTGCAGTTATCAGTGGACAGCACTGACTCCGTGGAGCAGTGACCTGCAGGGGAGTGAGTCAGACCTCCTCCTTTCCCCTGCTTCCTTCCTTCTCTAAGCAGAAACGAAGGCATTCTTTGCTTCCTGCTTAAATGACCCAGTGAGGACGTGGTATGGAGTGGGATGGGAGTTTAGGGAACACATCACGTACCAGAGTGCTAGGAAGTTTCCAGAGGCACTTTGTCCCTCCAGGCCCCATTTACCCCTTTTTTTCTCTTCCCTGTCCTGCCCACCACCATGTGATACAGTCTCTGGACTGCAGAGAAGAATGAGTTGCCTCAAGGGAAGAAGCCTATCATAAGTTCTAAGGCCAGGCCTCAAGGAGCCTGAAACATTGCTCAGGATCTGAAAGGTGGTTAGGGATCCAAGGCAGCTTGGTGACTCAGTTTCCTTGTCCTGTCGTCTGTCTGCAGGAGGAGTCCTAGAGAGTCTATCATAGATGGCCCTGTTCTTCTCTGTCTTGGCTCCTGCTGCTTCCATTGCTTCCCTGACCATCCAGCTCAAAAGCAAGCCCTTCTGCCATGCTCTGCTCTTTTCTTTAGCTCTTTTCTGCTTATTACAACTTACTGTCTTTATTTACATTTATTTATTACTCTGCTCCGCATCCCTCCACAACAGTCATGATTAGACCACGATCTTCATGAAGGTAGGGGCACAGTTTTATTGGCCATCGTATACATGGTTCTTAGTGCAGTACATTCTGGCACAGGGTAGGATCTTAAAATGTGTTTACGGAATGATGAATGAATTAATGAAAATGGGGAAATAGTCTGAATAGACCTTTTTCCAAACTTTAATATTCATCTGCCAACTGGATAGCTCTGCTTGGGTATCTAATAAGAATACAATTTACCCAAAATAGAATTATTGATTTCGAGCTCCTCAAACATTCTTCCCCCATCTCAGACCCTCAAACTCAGTGAGTCATCCCTGTCCCCAAACCCTATCACACATCAGCAAATCTTGTTGACTGCCCCAAAATATGTTCAGTATCATTAGCTATCATTATCAATAAGCCGTCATTATCACTTACTTAGGTTATCGTAACAGCCTCTTAACTGATGCCCCTCACTTCTTTTAGCCACCTACACAGCAATTTAAAGTTGTATTTTTAAAACATAAATCAGGTCATACTCCTATCACTCCTTTGCATAAAACCTGCAGTGGATTTCACTCCAGTAGGACTAATACCTGTGCCCTGCAATGCCATGTGGTGGGATCCCCTGCCAACCTTTCTTTTTTTTTTTCCCCTGCCAACCTTTCTGATGATATCAGGAGCCATTTTCTTCCACATTCATCTGCTCTAGCTTGTAGCTTATTCCTGCCCCAGGGTCTTTGCACACATTGCTTCTACACAGAATGCTCTTCTAATTTTCACATGGCTGTCTTCCCATCACTGGGGTTTCAGCTCTAGTATCACTTCGTCAGAGAACCCTTCTCTGGCCACCTCATCTGAAATAAGACCCTGTGTCAGTCTGGATGATTTTAGAGGCAAATAACAGAAAACACAAAGGGGCTTAAAGCCATAACATACTGCTTATTTATAAGTCTAGTGGTGGATGTTAGCAGCACTACAGTGCCAGGACACTGGGTAGTATCTCTGTGAGTCTCAGGACTTCCCTTGACCTTCTAAGATACCACTCAGGGCCCTGACATCATCACATGACAATTTACAAAGGTGAGAAGCAAGGGGAAGCCAGCCCACAAGAGAGAATACTCTGCATGCCTCTTTCCTCTTACCAAGAAACATTTTCCCAAGAGCTTCCCAACACCCTCCTAGAGAGTTCCTCTTATCTTGCCAGAAGCAAATGATGTTGATGTGACCACCTCTAGCTGCAAGGGATGGCGGAAAGTGGTTGTGTTGCCTTTTCAGTCTCTTAAGAGAGGAAGGCAAGGGAGAAGTTGGGAATGGCCGTTAGGTGACCAACCAGTCACCTGGACCCTTGATGCCTCATCCTGTTTTATTTTTCTCCATAGCACCAGCCATTTATTTACTATGTATGTATTTGTTTCTTTTGCTCTTATTTGTCTCCCCGCCCCCAGAGATCAGCTCCACAAAAGCAGGGACCTTGTCTATCTCGTTAACTTCTGTACTTCCAGCAGTTAGCACAATCTTGGTTCATACTATGTATGAAAAGAATATTGGGTAGATATATAATAGAAGATGATTTTACATATACCATTGTAACAACATAATCATTTCTTAGGATGATGTTTCTTGGTGTTATTTCCCTTCTTTCCTCCATCTTATCTGGCTTTACAGATTTTGTGGGAACAGTAGAGAGAGGGAGAAGTTTAGTATTATTAAGTCTGGAGCTGCATTTCTCCTATGCAGGACTCTACTAAGTGGCAGTAGGGTGAGAAATACTGGCCAGTGTCCTTTATACATACCCACAGTGGGGTGCCAGTCTGATCTAACATTTTCTCCTGCAACACTGTAAAGAATTTTGGGAGGCCTGCAGCTTGCAGCCAACAGAAACCATGTGGGGTAAAGCTTGGACTCCCTTCTGTTACATTCTTTTGGGTGTGACATTTATTGCAATGCTAGCCATCCCTGCACAGAACCATCAAGTAGGTGCTGCTTCTCTATCAGTCTTTCACCCTTCCCCCACTCCCTGCCATAATGGCATGCTAGCCTCATTCTCCCAGATACTTACTGTCCTTGAGGCTTTTGTTTCAGCATCTCTTCTGTTTTCATTTCCACCAAGATCATAGATCTCAGAGGTAAATGGGGTCTCAGAGATCACTATTCTGATAATAAATAAAAATATGTACTCTTTTAAGAAGCATTTGCATTTTGGGGTGCCTGGGTGGCTTAGTCGGTTAAGTGTCTGCTTTCAGCTCAAGTCTGGGATCAAGGCCTGCGTTGGGCTCCCTGGTCAGTGGGGAGCCTGTTTCTCCCTCTCCCTCTGCCCGCCCCACTCATTCTCTCTCTCTCTCTCTCTCTCTCTCAAATGAATAAATAAAATCTTAAAAATAAAAAAAAATTTAGAAAAAAGAAGCATTACATTTTACATAGGGATTGCATACATATTGCATTTTAATAGGGACCTTGACCTTAAAAGAATGATGCTCTAACGATATGAGAAGTTCGGATAGAAGCCTTCCTCGTTTCCAGAAATCACTCCTATGATGCTGACTCTTTATTTCTGGTATTTTAAAATTCACACAAAGGACAAAGAAACGTAAAAGTGGTAGAAGAGTAAATCTAGTTCCTTAGACAACTAGTTTCCAAACACAGAGATGGTGTACCCAGTCTGATTTCAGGAAACTAAGCTTGATCCCCGTTGGGAAACAGATTGAAAGGCACAGAGCTGGAAATACTATGGAGGAATATTTATATATATTATATAATCTATAGTAGGAACGGGGAAAAGAACATTCAAGAAAATTCTGGGCTTATAAGCCTGTGGTACTAGGAGACTCAGATGGTAGAGGGGAAGTTCTTTTTACTGGAAATATGAAGTTCTTTGGCAAGTATTCAAAATTACCTAATGGAAGTAATTTAGCAGAGTGGATTTTAGATACTTTTGAGAAATATTCAACTCACAGTATTACATGTTTCGGTTTAGGGTATAGAAAACTTTATGGGCTAATATGTCACTAAAAGAAATCATGCCCAACTTGGAGAAAGGTTGTGTTGATTTATTTTGACCTTAGTGATTGTCCCCTTAAAACCAACAATGCAAATGATATTTGGGTACCTAGGCTTCTCCCCAAAAGCCACTCACTCTTAACACAGTTCAATTATGTGACTCATGTTAGTATTAACACTATAGTATGTTGATGTGTGATGTGGTTACTAAAATTTGCTTGTCATATGGCTTTTAAGACTTTTATGGGCTAACAATAGTAAGAGTACTACGTTTAAAAAATTTTTAATAAGTTTTAATTTAAATTCCAGTTAGTTAACATAGAGTATAGTGTTAGTTTCAGGTGTACAATACAGTGATTCAGCACTTCCATACGTCACCTGGTGCTCATCACAAGTGCACGCCTTAATCCTCATCTGTTTCACCCACCCTCCTATCCACTACCCTCTGGTAACCATCAGTTTGTTCTCTGTAGTTAAGAGTCTGTTTCTTGGTTTGTCTCTCTCTCTCTCTTTTTTCCCTGTGCTCATATGTTTCTTAAATTTTACGTTTATGTAAAATCATATGGTATTTGTCTTTCTGTGACTGACTTATTTCACTTAGCATAATACTCTCTAGCTCCATCCATGTCATTGCAAATGGCAAGATTTCATTCTTTTTGATGGCTGAATGATATTCCACTACGCGCGCGCGCGCGCGCGCGCGCACGCACACACACACACACACACACACACCACATCTTTTTTATTCATTTATTAATTGATGAACTTGGGCTGTTTCCATAATTTGGTTATTGTTAATAATGCTGCTATAAATATCGGGGTGTATGTTTCCCTTTGAATCAGTATTTTTTTTATTCTTTGGGTAAATACCTAGAAGTGCAATTGCTGAATCATGAGGTAGTTCTATTTTTAACTTTCTGAGGACCCTCCATAAGAGTGCTAATTTTTTTAAAAAAAGATTTCGCAAGATAGGGCGTGTGCGCATGTGTGAGCACAAGCCGGGGGAGGGGGTGCAGCGGGGGGTAGGAGGAGAGGGAGAAGCAGACTCCTTGCTGAGCAGGGAGCGCCATGTGGGACTGGATCACAGAACCTAAGATCATGACCTGAGCCAAAGTCAGACTTACCTGACTGAGCCACTCAGGTGCCCCAAAAGTGCTAATTGTTTAAGCTCTGTGTCAGACACCGTGTTAGATAATTTATAGAACTATACAGGGATAACACTTACTGAGTATTTTCCTCATACCAGGCAGATTGACTTCTATTAATTCATTTAACTCCTGTGCATATATTATCTCATGTAACCTTCACAAGAATCAAGTGTGCGATAGGGACTAATTATCCTCATTTGACAGATGAGAAAACTGGAGCTCAAGAGGGTTAGATAATGTATCCTGGGGGACACAACTAGTTAGCGTGTGACACTAGTGTGTCACACTTCAGCTGTCTGACTTCAAAGCCTGCGTACATATCCACTTTGCAATATCCCTGTGTTGTGAGATGAAGAATAGATGTTTTTCAGCACAGGATTACATTCTGGGTGTATGTTTGCCAGCTTTAGCTAATAAAAATAGAGGACACCAGTTACCATTGTATGAGCCATATCTACGCTAAGAAAATGTCGTTGATCTGGAATTTGCCTTGAACCAGGCATCCTGTATTTCATCTGCAGCCGTACCTGGGCGGCACATTGTGAGAACTTGTCTTATCCTCCCTGGTTTTCCTGTGTCCCCACCAGAGTCATGAAGCACTTAGCTCAACGTGCACACTAGGGCCATAGCTTAGGGCCAGCTTCTGACGCCTTCTGTGGCCTCCGTCACCGTTTGTAAATTCAGGGCTTTGGGAGATGTCGCCCTGTAAATTGTGTCCTACTGGAAGTGGTAGGCTGGTAAATGTGGGACAATTGGCTGCACAGGGGGCAAAAAACCTCATTTGTGGTATTGATCCATTTTCATGGGGCGACTGTTCTGATCGTGGCTGATTTATGCCAACATGATGTCGTTGAACTTGGAGTTGGTAAGAGTGCACACAGCTGGTTCTGGGGAGCTCAGGCAAACCAGTCACCTACCCCTGTTCTGGGCATTTCTTATTTTCACGTATACACAAAGCCTACATCGCCATGAAAGGTTTAAGAGAAAATCTCTACCACCATGGTATTCTCTAAGTTACAACAATTAAAATTTAAAGGAGGCAGTTTCTTTTCTTACCTCGGCTAATACCACTGATCAAACTTCTCACTTCAGTTCACACTGGTTTAGACTTCTGCTTTCCTCCTGTGTTTAAAGGCTACAAGAGTTCATCTGTCATAATGAATTTCCAGTAGTCTCAGGGGCTATTCTGAAGAAAGGCTGTATTTCCAGACCAATATGTCTACTGCACTTTTGATGCCAAGCCTCCATGCAGAATGTGGTGGGAGTGATTTTTTTTCCCCAAATGTTCACTATGTCACATATTTCTGAGCTAGCATATTGAACAGATGTATCTGTGGGTAGGCAAGAGGCTGTGGTAGAATAATTTCACATTCCTCTGTTTGAGGAGTCAAGAAAGACCTATCCCCGTACAACCAGTTTGACCCTCTGAATTCAGATCCCACCTTTTGTAGCCTCCTCACGAATGAAGACCCAGGGGTGGTTAAGAGCATGGACTTTGGAGTGAGGCATTCTGGGGGTGACTCCTTTATAACTGTATGATCTCGGGGAGGAACTTAGTTTTTTCCATCTGTGAAATAGAGCTAATAATATTACCTACCCCAAAGGTACCTGACATATGATAAGCACGAAATATCAACTTTCCATAGTATTGTTATAACTGCTGTCCTTGTAATTAATCTTATTACTCATTAGTAAACAGACTTATCTTAGGTGTCAGCGTTGCTCCTGCAGATGCCTACCATTCTACAGAAAATGCTACAGGTTTGTTGTGTTTTTTTTCAACCGAATCATGTAAAAATTCAACATTATAAAAATTCTAGTTTGACATTCAATTTTTGAACAAATGTCAGAAATAAAAATGGTCTTCCTATGTTGTGAGAGTGTCTGTGAATCTTTATAATTTCATGAGGGGAAAGAAATCCGCCGTTAGGGTTCTTGGACTTGAGAATAAGCCTAAACACCAACTGATATGCTTGGCCAGGAATTGCCTCAGGCAGAGCTGTGACAGACATAGAGTTTATCAGTTGAGCCCTTCTGTGCCTCCTTGTGGTCCTTTCGTGCGTTTCTTATCATTCATACATTCATCCACCCCTCAGGGTGATTCCTAAAAAGTTAAGATCATGACTCTTGGGGTGCCTGCGTGGCTCAGTTGGTTAAGCGTCTGACTCTTGATTTTGGCTCAGGTCACAGTTTCAGGGTTGTGGAATCAACTCCATGCTGGGCATGGACTCTGCTTAAGATTTACTCTCTCTCCTTCTGCCCCCTCATAAGGAAACGAGTGAATGAATGAATGAATGAATGAATAATAAAATAATGGATCTTATACAAATAGAGGATGAATGCATGTCAGAGATTTATCAACTTACTCCTGAAGGAACCAGTGTGATCATTAGGCTGGTTCCAAGAACATTTGAATAAATAGGTATTTATAGGATTTTGTTATTGCCCTTTTTTTTTAAAGAAGGTGCACATAAAGTTGCTAGGTAGACACAAAACCAATTAATGTCCTACCGAGCAATAAATTCATAACCTTGGGGGTTATTTTTTCTGCTAGACAGAAATCTGCACGTTAACACGTACCTTCACCATGTCTGGGCTCTTGTCATATAGTAAACAGCAAAGTCAAGTAAGGATGCATTCTCCCAGAGAATTAAATAATTCTTGGGGGAAGCCCATTTCACAGTGTCTTAGCATGACATTAGGAAGATCTGCTCTACTCTCTTTGCCTTATTTTCAAATTTTAGATACTTAAAAAAAAATTTTTTTTGAAACAGAGAAAACTTGGCAGGGGGAAGGGCAGAGGGAAAGGGGGGGAGAGAATCTTGGGCAGGCTCCATGCCCAGTGCAGAGCCCACCATGGGGCTCGATCTCATAATCCCAAGATCATGACCTGAGCCGAAACCAAGAGTTGGACACTTGACCGACTGAGCCACCCAGGTGCCCCTGTATGGAGATATATTTTAATAAGGGCCTTCACTCAGTGGGGTGTGTCACGTGGCAATCGCAGAACTGGATGGGAAGACAGGTTGAGCAGGAAGCAGGTCTTTCCTGTTGCTGTTAAAATTCCTGCATATGGACGACCCAGACATAAAAATCAGTTAAGCACCCCTTGTATTTCAGAAGCACTCCCCTGAAGAGGGATTTATTTTCAAATTAATGAAGCAGGGAGACCTTTCTGAAATTTTACTTCGGGACCCTAGAACTTACTTATAATATGGCAGACTATTTTTTTCCGGAGTGTGGATTACAGAAGCCTGTCTGAGGACCCCCTGAGCTACCTTCACTCTCCCTTCAATGGGAATTCTACTGCAGGTAGCAGTCGTCATGGGGGACTGCAATCTTGCCTGCCCTACTTTGCTCAGGAGTTGTCTTCCTCGTCTGCATGATCACTAGTGTTTCAGCTCCATAGAAGACACAGTCACTCTCTATCTCTGGTTTAATTCTCCTAGCAGAGCCCCCTAGAGCAGGAGTCACGCATTTTAGTTCTCTGTCATGGATTCGATTCAGTAAATACTTAATAAACAATTATGAATGTAAAGAAAAAGAATAACGTTCTTCTCCTGGGAGCCCCCAGCTTGGCGGGGGAAAGACAGAAACATGGGAACAGTTCTAAAGCAGGGATTCCTGATCTCGGCTGCACGTGAGAATCACCTGGGGAACCCTGCCGAGGCTGCACTCCAGGCCAATTCAGTTAGACTCTCTGGGGTAGGACCAGAGCAGGAAGATTTTTTTTAAAGCTCCCTGGGAGGGTCCAGTGCGTTGCTAAGCTAGAGAGCCATTGCTGTAAAGCAAAACATACTTGGAAAATGCCGTAGTAAAGTGCTGTGTGAACGAGGATACCACAACTGTTCTGGATATGTTAATAGTCTCCTCCACTGTCTGACCACATCGCAGCCTGTGAATGCAGAAAATATAACCTCTCATTGTAACCTTGGGGAAAAGTTAGGCCAGTCTGATTGTCAGGCATTTAGAAACCATAAACTCTGGGAGGTATAGTTTGCAGAAAATGAGGTCTCAAAAGGGGAAAGGGCCTAAAAAAGATCCACCCAGAAAGATGGCCCTCCCCGCCTCAAATCATTCCACGTGCTCTCTGTCTCCCTTGGAATGTTTTTTTCACTCCCTTGTCTTTCTGAAGAAGTCCTGGTCTTGTCCCCAACTTGGACCTCACCTCCTTTGTGAAATCTTTCCTTCTCCTATCCCATGCAAAATCGGATCCTTGTTTTCCTAGCTCCTTGTCTTATTAGTATCCGTTATAATTATTATAGGATTTAGTTATAATATGATGGGGCAGCTTGTGTATACATTTGCCCTCTTCTGGGCCTTACGTATCTTTGTTTCCCTAGTACCTAGCATAGTGTCTTGGTTTACGGAATGAATAAACAGATCTGTAGCAATTTTGGGTAGAGTCAGGACAGCCATGCCATCCATCATCAAGGGAGACCTGGACCCAGAAGCTCCTCGAGGCTCCCTTGTCCAATTTCTGAGGAGTGGGATCCTCTGCTCCCGGCGGTAAGGCTAGAGGAGCGGGCGGACACACTGGTGACATGCAGCTGGAGGAAGTGATGGCGGATGGGAGGCCTCATGGCCCCTTAGTTGTGGTGGTGAACTTGAGTTTCACCTGCAGGGTTTTGCTATGAGAGGAAGAGAGAAAAAAAGTCAGTTCACGGGTTTCAAAATATGTGTATTGACTACAGAACAGTGCCTGTGCCCCCTACTCCTGTTTTATTTAGGCCACAGGCATCCCCCAAAACATTTAGAGCAACACTTTTCTGCTTGGGAGACTTGCTTGTCTGCTTTAAACTTTAAATCTTTATTTTACTTTAAAGATTATTTATTTATTTACTTATTTATTTGACAGAGAGAGATAGAGAGATCACAAGTAGACAGAGAGGCAGGCAGAGAGAGAGGGAGAAGCAGGCTCCCTGCTGAGCAGAGAGCCCGATGCGGGGCTCGATCTCAGGACCCTGAGATCATGACCTGAGCTGAAGGCAGAGGCTTAACCCACTGAATCACCCAGGTACCCCTTTATTTTATTTTAAGATTTTGTTTGTAAGTAATCTCCACACCCAACATGGGGCTTAAACTCGTCACTCTGAGATCAAGTTGCATGCTCTAATGACGGAGCCAGCCACGTACCCCTAAAGTTTAAATCTTTAAAAAAGGGGGCGCATTTTGTAGGTTTTACACAAATGAAGGTGAAGAAATTACTTCAATTTTATAGACACAAGGGTCATGCATTCCAGATTTTCTAGGACAGTGCTAATTTTAGATCTCATGTTCTGTTTTCAGACTGCGTATCCTGATTTTTTTTTATAAGGAAAGTATGGTTGCTATTCTTACAACTGACTATTAACCAGCCAGCCCTGCTTAAAGGTCTTCTAGTAGTCAAATGTCTAATTATCTTACATTTCTTTTGAGAAATCAGGTAGGGCTGCCTCATGGACAAAAAACAAACCCTAAAGATAATACGAACTAGCATTTACTACATTATTGCCCTGAACTCCAGATTTTTTGTTGAATGTGGTTTCTTGGTGAGGACAGTATATATTAACACTCCTCTCCTTGCTACAAATTAGTGCAAAAGGCCTTCGAGGAAAAGCAGGCCAGTAAGAACTGTTCTTTCATTAAGAACTGTCCTTAGGGGGCGCCTGGGTGGCTCAGTGGGTTAAAGCCTCTGCCTTCAGCTCAGGTCATGATCTCAGGGTCCTGGGATGGAGCCCCACATCAGGCTCTCTGCTTGGCGGGGAGCCTGTTTCCCCCTCTCTCTCTGCCTGCCTCTCTGCCTACTTGTGCTTTCTCTCTGTCAAATAAATAAATAAAATCTTTAAAAAAATAAAAATACTGTCCTTAGGGTACCTGGTTGGCTCAGTGGGTGGAGCCTGCAACTCTTGACCTCGGGGTTGTGAGTTTGAGCCCCACACTGGGTGTAGAGATTACTTAAAAAAAAAAAAAAGAAATCTTAAAAAAAAAACAACAAAACAACCCAAAACAAACGTGTTCTTTAATCCCACCTCTAAAACTTTAGAACCATTTCTTTGTGAGGCTAGTCTCAGGAGCCCACCAGGGGGGACACTGGGGCCTGCTGCTGGATGCCCTCCCCTTGTCCACAGCTCACATGGACTTGCTCTGGTTATTTTGGACTTAGGTGCTGTTCTTGCTCTTCTCTGCTTAAGAGATTCCGACCAAATTAGACCTCAATAATCCAGCTGTGACCCAAGTCACCCCAATTTTAACTGAATAGCGCACAATGATACCGTTTTACCTATTAAAAAGGATAATTTTTTCTCTCACCAAGTAGCAGTCCCCAAAATTAAAATAAAGGCTAGACTTTATAATATTCTTCTATATCTAAGGATGGTAAGCTTTTAAAAAGCTAATAGTTAATAGTTGGTTGCTTTTAATCATCCAGAAGCCATAAGCTTCCCAGTAACCTGGCTACATTCTTTAGAGGTTCTCCCATCAATATGTCCTTTTATGAAACAGTAACAAGCAGAAGGGGATCAAGCTATGTCATGGATTAGAACATGAAGCACAGCCTGTTTGGGAAAAACATGAGCCATTTTCAGATGTCATTATATTAGGCGCTTTTCTGGCTCCTGTAAGGGTTACATACGGTGGCTCTGTGTACTTCCCTCATGCCTCCGTGCTGGAAACAGCAGAAGGAAGAACGGGGCCACTTCCAGGAGCCAGCCAGTCTGTAGGCACAGGTTCCCGGAAGCCATTTCCATAGCTGACATCTGTGTGTTTCCATCTGCCCACGTTTTCCGCTCGCAGCCTCATTGCTCCGTGTCACGACCTTTAAGAACGTCTCACCTACTGGCCCCGCATTCCAGCAGCTCTTCATTTGGGGGGTGGCGCCCTCGCCATGAGCCAGATCCGAGCACCCTTACCCTTCATGGTCCCTGGTGAGTGAGGGCGACACGGGTATGTCCGGGGGTGGGGCTTGGCACAAGTTCTACCCCTTGATGAAGGGTCAAGAGAGGGGGAGGCCAGAGAGAGCCAAAACAGCTACTGAGACGAAAGAAAGACGGAGCCCCAGCTGTTTCTGGATAGTAGTTTGGTTTTCCTGCCAAGCTACAAGTCCTCCTCCCTGGCGGAAGACAACCCATCTAAGTGTCACATAAGATCGGTAGGCTCAGGGGTCGCTCTCTATGACACACCATTTTAACGGGAGGCCTCCTTCTTCTTTTCTTATCCAGAACTGAGAGGAAACAAGTGAGTATGGTTTTTGCTCCCAGCATGGAGAACAGCAAGCCGCCCTTGGTTATTCCCACACTGCTGGTGCCCCTGCAAAACCACAGCTGCACGGAGGTCACCTCCCCCGTGCCACGCCATGACCTGATGGAATTCCACGAGGCACGCGGCTGGACGAGCAATCGGACAGACGTGCAGCTGGGGCTGAAGCCTGGCGAGGTGGTCACGGCCAGCATTTTCTTTGGGGCCCTGTGGTTGTTTTCTGTCTTCGGCAATTCCCTGGTTTGTCTGGTCATCCACCGGAGCAGGAGGACCCAGTCCACCACCAACTACTTTGTGGTCTCCGTGGCATGCGCGGACCTCCTTGTCAGTGTGGCCAGCACGCCTTTCGTCCTGCTGCAGTTCGCCACCGGCAGGTGGACGCTGGGCAGCGTCACGTGCAAGGTCGTGCGGTATTTCCAGTACCTCACGCCAGGCGTCCAGATCTATGTTCTCCTCTCCATCTGCATTGACCGGTTCTACACCATTGTCTACCCTCTGAGCTTCAAGGTGTCCAGAGAAAAAGCCAAGAAAATGATCGCGGCCTCGTGGATCTTTGATGCCGCCTTTGTGACCCCCGTGTTCTTTTTCTTTGGCTCCAGCTGGGACAATCACTGCAACTATTTCTTCCCTTCCTCCTGGGAAGGAACTGCCTATAGCGTCATCCATTTCTTGGTGAGCTTTGTGATCCCATCTGTCCTCATCATCTTATTTTACCAGAAGGTCGTGAAATACATTTGGAGAATAGGCACTGATGGCCGAACAGTGAGGAGGACCATGAACATTGTCCCAAGGACCAAAGTGAAAACGATCAAGATGTTCCTCATTTTAAATCTGTTGTTTTTGCTCTCCTGGCTGCCTTTCCATGTGGCTCAACTGTGGCACCCCCACGAACGAGACTTGAAGAAAAGCTCCCTTGTTTTCACAGCTATCACGTGGATATCCTTCAGTTCTTCGGCCTCTAAACCTATGCTGTATTCCATCTATAATGCCAATTTTAGAAGAGGAATGAAAGAGACTTTTTGCATGTCCTCGATGAAATGTTACCGAAGCAATGCCTATACTATCACAACCAGTTCAAGGATGGCCAAAAAAAACTACGTTGGCATTTCAGAAATTCCTCCCATGGCCAAAACTATAACCAAAGACTCGATCTATGATTCATTTGACAGAGAAGCCAAGGAAAAAAAGCTTGCTTGGCCCATTAATTCAAATCCACCAAATACTTTTGTGTAATTTCACAGAATTCTTTCGATTATTGTTATGTGCCAGAGATTAAAAAGCTTTAACTCTAAAAGCAGGAGCTTTTTTTGTTTTTTTTTTCCAATCAACTTTCTGAGGGAAATGTTTTATTTTGTAAACTGTGGTTTTATTTTGGTTGCTTTTGTTTTAAAGAAAGGTTTCACCTTGAGCTAGTCAGTAGTGCTTTTACTGTATTCTTTACATGCATAAAAAAAGGTAATGCTTTCCTACTTTTTACTTACCCTTATTAGGGCCAAAAAGCAAAACCATAGACACAGTCTTTGATTCATGACTCAACTTGGTTTTATTGTGTCTGCTTTTTCTCCTCCTCACTGAAATTTTGTAACTATGGGCTTCTGTTCCGAATGAAATCTTCTGTGTCACACATTTCAGAGACTTGTATTACTCTAAGCAACATTGAAGGAGTGTTAATATCATATGTATTTTTGCATCACCTTCTTCTGAGTAACCATTGTCCAGATCTCCTGTGGAATGCACTCCATAGGATGGAATATATTGGAACTTGCTGGGAAGTTTGTGCCTGGATTTCAATCAGGATTCTTAGAAAAAATTGATAATCAAGTTGCCTAATTTCCCTCTTTCTCTGTCTCTCTTTTATTTTCCCTTAACCTAAGCAACTGATGATGCTTAGATTGAAAATTCTGAAGTCATGATGTTTTTTCTCACATCTCTGTCCCATCTAGGCTGTGTCTGCCCTTCTTTGAGTGAGTAGGTGTCCTTGCTAGGCAAGCCCAAAAAATGCCAATGGGAGAAATGACAGGTGGCATATCCCTGGGCTCTGCAGTTTGGGCAGAGGTCTTTGGCTGCCCAGCCCTACCCTACACACTAAACATAGCAAGGACAAGGAGCAGCGTCTTCACTGGTCCTAGAGACTCAGACATGAGGCCATTTCCCCAGCCAGCACCTCTTTCCCTCCTCTCTCTCAGGATACATCATCACACCCTTGCCAAGCCCAGACTCTTCTTTGCCTGTGATATCTCGAGGTTTTCTTCTCTGCTTGTCAGGTTTCGGTTATTTCAAATGTAGGGCCAGCACATTTTATTTTATTTTATTTTAGATTTTATCTATTTATTTGCCAGAGAGAGAGAGAGATCACAAGTAGGCAGAGAGGCAGGCAGAGAGAGAGGGGGAAGCAGGCTCCCTGCTGAGCAGAGAGCCCGATGCGGGGCTCGATCCCAGGACCCTGAGACCATGACCCAAGCTGAAGGCAGAGGCTTTAACCCACTGAGCCACCCAGGCACCTGGGCCAGCCCAGTTTAAAAACATTCTTATTTAAGCAATAAAAGGCTTATAGACAAGACCCATATGCATTTTCACATCCCAGTTAAGAACTGCAAATAATAATTATAATTGTTCAGTGATTTTACCAACACTATCTCATTTTATCCTCTCAAAGGATTTCTATGCTGCCCTCATCATCTCTGCTTCACAGGTGAGGAACCTGGGATGCCATGTTGTGTGACTTGCCCGCATCGGAGTGTGACAGGGCTCGTCGTCACCCTCGGGTCCTCTAACTGCCAGTATGTCACTCTTCCCTTGACATTACAGAAATCTCTCTAAAGGACACATGAGTGGCCAGCCCCAGCCAGGCCTCACTGGGCCTCCTGGCTGCCACCTTGGTGGAAATCTGACGACGGTCTAAGAAAATCTGGCCATTTTTAAAAGAGTCTAGGCAAAATTCAATGAGCTGGACTTCACGTTTTCTTTGGCCGTGGATAAGTTGATAGGTTCTTGGACTTGTGGTGCTGAGTGTCAGAGGTACAGTCACAGAGAAATGAGACAAGACTAGGTTTGGTATTCAGGGCCAGGAACAACCACCACGAAACATCTCCTCTACAAAATGTCTACAGAGCCGATGTTTTTAAGTGGAGGTGCTTCCTCCAGTCAACAGATTTAAGAGATAAAAAGAACATCTCGTATTTTTCTTCCTTCTCTCTTTCCTCATCTTCTCACTTATCCCATCAGCAGATGGCACTCTAAAATGACAGAATGAGCTAGACAGTTCTCTCATTGGTTCTTGGATTTTGAGCTTCAGACCTGTTAAAAAAGAGGGAGAAGACCCTTGTATTTTTGTCCACTTTTTGGTGCATACTTTTATTTTGGTCCCTTTAAATGGCATATTTTTTGAAGCTAGATTGTAAAAAGTTAAATTTAATTCATCTCAATTTTATTTTGGTATGTATTTTTAGGTGTCAGGTTAAACTAAAAGATGAGTACTGAGGTCCATTCTGTCTTGAATGTTCTGTGAGTTTACCCCAGTAGGTGGAAATTCAGTGAGACAATCTCATACGAGCTCTTGTTATAGAAAGTAGTTTTGTTTTGTTTTGTTTTTAATAGAATCCTCCAAATAATGACAGAAGTGTCAACCAAATCCTAGTCTCATGGTGTACAATAATTCAGCTGCACTCTTGTAGCCTGTTGGTGGTTCACTATTTTGGTTCATGCTTGCTTAATATTCAGGATTCCTGTTGTCTCATTGGATCCTGAAATCAGAGGAACCTGGATATAATACATGGATTGATGAAGATTTGCAGAAGTCCCAGCAGGACGAGCACAACATTCACCAAAACTCAGAGCTGCCTGGCAAGAACCAGAGTTAAAGCCACAGGGAGGCAGGTTGTTGGAGAGAGTGAAAAACGACCCCAGTCTCCGGGTGGGTCCGTGATGAGGCGCACCATGAGTCTGGATTCGTGGGGTCCCCAGACAGCTGACGAAAGGTAGTGGGGGGCAGGGGGCAGAGTAGAGCCTGTCCTCACACCTGGCTCCCAGGGACTGTCCCAGGAAGGGACGAGGGCACATCCTTTGAGGTAGAATGCAAATTTCTCCTCTTCTGATCGTTAGTGGAAGCGTGAGTCCAGCTGGCCTGCTGCTCTGAGACCACGAGCACATCCCGCTCAGAAGGGCTTCCCTGTTGACCTTACATCACGGGATTTTATCCAAGAGGCCTGGAGCAGCTTCCCTGGGCCAAAATTCCTTGCTTAGGAAGGACAGGTGTACCCGGGCGGGGACTCCACCAAACACATGTGAGCAGAGTCATTTGCAGGAGAAGGTTGGTGGGTTTTGCCTCTGCTGGTGGGCACGGTCCTTTCCTTTCCCCCTTGCCAGCCTTGCTGCCACCTGCTCAAACTCACCGTGAAGCCACAGCGCCAAGATCCGCAGGAGCTCCTTGACCAGGGCAAGGATAAGCTCTGGAAGAACCACATGTAAAAGCAGCAAAGAATTAGGGATTTGGGGATAGAAAGGACATTGAGAGACCTCGCCCATGCCCCTCCTTGCTTGGGGGAAGAAATTACAAGAGAGGTCAGAGGAGGGGTGAACTAAAATGCCTTCTACCAACCCATCCAACATTCTTTTAACTTCACCCTCCTGCTTGCTGTGGCATCATTCATTTATGAAAGGAAAAAAACCCTCACTGTGTGCAGAAGAGCATGGAGAGAATCCAGGGTTCCCCACGGCTCAGCTAACCGGCTAATTCTTCTGGAACAGAGACTGACTTGAGTGCCCTAATTAGAGAACAGGGGACACAAACCCACTCTGTGGAACCGTTTTGCAGAGTGACCACTTGATGGCACTGTGGCTCATCGGCAGAGCCCACTGCCTCTTCGCCATGCCTGTCACACTGGCCGGTTCTGAGCAGTCCTGGTCCCCTAGCAACAAGACAGGGACAATTGCTGAGCCCCAGCAGCAGCTGTAGATTAACTAATCAATCAGTGCGTTCAAAAGACGGAGCATCTAAACATTGGAGGAAATCCCAAAATAATTAATACTCTTTACGGACATGAAATCACCAGTCAAAATAGCATTTTAAACCCTTTTTGCTAATGGTATTATTTTCGCAAATCAGATGCCAAAGTGGCGGCCGTGCTGCCCACGCTTACCCAGGCCTCTTTCTCTCTCTTCTGCTCCCTGTACCATTCCGCTCTGAGAATTCATGCCCTTTTCATAGCAGTGCAATCCAGACTTGCCCTAAAAGTAAATGTTTCGATGCTCCTGGAAAGTAGGCAGTTAAATTTACATTGGGTTAAATTTATTTGAGGCCTCTGTCATTTCCCTCAGACCGTCTTTAATTTTTTTGGTCCCCTACAGTCTGGACCACTCTGAACTTTTTCGCTCAGCTGAACACTTTTGTTCAGAAGTTCTATATTCTTTTTCAGAAGAAGTCTCTTTCAAAGATTGCTTTTAAAAACTGCCCATCAACCCTGAGTTAGGGGCTCTACGAGTAGGATTCACTTATAATTTGAAGAATGTACGATTTTAGTTCTGCAGGAGAAGACTGCCAAAAATCTCTGGGCTCTGCAGCGATGGGTGCGTGTGTATCTGGCTTCAGGATCAGGATATAGTTCTGAGAGCTTGAGAACATCCCCTGGTTTTCAGCAGGCAGTCAGTAGAGTAGTTCTGGCTATTTGCCCCCAACAGCTGGATATAGACTAAAACTCCCCTAAGGGAATTTTGAGTGCATCCTCTCTAGTCGGCTTCCCCATTGTGTCTTCCAAAAAAGAAGACTGGATTCTGCTAGTAGGACCCTGAGTGTGCTAAGATGGGGACATGGCAAAGATGGAGACAGTGAGGAGTTGTGTGGGAGAAAGATGGGCAGCAGCTTAGCTGAGAAGAGTTGATGTGTATTCTGTCCATCGGTCTAGATTCATTTACACTTCTGGGCTCTCCGATTCTCCAGGCAGATGCATTCTACTTGAATGACTCTTTAAACACAAGGGAAAATTATGGGGCGTCTGGGTGGCTCAGTCGGTTAAGCATCCAACTCTTGATTTAGGCTCAGGTCATGATCCCAGGGTCCTGAGATCGAGCCCCGTGTGTGTTCCACACTCCGCAGGGAGTCTGTTGGAGATTCTCTCTCTCCCTCAGCCTCTGCCCCCTCCCCACTCCTGCCCTCTCCCTCTTTCTTTCTAAAATAAAATAACTCTTTAAAAAATAAACATTAGTGAAAATTAGGCACAACCTTCCAGTGATATATCCAGACAGCAAAGTTTTCCTTAGTCACAAATAGTATGATGGTTGCTTTCACAGTTTCCAAAGTCAACTTCTGTGTTGAAGTTCAGCTTCTGCTTACCCTCCGTTTAACCCAGCAAACTATTCTCAATCCATAGCTTCTCCATTTTTAAGATGGGGAACATGGCAGTGCCCACTTGTATGAGGGGTCACTGGAACCCTAATAACGGAACGATGATAATATTTGGAGGAGGAAGTGGCTCAGGCCGTCGAAGGGACTGACAAGCTTGAAATGTGTGGAGCAGGCAGTCACGCTGGAAGCTCAGGTATTTGGTTGGTCTTGTCGTTTATGAAATCTGTAGGAAGGGCGAGCAGGCAGGATTTGAAGCTGTAGTCTTGAGGCAGAATTTCTTCTTGGGAAACCTCATTTTTGTTCTTAACACCTTTAACTGACTGAGTAAGGCCTACCCACACTACCAAGGATAATCTTTATTATAAGTCAGCTGCTTGTAGATGTTAATCACATCGACAAAGTACCTTAACAACATCCGGATTAGTGTTTGAGAAATAACCAGGTACTACAGCTAGCTAAGTTGACATGTAAGACTAAACCATCATACCACCTTATAGAATGGTAGTCACGAGCCCAAATCCATGTAAATCATTCAGTGCATTACTGAACACATGAGAAACACTTAATAAAGGTTTTCTATGGTTATTTTACTTTAGCCATTGCTAACTCAATGAATTTTTCCGTCTTTCAAGTTACTTGGCACCTATTGCCATGTGTTAACAGTAAAAACAGGTTTTTAATACTACTCTGTAATTGTGGCATTGTTTTCCTCCCTTAGCTTTTTTTTTTTGATTCTGCTAAGATCTTACGGACTCGAGGCAGAAGGAACAATTGGAAGCAGGAAATTGAATGGAAGGGATGTAGGTGGTAGAGCTACTTCTCTACACACCCCAAAGGGAATTATTCCACCTTCAAATATTTCTTAAGAAGGAACGGTCTAAAAACAGGAGACACAAAATACTTGAGAACGTAGACTTCTATCATCACTCTTCTGTTGTGATTTCCACTTACCAGGAAAAGAAAACTGATGGGGAAAGTCAGTTTGTTAACTGAAGTATTCATTCTAGCAGAATATGAAAAACCAATGAAATGGGACCTAAGTCACAGTAGGCCATGGTTATTCAAAGGCAACTATGTAGCTAAGACATGTAACAACTGTCTATTTTTAGTTAAACCATAAATGAACTATTACTATAACTAGAAACAAATCTCAGTGAAATCAAGTGAAACCAAAGTGAAGGTATTAAAAAAAAATAGCTACTTGGTAATTGGAGTTGAAGGAGGAAAGAAACACAATGAAAAGCCAAAGACTCATACTTAGGAACACAAATAATATAAGGCACATTGAAGTTTATTTTGAAGAAAAATTTAACAGAAAGGTTTGTGACTTAATTTTTTTTTTTAAAGATTTTATTTATTTATTTAACAGAGAGAGAACACAAGCAGGCAGAGGCAGAGAGAGGAGCAGGCTCCCTGCGGAGCAAGGAGCCCGATGCAGGACTCCATCCCAAGACGCGGGGATCATGACCTGAGCCAAAGCTCAACCAACTGAGCCACCCAGGCGTCCCTTTAATTTTTTTTTTAAGAAGACATACGAGTTTACTGTTTGGGATGTTTCCGAGAGGATAAGCCAAGGGCGAAAGCCAACCTGGTGAGGTTGGTAGAGCAGAAGGAAGGAAGTATTCTGTCTTCAATGACTTTAAGTGTCTTTGATGACATTGTCAAGCCCCCGTAGCTTTCACTCTCATGGTCGCTTACACCAATTTCAGTCGCGTATTTACTCTCACCTGAAAGACTCCTAACAGATGGCCTGTTCTCCTTCTGTAGAGATTACCCAGTGGTGTGAAGGTGTTGCAAGAGCCAAATTTTAAATTTTCAAAAATGTTGGTTGCTGGTTAACAACACAGCATAAAATCAACCACGGTGGGAATTCTTCCACCCGGGAAACTGGTAAACACTGCAAATCAGACCTCCCCCCACCACGAGTCGGTCATTAAACATCTACGGGCACACAACTGCCTATTTCTTTTTACTCAATGAAAGTGTTCTTGAACAGCCACCTGACTCAAAATGCCATGGGTACCTAGTGCTCTTGTAGAGATACTCGATTTTCACTTTACCTGAGAACAAACGAATGAGCACATTTCAGCCTGACGTGTTGTGTCACCCCCAGGTACGGAACGATATGGTTAATGATCTCTCAAACATTTAATTTCCCTAAAGGAGGGATAATGGAAAGGAACTCCGTGATGAGCACTTTGTAAAATTTGAAAAAGGCCCTTCTCCTATGTCATACTTGCAGTCTGTCCGGCTGGGCGCTGAGTCAGCTTCCCCTGAGCCCCGCGTGCTTCGATTTGTCCTCAAGCCTCCCTTGCCCCACCGCTTCTGGCTCTCTTCACTCTGCCCCGAGTCGAGAAGGGTGCGTACTTCTGCTTTAAGGACACTGCACTTGCTCCTGATAAGTAGGCTTCTTCCTCCACTTCCCTAAAAAAGCTCAGGGGCCTGCGGGTTTTCCCTTTTCTGTCCGGAGTGGTAAAAACGCGGGGCTCCTCTCAAGGGAAGAGGCACTGCCGGCTTTCGTTTTGTATTTGACGCCTACGTGAAGGCCTCCTTTGCGAAGGCTAGGCCACTTTTTTTTTTTTTGGCCCTCTTTCCTCCTTCCTTTTCCAATGCTCTCTCTTCTCCTTATGTGGCAGTTGGGGCCTAGGGCTGTCCTGGCGTGACATTTGAGGGGAATTTTATATATACATTTATTTATTTATTTCACCATAAATCCTTACTTTGTTTCCTTGTCGTGCTGGCAGGCATGGCCTTCATTCCATTGAGGTGGTGCGATCCAAAACTCTGTGTGGGCCTGGGATGACCTTTTGGCATGTTTGGTTCTGGACTATCCAGGTCCACGCGGCGTAGGCAGAGTTGTCACTGTCAGCCTGCTAGCTTGGTTCCGTGCTGGGTTTGGGGCTGTAAAGTGCTTAGCAGGAATTGCTTTCCTTCTCATCACAGGGGCACTGAGGTGTGGCATCGGCTCCGTTCAACCACAGGACATTTTTCCCGCTCAAATATGTATTTTTCCTCAGAGTCAAAATGGCCTGCAAGCCAAAGCTCACTGTCCAACTCCAGCCCAACCCCCAGCCCAGGGGTGTTTGGGGGACCAGTCACAGCCCAGTAGGGGAATGAGTCTGTTCTCTTGGACCCCAGGGCTTGCTTTAAGAAGTCAGCTGATCTACCTCTTAGTCACTTCTGGAGTTGGGCTGGGTATCTCCCTGTGGTCCTGAACCGTTTCTAAGTCACAACTATCAGTACAGCTGACCCTCGAACAACACGGGTTACAGGGGCGCCAACACCCCATGAAGTAAAAAATCCACATAGAACGTTTGACTCCCCCAAAAGTTAACTGCTAATAGCCTACTGTTGACTGGAAACCTTACCAGTAACATAAACAGTCAACACATATTTTGTATATCGTATGTATTATTTTCTCTATTCTTGCAATATAGTAAGCTAGAAAAAAGAAATCTGATATTAAGAAAATCGTAAGAAAAATACAGTGTCGAGGCGCCTGGGTGGCACAGTTGGTTGAGTGTCTGACTCTTGGTTTCGGCTCAGGTTGTGATCTCAGGGTTGTGGGATCCAGGCCTGTGTCTGGCTCTGAGCTCAGGGTGGAGTCTGCTTTTAACTCTCTCTCCCTCTCCCTCAGCCCCTCCCCCCACTCTAATATATATTTTTAAGTTATTTAAAAAATACAGTGTTGTGCTGTATGTATTGGAGAAGATGTGTGTAAGTGGACTTGTACATTTCAAATCTGTGTTGTCCAAGGTTCGACTGCAATCTCATTTTGATATAGATACCTCCAAGCTGCCTATAGACTTACAAAAAGAGCCCTTCCAGCTCCATGGGTCTTCCAGTCATACACTGTCGGGGCCTCTACTATGTGTGCTCTGGTCAGGGCCATTCTAGCCTACACTAGGCCTTTTTCAGTGGTGTGCTGGAAACCAAGTCTGGCAGGGCGGGGTGGGGGGAGGAATCCCCGATTTGTAGCACTTACTGATTTCTGTGGTGTCAGTACTCCAATCGTTGCCAATTAAAAGCTACCAACTGGATGTCACTCAAGGTGGAGTTGAGAAGAGATGCACACAATTGGCTTTCCTCCGGGGAGCCAGCCATAAGCCAGCTGCAGCAAAGCACTGTTTTGCATTTTTAAAAAGGCACCCTCTGGGTGGAGGAATTAAGAAAGGTACTCCCTTAGGGCAGATTTTAAAAAGGCACCTCTCTGGGCAGATCTGCACCACAGGTGCCCTGGTGAGGAGATAGCAGATGCCCTCTCCTCTGCACATGGCCTGTTGCAGGAAATGTGAGCCAGATTTTAGGTCCATTCACCTCCTCAACTGGGTGCCTTTGTGCAGTGCACAATTGGCACAACCTTACATGGCAGTCTTGGCTCTGATTCATGACTACTCTATAGTTAAGTAAAATGGATGGAATAAGGGAAAAGAGAAGGAAGTTACCTAGCAGCCTGAAAACCTGCTTTATGCAGATTATAGGATTATTACCAGTTGGAAGATTAATTGTTCTTAAAGTCAGCTTAATTAACAGAAGGCTATTATTACTAAAAATGGCTTCCCACTATACCATTCCAGGGATAGACATAATGATAAAGCTAAAAAGACTTCAGAAGTGTGATACCTACAACCCTACATGTTTAAATTCCAGCTCATTAAGTAAATATATTTATCTTCAGTGATTTAAATACTAACAATAGGCAAACCCTATTTTAAATTTAATATAGTTCTTTACTAATTAAGAAGCAGTTGCTCTTAACTCCTTTTTAGCCTGCCAGTTACTCTGTGAAAGTTATCTTCGCCCTTTTTTATAGATGAGAAATAGGCTAAGAGGTGAACGATTTCAAGGTGACTCAGAAAATGGATCCAAGACCAGTTCTTCTGCTTAAATCTCACTCTTTTTACTACTCTGTGCTAACACGGACATTATTTCAATATTGTGAAACAGACCATTTGAGATGTCTCTGGTGAAGATACTTTATTTTTCATAAAAATATAATTGTACAATGCTCTTCAGAGAAAGAAAAATTCCCTCAATGCCCCCAAATACCACGTGGATTAATAATCTTCCTCTCTTTTAAAATGAAATATATAATTGATAATATGCAACTGATTTCTTGTGAAATATAGTATTTATGTTTTTAAATTTTCTTTGCCTTTAACTAAAGCTAAGTCCAGTTTAAACCTATGCTTTTTGCAATGAGCCAAGTCAAGTCTATCATAATTCAAAGATGATGAAATAAAATGCTAAATGGTGATACTATCAATACTGTCAATTAGCTGGTACACAGTGATATGAATTTGCTGCAGTAAGACAGATCCTGATTTAGATGCAAGACAGCTTTTAGATAAAATAGGAAAAAAATTTTAAGAATGTCAACTATATTCTAAAACTTGACCTGGTCAAACTTATTCCATATTATGCTAAGTTGTTCTACTATATGGTAGGTCTATGCTAAGTTAATGACAGAATATGACTGGTCTAAATTCACAAATACATATTTTCCCCTTACCTTCCTTTCTTTGGGGGGAAAAAAAAGAAAAAGGAAACATTGCTCTCTTTACTCAAGGAGCAAAGAGAGTAGCACTGACGCCAGAGGGACCGAGCTCAACGACTGTCTCACCCTCCTCTGCTCTCTCTCGGCCTGGATGCTGTCATTAGGGAGAGCGAGAGCTGCCACGGTTTCAGTATGCTGCTGCTTAACTGGAATGGAAAAAGAAATGCTCCGGCTGTTTTAATCAGTGACGTTTATTAACATGCTTCAAGTGGCCAAAGCGTGCAGCCAGCACAATACCCAAAGCAATCAAAACATTCCTGTTTAAGACCAAGGAACTTTCTCTTGGTATGAGCTACTTTAAAATACCAAAAAGATCGGTTTAGGAATAAACCCAGTAAGTTGTAATTTACTGTCATCCAAAATTACACATCCTCTACCTGAGGACAAAGTCACTGCTCTTATAAAGATACTGGGGTGAGGGTGGAGGGTAGCTCAAATGACCCTGTAATTTAAAGTTACAACCAGAGAAGAAATACTTCAAGCACAATGGAGACATTCCATTGAAGAGCCACATTCATTTTGGAATGTTTGCTTTGAAAACAACTCTTCTGGGGAATTCAAAAGGTACTGAACAAAGCAACACAGAGTAAATCTTGGGCTGTTTTGCTAAATAAAAATATACACTTGAGTAGACCAGATGGCAAAAACATACCCATTACAATCTGAACACTATATTTAAAACACTTAAATTCTGAAGGTCTGAATATTAACAATCTTTAATCTATCTATATTTGTGATCCTAAAAAGACATTAAATACTCTTAAACCCCCAGTCCTCCAAAACACAGAGAGACCCAACAGGCTGGGCTAGTGGTATATCAGTAGTCACACAGGACTAGACTAGATCTGAGTTTGCAGTCTACACACAAGAGATCTTCAGGAACTCAGGCTAAAGGGAAGCACTTCATTCAAACGTGTGGCCTACGTTGTAGGGGGGGAGAAGGGGGGGAGAGTACCTTGTAATCTGCCATGGTCCACCTCTTGTTTCACCTCACAGTCCAGACTGTGATTCCTCCTCTTAGACTGCCATTTCATAACAAGACAGACTGTTTAGAAGCCAAATATTTGCTTCATTAGAGCTAAGAACAATTATAATTTAGCAGCAACAGAGAACATAGTTCCTGATTTAACTATGGGAAAGAGAAGAGAGTGATAAAGTGTCTCAGTGGGGAAAGTGAAAGATTCCTAGTCTATTTGCAAATAGAATATGATGAGCTTGATTCCTCAACCATCACTCTGGTAGTCAGGAAGAAAGTAAATGGAGCTGTGATGGGAACTGGGAAGAACCACTCTGGCCTTGTGCCCCTCCTGCCCGGCCCGCCAGCCGCCTGCTGTGCACCACTCCAGCTCCTGGCTTCACTCCAGAGCGGAGGCACTGTCAGAGCCGAACCAGATGCACACCCACAGTGTGTTTCTTCCTGGCTCAGAACACATTCCTACGAAACTCCTATCAGGGAAGAAACTAAGTGTTCTGGTTATGCCTACAGCCGTTAGACCTACTAACAATTTCTCCCTCATTTTGTTCCAGATCTCTTGAGGCAGAAACTCGATCTCAGCAGCTAATTTCATCCTATTTTCTTTAGAAAAAATTCTCCGAGTTAGTTGACTACACAAGGCAATGTGTGTGAACATTCACTCCTACCCTCCCCACATACATATACCGACATACAATGGAAACACATACATATATACGTACATACACATACATACTTTAGATTGTCAAGAGGATGTTTGCGGCTGAAATGCCTAAAAGGTTACTTCTTGCTTAAAAATAAAATTTGACTAATTATTCTCCAAGTATGGACTAGGCCCTAGCAAACGTTTATAAATATAGTTTGCGAAGACAGCAACAAAAGTTTTAAACAGAGGCTGTCCTGAGGACTTTCCTGATGGATTTTGTTAACACATACATTATTTAAAACAGGCATATCATTATGGATTATAAAAACAGAAATGTATATATTTGTTAATACATATTCACAGCTTATGCTGGAATGGCTCACAAGAGAAATCATGGTTCATGCAGAAAATAAACATTACTCAAGTAAATATAAACAAATAAGATTAGGTCCATTAAGGCTGAAAACTTGGTAATCAGCCCATTTGGTTTCTCTTTGTAGGGCAATCAAAAACATAAAAGGTGACACCTACACACACATACACATACAATGACATGAGATACATGGAAAGAATATAAATTAACCAATAAAGCAATGTGGAGTTAAGGTGCAAAAATACAATCTTCACCCACTTCTCTCTACTCCTGTGTTTTCAAGCATTGCAACGTGTTCAATGCCATGGGTGGCAAGGCCAACCAGAACAGGTCTGAATGTTTATAAATTTTCTAAGTGTTGAGAGTTAAAGCGAAATCCTTTGGGATCTATGATCACACATTTTGGTAGAAATTGCAGATTTACAGAGATGACTACTGAGCAGTAGGTAGTAAATGGAGCCAAGAAGTACAGTCTTGCCCATTCATCCTCCATAGGAATCAGAATATTGGCTTCAATCAGTGACTTTGTCATTTTATATAATCTTCACCCTGAAAGATAAATCAAAGTTACCAATGTAAGAATGCTTGTAAGTCAATGAAGCTTGGTTCATCTGTTTTAAAATACATTTTGTTTGTTTAGTATCTATGGAGAAAGGCTTTTTTAAAATACAGATAGAAAGAAAACTGAGCTGATTTGGCTTTTTTTCATTAATTCAATTTAGATTCAGGCAAATGTTACCTTTAAGAAAAGCTATCAAAAAGCAAACCCTTCAATTTTATAAAAATATTTTCAAAGAGGGACATCTGGGTAGCTCAGTCGGTTGGGTGGCCAACTCTTGCTTTGGGTCAAGGCAAACGTGATCTCAGGATCACGAGATTGAGCCCCGCATCGGGCTCTGTGCTGAGTGCAGAGTCTGCTTGTCCCTTGCCCTCCCTCCTGCCCCTCCCCCTATTCTCTCTCAAAAAATAATCTTTAAAAAAATTTTAAAAGATAAAAAGTTTATAACATTCTCTTGTAACTGTTACAAGTGCTCCCAAAGCAGTCAAGATGACCAAGAAACCAATCCATTACATCTTCATTACAAAATCTTTCCAGTCTCTTCAACAAATGGTGCTGGAACTACTGGATATTCACATGCAAAAAAATTAGACTGGACCTCTATCTCACACCATATAGAAAATCAACTCAAAATGGATCAATGATCTAAAATATAAGAGCTAAAACAATAACACTCTTAGAAGAAAACACAGGGGTAAGTCTTCATGATCTTGGATTTGGCAAGGGATTGTTACATATGACAAAGCATGAACAACAAAAGAAAAAAACAGATAACCTAGACTTCAACAAAATTTCAATGTTTTATGCAACAAAGGATACTATCAAGAATCTTAAAAGACAACCTACACAATGGGAGAAATATCTGCAAAATATATCTGATAAAGGTCTACAACCCAAAATATATAAAGAACTCTCACGACTCAACAACAAAATGAAAAGCAACTCAATTAAAACATGGGCAAGGGACTTAGACATTTCTTCAGAGAAAATATACAAATGGCCAACAAGCACAAGAAAAGATGCTCAACACCATTAGTCTTCAGGGAAATGCAAATCAAAATGACCATCACATACTACTTCACATCTTAGGAAGGCTATAGTTTTTAAAAATGGAAAATAAAAAGCATTGGCAAGATGTAGAGAAATGGAAAGCTTCCTATGTTACTGGTGGGAATGCAATTCTACTTCTAGGTGTATAACCCAAAGAACTGAGAACAAGTACTCAAACACATACATGCTCATGTTTCCAAGCATACTGTTCATAATACAATGACTATGCTTCAAATAGAAGCAGACACCCTGCTGAGCAGGGAGCCCGAAGTGGGACTCGATCCCGGGACTCCAGGATCATGACCTGAGTTGAAGGCAGTCGCTCAACCAACTGAGCCACCCAGGAGCCCTCTTCTGCTATTTCTTCATCTATAAAATAAAAAGTGTAATTCCTTAACACAAATATTGAGGGAAAAACAAAAGATAAACATAAGTGAAAGTGTTTTTTAAGCTGTAAATCAAAATACAAATAAAAGGCATTATTATTAACAATAACTAGAATGGTATACTCCCATTTATGGGCTAAGTCTACTTTAAAATTTTTCCATACATTTATCAGTTGCTTTTCATAGATCCCATGTAAAATTCATTTCAGTATTTAGAATCTAACACTATTTCACTTGCTTATTAGTGTCTTACAAATGACATCAACATTTTACTTAATGACATACCAAGGAAAGAGATCAATGGAAACCCTACCTTAAGATGCTCCTCTAAATATAAACTCTCCCCCTCATTGTACTCACAGGAATTGCTATTAGCGTCTGTCTTCCCAGCTTTTGTGTGCCTGCTTGAGTTCTGCTGAGATTTGCTCTGCTCTTCTCCAGTGAGTAGGGCCTTGATTTCAGAAGGGATTTTTCCTTGGTCCATTGCCATGCACCACTGCTTGTACTGAAATATGTAAAATATATTTAAGTAAAATTTTACTAGTCAAAGTTCAGGAACCACTGGTAGAAATCCTAGATGTAGAACTCCCATAACTAGAGATCAAATTGGCTGCTGGGAATCCTACCCTCTACCGTGTCCCCTGTTTACCATATAGGACATGGATGAGGCTTGCCATCTTTCAGAAGAGGGTAGGCGACTGCTGATGGATCTTCTTGTGACATACTGGAGTAGCGCTCAGATTCAGAAGGCCCCTCTGGTGAAAAGAACATCTCCCACAGTGTGCCACTAATTAGGATCCTTCTCTTTTTGCTAACTATCATATTATCATTTCTACTCCTAAAATAAATAATTCTGTAATTTCCGTTCTCTTTCATAAACATTCACTGAATGTCTACTTTCTACCAGAATGTGTACTATGGACTTCGGGGGTATACAAAGATTAGTTCAAAGGCTATGCCCTCAAATGGTTTACACTGCAGAATGTGAGAAATAACTTATAGCAAAAATTCAATATACATTTATTTTTTAAATCTACTGAATACTGTATATCTGAATTCTCTTCAGACCCCAATCTTATTTCTTGCCTTTTAAAATGCTGAGGCAGTAGCCTGTCCCAGTTTGGTAATAATCACAGTAGTATTCTCTCTTCTCTAACCTGTCACCTCCTCCCCTGAGGTCACAGTATTGAGATTTCTATTCTCTTTAACATTTCTACAGCCACCACTCAAAGTCTTAATGAATGAATGAAACATGCTGAATATGTTTAAATACAGATGGTATACTATGCATATTGTTACATATTGCTGTATTGCTTTTTCCACTTAGCAATATATTGTAAATGTCTTTCTACAGCAGTAAATATGTATGTGCATTGTGATTTTTTTACTGGCTGCAAAGTAGTCCAATATCTGAATGCAGTATAATTTACTTAACCAACCTCCTGTTGTTTTACATTTGGGTTATTTAACATTTTTTCTTTCATAAACAGCCCCTCAGTGAAATAGTCACGTACATTCTGCTTCCATCAGCACTGTGTGAAAATGCTTACTTGCCTACATCCTGGCTAACAGGTTAACATTCTTTCCCATATTTGTCAAATGGATACATGAAAACTGGTATCTTCACACTCTAATTTGCTAAGCTGAGGTTGATTTTTTCATATGTTTATTAGTAGACTTTCTTACCATTTCCAGTTCCTCTCTGAGGGCACATATGGCTCTTTCCCGACTGGATACCAACTCTTCCAAATACTGATATCTTAGTTTTTTCCTAGCTCGGCATTCTCTTGCACTCTGCCGGCTCCTCTCAAGTTTTGCCTTCAAGTCAATCTTGGCTGGCTTCCGACCACGTTTGCCGGGCTTCTTTACTTTGCCTCCAACCACCTTCAGCAAGAGAGAAAAGAAACCATTTTTTTTTCTCTCAGTTCTGTTTCTAGGAAAGTGACTATGGCTGCATATTAGTAAGGAAAACATTTACAAGTAATAAATAAATTAAACCTATGAAACTAAGAAAGCATAATCCCATGAAATGCCTTAGGAGTCTTTGCTTCCTGTTTTTTTTTCTGATACTCTTGATACCATGAGTGTGAGAGAAGAGATACTCTAAGTTTTCATTATTTCTTCAATCATAAACTTTAAGTAGTTTAACAGTAAACTTTATGAACCATATGTAGCTGGATACTAAAATCTAAAAGTCTGCCTTCGGCTCAGGTCATGATCTCAGGGTCCTGGGATAGAGCCCCGCATCGGGCTCTCTGCTCAGCAGGGAGCCTGCTTCCCCCTCTTTCTGCCTGCCTCTCTGCCTACTTGTGATCTTTCTCTCTCTCTGTCAAATAAATAAATAAAATCTTTAAAAATAAATAAACAAAGACTGACACTAAATATTTTGTTCACAAGGAATTTTTATTGACTTGAGAAAATAGTAAGTAAAAAAAGAATCAATATTTAAAATTCTAAGTTCAGTGGGATCTCAACATTATAAAACAATACATAGAAGAAAGGATATTTGTTAAAACATCAATAATGGGGGCTCCTGGGTGGCCCAATTGTTAAGCATCTGCCCTCCGCTCAGGTCAAGATCCCAGGATCTTGGGACAGCCCTGCTTGGGCTCTGCTCTCAGCAGGGAGTCTGCTTCTCTCTCTTTCTCTCACTCTCTCTCCCTTTGCCCTTTCCCCCTCGGCATCCCACCCCCAACCAAGCACACTCTCTCCCTCTTAAAAACAAAAACAGGTCTTTTAAAGCTTTTTATACTATGCATTATCATGTTTTTATTCCAATATAATAATAATACACACCTCAGGAAACTGCACAATTTTCATGAAATATTTTGAAATCATCCTACACTGAAATAAAGTATATTTTCTATCGCTACAGTTTTTAGAAAGCAAAATATTTACAGCATAAGTTCAGGTCTATAGTAAAATAAATGGTAATCACATCTATTCTCTATGTAGTGAACTGAATCATCAATAACACAACATTGTAATCTAATACCTTATATATTGCTGTTTTTAATTAATTCAGGAGAGGCTGCCAGCTAGAGGACACAGTGTACTTCAGAGACTTGACTGATTTTGGAAACAAACCTCACACAGTCATAAAAACCCAACAACAGTTATAACTCTTTGTTTAGTTTTCATGGTGGCAATATTATTTCATTCCTTTATTTTTTTAATTAGAAAGGTATAGTAAATAAATCCAGGGTTCCTGTATTTTATGTCCTCTCCTGTAAAATTACATTAAAACCACATAACCACCACTTTATCTAGTTTAATTTTCCTCAATGGTAGGCTGAATTTTTGGCTTTAGGTGCCAGCTAAAATCTGATTAGTTTACCAGTTTTCAAGAGAGTCAGGTACATTGTAGGATTACTGGGAATCTTAAGTATAAGAGCATTTTATAAAGGAAAAGGTATTATACAGGGGCATGTGGGTGGCTCAGTTGGTGTCTCTCTTGATCTCAGCTCAGGTCATGATCTCACAGTTGTGGGATCTGAGTCCCACATCGGGCTCCATGCTCAGCAGAGTCTGCTTGAGATTCTGTCTCCCTCTGCCCCTCCCCCTACTGGAACACTCTCTTGCTCAAAATATATAAAATCTTTTTTAAAAAAAGGAAAAGCAAAAGGTATTACATAAATATGGGTTGGTATACTAGTTGCCTTAACAACTGAACTTCATATATTTCATAAGCCATAATGATTAGGGGACGGTTAGGAGAAATTAATAGAAGGAACCAGAAACTAAAACTGAAATCAACATCACAAATTCCTCCCAAATATCTCTGGGCCAAAAATAATCCTTGCCAATGTTTCATAAAATTTTCACAAACTCAGTGATTACCACATTGCCCCCTTGCTCTCTCCTACTTCTTTTGTAAGGAAGTACACTAATGTGGGTAACTAATAGTACTGATTTTTATGCACCAACACAAATGCCAAAGAAAACTATGAAAGTAATATAAAATTTAGCTTTTTCTATTCTAGGTTTAGTTCTATCCACATACTAGCCACATGAAATTTTAAATAACTATCTTTAAAACAGTGGTATCTTTATCTACTATTCCTTTTCCTTCTCCCCCACCCCCAAACACATCTGTGAGCCAGAAATAGAAAGGCCCAGGGCAAACACCCAGAAAGCTTGTTTCCCTAGCCCTCACCACCAACAAACTTACTAGCCATTAATTTTTTCTTACTCTCCACAGAGAATTTATTACACAAAGGAGGATAGTAGAGATGTTAGACTTCAGTACGGCTTTGGCAATACCAAGTTTGTCTTCATTGTATGTTAAAAACGTTCAAGTTTATTTATTATAAGCAAGTAAGAGCTAAGATCCTACTTTTCTGTTAACTACTTGTTTTTGTTTTTTAAATACTTTCTCCATTCAGACAAGCTAAAACTAGAAGTTATTTTCAGAAAGTAAGCACCAGGGACTGTCATATAATTCTATCTTAGTACACAGTAATTCTTATTTAATAAATACAGCAGATAAAAAACCAAAAGATGGGGGTGCCTGGGTGGCTCAGTGGGTTAAGCCTCTGCCTTCAGCTCAGGTCATGTCTCAGGGTCCTGGGATCGAGCCCCACATCGGGCTCTCTGCTCAGCGGGGAGCCTGCTTCCCCCCCTCTCTCTGCCTGCCTCTCTGCCTACTTGTGATCTCTCTCTGTCAAATAAATAAATAAAATATTTTAAAAAATCAAAAGTTATTTCTAAAAAAACCCCCAAAAACAAAAGATGTTCCTAAATAATGAATGGGTCAAAGAAGAGATCACAAGGGAAATGAGAAAACTACTTTGAGATGAATGAAAAGGAAAACCCAACATACCAAAACTCGATGAGATGCAGCTAAAGCAGTGCTCAGAAGGAGCTGTAAATGCCTAAACTAAAAAAGAAGATTTGAAATCAATAACCTAACTTTCCACCTTAAGAAACTAGAAAAAGAAGAGCAAATTAAACCAAAGCATGCTGACAGAAGGAAATAATAAGTAACGGAGCACATATAAATAAAATAGAGGATGGCAAAACAATAGAGAAAATCAATGAAACCAAAAGTTGGTTCTCCGAAAAGATCAATAGAATCAACAAAACTTTGGCTAAATTGGTTAAGAAAAAACATTCAGAATACTAAAATCAAGACCAAAAGAGACATCATCCCTATCAATTTTACAGAAATAAAAATGGTTACATGGGATACTATGAAAAATTATATGCCCAAAACTAGATAACCTTGAAGAAATGGACAAATTCCTAGAAAGATACAAAGTAGCAAAACTGACTTGAGAGAAGAAATAGAAAATCTGAAAAGGGGGCACCTGGGTGGCTCAGTGGGTTAAGGCCTCTGCCTTTGGCTTAGGTCATGATCTCAGGGTCCTGGGATTGAGCCCCTGCTCAGCAGGGGAGCCTGCTTCCCCCTCTCTCTCTGCCTGCCTCTCTGTCTACTTGTGATTTTTCTCAGTCAAATAAATAAATAAATAAAATTAAAAAAAAAAAATCTGAAAAGGCCTATAACAAAGAGACTGAAATAGTAACTGAAAATTTTCCCACAAAGAAAACACCAGGTCCAAGTGACTTCACTGGTGAATTCCACCAAACATTTAAAGAATTAACATTAATTCTTTATAAACTCTTCCAAAAACCAGAAAAGAACATTTCCCATTATTATTAGCCTGATACCAAAAGTGTAGAACTTGTACACTGAAAATCACAAAACAGCATTATAAGAAACTAAAGATCTAATAAAAAGAAAGACATCCCAAGTTAATGGATTGAAAGACTTAATATTGTTAAGATGACAATACTCCCCAAATTGATCTACAGATTCAACATGATCCCTATCAAAATCCCAGCTGGGGATGCCTGGCTGGCTCAGTTGGTAGAGCATTTGAGTTTTGATCTCGCAGTCCTGAGTCTGAGCCCCATGTTGGGTGTAGCCATTACTTAAAAAAAAAAAAAAAAAAAAAAATCCCAGCTGCCTTTTTGCAGAAATTGATAAGATAAATAAAAAAATTCATATGGAAATACAGGGACCCAAGACAGCCAATTTTGAAAAACAACAAAAGTGGAATGGCTTACACTTTCTGATTTCAAAATGTATTAGAAAGCTATAGTAATCAAGATAGCGTGGCAATGGCCCAGGGGTAAACATACATATCAATGAAAAAGAACTGAGAATCCAGAAATAAGCCCTTACGTTTATGGTCAATTGATTTTTGGTAAGGTGCCACAAAATAGAGAAATGGGAAAAGAATAGTCTTTTCGAAAAATGGTGCTGGGACAACTGGTGATCTGCAAGCAAAAGAATTAAACTGGACTCCTACAACACGCCAAATATAAAAATTAACACAAAATAAAACAAAGGCCTAAATGTAAGAGCTACACCTATAAAATTCGTAGAGGAAAACAGAAATAAATTTGTGACCTGGATTAGGCCATGGATTCTTAGCTATGACAAAAGTATATGCAACAAAAGAAAAAATAAACTGGATTTCAAAATTAAAAATTTTGTGCTTCAAAAAATACCACTAAAGTCAACCCATTGAAAGGGAGAAAATATTTGTAAATCATACATATGATAAGGGACTTGTATCCAGAATATATAAAGAACTTTGACAATTCAACAAAGAAGACAAAAAAAAAATCCAATTAAAGTGTGGGCAAAGTATATGAATTTCTCCAAAGAAAATATATAAATGAACAATAAACATATGAAAAAAACAATATCATTATTCATTTTGGAAATGTGAATCAAAACCAAGAAATGACACTTTTTACCCACTAGGATGGCTATATAATAAAAACGGCCAATAACGTGTGAAGATGTGGAGAAATGGAACTCTTATACATTGCTTGTGGGGATATAAAATGGTGGCCATTCCCCAAAATATTAAAACACAGAATTAATATATGACCCAGCAATTCTACTCCTAGGTACATCCCAAAAAGAAACGAAAACATATGTCCACCTAAGAACTTGTACAATGCATGTTCATAGCACCATATTTCATAATAAAAATTGGGAACAACCAAATGTTCATCAACTGATGAGTAGATAGCAAAATGTAGTGTGTTTATACAATGGAACATTATTCAGACATAAAAAGGAATGAAGCACTGACACATGGTTCAACATAGATGAACACTGGAAACATTATGCCAAGTACAAGAAGCCAAACACAAATGGCCACATACTGTATGATTCCATTCATATAAAATGTCCAGAAAAGGCAAATTTATAGAGATAAAAAGTAGATTATTGATTGCTTGGGGTGGCGGCGGGAAGGGAAGGAGAGACTGGGGAGTGGCTACTAAACGGTTTTTTTTTTTTTCTTTTCTTGTCAAAATTAATATACTTTGCTTTTTAGAGCTCTTTTTTAAAAAAATATTTTATTTATTTATTTGGCAGAGAGAGAGAGAGAGATCACAAGTAGGCAGAGACGCAGGGAGAGAGAGAGAAGGGGAAGCAGGCTTCCCATTGAGCAGAGAGCCCGATGCAGGGCTCGATCCCAGGACCCTGAGATCATGACCTGAGCCGAAGGCAGAGGCTTTAACCCACTGAGCCACCCAGGCGCCCCATAGAGCTCCTTTAGGTTTACAAAAAATTAAGCAGAAAGTATAGAGTTCCCATACATCCCCTTTTCCTCCACCCTTCCAGTGTCCCCTATTATTAACATCTTGCATTAGTAGAGTACATTCACAATTGATGAACCAATGTTATTAATAAATCCAAAGTCTACATTAGGGTTCACTCTTTGTGTTACATAGTTCTATGGGTTTGACAAATGCATGTATCGTGTATCCACCATTATAGTATCATACAGAATATTTTCACTGCCCTAAAAATCCCATGTTCCACCTATTCCTCCCTCCCCCGCCCCCCAAATCTTGGCAACTATTGACCTTTTTACTACCTCTATAGTTTTACTACCTTTATAGAACCCTGGCATCATGACCTGAGCCAAAGGCAGGCACTTAACTGACTGAGCCACCCAGGGGCCCCACCAAGTTTAACTTTCATAGACAGAGGAGTTATGTGCTCTGTAGAGCCTTCTTAAAATGAGGAAGGCTCCAGTGTCCAGATTAAATACCATTCCAGAGACTCTTGGGTAATTCTATTTCTAGCTTTTCAGGAGCTAACAACAAGCACTTAAATTCAAGGCTAATGGACACCTGGGTGGCTCAGTTAGTTGAGCATCTGCCTTTGGCTCAGGTCATGATCCCAGGGTCCTGGAATTGAGACCCACATAGGGTTCCTTGCTCAGTGGGAAGCCTGCTTCTCCCTCTGCCTGCTGCTCCCCTAGTTTGTGATCTCTCTCTCTGGCATATAAGTAAATAAAATTTTTAAAAACATATTTTAAAAAATTCAAGGCTCAATCGGTGGTCAGGGAGAGAGCACTCACCATGGGACAAGGTCTTGAGTTAGGCACTCTACATGTTATTTCATGTTATTTCACACCATTTCAGGTGAGGAAAACAGCTCATCTTTTTCAGGTCAAGAGGGGAAAATTAATTCTTTTATTTGACAACCATATATTAAACACCCACCATACCGCAAACACTGTGAAACTCCAAGAATATTAATACAAGAAGATGGGGTCCTAAACTGTAAGGAATACAGACTCGTGAAATACAGCAGACATGAAATAAACAATAACATCCTAAGGGGCAGGATATCAGTGTATAACAGGTGTGAAGGGAGGCATGTATACACACACCAGAGATGCATAGTAATCTCTTTATTTTATAAGGGACAAAATTTTAGTCCAGAGAACTTCAATATTAGAACCTAAGACCCCTGATTTGCATCATAGCAACTTGCCACGAGTTAAACTCACTATCATCAAGTATGACTTCCTCCAGATTTCACGGTAGGACTTGCTGACTTGATGATATCATGCCCTAAAAAGGCTCTAAAACTGACGGGTGCTTTATATGCACTGCTATATTAATGTTACATAGTCATTCATTTACTCCGGCTCACTGTGACCTTAGGCACTTGATGGAGGATGATGGCGAAGAGGTTAACCAACAAGCTTTTTCATTTTATGTTTCCTTGAAATTTCCCTCTACTATTGTGGTTCTCCATGCCTCCCAACTGAAGTCATGCCAATCTATTCCTTAAAAAATTCTGATTTAGCTCTTCCTCTCTACTCCAACTACCCATATTAGTCCGAGCCTCACTCATTGGTTATTACAGTAGGTTCTCAGTAGGTCTTCCGACCATCTCTCCTTTTCCTCCCACTTTCCTAGTTGATCTATCCTGCAAAGAGGGGCCAAGTTAACCTTTCTTTTCAGCTTATTAAAATAACTTTGCTGTATTTCCACTCATTGTAAAAAAATTGTATCTAATCATTATACAAAGAATAAACCTTAACGGCCCTTTGGCCATGTTACTCTCCAGCGCAAGAGAAGACTTCTGACTCAGCACTGCTTACTAGGTCACCATCTCCGTATATCAGTTTGCTGTTGGCTGCTGGGACAATTACCACAAACTTGGTGGTGATTAAAACAACACAAATGTATTCTTTCTGTTCTGGAGGCTGGAAGTTTGGCAGAGTTGCACTCCTTCTGGAGACCATAGGGGAGAGAATCCATCCTTTGCCTCTTCCAGTGTCTAGTAGCTATCAGCATACCTTGATTTGTGGCTGTATCAGTCCAACCCCTACCGCTGTGGTCTCACTGCCTCCACTCTCATCAGGACACATGTCATTGGATTGAGGGCCCACCCCCACAATCTAGGATAAATTCTTCCTCTCAAAATCGTTAATCGCTTTTTTTTTTTTTTTTGCCAAATAAGGTAATATTCACTTTTACCATATAAGGTGATATTCACAGGTTCCAGGGATTAGGACATTTATGTATCTTTTTCAAGGCCACCATTCAGCCCACTACATCCAGGCTCCTGCTCACCAAGCCAATCTTCTCTTACTCCCAACAGGGGCATCATATGAAGTCATGCCTCCTCAAGAGCTCACCCCATCCCCTGCATTCCCACTGATCTTCACCATTTCTCTAAATGTTCCCTCCATCTCCCCAAACTCTGCAACAGCAAATGTTGTGCTTTCTTTGGTTAGGATCAGCTCTAGCCCTCTTCCTCTGAAGCGCTCCCTGACAATCACCCTCTTCCCATATGTCATTTTTCTTCTCCCCATGCCCGGAACATACGGTGAACACACTGAATGTATACATTACATTGTTTTTCTAGAGGCCTCACAGATTTCAGTTCTATCTCCTCCAAGTAATGTGAGCTCCTCAGGCACCAAAGCTGTGTTTTCTACTTTTGCAACCTCAACTGTATCCAGCCCGGAGCCAGGCATTTGGGAGGCATTTATTAAAAGACTGACCACTGAATAAATAAATGCAAAGAAAAATTAGGAATATTCTGAAACATACTTAAGTAGATAACACTACGATGAATGCCAACTTATAGAAGTTGTTAAAAAAAAAAAAAAGCTCCCTCATAAGGGATATAAAATCTGAAAAACCAGTCAAGAACTCTTAACTATTTTACCACCCTTTTTGCACTTATTTACATCCTAATGCTCTAATTCTTAAGGCAACTCATAAAAGTTTCAAGCTGCTAAGTCTAACAGAATTATCGCATTTACACGAAGGGGTAGGTAGCACGAGCTCCGCTAAAAACAAAATAGAGCAGGAGGGACTGTTTCACTCTTTTCAAAAACATGAAGTGAAAAGTTATCTCCAACTGCTTAAAGAAAAATAAGATAGATATGAATGTTCCCAGCTAGTGCTCTTTACCACTTTAAAGAAAAAACAAGTAGCTGCATTTTCATTTGGTGTTAAGACTCCCAAAACTTCCTTCACAGCTGTGGGTTAGGCCTTTTATTTACCAGATCTTCAGAAAGAAAGTCTAATCACATCTTCCTGCTGCTAACCTTTCTGCCAATTTTTCTAGTCAACGGAAGGAGAAAGAAGATAAAGTAGGCCTCTCTGAACTGAGAGTTAACTCCTGACTCTCCTCTCCCAACACCTATGCTGGCTCTGGTCCCCAGCTATGATTGTTTGAAGCTATCCTAAATATATTTGAGCGATGCCTGAAACTGTTAAAAACTGACTAAGAGTGGTCTATACCTATCTTTGCTTCATTCCTGCCCACCTCTTTCTCAACCGCCACATTCTGGCTTCTGTCCTATCATACTCTTGCTGGGTTCATAAACAATCTCCTATTTTCCAAGTCCAACAGATACTTTTTCACTGTTTACTTGGACTTTTTTTTTTTTTTTGTAGCATCTCATATCATAGACTAAGTCCATTCTTTAAAATTCTCTGCTCCCTTCCAAAATGGCATAATAGCCCTTTTTGTTCTCGTTCTCCTGTATCACTAACCTCTCCTTTCCCGTTTATGTTGCTGAGTCCTGTTCTTCAGCCCCTTCTGATCATTTTATTGTTTCCCAGGGTTTTGTCTCTTTAGCTCTCTCTTCTGTCCACACTCTTCATCCCTGAAGGATTTTATGCATGCTCCATCAACCACAACCCAAACTGTAATAGTCTCAATATGGTCTTCAGCTCGGGCCTTTCTCCTGAGCAATCTAATCGAGCTGGTGCAGAGTCAGAAAGCACTAGCATTTATTGAGAACCCATGATGTACTAAGTTCTTTTGATATGGGCTCACATATTACAGCTGACTCTTGATGTATGGGTGAGGGTGATGGGTGCCAACCCCCAAGCTGTCAAAAAACCATCTGTAACTTTCCACTCCCCCCAAAACTTGACTATTACTAGCCTACTGTTGAAGCTTTACCAATAACATAGTCAATTGTTGCATATTTTGTATGCTATATGTATTATATATTGTACTCCTATAGTAAAGCTAGAGAAAAGAAAATATTACGAAAATCCTAAGGATGAGAAACTGTATTTACAGTATGGTACTATAGTTTTAAAAAATTCATGTATAAGTGGGTCGGTGCAATTCAAACCTGCACTGCTCAATGGTCAACTTTTTTTTTTTTTTTTAAATAAGTTCTATGCCCAATGTGGGGCTTGAACTCATGACCTGAGATCAAGAGTTGTATGCTCTATTGACTGAGCCAGCCAGATGCCCGAAGGGTCAACTGTTACTACATTTAATTCTCACAATAACTTATTAGAGTTTTATTAACCCATCCAATGAAGAAATTCAGTTTGGAAGAAACGAAAGCTTGAAAGTGGTAGAAAGGAGATCTGAACTTTGGTTATATGCCAAAATCCGTATTCTTTACTGATTGGACCACCTGCTTCTAGTCTTACGCCAGTTCCTGCATATTTACCTTAAGCCATTCTCCATATAGCCATTAGCATTTCCGTCCTTCAAAGACGCACATCCGATATTGTCACGTCTGCTTTTAAATCCTTCAATGGCACCCTAACATCTATGGCCTTGGTTTTCAAACTTTGGTAAGCATATGAGCCACTCAACTGGGGAGCCTAATTAGAATTCAGATTCCCAAGCACCATTCCCAAGATTCTGGGTCAGCAGTTGTCTTCTCTATTCCACACTTTGAAAAATACTGACCAAAATTTGGTAGCTTAACTTGCCAGGCATATCATGATCTGGCCCTGGCTTATTTTTCCATCCTCATCTCTGCCCAGCCTCTACTTGTGCTTTAAGCTCTAGCTCAGAGGTCAGCAACCTACAGCCCTGCTGGCCCAGCCCGCCTGTTGCCAGTTTTGGTAAATAAAGTTTTGTTTTTTGGTTTTTTTTTGGTAAATAAAGTTTTATTAGAACACAGCCACACCCAGTCATTAAGTTCCGCCTATGGTTACTTTGTGCTAAACTGGCAGGGTTGAGTAACAGCAACAGAGATCAAAATGACCGGCAAATAATTACTATCTGGCCCTTCACTGAAAATTTGCCAACTCCTGATCTAACTTACAGCATAATACTTATTAACCAGTGCGGTATGCTTTAGTGCAAGATCTTCCTTCTTTTCCACTTTCTGGGGGACTCCTATTCTTCCTCACAGATTCATTCCTACTGTGTGAACCGGTGTCTGACACCCCCGGAGAGGCACCCATTCTTACTGCTCCAAAAGCACTTTTTCTCAATTGCCCTTATTTTTTACCTCACTATATTGTAATGACTATTCTATATGTCCGCCTAGCCCACTGACATGTAAGCTCCTAAGAATAGTTATAAACTTTTTCACCTTTCTCTGTCTAGCATAATGCATGTACATATTAGGTATCCAACAAATATTTAATGAATTAATGAATGAATACACTTTCTTGAAAACCTTAAAAGAACTAATCATTCAGAATAAGAATATGTAAACTTAGATTTCAGATGGTTTCTGTATTATTGAAATTACTCCTTAGGGCTAAACTATCTTTTGAGGTGCCCTAAGTAAAATGTGCATGTGACCTAGACAGGAAAGGAAGGCACACTAAATCTGTCAGAGATTTGTTTAGTAGAGGAGCTGACTCTTCTGTTTGGGTCTTGTGGATAGCACAGATGAAGAGGAGGTAGGAAAAACAGAAAACGTCTGGGTTTTGCGGCACTGCTCAAGGTGGGTAGGGGCCCAAGGACAGATCTGGGAATGTCAAAGACATTTTTGGGCCAAGTTAAGATTTTTGTGAGAACCAACGCTACTCAGAAAAACTGAACGCAACAGAAGACTCTTTCTTCTTACCTAAGAGGTAAGGAAGGTGTGAGAAACCTTACTTTCAGATAATCGTGCGTAATACAGGTAGACAGGAGGTCTATGAAGTCTATGAAGGAGAATAGCGTCCACATTAGCATACCAGCATCTGGGCCACTCTCTGGTCAGTCACTCAACTGAAACTTGATGCCCTATACTGTCAGGCAATACAGTGTGGCAGTCTTATCAGCTTAGTTTGTGGCAGGAATACGTCTGGTCTAGGATATTTCAATTTATATCAGTCATTGGTTCAAGAAACATAAAAGTCAAATATAAAATAAAAAAATAAGAACCTTCTGCCCATGATCAAAGCCTCTGAAAATAACACACTTTTGTTTTCTCTGTAACTGAATGCAGCAGGTGAGGAAGAAGCAGCTTTCATAAAAACAAGCACTTCTTCCTAGTGGCAGACATGTAGGTAGGCTCAGGAAACTACCTTTCTCACACAAATCCGACAGTTAAATACACAGCTTACATTCATTTCATGCCTCATCCCATTGCCCCATCCCATCTGGGGACACAGGAGCAAAGGGAGGTGTAGGTATAAACATGGCTGCAAATGTTAGGAATAACATGCAATTAAGACTTACTAAAATGAGCATCTCAGGGACCTAAGGACAAAAGAAGTCACTCCAGTAACAGTAGTAACTAGTAATAATATTTTTTGTGCATGTTTACTATGTGTTAGACTCTGTACTCAATGCTTTATAATAATGCATTATCCCTAATTCTCAACAAAGCCTGTGAAAAAGGTATTGATCATTTAAGAGATAAAATGGAAACTCAGAAAGGTTAATGAAACTCAGCCAAGATTTTTCTTTCCCAGTTCGCCTAGTAGAGATCTACTCAGTCAGTGTTTGAGCTTGCCACTTAGCACTTTCCCAAGCCCCCACTTTTAGTTGTCCATCTACCCCTTGCTTTATTTTTGCCATTTGCCATTGTCTGTATACACTCTGGCTGGGTGGCTCAGTGGAGCACACTGATTAATAAAACCCAGGTACATCAGGGCAATCTTCTTAATGCCACTCTGTTCCAACTCAAGCCAATCACTATTAGTGAGTACTCGATGTTGTATCAGGCACATTGCTAGATGGTAGAAAGGTAAAGCCACACTCCCATTCAAATCTGTCCTACTCCGACTCCAGAAAGCTAGGTGACAGAATGTGAGAGCTCCTGGCAAACTCGTTCGTCACCACTGATGAAAACAACTCAGAAGGGGCGCCCAGTCAGTTAAGCATCTACCTTCAGCTCAGGTCCTGATTGCTGGGCCCTGGGATCAAGCCCTGCCCCTTTTGGGGCTCCCTACTCAGCGGGGAGTCCGCTTCTCCCTCCAACCTGCCCCCCTCTCATGCTCTCTCCCTCTGTTAATAAACAAATAAAATCTTTTTAAAAATTATTTTTAAAAACCCAGCTCAGAATACAGAATCTTTATATAGGGAGGTCCTCACATCATCATCACCACCTGTTTCCCTGACCTGCTGATTGAAATAGTGTTTCTCTACAACTGCTGCGTCTGCCCACTTCATCCTCTTCCTATTCCCCCGGCTTTGCTGTCAGCCAGTTTGTCAGCCTTTATGCTCTCTGGCCATACTTTCTACACAACAACCATAATTGCAAGCCCCAACTCTCACCTCCCCTTCTACAGGAGAAAAATGGAACCTGAGACTCCATCGCCTATACATAATGTGAGGAGAAAATGTGTTTTGTGTGTATGTATGTCTATGCTAGGAGGACAATATAATTCTGCGGGACTGTAACAACTAGAGCACAGAGAAAGGCAGGGCTGGGAGCTGCCAAAGACTTTAGGGCTGCTTCGTACTGCCTGACTATGGCTGTACATGGCATTTAAATATTACTCATCCACAACTACGACGTGTATTCAAAGTGAAAGTAGTGTATTTGCAGAGGCGCTCTCCATCCACAGACATGTGGAATAGATTTTCTTTTCCATAATCATTAAAGATTTAAGAAACTGCTGATTTCTAAAAACAATGAATTAAAAAGAATGAGAATGGAGTTCATTTTGCTTACCTGTGAACTCTATAGGAAGTAAGTTATGGATAGTCTACTCCCCCAGATTTAACTTCACTCTTTTAGGGAAAACAATAAAATTTTAAACCCTCTACTACAGTTTGCTACGTTTAGAAATACCTCCTATGTGATGTTATAGGTAAATAAAATAACTCCAAATCCTATGTATTTTTCTTGGACTTGAGACTACTGAAGACTTTGAGAAAGGTATTAAATGTTTTCAAAAGTCTGAAAAGGAAACTAAAAAGTTTATAGAATATACTGTGAGAGCCTCAAATTAAGGAAATTAAAGAACAATGTTATTTTAGCATCTTCAAGAGCCATAACATTATTTTCCGAAAGAGGTAACGGATACAGTATTCAGATTTACTTTCAGAATTAATACTGAACAACCAAGCTAGCAAGACTTTCATGGAAAAATTATTTTCTGCTATTTCTGGAAAACTTTCAGAACTCCCCCTTTCTGTCTTGGAAACACCACTTCCTGTTAGGGTTTGCTACTTCACAAGCAAAGTGTTTGTCCAGGTGAGTCTCAATTCCAAAGTACTATGTTGGGCTCTGCTCAGAGCCTCCTGTAAGAACAGGAAGAGGAGATAATGTAGAATAATGCAAGCAGTGCGGAGAAGCTAGAAATTTTTTCATTCTAAGGATGAGTGAAACAAAAACATGACAGCAGCAGAGTATTACTGGTTTGGTGGAGGGGGAAAGGGCACCCGAACAAAGGAAAAAGCTAGCATGAGCAGTATGCCAGAAACTGTGGAAAGTAAGACCTCTGAAAGGCATAGAGAAGGAGTGATTTCTATTTCAAAACTGCCAAAGTCTATTAGTCTGACTCCTTTAAAAAAAGTCCAATTTCCTAAATATTCTAAAACGTCAATAAGATGACCATCCCTATCTTCATGAACTAAAATTAGACAACACTAATGTGGATAGACATAAAAACAGAAATAGGTTATACATAAACTATATGAATCAGCCAATTATGAACAATGCCTATTAGAATCATAGGGATAAGTGATTTGGATGGCGAAAGGGGGATGGTGGTAGGATATTAAGATAGATTAACAAGAAAGAATTCACTACTTCTCTTAGAGAAGGCTTTCTAGAGGTTAGATTCTGGACGAATAGCAACAGGAGCTTAGCAGAGTGTTCCAACCAACCACAAGAAAATAGCTCAGAGGGGGAGTGAACTGATTATATGAATGGGGCATTGAGTAAGAGAGCCTGAGAGAAGAAAGGGGAACCTTCAAGGGGAATAGGGTTGGTTCAGGGTGCCCTAATTAAGGTCTCCAAACTGGAGAAAGCCTGGGAGGGGGGCAGGGGAAGGCAAAAAGAAAAAGCACCGTAGTTTCTTCACTTATTTCGCTAGGCAAGTCAAGGACTAGGCTTTGCACTACCTGGAAAAGCTGACAGACAGGCTTGTCCAGGGAGTGAAAAATTTCCAGAGGAGAGGGCCCTTTCTGGAAAGACGCAGCCCCCTGTTCCCTGAATTCCTGGCTGGGTACCATAGGGTAATAACTGGAGGCGCAGGGATGTCTAAGGCAGGTGTTTCCTGGGTGTTGGCGTGGCTACCAGGCTGAGGTTCAGCGGCGGGTCTAGCACTTAGCGACAAGCAGGCGGCGGCGGCGGCAGCTGCGCGTGCAAACCACAGGACTTACCTTACTGTCATCCATCTCGGCGGACAGGCCGGCCTGGCCAGGCGCTCCCTCCCCTTGCCCTCCCCCGGCTCAGCCGGCCTGGCCCGGCCCGGCCCCCGCCCCGGGGGAAGAAGGGGATATGGTTCTGACTGTCTCCTCCTTTCGCCTAACAGTTCGATTCCCTGATGCCACAGTCACTGGGACGAGGGACCAGTTCAGGAATGACAGAGCGGACCCTGGAGGCGGCCCAAAACGCCTCCTTTCGCCGCCGCCGCCTCCTCCTCCCCCTCCATGACAGTCTCGGGGTGTGTTTACAGACGCCCTGGAGAGCGGCCCGGACGGGAGGGTGGGCGGGAGCACTGCACGCGGAATGGCCTCTTAGGTTGCCGTATTCGGGGGCATTCTGGGGATTGTAGTTTTCTCTAACGCACTAGCTGCAGGGCTGACTAGGAAGAAAACTACAATGTCCACATACCCTCAACCAGGCGTCTGTTTTCCTCCTGCCGGCGAGCGCTGCGGGGGAGGAGCCAGTCAGGAGGCCAGACTACGTTTCCAACAGAGCGCTTTACTTGGACTTCCAGCGCGCTGGGCAGCGGTGGGGCGAGTTTGGGGCCCCGCAGAAGCCCGCCCCAAGGAGGAGCCCTGGGAGCAGGCCCTCCTCCGGGACACCGAGGAAACCCTGAAGGTTCTTTATTGGAAAAAAAAAAAAGAAAGAAAGAAAGAAAAGGAAACTAAGAATGCACAGTGCAGCAGCTGTTTTGGGAAACAATTGGGCACTTCTCACAATATTAGACGTAAAGTGGCCATATCACCAACAATTCTAAAGAAATGAAAACACACCTCCGCATGAAAACTTGTACACTGATGTTCTATCCTGGAAGCGTTATTCATAATAGTCAAAAAGTGGAAACAACCCAAGTGTCCATCAGTGGATGAATGGATAGGATAAATGTGGTTTGTGTGTGTGGAGGAATGTTATTGGACCGTAAAAAGGGATGAAGTACTGCTACATGCTGCAGAATGGATGAGCCTTGACAACATGCAAAATTAAGAGCCTCGTGTTGTAGATTCTATTTATAATGGAAGTTCCAGAATAGGTAATTGAAAGAAAGAAAAATTAACAAGTGGTTGTCACGGGCTATGGTTGGGAAGAGCATAGAGGTGGGGCAGGAATGGGGAGGGATTGTTAATGGGCACTGGTTTTCTTTTCTGAGGTGCTGAAATGTTAAAAAATATAAGGGCACCTGGCTAGCTAAGAGCATGGGATGCTTGATCTCGAGTTATGAGTTAAAGATACATTTGCAGCCAAATACAGTGAAAATTAACCGAAACTTTTATTTTTTTATTTTTATTTTTTTTAAAGATTTTATTTATTTATTTGACAGAGAGAAAGAGATCACAAGTAGGCAGAGAGGCAGGCAGAGAGGAGGGGGAAGCAGGCTCCCTGCTGAGCAGAGATCCCGATGTGGGTCTTGATCCCAGGACCCAGAGATCATGACCTGAGCCGAAGGCAGAGGCTTTAACCCACTGAGCCACCCAGGCGCCCCTAACCAAAACTTTTAAAAGAAATAGTGATTCTACAGATGAATGGATAAAGAAGATGTGGTATATATATATACAATGGAATACTATGCAGCCATCAAGAGAAACGAAATCTTGCCATTTGCAACGACGTGGATGGAACTAGAGGGTATTATGCTAAGCGAAATAAGTCAGAGAAAGACAATTATCACATGATCACTCTGATATGAAGAATTTGAGAGGCAGGGCAGGGGGTT
>CM052807.1:42468644-42483858 GCA_028533885.1 Nasua narica | reverse complement strand
CATTGCACTACTGGGTATTTACCCCAAAGAAGCAGATGCAGTACAAAGAAGGGCCACATGTACCCCAATGTTCATAGCCGCAATGGCCACAATCACCAAACTGTGGAAAGAACCAAAATGCCCTTCAACAGATGAATGGATAAGGAAGATGTGGTACATCTATACAATGGAATATTATGCCTCCATCAGAAAGGATGAATAGCCAACTTTTGTATCAACATGGACAGGACTAGAAGAGATTATGCGGAGTGAAATAAGTCAAGCAGAGAGAGTCAATTATCTTATGGTCTCATTTTACGTGTGGAGTATAAAGAAAATCATGGAGGGCATTGTGAGAAGGAAGGGAAGGGTGAATGGGGGAAATCGGAGGGGGTGATGAACCATGAGAGACTGTGGACTCTGAGCAACAAACTGAGGGGTTTGTAGGGGAGGGACACCCTCCAAGGAGGGGAGTGGGCGAGCCTGGTGGTGGGTATTGAGAAGGGCACGTATTGCATGGAGCACTGGGTGTGGTGCATGAACAATCAATCGTGTAACACTGAAAAAATAAACATATTTGGGAAATAAATAAAAAGTCACTGGGTTTTGGTAATGTTTAAATATTTTTCCCATCAAAATTTACTTTCACAGAAAGCCAGTGAAATGCAAAGTATTTATTTTTTAAAAATTTAAAAAAATATTTATTTGAGAAAGAGTGACAGAAATAATGACAGAGAGCATGAGTGGTGAGGAGAGGGAGAAGCAGGCTCCCCACTAAGGGGAGCCTGACATGGGGCTTGATCCCAGAGCCCTGGTATCATGACCTGAGCTGAAGGCAGACGCTTAACTGATTGAGCCACCCAGGCGCCTCCAAAGTATTATTTTAAAGAATGACTTTGAATGGATAATTTGAATGGACTTTGAATGACTTTTTAGTGGATAATTACTTGACTAATATGAGCTAATGAAAATCATTAACAAAAGTTCTAAACATACTTCTAAGTGTGTTTACCTACATATGAAAGTGTCAGTAAGCAAATACATGTAAACAAAAATGGAGTTTTGAGTTGCAAGATTTTTGGAACAGGCATATTACAACTGGGGGTTGGTTTGTTCTTCATTTAGTCTTTTTAACTGAGGACTTTTCTCACAGTTAAAGTAATAGTGTTTTTTATTTCCATAAATATTCTATCAACTTTAATGTTTATCAGCCTCAAGGGAAGGAAAAAAAAAGATAAACCCTACAGAGAGGAGTAAGCAGTTATATAGGCCAAAAAGACATTAAAACATACTTTAATGCTAATAAATATTATAGTTTATTTTCATATTTTGTCCTTTTTTATTTTTCCCCATAAGATGGCCTCCCTTTAATGCTGTAGAATTTAGGGCAGTGCTGTCTCCAACAACACTTTTGCCACTAGATGTCACTAGACTGTAACAATTAGTAAGCTGCTTGCCGCTGCTACAACCTGTGGCAATATTTGCAAAGGCCTTTGGTTAATTAAATTTACCCTGTAGCATCTGGATTTCTCATAAAACCAGGTCACAACTTGCTTCAAGCACAAGCTAGTTGAAAATATGTTAAATTTTGTGACACATGAGTAATCTATAATTAGTTATTTTAGTGTTTATCAAGACAGCCAAAGAAAAAATTATTGCTACAGGAAACTTTTAGTGGCCTTAATTTTTTGTTGAGAAAAACTGTAGTGTATCACTGGACTCAAAGAACTATTTGTTACACCAAAACTTTTTCAAGACTTGGGATTATGTTTTAATCATCTCTAATTTCTCAGGACCTACCCCCACAAGGCTTGGCACTTGATAGATATTCAGTAAATGTTATTGAGCATTAAGGTAGTCTATAGTACATGTTACAAGTAAAAGAAACCATGAGTCCTCTATCTCAAAAAGTCCCGTTTGGGAGACAAGAATCTACAAAAACATGTACCCACAGCTCAGGATAGTGTGTATGAACCAAATGAACACTACAGGCATTAAATTCTGTGAGATTTCAGAGGATCAGTAGCTCTTGGGGCAATGATTAGAGGTGTCCTCATGAAAGTGTATTTAGTGGTGAAAAGAGAGGGCATGTACAAGTGAAGGAAGTAATGAGCCAACGTTTAGGGGTAGGAGAATGTGGGTAGTGAAGATTCAGAAAGGTCCAAAGTTTAAGGGCTCTGAACTTAAGGCTTATAAACTTGGACTTAATTTTTTTAGGGGCAAGGGACATTAAACGATATTGGGGTAGGTGAAAATAATATGTTTTGTAATGCTTTGTAATTTACAAAACGCTAACACTTGAAGGGTGAATTAAAGATGATTACTCTTCAACTTTAGAATGCTTCTGCCTTAAAGTTTTTAAAAATATTTCTGTTTAAAAGAAATAATATGGGTAGAGGGCTTAGCATAATGCCTGGCATGTAGGAAACCTTTAATAAATGATTCTTGATTATATCAAATTATTAAATCAGTAAAAAAATATCATGGACATTCTATAAAACAGCTGACCTCTGTTTTTTCACAAGAGTCAAAATCATGGAAGGTAAGGAATGACTGAAGAATTGTCCTGATTAGAGGAAATTAAAGAGACATGCGATGTGGGGTCCTGAACTGAATCTTAGAATAGAAAAGGATGTTAGTGGAAAAAATGGTAACTTATGATAAGGTGTATAGTTTAGTTGATTGTATTGTACCAGTGTTAATTTCCTGGTTTTGATAATTGTGCTATGGTTGGGTACTGTTAATGTTAGGGGAAGCTGGTGAAGGGCGCATAGGGATCCTATATTTTATGTAACTTTTCTGAAAGTTAAATTATTTTAAAAATAAAAAGTTTAAGGCATCTGGCTAGCTCAGTAGAGCATGTGACTCTTGATCTCTGGGTTGTGAGTTCAAGCTCTGCGTTGGGTGTACAGATTACTTAAAATCTTTTTTTAAAAATAAAAAGTTAAAAATATAATGTCATCTTAGAAAAGATTGCAATTCCATATTTGGGATAAGTTTTTTACTGAGAGGTTCAAGAAAAGTTTTAGAATCTCCTACCCTGTATAATTTTTAGGATAGACATTTGCCGGGACAGCTTAAGGCAATGAGTTCCCTTGAAAACAGGGAAGTAGAACTTCTAAGGACCCTGGATTTTAACACCTCTCTCTCTATTTTAGCTGATAGATAAATTTCCCCAATGTCCTGGTCTTTTTTCCCCAAAAAATTGAGGTATAGTGGACACAAAATTATGGGTTTTTTAATTTTAATTTAATTGAAATATAGTTGACCTACAGTGTTACATTCCAATGTCCTGGCCTTTAAGGGCACTTAAACTTCAGCTCTTCAACCTGTTGTTTAATACCCCTACCCCCTTTTTCAGGATGTTCACAGTAATCTAATGGGCTTCCCAGGGCTTTGCCACAAACCCATACCCTGTATTTTATTTAAAAATACTTTATTACAATTCAGCCTATGGGCCTTCCTTATATACTTCATCATCTCTATGTATGTTACCCTGTGGGCCATGGAGAAACACCTCATGTTTGTAGAAGTGTTGAATATAATTAAAATTATAAATATAATTTATAATTATAAATATATAATATACTGTATTCAATTATAATTGAATATAATTAGGTTTTAAAATCAGTGCATGAATTTTATACAGTTGACCCTTGAACAACACCAGTTTGAGCTATGTGCGGGTCCACTTATACACAGATTCCGCTTTTCAATACAGTACTGTAAATGTATTTTCTTTCCCTTAAGATTTTTTAAATAACAGTGTCTATTCCTAGTTTACTTTCTTGTAAGAATACAATATATAACATAAAATAGAAAATTATGTGTTGATTGCTTATGTTATTAGTAAGGCTTCTGTTCAACAGTAGACCACTAGTAAAGTTTTTGGGGAGTCAAAAGTTACGTGTGGATTTTTTACTGCGGTCGTGGGTTGACATTTCTAACCCTGAATTTGTTCAAGGGTCTACTATATATATACATATATATATTTATCTATATACATACATATAATATTGTATCTATATACATATAATATTGGAAATTTTTAAAATCCTCAATAAATCATACTTTTAAAATATATATAACTCCTGTACTCTAAATATTTGGGTTAAAAGGAAAGTATGCATGCATACATCTGGATATTCAGACCTTTTTGACCTATCACAGACTGAAATTAGTTTGTAGTTTTTGTTTTTTCTTGAGATGCCTTCAGTATGAGGGTAATACTCGATTTATAAAATCAGTTGGGAAGTATTTCTTCCTCTCTTTTCTGTAAGACTTTTGTATTTTTATTTAAATATTTGATAAAATTCACAGTGAAACCATTGGAACTGAGATTTTTTTTCCTTGGTGTAGGTCTTGTCTATTCACATTTTCTATTTCTTCTTGAGTCAGTTTTGGTAATTTTGGTCTTTCTAGGAATTTGTTTTATTTAAGGTATCTAATTGTCGATGTGATTTTTTCATAATATTCCCTTCCCTTTTAATCTTGTACATTACTGTGAGGTCAGTAATGATGTTCCTTTTCCTTTCCTGATAGAATTAGAAATTCACCATTTGAGTCAAATTGATCACTTGAGTCTTCTCTCCTTTTTTCTTAATCTGGCTACAGATTTGTCAGTTTTGTTGATCCATTTAATCATCCAAATTTTGACATCATTGATTTTTTTCTTCTGCTTTTCTGTTTTATATTTCATTCCTTTCTGCTCTAGTTTTTATTATTTTCCTTTCTTTTGCTTGGTTTGTTAATTTACGCTTCTATTTCTAGTTTCTTGAGGTATAAGTTTATTGACTTCATATCTTCTTTTTTCTGAAATAGGCATTTAAAAGCAACAAATTTTCTTCTAAGCACTGTTTTAGGTATATCTCATAAATTTTGATATGCATTTTTATTTTTACTCAGTTCAGAACACTTTTTAGTTTCCATTTTGATTTCTTCTTTGACCATCCGGGTGATTTAGAATTATGTTGTTTAGGTTCTGAATATTTTGGGATTTCCCAGATTTCTGTGTGTTGTTGATTTATAATTTAATTCCATTGTTCTCAGAGAATATACTTTGTATTATTTAAATCCCATTTATTGAGACTTGATTTATGGCTTGGTATATGGTCTATCCTGGAAAACATTCCATATGCGCTTCTTAAAAAAATTAATAGATTTTATTTTTTAGAGCAGTTTTATAGAAAAATTGAATGAGTTCCCATATACTTTTTTTAAAAATTTTATTTATTTATTTGACAGAGAGATCACAAGCAGGCAGAGAGGCAGGCAGAGTGGGGGAGGGGGGAAGCAGGCTCCCTGCTGAGCAGAGAACCCGATGCAGGGCTCCATCCCAGGACCCTGAGATCATGACCTGAAACAAAGGTAGAGGCTTTAACCCACTGAGCCACCCAGGTGCCCCAAGTTCCCATATACTTCTTTATCAACTCCTCATCCAATTTCCCCTATTATTAACATGTTAGTGTGGTATATTTATTACAACTTTGGGTCAAATGCGTCAAATTTGACCCCTTATTGTTAACTGAGGCACATAGTTTACATTAAGGCTTACTCTTTTTGTTGTACATTCTGTGGGTTTCATCAAATGTTTGTATCCACCATTTATTTGTTATTATACAGAATATTATTCAATGTATCCTACATTGCCTTAAAAATCCCCTGTGCTTCACCTTTTTATTCCGCTTTCCCTATTCCCTGAACCCTTGGTAACCACTGGTATTTCTACTGTGTTCATAGTTTCTTCTTTTCAGAATGTCATGTAGTTGGAATCCTACAGTATGTAGCCTTTTTTGATTGACTTCTTTCATTTAAAATATATATTTGGGGCGCCTGGGTGGCTCAGCGGGTTAAAGCCTCTACCTTCGGCTCAGGTCATGATCTCAGAGTCCCGGGATCGAGCCCTACATAGGGCTCTCTGCTCAGCGGGGAGCCTACTTCCTCCTCTCTCTCTGCCTGCCTCTCTGCCTACTTGTGATCTCTCTCTCTCTGTCAAATAAATAAATAAAATCTTAAAAAAATAAAATACATATTTAAGGTTTTTCCATATTTTTTTGTGACTTGATAGCTATTTCTTTTAACTGCTGAATAATATTCCATTGTCTGGATATACCACAGCTTTTTTTTTTTTTTTAATCTGTTTACCTGTTGAAAGACATCTTGGTTGCTTCCATGTTCTGACAGTTAAAATAAAACTGCTTTAAACATTTCTGTGCAGGTTTTTATGGGGACATTAAGTTTTTAATTCATTTGCGTAAATACAGGGGGTATGATTGCTGATCTTATGGCAAGAGTATGTTTATTTTTTTTAAGAAATTTCCAATCTGTGTTCAAAGAGGCTATATACCATTTTGCATTCCCATCAGCAATGAATGAGAGTTTCTGTTTGTCCACATCCTTGCCAACATTTGGTGATGTCATTTTTTTTGGATGTTAGCCACTCTAATAAGTTCATAGTGATATTATTTTAATTTGCTGTTCCCTAATGATGTTAAACATCTTTTCATATGGTTATTTGCTATCTGTATTTCATCTTTGGTGAGCTGTCTATTGTGATCTTTTTCCCATTTTCTAATTGGGTTTCTTTTATTGTTAAGTTTTAAGAGTTCTTTGTAGATTTTGGATTCTAGTTCTTTTTTTTTTTTTTAAGGTTTTATTTATTTATTTGAGGGAGGAAGCGGGCACATGCGCAGGGGCGAGGGACACAGGAAGAGGGAGAAGCAGATTCCCCACTGAGCAGGAAGCCCATTGATGTGGGGCTCAGTCCCAGCACACTGAAATCATGACCTGAGTGGAACGAAGGCAGATGCTTAACTGACCACCCAGATACTCTGTGGATACCAGTTCTTTATCAGCTATGTGTTTTATAGATATTCTGTGGCTTGTTTTTTCATTCTCTTAGCAGTGTCTTTCACAAAACAGAAGTTTTAATTTTTAATGAAATCTAAGTTATTTAATGAAGTCCCAATTTTTTCTTTCTTAGATTATGCTTTTGATGATGTCAAAAATCATCAACAAACCCAGGGTCATTTCTCTTGTTATTGTCTAGGAGTTTTATAGTTTTGTGTTTTACATTAGGTCTTTGGTCCATTTGAATTTTTATTATTTTATTTTTAATTAAAAAAAATTTTTATCTTGGGCACCGAGGTGGCTCAGTTGGTTAAGTGTCTGCCTTTGGCTCAGGTCATGATCCCAGAATCCTGAGATGGAATCCTGCATCAGGTTTCCTGCTCAGTGGGGAGTCTGCTTCTCCTTCCACCCCTCCCCACACTTGTGCTATCTTCTCTCTCTCACAAAATTAAATAAAATGTTTTTTTAAAAGGTTTTCTTAATTTATTTTTTTCAAAGTAAGCTCTGTCAGGGTGCCCGGCTGGCTCACTCGGTGGAGCGTGTGACTCTTGATCTCAGGGCTATGAGTTTGAGCTGCATGTTGGGTGTAGAGATTACTTTAAAAAAATGAAAATCATTTTAAAAAATAAAAATTAAAAAATTAAGTCTGTGCCCAATGTGGGGCTTGAACTCACAATCCCAACATCAAGAGTAGCATACTCTGCCAACTGGTCAGCCAGGCGCCCTATTATGAGTTAATTTTTATGAAAGGTGCAAGCTATGTGCACTTCTAAAGATTGCGTACTCTGCCGTCTTTGGCTGGTGTGTTTTGTATATGTTGGTTATGTCAAGTTCATTGATAGTGGTCAAGTCTTCTATACCCTTACTGATTTTCCGTTTAGTTTTATTAATTATTGAGAGTGAGGTACTGAATTATTTGTTGTTGTTAAATAGTTTACTGCTCCTTTCAGATTTGTCAGTTTTTTCTTCATTTGTTTTGAGGTTTTATTGTTAGGTGTGTATACATTGATAATTATGTCTTTCTGATGTAGTTACTCCTTATCATTATGAAATACCCTTTGTCTCTAATATTTTTGTCTTGAAGTGTATTTTATCTGACACTAATATAACTACTCTTTCTTGTAGTTCTCTATGTAGTATACATCTTTTTTCATCCTTTTGCTTTCAATCCACTTGTGTCTTTGAATCTAAGATGTGTCTCTTACAGAAAGCATGTAGTTGGATCTTGCTGTTTTATCCAGTCTGACACTCTCTGCCTTTTGGACTTGCATTTGCCTTTTTGCTATTTCTTTTACAAACATTCTATTCTTGTCTGTTTTGTTCCTGTTTCCTCCTTAACTGCCGCCTTTTGTATTAAGTAAATATTTTAATGCACTGATTTTTTTTTCTAACTATGTATTTTCTGTAGTTTTCTTAGTAATTGCTCTAGGGATTATAACTGTGCATTTTAATTTATCAGAATCTACTTTTAATTAATGCTAACTTAATTTTGCTAAAATATATAGGCTTTGCTGTTTTTTTCTCCCTCCTTTGTGCTACTATTACATATGGTAATAATGCTATTATTAAATATCTATTATAAATATATTAAAACATTTATTTATGTTATAAACCAAAATATAGTGCCATAGTTATTGCTTTAGAAATGTCTATGTTGGGGCGCCTGGGTGGCTCAGTCAGTTAAGCATCTGCCTTTGGCTCAGGTCTAGGAATCGAGCCCCACCTCAGAACCCCCTCTCTGTCTGCCCCTCCTCCCACTTGTGCTCACACACACTTTCTCTTTCAAATAAAATCTTTAAAAAACACATAAAATGTTTGTCTTTCAAGAAAGAGAAGAAATGAGTAAGATATTTATAGAATCTTTTATATTAACCACATATTTACCATTTTTAGTGATCCTCATTTCTTCTTGTGGCTTCCAGTCATCATCTAGTGTCATTTTCTTTCAGCCCCAAGAGCCTTCCCTGAGTATTTCTTGTGTTATAGATCCATTAGCAATGAATTTTCTCAGTTTTTGGTTATCTGGGAATATCTTATTTTATCCTCATTTTTGAAGGTTAAATTTGCTAGGTATGGATTTCTTGGTTGACAAAACTTTTTTTCCCAGTACTTTGTAGATGTTACTCAACTCTCTTCTGGCTTCCACTGTTTCAGATAAGTCGCTTTTCTCTTACTATTTTTAGGATTTTCTTTTTGACTCTGGCTTATAACAGCTAGTTCTATATCTAGGTGTTGATCTCTTTGTATTGTTCCCAATTGCACTTCATTGAGTTTCTTGAATGTGTATTAATATTTTTATCAAATTTAATGAGCTTCTCTCTTCTCTTTTTCTGGGATTTCTATTGTCTATATTTTGGTATGTTAAGATGTTATTACACAGATCTCTGAAGCTCCATTTTTTTTCAATCTTCTTCCTCTGTTACTAAGATTGGATAATTTATATTTTCAGGTTCACTGATTCTTTCTCCTGCCATCTAAAAACTGCTTTAGAAGTGCTCCAGTGAATTTTTCCTTTTAGTTTTTGTACTTTACAACTCCAGGATTTCTCTCTCTTTGTGGAGAATCTCTATTTGTAGATTCGTTGTTGCCATACTTTTTTTTCTTTCATTATGATTTTCTTTGGTCCTGTGAACTTATACATAATAAATGCTTTGAAATTTTTGTCTTAGATAGCCAGTACCCCTGGGGTACCCAGTTTCTGTTGGTTGCTTTTTTTCTTGACTATGAGTCACACTTCCCTGTTTCTTTGTATATCTTGTAATTTTTTGAAGGTTTTATTTATTTATTTGAGAAAGAGAGAGTGAGAGAGAACATGAGAGGGGAGAAGGTCAGGGGGAGAAGCAGACTTCCCATGGAGCTGGGAGCCTGATGCGGGACTTGATCCCAGGACTCTGGGATCATGACCTGAGCCGAAGGCAGTCGCTTAACCAACTGAGCCACCCAGGCATCCCGATTTTTCTTTTTTTTAATGAGAAATACTTGACAGTTAAAAATCATATGTATTTAAGATGTACAACTTGATAATTTGATAGACGTATTCATTGTACAATAACCACCAGTCAAGGGCACCTGGGTGGCTCAGTCGTTAACTGTCTGCCTTTGGCTCAGGTCATGATCTCGGGGTCCTGGGATCGAGTCCCACATCGGGCTCCCTGCTCAGCAGGGAGTCTGCTCTCTTTCCCTCTGCCTCTCTCCCTGCTTATGCTCTCTCTCTCTCTCTGTATCTCTGTCTCAAATGAATAAATTAAAAAAACCTTTAAAAAAATAATAATCACCAGTCAACCTCATTAATGTATTCTGTTATTACTTTTTTGTTTGTTTTTAGTAACATGTTTATTACACCTATGGAATCTGTCTTCCCTGTGATTTGTGTCCATTGATGTCTCTGCTGATTTTTTTTAACTTTTAATTTTTAAGACTGCTTCTCCAGGCATTGTCTCTATGTGTCCATGGCTTATTAGTCAGCCAGTGGTTAAACAGAGGTTATACTCAACAAGTAAGGTTGATCCAGTAAGGTTTGTGTCATCTGTCAGTGGATCTGTGTGTGAGTATGTGATACATTCAGAATTCAGGCTGTTTTCAAGTCTCTTCCATCTTTTACATTTTGCTGGACCCTTTGACCTCTCCTTTTGTCATCTACATAGCCTCAGTGTCAGCCCGGAGTGTGTGACTGGTTGAATCTTCTTGGGTCTTTACTGTAAATGCAAGCAGCCTCAGCCAGGCATAAACTTGTGCCAGCCATGACCACAGCCTTGTGCTGGTGGAGCTTTTGGCCCTCCTCCACTTGCCCATCTCCAAGGTAGCCTATTCCGCTGACACCCGCTTTGGGCGTGGGTGTTACTGCTCCAAATCAAGTGAGCTTCTTCCTTCTGCAACAGAAAAGCTGCTTATTCTCATCGCCTGCCCCATTCTGACACAACACTGGCTTCAACTGAGGCAAGAGGGATGGAAGAAGCCTCAGGTCCAAATGCCACAGATTCTCACAGTCTTCTCCAAGTTTATCTGTTTTTTAGGCATAAATGCTTCTCAGATTATGTGTCCCTTTGGTTAGTTTCTCAAACCTCAAAATAGTCTTTATGAATTTTTTCTAGCTTTATCGTTGCTTTTTGTGGAGAGGATTTGTTGATAGCCTCACTTGGCTATAGCAAGAAGTCATACTTGACTCATCCATTTGCTTTTAATCTAGGTATATGTTTATATTTAAAGTGGGTTTCTTATAGCCACCATATAATTGAGTCTTGCTTTTTTATTCATGTTGAAAATCTCTGTCTTTTAAATGATACCTTTAGTTTTCTTAGGTTCAATGCAATTTCAGTGTGGGTTGGATTAAACTCTTCCATCTTGCTGTTTTTTTATTCCATCTGTTCTTTATTCCTTTAACTCCTCTTTTTCTGTCTTTAGCATTGGTTAAATCTTTTTGAGCTAATTTTTATCTCCACTATTGGCTTATTATTTAAATCTTTAAAAACTTTTTTTTGTGGTTGCTCTAGCGTTTCTAATACACATCTTTAATTAATCACCATTTCATATTTAGCATAGTTTTTTAATCACAGGAAGGTTTTATACTCCAGTTTCCTTGTTATATTTTATGCTATTGTTTTTATACATTTTTCTTTTACATATGCTGTAAACCCACAATACATTGCTATTTTTGCTTTAGAACAGGGTGGCAAACTTTTTCTGTAAAGGGCCTGATAGCGAGTATTTTAGGTGTTGTGGGCCATCTGGTCTTTGTCTCAACTACTCAACTCTGTCATCGTGGTGTGAAAGCAGCCATAGACAATACATAAAAGAATGAGTGTTACTGTGTTCCAACGTGACTTTACTTACAAAAACAGGAAGTGGGTGAGATTCTGGCCCTTGAGCCAAACTTTGTTGACCCCTGCTTTACACAATTATTTAGAACTATTAAAAATAATAAAAGGGGTATTTTATATTTACATTATTTCATTCATTTCTTGAGGTCTTCATTTCTTTATATAGATCCAAGTTTCTATTTGATGTCATATTCCTTTTGCCTGAAGAAGTCCTTTATCAGTTCTTATAGTATTTATCTGTTGGTAGTGAATTCTTTCAGTTTTTGTTGATCTGAAAAATCCTTTATTTCTCCTTAATTTTAAAAGATAGTTCGTATCTTTTATGTATGTATTTCTCTTCTCTGGCTACTTTCAAGATGCTCTCCTTTTTCCCTTTTTTAAAAAATTAAGATATAATTTAAACGTAGTAAAATTTACCCATTTTAATGCGTAGTTCTGTGAGTGTAGATATATCCGTACGGTGGTATAAGAACCCTAACAGTCAAGACATAAAATAGTTCCATTGTTGCCAGAAACTCTTTCTATGTCCCTTTGTATACAAGTCAGTTCCCCTCCTCATCTCAGTCTGTATCATTGATCCATTTTCTGTCTGTATAGTTTTGCCTTTTTCAGAATGTCATTTAAATGGAATCATGAGATATGTAGCCTTCTGAGTCTGGCTTCTTTCACTTCGCATACTGCATTTGAGATACACCCATGTGGTTGTAGCAGTAGTTCGTTTCTTTTTATCGCTGATCAGTATTCTGTCTTACAAATCTACCATAGTTTGTCTGTAAAGCCACCGTAACAACAGTGCTGTGGCTGTAACAATATATGGCAGAATTGTTTTCCAAAAGGTCTAATAAACAAATTTGTAGTAAAACCAGCAGTGTCTGAACATAATCAGTTTTATAATATCCTCTTTAACACTGGGAATTATTTACATATATTTTCTTCAAAATGAAAGTGTCTTTTTTTCTGATCATGAAAGTAATATGTACTCATTTAAAAGTTGTGGAACAGTCCCTAGGGTAAGAGCTTACATAGTTCCTTATGTAACATCATTTAGTGTCACCTAGCCCTCTGATCTAAAACTTAAATGTACTCCATTTTGGCCCCTTTAGAGTGTAGCCCTTAGAACTAAACAGAGTATTCTAGGTATGAATCAGATCTTCAGCCTTGCTCAGTGTTCTCTATTTCTTTGAATGCAGCTCAAGTTTGAAGTCACACGCAGTTGAGTTATATTGAATGAGCTAAAACCCTAAAGTCTTGTTTCTTAAATTCCACAAATGAGTGAAATCATATGGTATTTGTCTTTCTCTGACTGACTGACTTTGCTTAGCATAACACACTCTAGTTCCATCCACATCATTGCAAATGGCAAGATTTCATTCTTTTTGATAGCTGAGTAATATTTCATTATGTGTGTGTGTGTGTGTATGTGTGTGTGTGTATCCCACATATATACCACATCTTCTTTACCCGTTTATCAGTCAGTGGACATCTGGGCTTTTTTCATATTTTGGCTATTGTGGACATTGCTGCTATAGGGGAAGGGAAGGAAAACCAAAAAGATGAAAACAGAGAGGGAGATAAACCATAAGAGACTCTTAATGATAGGGAACAAACTGAGGGTTGATGGAGAGGAGGTAGTTGGGGGTGGGGGGGTAACTGGGTGATGGGTGTTCAGGAGGTCACTTGATGAACACTGGTTGTTATATACAACTGATGAATCAGTAAATTCTGCCCCTGAAACTAATACTACACTATATGTTAACTAACTTGAATTTAAATAAAATATAAAAAAAGAGAAAACCCTGAAGTCTTCTTCACACATTCTGTATTTCTCCAGATAATTTTTTTGAACCTCCAGTGGAAGACTTTACAATTATCCATAGTATCAGATGTGGTCTGTGTTTCTAGCTTATCGGGGCTTTTTTTGGACCCTCGTGATTAACATATGAGTGAGTCATTGAAAAATGTTTAACAGATCCGAGAGCCAAAGGAGACCTCATGCCACATCATAATCAACTCTTGCCGTGTGTTAAGAATATTTTTTAATTTTCTAATTTTTATTTAATATCTTGGAGGATAAAGAGATTGCCATCTTTATGTAATTACCGAGAGATGATGTTCAGTATTGTAAGATTTATTGAAACTCCTTTAGGTATCTTTTCATCAGCACTATGTTTTATTATATATATCATTAGTAGAGTATCTATTGTGGTGTCATGCATATTACCACTATGTATATCTATTATTACTACCATTAAAATGTTGAAGTGTTTTTTCTGAGACTTTAAACCATGTTGTGGACCGCAGTCCCAAAACATATAGTGGCGGCAACCAGAGAGATTAAAAATCACACCATTGAAGCAAGTAAAAGTTCTAAGACCTGTCCCAAACCTAAATAGGATAGCAGTGTCATGACTGCTACTAATTTAGATTGCATGAAATCACCAGAGAGGAACTGCTAACCAGGAATAGTTAATATCTAAAAACAAAAGAAATAAATATGTCAATAAAGAAGATAAAGTAAGTTTCATCATGGCATCTGTTGTTTACTTCAAGCTGTAGTAGATAAGCATATTATTAAAACCATTGTATCAGGCAATGTTCCATAGTAATGCAGTGTGGAAAAATAGGACAAAGCATGAAAAATTATGGACAGGAAACCAGATTCATAAGGGGTACATATAAAAAAAAAAAGGTAAAAGTCATTTGGAAGTCTGCTCCGAGTACCAGAGGAAGGCTAATATTAACACTGTGGCCAGATAGGCTTTATCTTTCTGCTGTTCTTTCCATTTCCTGCCAATATACTGGAAGAGATTGAAACAGAATATCAAGGTGGCCCCACACATTAGAAGTGTTAGATGGAAATGAAAAAAATGTTCCCAGCTATGAGCATAACTCCTTTTGGTTAAACAACTAAGCCATTCTTTTAGCATGGTGAGGCCAGTCCTCCTCCAATTTGCAGTAAATTCTGACAAGAAGCTACAATTCTGTGCCCTCTTTATTTTGGCTCTGTTTTATCCCTACTTCTGCTTTAGTAATACTCACTGAGTCTTAACTCCTTTCAACATGGGGATAGGACAGGTTGTTAAGGAAGATGTTACAGGTTCAAATAGAAAGTGTGTACAGACATGAAAAAATGGTCAACATCACTCGGCATCAGAGAAATACAAATCAAACCCACAGTGAGATACCACCTCACACCAGTCAGAATGGCTAAAATCAGCAAGTCAGGGAACGACAGATGTTGGCGAGGATGCAGAGAAAGGGGAACCCTCCTACACTGTTGGTGGGAATGCAAGCTGGTACAACCACTCTGGAAAACTGTATGGAGGTTCCTCAAAATGTTGAAAATAGAGCTACCCTATGACCCAGCAATCGCACTACTGGGTATTTACCCTCAAGATACAAATGTAGTGATCTGGAGGGTCACATGCACCCGAATGTTTATAGCAGCAATGTCCACAATAGCCAAACTATGGAAAGAACCTAGATGTCCATCAACAGATGAATGGATAAAGAAGCAGTGGTATATATATTTAATGGAATACTATGCAGCCATCAAGAGAAACGAAATC
>CM052807.1:42452040-42468144 GCA_028533885.1 Nasua narica | reverse complement strand
GTGGATGAAACTAGAGGGTATTATGCTAAGCGAAATAAGTCAGGGAAAGACAATTATCACATGATCGCTCTGATATGAAGAATTTGAGAGGCAGGTCAGGGGGTTATGGGGGGGTGGGGAAGAGAAATGAAACAAGATGGGATGGGGAAGGAGACAAACTATAAGAGACTCCTAAACTCATGAAACAAACTTAAGGGTTGCTGGGAGGTGGGTGGGGGGGTAGGGATATGGACATGGGGGAGGGTATGTGCTATGGCAAATGCTGTGAAATGTGTAAGCCTGATGATTCACAGACATGTACCCTGGGGTAAATAATACATTATATGTTAATAAAAAAAACTAAAAAAAAAAAAAAGAATGCAAAATGAACAACAAAAAAGAAAGTGTGTACAGAGATATTAACTATCTCTAGCCAGTTTTTTCCTAAGCCTGTACAAATAAATCCATTTTAATGAACATTTGTAATTCTTTTTAATTACTTCTGCACATCTCTGCAAGAATCTTTTCTTTTCAAAAAACATTTGTTTGTTTATTAGAGAATGAGAGAGAGAGAAAGAGCATGAGAGGGGGAGGGTCAGAAGGAGAAGCAGATTCCCCGCTGAGTAGGGAACCTGACATAGGACTCGATCCCAGGACTCTGGGATCGTGACCTGAACCGAAGGCAGTTGCCAGACCAACTGAGCCACCCAGGCGCCCTGCCAGAATCCTTCTTACATCAACCTCAAATTACATGAGTCCTGCTCGGAATGTTTGGATGATCCATACTGCCTGCCTGATTTGCTCCTCAGTTTGACCTGAAGATCTTAAGAGGTCATCGTATCCTCATCTCCCACTGCTTGCATGTGTCTTGAGCTCTAGGCCACAATGGACTTCTTCCTGTGCTTTACCACCTCCAAGTCTTTGCTTGCACCGTTCTGTCTGAAATCTGCCTCCTCCATTGTAGCCTCCGAAAAACTTAACCATCTTTCGGGATTTTGGTTGTTCATTTGTTCAACAAATATTAACTGAGTACTGTGTACTGTAGGCATTGTTCTAGTTGGGCAATCTCTAGAAAATATAAAATCTTTGCTCTTGTAGAGCATACTTTCTAAAAGTTCATCCCACTGGGATGTAAACCCATCTCCTTCGTCGTCTTTTTTACTTTCTCTAAATTGGTGTGATACATCTTTACACAAATCATGATGAAGAGGAAGAAGGTAAGATATTTGAAATCTTCACTGTGGCAGGGCAGAGAACGTTCCAAATGTTTTTATTATAAACGTATGTATCCTAAGTGTAGAATGAAGCAAATGTAACCAAAGATAGGTTTAAAAGAGTGATAGGGACTTGTGTAAATAGTGTCAGGATATATAAAAACCAGGATCAACAGAGGCTTCTGAGGTGAGGGACAGGAAAGATAACCAGAAATACAAAAAGTTATGTTCAAAGTAAAGCGGCAGTAAGTAGATGTAGGCAGCGTATTGTGCCAGATGAGGTCGTGTATGACAGAGCAGAACTATTTAACACCTCTACTGCTTCCATATTTTATGTCAAGAAGAAAGATAATTAACTGGAAGTGATAGAACAAAGGAGCGGCTAAGATCCCAGATGGCAGACATTGCAAGTGCAACTAGCTAATCAGAATGTATTGTTATCTGGTGCTTGTCTCTTCACCCCCACTGTGTCCCTTCACCCTGTCCCCATCCCTTCCACCAGGGAACTAAGAGAACTTGTAGAAGTTACTGGACTGTCATCTTTAATGAGTTGTGGAAAATCAGAAGAGGTGCCAGAAGCTTAGACATAGAACAGTACAGTTGACCCTTGACCAAGGCAGGTGTAGGCTGCTAGCCCCCCTGCACAGTCAAAAACCTGCATATAACTTTTAGCTTCCGCACAACTTAACTACTAATGGCCTACTGTTGACCAGAAGCCCCACCAAGAAAATAAGCTGTCAATTAACACCTATTTTGTATATGTATTATATATTGTATTATTCAATAAAGTAAGCTAGAGAAAAGAAGATGTTATTCAAATCATAAGGAAGGGAAAATACATTTACAGTACTGTACTATATTGAAAAAAATTGCTTATTAAGTGGACTCACATAATTCAAACCCATGTTGTTCAAGGCTCAATTGTATTTGCCTGAAAAAAAGGGAGGGGGTGCCTGGGTGGCTCAGTCAGTTAAGCATCCTACTCTTGGTTTTGGCTCAGGTCATGAGATCCCATGTCAAGCTCCGCCCTCAGCACGGAGTCAGCTTGAGATTCTCTCTCCCTCTCCCCCTCCCATTCATTCTCTCTTGCTGTCTCTCTCTAAAGTAAAATTTTTTTTTAAAGGGAGGGATAGGGAGATGACAAAATATGTAACATTACAGAACTGTAACATTTCCATGCATGGGTTGCAACTTTGTGCCTTTTGAGTGCCGCTCCCTTTTAAAATATTTATACATTGTTATTGTGTCTCCATCAGCCTTGTCTTTTGCAAACTTCAAAATTTTTAAGATTTGCCCTTGAGATATCACAAGTAAGATGCTACCAGGTTCTGATTGGTATGACAATAGCCAGAGATGCATATACCAGTTAGGAGGCTGCTGTAGTTTTCTAGTGATGAGCTGATGTAAGTCTGGATTGATGTGGGGACCGTGGAAGGAAGAACAAATTTGACACGTTTTCAAGGAAGAAATGACAGCACTTGACAGACTGGGTGCAGGAAATAAAGGAGGGACTGCTCTTTTATAATGGAAATGGGAGTGGGGAAGGAGTTTGAAGAATTGCAGCTTTTCATTGGCTGAGTTATGAGTCTCTCACTGATTGAGCTCTTGTGGGCAAGGAGAAAAATCTTTCTTCCTTTTGCTAGGGTGGTAGTTTTCTTCCTATTGTGGTTGCAAGGTATGTCGTTTCTGTTGGGACCTGCAATTGACAGTGGTAGGCTGTGATAGATCCTCCTTCTGGCCTTCCGATTCCATTTTATTTTATTTTGCTATTTTTTCCAATATAAGTTCTTTGCCCAGTGTGGGGCTTGAACTCACGACTCTGAGATCAGGAGTCATATGCTCTAATGAGTGAGCCAGCCAGGTACCCTGATTCCATATTAAGTTATGTATCCTTTTATTAATTTTCACAGGACGTTAACTTTTTAAATTGACCCTGCACAACCGTAGCTGGTAGTAGGAGTCATTTCGGTGCTGCGCACTGAACATTCCCTGGCCTAGCACCATTCTAGTGCTGCTTTTGTCATGGAGAACTCTTAAGAAGGTGGTGCTGGGATGGAGTGAGATGGGGAGTGTGGTACGAAGTAGAAGCTGATGTTTATCAAAGTTTGCTCCGTTCTCCTGACTTGATTTGCTGTGGGTCCATTCAGTGCAGTATTGTAGTCATGGCAAATGCCTCTGTGCGGATGTGCTCCAACACAGACGGAATGTTGTATAAAAGGCAAGCTAGCAGTCTTGGGTGGGAGTTGAGGGGATTATGGATCTCCATAGTATTATTTTACCAAACGTGCCAAGTTCATCCTTCTGGGCCTGTATCTTTAAACAGAGCGATTGCTAATATGAATGTATGGTACTCATGTTGGAAATTGCTACCCTCATTTTAAGCCATTAACCTTTATGTTGATAAAATAATGTTCTTAAGTGAGCGTGTGAAATCTGTGCTGAACAGCTGCAGCCTTTCCGGAGCACTAACTTAAAAAGTGCTCGTCATACTTTTTGAAATTCAAAAGCATGTGGGTGGGATGAAGTCACCTGAGCAATTTTCTATAATTACAACTTTCAAGGCCTTTTCCTTTGTCTTTTTCAGGCTGACTTAACACACGCACACACATGCATGCACGTGTATACACCCCAGAAGCCCAAACGTGACTTCCCTATTTTTCTCTCTAGATTTTTTGCACTTCTTTTTCTTAAAGAGTTGTAATTCCTAAAAAGGTATATACTTTCTTGTTCCTCTCCTAGTTTATTTGATACCTTGTATCTCTGAGGACTTTGCAACCCCCTAACCAAAGCTACCTCAAGACTTCTGAGCCATGAGTGACCCCTCTGAAAGTATGTCTGGACGCTTTGGATCTAAGCCAACTTCTCTAGGGTCACACTGGAAACCCCCCAAATGTTGTGACATCCTAAAAAATGAACCAGGAAAATGTTAGAATCATCATACAACCTTTAGTATGTGATTAAGTTTCTCAGTGCCATCCCTGGTTGGCAAATACTAGAATTAGAATCCTTACACATGCCTAGGACCAGCCCATGCTGGGAATTAACTTCTGCATTCTGATAATTAAGGTAAGTTTGCTGCTAATGTTCCCTGAAAGAAGGTGAATAGGGAATAATATGGAAACACATTTGTGCCTTTTAATTAATGGGAGGAATGGAATGCAAAGGGCTTTAAAGAAGACTTCATGAGGGAGGATTAGTACCTGACATAGTTCAGTAGTTCCGTCATAGTTGGACACATATGAAGAATACCAGCATCAGTTTTTCCAATAAGCTAACTGAAAATCTGAATTTTAGCTTATTTTATGTGTGCAATAAAATTGCTGGCTTTCCAAAATTATTCATCAGGTAGCGTTTTACCCAAGTGATGTTAAAAATGAGTGGTATCATATATCCCTCATACTATTTTAAGAGTCACTCATTTTTCTTCCTTTTTTTTTCCCCCTACCTAAGTAACAAAAGTTTTTCACCTAGAGTAGAATTTGGGGCTTGCGTTTTCTATAATATTGATAGCTCCTTCTTGAAGGTATCTTTTTCAGGGAGGTTAAAATTATTAAATTCTCTCATTACATTATCTTTTTCCTTTCCAGCAACGGAGGCAATACATAGTCCCCTGAAGGTATTTGAAAAGATCTTTGTATACGTGTATAGTGCCTTGGGTGGTAGGAATGAGGTGCATACACTAATGTATCAAAAACAAGTGACAGGAAAAACAAACTGCAGTTAGTAATCTTACTGCTTCAAAATGAGCAAACGTTTTGGGAGAGCGAGTTCTCGCTGGACATCACTAAATAAGAATGAGTTGATGTCACACTTGGCAAGAAGCATCTCTTACATTTTTTTTCCCTTACAAATAGTACAACATGGTGGGGAGGAGGGACTGTGGGCAAAGGGTAAAGAATTATGGGGGGAAATAAGCTGGAGAAGGAATGTGAGAACGAGTTGCTTGCTACAAAAGGATTGCTATGCTATTAAAGCCATGTTTGTTTTGTCAAGAGGAATCTGAGCGGGAACACGAACTGATGAAGGGGAGAGATGTTGACCGGTCTCCTCCCGCGCTCCCTCCGAGGCTGGTGTGCACTGATCCCTGGGGAGGGTTGTGTAACTGCCTTGACTCATTTTCAGGGAAAAATGGCCCCTGTAGCTGTTTTGGCTTATCGGAGTGCTGCATCAAGTATAACTGAAGAAGTTCCTAAGACATAATGATATCAAACTCAAAACATAGTTATTTTAATTAGTTTCCAGACACTGGGAGGTAATATAGCGGCTGCAGTGATATCACCACCAACCTCCCCCTTCTCAGAATTCTGTGTGGCATTGGGAATTTGGACAACCCAATGGCCAATTTTACATATTCCTAAAAACCAGGAAATGTCAAAATTAGCTAAATATCTATTGAAATTAGCTGGAGTTATCTGCTCAGTGAATGTCTGTGGTCCGGTGTTTCATAACAAAATGGGAGAGTGGGTTGGGGGGAATACTAGCATTTTGGGTAGACCAGTCTTCATTGTGTGGGACTGCCCTGTATATTGGAGGATGATTAGCATCCCTTTCCACTGAATACCAGTAGTGCCCCCAGTCTCTGTGACAGCCAGACAGGCTCTTACCTTCCAAATCCCCTCCTCACCCAAGGGCAGAATGAAAACCAGTATGTGCTTTACAGGTTTATTAAGCAGCATGATTTTCTTTGTTATTGTTTGTTCTACATAAAGTTCTTAGACAGTCTTAGGAAGCTGTGCATTTATAATATAGGCTTCATTCAAAATAAATTTTATAAAAACACTATTAGAAAGATGGATGGCAGGGAAGGACATTGTCAGGAGAGCAAAGAGTGAGATGGCGTTGTCGTCTTTAGCCCATTATTGTTCCTCCGGAGCCCCAGTTCTGCAGGTGGCTCCTCTTTTTCTGAGAGGCAGCAAATGTGTCTCCAGGAGTAGAGGCAAGTGTAGAAAATAAAGTAGGGGAGAGAGAAGGACAGAGGGACAAGATTTGGATTGGGATATAAAGATGGAGGACATGAAGGTGATGAAAGGTGGTCACCGGGAAACTGGAGGTTTCACACGGCACTGTTAAGCTCACAACATTGCTATTTCTGAGACAGTTTGTATACTACAGATCTAGAATTTCCAAGGGGAAAAACTCATCTGGGATAATTAAATCGGTTAAAGACTTCCATATGCACATCGAATTACAGTATTTACTGTCCTTTCATAGGTTTGAGTTTTTAAGCCTCACCTTCAAAAGATACTGTGTCGTCCTACGTACTTAGTTGGCAACTTAGGTATTGTCAGCTGTTGCTTTCATTATAGGTTTCATGGTGTCAATAGCCATTTTCCTTAGCTTTATTTCATGGAGTCACTAACTAAAAGTGACCTATTTTTCCATTCATCTGGACTTTCCGAAAATAATACAGTGCTTTATTGAAAAAGTTAAGCATAAACCTTAGCCAAATATTAGCATACAAATTAACCAAATTAAATGTTATTAAACAAGGAGTGCAGAGAAGTTTTGAGAAATATGAATAAAAATTTCCCTCCTCTATCATTATCAGTCATTGCTTAACTTAAACCTTTGGTTTTGCACCAAAGCTCAATTAATTGAATATAAGAACATTCCTTTTAATGCTCCTCAAACCTTTTCAGTTAGTTTTTAAGACATTCATTTGCATGCATTATCACTGGGTTTTTAGGCTTCTCATTAGTTGTCAAACACTCTTTCTTCAGTGGAAGTCTTGTTTTTGTCACAGGCTATCTTTCTGAGCAGCCAGCCAGTGTGTCACTCCCTCCCAAATTGTCTAGGATTCTCTAGTTTTGCTAACTCAGCATGAGTCGAAATTACCTTGGCAGCACATGGCTAAAGAGCGTATGTTTTCAGGGCGCCTGGATGGTTCAGTTAGTTAAGCATCTGCCTTTGGCTCGGGTGCCTTCGGCTCGGGTCATGGTCCCAGGATCCTGAGATTGAGCCCCGAGTCGGTCTACCTGCTCAGCGGGAGCCTGCTTCTCCTGTTTCCTCTGCTTGTGCTCTCTGGCTCTCTTTCTCTCTGTCAAATAAATAAAATCTAAAAAAAAAAAAAAAAAAAAGTATACATTTTCCTGAATGGCTGCTAAGGTGGCCAAGGATGGATTTGTGGTGGTGTCACAAACCTATGTGGGAAGCAGAACCGTACCTTTGGTCAGGTTTGCCAAGGGGTCTCAGACCTTAAAAGAGTTTAAGAATTACTGCTGTGGATAGAGAGTCTTGTCCTCAATAGATTGCCTGCTGCTACCTAAAGTTTTTTTTTCATTTGGAATATCTCAGCATATAGCAAAAATACCAAATACCTGAGTCTTCATTTACGAATTTTGCCATATTTGCTTCAGATTTTTTTTTTTTTGCCCCCAGAAGAAAAACATTTCTAATAACTTAAAGACCCCTCACTACCTTTTATGACCTTCCCTAATATTCCCTCTCCCTTCCACTCTACGGGGAATAAAAGATCTGACTGGTGTTCATTGTGCCCAGGCACTTTTTTCATGGCTTTGCCTTCTACTACATCTTTATATAACTCTAAACAGTATCTAGTATTTTTTAAGTGTTTTGACTTTATTTAATGGAGTTCTGTTGTATATATCTTTTATATTCACTTCTATAACTTCCCTTCTTCTTCTTCTTTCTTTTCTTCCTTCCTTCTTTCCTTCTCCTCCTCTTGCTACTCCTCTTCCTCCTTCTTTTTCTTTTTGGTTTATACTTTTGAGGTTTACCCATGTTGATATATACTTCATTTTCACTGCTGTATTGTATTCCATTGAATGACTATTTCACAGTTCATTTATCCACTGTCCTGTTAATGTTTGTTATTTGAAATTTTCTCACTCAAACAGTTTTTTAGTGGGCATGCTTATCCATGTCTCCTTGTGCACATGTATGAAAGTTTTCTTTAGGGTATGTAACTAGGAATAAATTACCGTTCAGTAGAAGACAGATATTTTCAGCTTTACTAGATACTGTGAAATTATTCTTCCAAGTGATTATGCTGATTTATATCCTTTCTAGCTATGTATGGGAGTTCCTGTTGTTCCACATCCTCAATAAAACTGATATTGTCCCAGCTGTTCCTTGTTTACTGATTAATTTAAAGACAGCACGGTGCATAGCAACCATCTCAAACATAAGGTCAGATGCAAACTTATTTTTTTATACTGGGCTTCCTCCTTTAAAGGAATTGTTGTTGCTTTCAGAGGTACAGATCCAAGATAACTATAATATAACTTTAAAATTTTTTTAAATAAATATATTCTTAAATATTTCTTTTTTCAAGTACCAGTTATAAGATAAATAAATAGGAGGGGTATAATGTGCAATGTGATGACTATAACATTGCTGTATGATCCATAGGAAGGTTGTTAAGAAAGTAAATCCTGAGAATTCTTATCACAAAGAGAAAATGCATGTTAGCTGAACATGTTGTGGTAATCATTTCACAATATATGTAAATCAAATCATCATGCTGTATGCCTTAAATATAAACAGTCGTGTATGTCAATTATCTCTCAAACCCGGAAAAAAATGCTAAGCATGTGGAAAAAAACCAAAAAAATAAAATAGTATTTCTTTTTTACAATCATAAAATGAAAATATTATTTTAGATAATTTGGAAGACAGAGTTACAAAAAAGAAAACTAAAAATTCCACCACTTAGATATAGCTTTGTTAACATTTTGCTATATATTTCCTTCTGGTGTAAATATATATAATACACATTCAGTCTGCATTTAGAATCATGCTGAATTTGTCATTTTATATCACAATTTCATTTAAAATTATATTTCCCATGTCATTGAATATTATTTGAAAACACCATTTAATAGCTGCATAACATTTCTTTTTTTGTAAATGTGTTATTCTTCCCTTGGAGGACATTTTTTAAAAAAGATTGTTTATTCATTCATTCATTCATTTATTTGACAGAGAGAGACACAGCGAGATAGAGAACACAAGCAGGGGGAGGGCAGAGGGAGAAGCAGGCTTCCTGCCGAGCAGGGAGCCCGATGCGGGGCTGGATCCCAGGACCCTGGGATCATGACCTGAGCTGAAGGCAGATGTTTAACAACTGAGCCACCCATGTGCTTCAGGAGGACATTTTTTAATTAAAATAACACTGTTGTACATATTCTTGGTATATAGATCTTCCAAGTTACAGTTTGTTTCTTTGAGATAGATTTCTAGAAGTCAGTAAATATTTATGGAATTAGATTAAATCGATTACAAGCAAGGCATCTAGGGGAAAAAGTAGTCAAAAGAGAGGAAAACAGGACATCTTTTGGGTCAGGGGGAGGTCACAAGATCTATTAATTTAAATTCTCTCATATTTGAATTGAGTGACAAATGTGTCTCTTACCTCAGCCCTTCTTATTAGGGACCATGTTTGAGGTGAACTTTATTCTACCGTGGACACTAGAGAGTTGGTTGTATATTATAGTGTTCAAAGATTATAGAACCTCAAAATTGGAAGAAATTTTTATTTTTATTCTATTTTTTTAAAAAGATTTTATTACTTGGGTGGGGGAGGGAGAGAGAGAGAGAGAACAAGAGCAAGGGAAGGGAGAAGCAGTCTCCCCGCTGAGCAGGGAGCCTGACTCGGGACTTGATACCAGGACCCTGAGATCATCACCTGAGCAGAAGGCAGACAGTTAACCGACTGAGCCACTCAGATCCCCCTGGAAGGAATTTTTAATGTTCTACCACTCTAGTTGCAAAGTCCCTGATCTGTATTTTATAGACTATTTCATCAAAATAGACTTCTGTCCTTGACTTGTTCGATATCTAACCCCATACAGCTCATTGCCATATAGGACAATTTGCACCTTTATTGCACAGCTTTGATTAGTTGAGTGTGGTTCTTTTACTTAAACCCAAAGATTTCCTATAACTTTGATTTCCTGTTTAATTTGTTCTTTTAATGAAGGGCTCCCTAAAAAAATTCGGAGAATAATTTACCTTTACATGTTGATCTGATAGCTTCTTCTGTAATTAACATAAAAACAAACATATGTTTGACCTATTTTTTGTCTTTGCTCTCTTCCAAGGTACAACTCATCTTTATAGTAAAAATGACATATGTGAACACAGACAAGATAGAAAACTTTACACATATTTTTATATGTGGTGGGCAGAAAATTCTGGAGTGTTTATAGAATATACTTCTCATTTTATTACTATTTATTAGAAGTTGCATATAAGCAGTGATTTTGGAATACACAGTCCCACTTTTCTGCTAGTAATAGCAACAACCTTGTTCTTCCCATCTGTCTCTCTCTTTTTTTTTTTTGGTATGGAGGTGTCAACATATAGTATCTCCTTTAATCCATGTCTAACCTCTTAGGGTAGGCATCCTTCTTTTGGCTGATAAGGCTCAGAGAGGTTTAAAGACCTTTCCTGTCACAGAGCTGTTAAAGGCAGACCCAGCATTTAAACTCAGATCTAATTCTAAAACCTTTACCCATCTGTCTAACTTATATTAATTTCATAATGAAATCAGATGTTTCTGTTCAAAAGATGTTCATGTCTTTGGGTATCTCCATTAGTGTATCATATTGGTAGCATGTTGTCACTTTTGGAGGTAGATTGCTTCTGCTTGCTTCTCTTTCATCATCCCAGTTCCTCTTGCTTTGGTTTGGCCACACCAAAGATTTTCTTCCCCTGATTGCCCATCGTTCCCTAGTGCCCTACAGGGCTCCTTCCTGTTTCTGGGGAAACTGAAGCACAGAATGAGAAAAGAGTAACAAATGAACACATAATCTTTTTTTTTTTTTTTCAGAATATTATCAACTGATATGTTCCATAAAGGAGGATGTTTTCACAGCTGTGTGCTTTAGGGATAGTGGGAAAAGTTTGAATTTTTATTGCTCGAATATCTTCTACAACAAAGGCACATGCTTGATGGACTTGGAATGTGGAAACCTGTTCTCTCAGTCAGTCCGGTGATAGAGATCTATGTGTTTATAGTCACATTGGGATTCAGATATGTTATCTCTGTGAACTTCAGACCGAAGGTCAGAGAACCAAGGAGTGGACTTGCTGAATATATATTTAATTACCCTAGATCAATCAAGTTTTGACTTGGTGATGACGGGATATATTGTGTGTGTATTTTTATGTAGTTGCTAGGGGAAAGGAACAAAGTTTAATCCTTGGTTTTGTTGATCTTTGGTATCACTTTTATCTGTAGTTCCATATAAAACTGCCTTTGCCAAATTTTCAAAAGGCTGCAGTCAAGTGATTTACAGATAAAGCCTCATTCACTACTTGCATAAGAAGAGCCCATATCTTCAAATATGGGTGACGTAAGTTTACTTTAGAGACAGGAATGAGTTCATTTCTTTGGAGAGATATGAACAGAATGTCTCTGGCTCTGGTGAGAAATAAATTTACATCAGGGCTTTGCTTGGGGGAAATGGAATGGAGTAACTGAGCACTTAAGCCTTCAGAAGTTAGATCCTAAGCCAAGGCCCAAGGGGGCACCTATTGTACTCATCAAGATAGGAATTCCTCGGTACTTCATACAAAACAGCAAACATCTGTGGAAGAACTACTTTGTATATAGCAATAAAGTGCTTGAGTGCCTTGGGTCTTTCAGAGACAAAAATTCGTGATTCTTTCCCTCAAGGACCTTACCAGGTAACTGAGGAGAAAGCAGGAATATTGATAATACCAAAAAGGATGCTATGGTAAGTGCCAGAAATGAACCTTCAACCAAGTATATTCCAGAGATAACATCCCTTTACAAAAAGAGAGATTTAGTTATAAATGAGCTATGCTGCTATTGAAAACATTTTTATTCCAAAGTATAATCAACTCTCAAATAAGCAAAACTGTCTTAAGCATAAGTTAAGAGGAGAATGGTATTTAAAATTAATTCCTCAAGTAAGTTGCCAAATTATGGACACTAGAATTTCAAGAGTTGGCAACTAGAGCTCTCATGGTTTGGCTATTATATTATCTCTCTTAAATTATAGTAATGTTTCTGTCACCCAAAATCATTCATTTACAGTATTTTTTCTGTTAACTCCAGTACATATTTCCCTCGTGTGATGTGTTGTTGTGATTATTGTTACTATTACTCTACTTACTTCGTATAGGGGAGAACACAATCTGCCTTTTAAGGTCATCCTGACAAATAAGACAAAATAGGTAACATGGTTAGCACAGTGCTTGGCTAAGAAAATGTCACTGTTAATGTTAGCTGTTGTTTTCTTAGTCATGAAATAAAATGCTTTATGTAGCACGTGACAGAGTTAAATTTTAGTAAATTGTAACAATATGTGGCTTATTGTTTGTGTCAAGGCAACCTAACTCAAAATTGGAGTCAGGAAATCACAAAAGGTGGGCTCTTATGCACTTATCACTTGTCACAACTTGCATAGTCCAGCTGGAAGATTTCCTCTGGATCAGGCAGGCTGCCTTCGCCTGCAGCCAATGAGAAGCTGCCTCTACTTTGAACTCTCATTTTTTCCCCAATGAACTTTTTTTCAAAACAACCCCTCACAACTTTCCTTTATAAAAAGATGCTGTCCTCCTTTGTTGCCCAGACTTGCCCACAGTTCACCATAGTTTACTTGTCCCAAATTGCAGTTCCTCTGTTATTCCCTAATAAATTCAATTTGGCTTAGCTCAGTTACTTTTTTTCTTTTAAAAGCTTGACAAACATATATTATCTCATTTAATTTTCTCCACTACCTTCAAGGTATATAGTATTACCGCTTTTTCACTGATAGAAAAGTTGAGGTTAAGTGTATCAGTCAGATCTGATGGCTGATTTAAGCATACAAAGAATTTATTGGAAGGATAGTGAATAGCAGACAGAATCTCTGGGAGAGCTCTAGAATCAGATTTTGGGTCACCTGCCTAAGCGTAATGGCCAAAATCATGCTACAGAACTTAACCCATTGACGTCACTACTGCTGTCATGACCAAACACTTGACACACCCTGTACCACAAACAGTGCTGGCTGGCAGGGTAGACTGACCTTTGCCATTGGTTCTGCTTCTGTTGCTGCCTCAGAAACAATTTTTCCAGAAACTGCTGTCACCAGGCAATGCACCTTGTAGAAGGTCCCTGTTTTGCAACATTTCCTCCCCATTTAGAGTTGGGAGTGGATGCATAAATTGATGCAGTTCTGCCCTGTGCTTGGAATCGCTGCAGGGCAGCAGGGAGAAAGGCCCTTGGTTCTTCCGCTTGTCTGTACGATAGGCAAATAGGCTCTCACATGTGACGCTTTGCTTAATGCAGCTCCTTAACTCTCTCTAGGTAGGTCTTAACTCTATATATTTAGAAGGAATATTCCCTGTTTCCTGCTAATTGTATGTAAGTAGAGTAGAAGTTGAGATTCTTTTATTAGTAGACTTCATGTGTGGAAAATCAAGGCTGTTTTTTCTAAAATCTGTCTTGTTCTTAGTAATTAGCTGTTATCAATCAACAGAAATGCCTCAACATTTTATTTAAGCTGTTAACAGGTGAGAACTTTCCATCTGATCAGAGTGTTTTCTCCATTATAAACATTATCCATTATCCATATATTATCTGTATTTCCCATTATCCATTGGAGTGCAGGGTATGTAATTCTTCAAGGAAGCCGTGAGTTAACACTTACAAGAAGAGCGACTCTTTCGAGCAGCAAAGTTGTGGCATTAATATTTCAGATTTCTTTTTGGTTGTGTCCTTTTGCTAATACTTCCTTTGTTTTTATTTAAAGTGAATCTGTGATTTGTCTTTCTGAAAATCTGAAAAAGAAAAACTTCAGGTCCCCAATGGGATTTGCTATTGACTCTAAAGATAGCCTCACCTCTTTTATCGTCAGTCTTGGTGTGCCTTACAAAGTCTGTATTTTTGTTTTTGTTTTTGTTTTTTGGCAAAGTCTGTATTTTTAGGAAGTTGGGTATACTTCAAACTACTGTAAGTAGCATTAGGTGTTCAATGCCAATAAAAAAAACAAAAAACACTTTAGTTCCTCAAAGCAAACTCCTTTAGAAAGGGAAGGATCATTTGGTGCTCCAAACAAGCATCCTCATTTTGTTTGGAAAGCTGCAGTTTTGGGGTGTTGATATTTCGGCGAGTGGAGAACACCAGGGTGTGGTGACCACTAGCTGCCAGGTCGCAGGGAGGACCCAGGTGCTCCATTTTTTGGGCTGGCGTTCGTACTTCTAGACAAATGAGACCGTGTGGGCTTTCTGTGTTCATTCACGGAGAGATGTTGAAAAGTCGTGACTTCTGGGGCGCCTGGGTGGTTCAGTGGGTTAAAGCCTCTGCCTTCGGCTCAGGTCATGATCTCAGGGTCCTGGGATCGAGCCCCGCATCGGGCTCTCTGCTCAGGAGGGAGCCTGCTTCCCCTCTCTTTCTGTCTGCCTCTCTGCCTACTTGTGATCTCTCTCTCTGTGTCAAATAAATAAATAAAATATTTTTAAAAAAAGTTGTGACTTCTGAACTAGGAATGCATTTCTTTTATACTAGTAGACTGCGTTTCTTTTATTCTCTTACTCAGAGTAAGGGTCTTCTGAATTTAAACGTTCCTTTCTGCAAATAATTCTAAATTAGTCTTGGTCCTATAATTAAAAAAAATAAAACACCCCAAGCAGTATGGAATACTACTTTATCTTCCTCCTCATAGAAACATGAAATTTTTGAAGTTTCGACTTGGAAGAAAACATGGTTCAAGTCACTTTTCAGAGCAGGAAATAAGACTTGTTTTTCCCTTGGTTTATCTTTGTATTTTAGATTTTGTTCCCTACTGACCACCGTTTTTTGTTTTTTGGGTTTTTTTTTTTTTTTTGGCTGCTTTATTAGAAGGGTATTGAAATTTATCTACTTGACTTTTTATTGTGGTAAAATATACATAGCACAAAATATACCAATTTAACCCTTTTTGAGAGTATGATTTGGTGGCATTAAGTATTTCACATTGTTGTGCAACATTACCACCATCATTTTCCATCATTCCTTCCTACCCTCTCCCCTCAGCACCTGGCATCCATTATTCTACTTTTTTTCCTCTGTGAATTTGACTATTCTATGTACCTCATCTAAGTGGAATCATACAGCGTTTGCCCTTTTCTGTCTGCTTTATTTCACTTAGCATACCGTTCTCAAAGTTCATCCACGTTGTAGCAAATGTCAGAGTTTCCTTCATTTTTAAGGCCGAATAATATAAATTTTAAGTATTTACTACATTTTGCTTATCTAGTCAACCATTGCTGAATGCTTAGATTGCTTCCATGTCTTTTTTTTAAATATTTTTTTATTATGTTAGTCACCATACAGTACATCATTAGTTTTTTTCTCCCCAAATGTTTATTTTAATTTTTCAGTGTTATAAGATTGATTGTTCATGCACCACACCCAGTGCTCCATGCAATACGTGCCCTTCTCAATACCCACCACGAAGCTCGCCCAACCCCACTCCCCCTCCCCTCCAAAACCCTCAGTTTGTTGCTCAGAGTCCACAGTCTCTCCTGGTTCATCACCCCCTCTGATTCCCCCCATTCACCCTTCCCTTCCTTCTCACGATGCCCTCCATGATTTTCTTTATACTCCACACGTAAGTGAGACCATAAGATAATTGACTCTTTCCGCTTGACTTACTCTAGTCAATCCGCATAATCTCTTCTAGTCCCATCCATGTTGATACAAAAGTTGGCTATTCATCCTTTCTGATGGAGGCATAATATTCCATTGTATAGATGTACCACATCTTCCTTATCCATTCATCTGTTGAAGGGCATTTTGGTTCTTTCCACGGTTTGGCTATTGTGGCCATTGCGGCTATGAACATTGGGGTACATGTGGCCCTTCTTTGTACTGCATCTGCTTCTTTGGGGTAAACACCGAGTAGTGCAATTGCAGGGTCGTAGGGTAGCTGTATATTTAATTTTTTGAGGAATC
>CM052807.1:42390900-42451540 GCA_028533885.1 Nasua narica | reverse complement strand
TCCCATTCTGTGTGTTGCCTGTTTGTTTTGTTGACTGTTTCCTTTGCTGTGCAGAAGCTTTTTATCTTGATGAAGTCCCAAAAATTTATTTTCACTTTTGTTTCCTTTGCCTTTGGAGACATGTCCTGAAAGAAGTTGCTGTGGCTGATGTCATAAAGGTTACTGCCTATGTTCTCCTCTAGGGTTTTGATAGATTCCTGCCTCACGTTGAGGTCTTTTATCCATTTCAAGTTTATCTTTGTGTATGGTGTAAGAGAATGGTCAAGTTTCATTCTTCTCCAGTCCAGTTTTCCCAGCACCATTTATTGAAGAAACTGTCTTTTTTCCACTGGATATTTTTGCCTGTTTTGTCAGATAGCTTCCATGTCTTAACTACTGTGAATGTACAAATACCTCTTCGAGAGTCTGCTTTCAGATCTTTAGGGTGTGTACCCAGAAGTGGAACTGCTGGTAATTATATGGTAATTCTGTATTTAATTTTGTTGAGGAACTGCCATGCTCTTTTCCACAATGACTGTACCATTTGACATTCCCATCAACAATGCACAAGAGCTCCAAACTTGTTATTTTCTGGGTTGTTTTTTGCTTCCGTTTTTTTGTTTTTTGTTTTTGATAGTAGCCATATCCTAATGACTGTGAGATGGAATATCATTGTAGTTTGATCTGCATTTCCCTTACAATTAGTGATGCTGGATATCGTTTCATATCTTATTGGCCATTTGTATATCCTTTTTGGAGAAATGTCTATTCAAGTCTTTTGATAATTTTTTGAATTGGGTTGTTTCTATTTTTTTACAGTGAGTTTTAGGAGTTTTCTATCTATCCTGAGTATTAATCCTGTATCAGATACATGCCCTTTGCAGATATTTTCTCCTATTTTGTGGGTTGCTTTTTTACTCTGTTGACAGTGCCTTTTGGTGCATAAAATTTTTAAATTTTCACAAAGTCCAATTTGTCTGGTTTTTTTCTCTTTTTGCTCCCTGTATCTTTGGTGTCCTATCAAAGAAATCATTGCCAAACCTGATGCCATGAACCTTTTGCCATATGTTTTCTTTTAAGAGTTTTATAGGTTTAGGACTTTGATGCAATTTGAGTTAATTTTTGTATGTGGTGTTAGGTAAGAGTTCAACTTAATTATTTTTCATGCAGATATCTAGTTTTCTCAGCACTGTTTGTTGAAAGGACTGTATGTTCCCTTATTGAATGGTCTTGGCACCCTCGTATAGAATTTTTTGACCATGTATGTGAGTGTTTATTTCTGGGTTCTCTGTTTTAGTCTATTGATCTAGATGTCTGTCATTATGCCACTACCATACTGTTTTGATTACTGTAGCTTTGTAGTGAGTTTTAAAATCAGGAAGTGTGAGTCCTCCAGCTTTGTCTGTCTGTCTTTTTTTTTTTTTAAGATTTTATTTATTTATTTATTTATTTATTTATTTATTTATTTATTTATTTATTAGGAAAGAGAGAGAGTGAGAGAGAGCATGAGAAGGGAGAAGGTCAGAGTGAGAAGCAGACTCCCCATGGAGCTGGGAGCCCGATGTGGGACTCGATCCTGGGACTCCGGGATCATGACCTGAGCCGAAGGCAGTTGCTTAGCCAACTGAGCCACCCAGGCGCCCCTTGTCTTTCTTTTTTAGCACTGTTTGGCTCTTGGAAGGCCTTTGAGATTCCATATAAATTTTAGGATGAGTTTTCTATTTCTGCAAAAAATGTTGACATTTTTATAGAGTTTATAGTGAATCTGTAGATTACTTTAGATGGTATTATGAACTCAATACCAGAAGACTAATACAATCAAAAATGGGCAGAGGACCTGCTTAGACATTTTTCCAGCGAAGATGAACACATGGCCAACAGACAAATGAAAAGATGCTCGACATCACTAGTCATCAGGGAAATGCAAATTAAAAGCGCTATGGATGGCTCAGTCGGTTAAGCGTCCGACTCAGGCTCTATGCTCAGTGCAGAGTCTGCCTGACTTTTTCTGTCTCCCTCTCCCCCTGTCCCCCTCTCTGCTCTCTGAATGAATGAATGAATGAATTTTTTTTAAAGCACAATAAGATATTTTACAGCTGTCAGAATGGCTAAAATAAAAAACACAAGAAATAACAAGTATTTGCCAGGATGTGAAGGAAAGGAAATACTTGTGCACCATGGTGGGAATACAAATTGGTACAGCCACTGTGGAAAACAATATGAAGATTCCTCAAAAAATTAAGAATAGGGTCACCATATGATCTAGTAATTCCACCACTGGGTATTTATCCAAAGAAAACAAAAACACTCATTTGAAAAGATATATGCACCCCTGTATTTATTGTGGCATTATTTACAATAGCCCAATATGGAAGTGTCCATTCATAGGCGTCCACTTTTAGATGAATACACACACACACACACACACACTAATATTAGTTATAAAAAAATAATGAAATCTCACCATTTGCAACAACATGGTTGGGCCTTAGGAGTTATAATGCTAAGCGAAATAAAGACAAATAGCATATGATTTTACTCATATGGAATTTAAGGAATTTAAGAAACAAAACAAAAATAGACAAAAAACAGACTCTTAAATACAGGGAACAAACTGGTGGTTGCCAGAGGGTAGGTGAATGGGTGGATGGGTGATTTAAAGGGGATAAAGAGGACACTTTTCTTGATGAACACTGAGAAATGTATAGAATTTTTTAATTTACCCCAAACTAATAGAATACTTTGTTAATTATACTTGAATAAAAAATGAAACTTAAAAAGCCCAGTATTAAGTCTTCTAATTCATGAAACATGAGTTGTCTTTTCATTTATTTTTATCTTCCTCAGTTTTTTTCAGTAGTGTTTTGGAGTTTTCATCATAACTGATTTTTGTGTATTAACTGTATTCTACTTTGCTGAATTCGTTTATTCTAAAATTTTTTTGTTTGTAATCTTTAGGATTTTCTACATATAAGATCATATCATCTGCAAATAGAGACAATTTTACTTCTTCCATTCCAGTTTGGATGTTGTGTATTACTTTTTTCTGCCTAATTGCTCTGGCTAGAACTTCCAATACTGTCTTGACTAGAAATGGTGAAAGTGGGCATCCTTGCCTTGTTCCTGATCTTAGAGAAGCTTTCAGTCTTTGACCATTGAATATGGTTTTCTCTGGGTTTTTCATGTATGGCTTTTATTAGTTTCCTTCTATTCCTAGTTTGTTGGTTGTTTTTATCATGAAAGGGTGTTGAATTTTGTCAAATGCTTTTTCTGTATCAATTGAGATTATATCAAGTAGCTTTTATCTTTTGTTCTGTTAATGTTGTATATTACACCGATCAATATCCTGTGTTGAACCATTTTTGCATTCTGGGAATAAATCTCACTTGGTTATGATATATAATCCTTTTAATATGCTGTCGAATTCTGCTTGCTAGCATTTTCTGAAGGCTTTTTGCATCGCTGTTCATATGCGATAATGGTCAGAGTTCTCTTTTCTTGTAGTGTGTTTGGCTTTGATGTTAGGTAATGATGGCCTTATAAAATGAGCTAGAATGTTCCTTCTCAATTTTGGGGGAAATTTTGAGGACTGGTGTTAGTTCTTAGTTCTTCTTTAAGTATTTGGTAAAATTCACCAGCGAAGCCATCAGGTCCAAGAGTTTTTTTGTTGTTGGGAGATTTTTTTTAAATTATTGATTCAGTTTCCTTGCTAATTAGAGGTATATTCCAATTTTCTGTTTCTTCATGATAGTCTTGGTAGCCTTTGTATTTCCATGAATTTATCCATTTCATCTAGGCTATCCAATTTGTTGATGTGAAATTGCTCATACTATTCTCTTAGAGTCTTTTTTAATTTCTGTAGGTTCAGTAGTAATGTCCCCACTTTTGTTTCTGATTTCACTACCTTGAGTCTTCTCTCTTTTTTTCTTAGTTTCATCTATCTAAAGTGTTTGTCACTTTGTTGCTCTTTTTAAAGAATCAACTTTTGGCTTTGTTTATCTTATTTTATTTTATTTCTCTATTTTTCTGTTCTCTAAGAGATTTCATTTATCTTTAATTGTTACTATTTCCTTCCTTCTGCTAGCTTTGGGTTTGGTTTGTTCTTCTTTTTCTAGTTCCTTAAGTTATAATGTTAGCTTGTTGATTTGAGAGCCTTTTTTTTTTTTTAATATGTGTTTAGAGTTATAAATTTTCCACTTAGCACTGCTTTGCAGCATCCTTTAAGTTTTGGTATGTTGTATTTTAGGTTTCATTCATATCTAAGTATTTTTAGATTTCCCCTGTGATTTTTTTCTTTGATCCATTGGTTGCTTAAGAGTGTGTTGTTTAATTTCCACAGGCTTCTGAGTTTTTCAGTTTTTTCTGTTATTGATTTCTAACTTCATTCTTTTGTTGTTAAGATATTTTGTATGATATTTATCTTTTAAAATGTATTGAGAATTTATGGCCTAACAAATGGTCTGTCCTGGGAAGTGTCCCAGGTGCACTTCCAAAAAATATGTATTCTTTTGTTGGGTAGAACATTCTGTATATGTCTATTAGATCTAGTTGATTTACTATGTTGTTCAAGTTCTCTGTTTCCTTGTTATCTTTTGTCTGGTTGTTCTTTATTGAGAATGGGGTGTTGAAGTCTCCAACTACTATTGTAGAACTATCTATTTCTCCAGTTCTGTCCATTTTGCTTAATATATTTTGATGGTCTGTGATGAGGTGTGTAAATGTCTTTAAGTTGATATGCCTTCTTGTATTGAACTTTTTATTAATAAATAATGTCTTTGCCTCCTGTTTTAACCTTTTTTGATTTAAAGTCTATTTTCTCTGAATTAGTATAACCCTCCCTGCTCTCTTTTGGTTACTATATGCATAGAAAACCTTTTACCATCCTTTCACTTTCAGCCTATTTGTGTCTTTGGATATAAAGTGAGTCTTTTGTAGATATCATATAATGAGATCATACTTTTTACAAATTTATAGTGCCAATTACTGTCTTTCGATAAAAGTTTGTTCTGTTTATGTTTAAAGTAATTACTAAGGAGGAGAGACTTCTGTGATATTGCTCCTGTTGTGTTTATTCCATATAGCCTTTTTTTGTCCTTCATTTAGTGCATTCTGTCTTTTGGGGGGCCAAATTTATTTTTTTGTAGTGAAATGTTTAAATTTCTTTCTCATTTTCTCTTGTATATTCTGTAACTATTTTATTTGAAATTACCATGGGTATTATATTTAACACACTAAAGTTATAACACTCTAACTTAAATTCATGACAGTTTAATGTCAGTAACATGAAAAACTCTGCTCCTTCACAGCTTCATGTTCACCCCTTTCAGATGGCGATATCACATCACATCTTTATACATTGTCCAAAAACATAAGCTAATAATTTCTTAACATGTATTAATTTCTTAAATAATGTAGGAAACAAAAAATGGAGTTACAATTGTTATAATAATACTAGCCTTTATAATTGCCCATATTTACCTTTACTGAGATCTTTACTTATTCATACAGCTCAAAGTTGCCTTCAATTGTCCTTTCATTTCCTTTTTTTTTTTTAATATTTATTTATTTGACAGAGAGAGAGAGCACAAGCAGAGGGAAAAGCAGGCAGAGGGAGAGGGAGAAGCAGACTCCCTGCTGAGCAAGGGAGCCAGATACGGGACTCAATCCCAGGACCTTGGGACCATGACCTAAACTGAAGGCAGGTGCCCCATGTCCTTTCATTTCTACCTAAAGGACTGTCTTTAGCATTTCTTGTAGGACAGGTCTAGTGGTAATGGACTCCCTCAGCTTTTATCTGGGAGTGTCTTAATTTCTTCCACACTTTTGGAGGACGGTTTTGCCACATACAGGCATACCTCAGAGATACTGTGGATTTGGTTCCAGACCACTGCAATAGACTGAATATTGCAGTAAAGTGAGTCAAGTGAAATTTTTTATTTCTGAGGGCCAATAAAAGTTATGTTTACACTGTACTGTAGTTTATTGAGTGTCTAATAGCATTAAATCTATTGGATTTAAAAACCCATGTACATACCTTAATAAAAAATATTGCTAAGAAATGCTAACTACCTGAGCTTTCAGCAAGTCATAATCTTTTTGCTGATGGAGGGTCTTGCCTTGTTGTTAATGGCCGCTAGGTGATTAGGGTAGTGGTTGCTGAAGGTTGGGGTGGCTGTGGCCATTTCTTAAAGTAAGAAAACAATATAGGGGTTCCTGAGTGGCTTAGTCTGTTGAGCATCTGCCTAATCTGTGTTAAGGTCATGATCTTGGGGTCCTGGGATCGAGTCCCGCATTGGGCTCTCTGCTCAGCTGGAAGTCTGCTTCTCCCTCTCACTCTCCCTCTCAAATAAAATCTTAAAAAAGGAAAGAAAAAAAGAGAGAGAGAGAGAGAGAGAGAGAGAGAGAAAGAAAAGAAAGAAAGAAAGAGAAAATAAAACAATAAGTTTTCTGCATTGACTTACTCTTCCTTTCACAAATAACTTCTTATAGCATATAAGTCTGTTTGATAGCATTTTAAAGTAAAATTTCTTTCAAAATTGAAATCAGTCCTCTCAAACCCTGCCACTGCTTTATCAACTAAGTTGATGTAATATTCTAAGTCCTTTGTTCTCATGTCAACACTGTTTACATTCTCATCACCAGAGCACAGGAGTTCCAGTCTCTCCACGTCCTCACCAGTACGTGTTATTTTCTCTTGTTTGGATAATAGCCATCCTCATGGTCAAGTGGTATCTCATAGTGGTTCTGTTTTGCATTTCCCTAATGATGAGTGATGTTGAGCATCTTTAATGTGCTAAGTGACATTTGTATATTTTCTTTGGAGAAGTGTCTACATCATCTGCCCATTTTTGAATTGGGTTTTGGGACTTTTTTCTTCTTAATTTTAGCTTTTATTCACATTGGCATTGTATTAACTCATGCTGCTTCTGGTAATCTGCTTGAGGAATAGGATGACTTCTTTATGATTTCCTACAGTGCTGGTATATAGAAGAAGGTGCTAGAAAATACTTGAAGTATGGTAGGGTTGGCCAGTCATTCTGGCAGATTTTGCAACCTGCTTATGTAACTATGGCAACAGCTGGTAGTTGGAGATCGGGACAGTGAAGAAATTAACATTAAATCAAGGTCCTATTCTGTGCCAGATACTATGCTCCGCATATCTTCATGTCATTCTCATAGTACTCTTTTAACTAGATGGTATTAAATTTATGGATAAACTGTTGGAGTTCAAGGAAGTTAAATTCCTACTTTTACATCACGTAAATAGTAAATGGCTGTCTCTGGATTCAAATTCCCAGGTCTACCTGACTCCAAAGCTTATACTTTTTTCATTATATCATGCTGCCTCCTTTCCCTGGCCTAAATTTAACCAGAGAGCAAGCCTTTGAACCTGGAAATTGTTGAAGGACGATGATGAGTTGAACATTACCTCATTCTTTGAGAGGAGAGAGTGGAGAAGATTGTGAAAAGCTAAGTTAAGTTAATAGTAGTGGACAGGATTTCTTGAAGACATTGAGATGTCTGTAGGTACTGATCACCTTTGGAAAGGTTGTATCTGCTTTGGTTATAACATCCTCTACTTTTGGATCTTTGGTACCGTAAATCAAAATCATTAGTTGTAGACAAATGGGCTTGCATGGATAAGCCACTTTCTATAACCTACCACAAATTCCCTTGAAGCCTGAGTGCCTCTCTACTTCTTTGAGTCTTAAGAAAGGCAAGAGTAAAGGGAACAGATATTTATCAAGATCCTACTGTATGATGGGCAAACTGTAAAAGGGAGATGATTATTATTCCAGCTTTACATATGAGAAAACTGAGGCTCAGAGATCTAAAATAAACCATCCAAATCACACGGCCAGTAATAATAGGGCTGAATAATTTGGTTTTTTTCAGGGACTAAGCTCCCTGTCTTAGAAATTTAATTCTCACAGTTCTAGAGGCTGGGAAACCCAAAGTTAAGATTCTGGCAGATTCAGTGTCTGGTGAGGGCCTGCTTCCTTGTTCATAGATGGCCATCTTTTTGTTGTGTCCTCACATGGTCTCAGGACCCTGGGATCATGACCTGAGCCACAGGCAGATGCTTAACCGACTGAGCCACGCAGGTGCCCAGAGAACTAGAGTTTATATTAAAGAATACACATGGCTTATGTGCTTCTGTTTTGAAAATAGACCATGATCAAGAATAAAAAACCTTATTGAGGGTGCCTGGGTGGCTCAGTCGGTTAAACATCTACCTTTGACTTGGATCATGATCCCAGGTCCTGGGATCAAGTCCCGAGCTAGGCTCCCTGCTGAGCAGGGAGTCTCCTTCTCCCTCTACCCCTCCCCACTGCTTGTGATCTCTCTTGTCCCTCTCAAATAAATAAAATGTTTTTTTTAAAAAAAACAAAACCTTATTGGCTTGGGGGAGAATTTCTTTTTTTATAAACTGTTGCTTAATTGTACCTTCACAGTAACATTGGTCATAGATTACTTACGTAGATTTCAGGATTCTGGAGCAAGAAGTGGAGCTTATTATACTGTTTCTCAAATAGAGGCCTCACTACTCATAATATTCATTTTTTGTCTTAGAGCAGCTAAGCCTTTAAAAGTTAAGGAATTCATTTTGGTAATAGCCTAGATTAATACCCATATGGTTCTGTTCTATACTTTAAGAAAAATGCTTTTTTCCTACCTGGTATTTCAAAAAGAAAAAGACTGCTCAGCAAAATACTTCCCAAATTTTTAACCCTGATGATTTTTCCACTCACTTTACACAAAAAGTTAAATGCAGATGGCAGTTTGCTGGATCTGTATAATAATTAGTCTTGTTCCTCACTCATTCCCTGGAGCCCACTCTCCATTCCTGTGTAAACAGAGTAGTTTCAACTAGGATCTAATAGGGTCTTAAGAAATTCCTCCAGTATTTACCACTAGTAAATATGGAATCTATTAGATGAGGTTTTTAACTCAGTAAATACTTTGTGTGCATCACTGTTTTAAAGCTAAAGAAGAATTAGGAAACTGAGGGTAATGAGCCTGTTCTCTTAAACAGTAAGAAAGACATGATTTACAAATTTTAACATGAAAAGCTAATCCTAAATATGTGGAAGAATAGGGTATTAGGACTGAAGTGTCATAATAGCTAAAATTTTTTAATAGCTCAGGAAAAGAAAACAAGGGTGAAGTAGAATAAAATGTTAGTTGTTGAATCTAGATGGTGGAAATTTGATATATGTATTTTTTTTCTTTTTGTACGTTTGAAATTTTATAAGTAAAAAAAATAACCATAAAGAACATTTATAAAACTATACAAAAATAGCTTCAAGATGATATATGGTTCATTCTCTATTACCTAAGGGCTTAGGTTCTTATTAGAGTTGGCAAGTAAGAATTGAAACATAAGTGTAACCCTACAGGCTCTCAGAGGCCAGGCAGCTAATGTGAATGAGGGCAGCAGGCTGGCCATAAGGCAGCAGGAAGTGGTGGGGATTGAGAGAACAGGAGAGTATGCACCTCACTGAAAACATCCAGTCTTTAAAAAAACTTTAATGTGTATTCAGAATAAAAACAGTTCGAAGGGCTGGCTGGCAGTTTGTGGTCTCCTACAAATGATAAAATTTACCATCTCTAAATGTACCCAGCTTTCTGTTCTCCCTCCTGCTTTTATCAGAAGATAGCAAGAGTAGGTAAGTCATCAAAATGAGGGAGATGGGTTCCTTGACACTTGAAAGTGACGGGAAATCTTTACTTGCTGCGTCCAGAATTGGCCTCTGTTGCCACAGCTTTGTAGCTTCAGGAGTAGAAAAAGTGGCCTGCCTTCTTTCCTCCCCTCCCCCTCCTGTCTGGCTCCTTCTGAGATCTAGAGCACGATTTGTGGTAAATTTTCAGAGGCTCTTGTGAGTCGAAGAATGCACATTATGATAACAGACTCATCTACCTGGGGTGGTTTTTGGGTGAATAGGGGGAGGGTACAATTGTAATTTATGAGGGTGATTTAAAGTATAATTTCTTTGTCTTTGAAGTTGGCTGCAACTCAGTGTGCCTTCTAGACTCAGCAGCTTTTTAAAAATCCTTTTTCCCTTTTTTTTTTTTAAAGAGAAAGAGTAAAGATTTTGTTTTATGAGCCACAGTGGGTTGTGGCTCCTCTGCTTTAGCCTTTCAGTCTCTAGAAGCTTGGGCTGGCTCTGACTTTTCACTTTTCCTTCATACAAGCTCCCCGTGGTCTCCTCAAGCATGGGGGAGTCTTCCTCATTCTCTTTAGAAGAGCAGATTCAGAATGAGACCAGGTCTGTTTCTTAAGTATATGTGGAGAACACAGAGTAGGGACCCTGAGAAAGCTTTTTCTCCCCGACTCTTCCTCAGCTTACCCTTTGCTTGGAATCTCAACAGTAGAATGCATCCTCCTAACCTAATTTAAGATCCCTTTATGTACCAGGTGCTATATGGTAGAGGTAAATAGATAAGTAAAATATGGTCTCTACCGTTCTACCAGTTTAGAGTTTGCTATGAGGCTTTTAACTGCCTTGGGGAAGTTACTGCTTTAAGGTATATTCAGCCATATAAACCTTAGTGAGAATGAAAGATAAGGAACTGGTTTTGGCTTATGTAGTTGGGGATACTTGAGACAAGGAAAGAGGGGAGAACTGCCCAAGAAGATGGCACTTACAAATGAGAAAGCCCTTAGTTACTTTTTGTTAAAATGAGTTTATTAAAGGTTTTTGGAAGGGAAATACATTCAGATGGTGTAAAAAAAATGTTAAAAATATACCCCTTACCCTTGCTCTCCATCTTTCTAGTCTTGTCATTCCAGAATTTCTTTATGCAAATATAAGCATATATGAATATGTGTTTTTATTTACTTGTATATTCCCCATTTTTTACACAATGGTAGCTTACTCAATACACTATCCTATACATCTTCTTTTATTAGTATCTTTTTTTTTTTTAAACCACTCATTAGCATTTAATGAACTTCCTTCCCTGTGGCTTTAAGCTACCGGGGCACAGCACCCTCCCCCCATCTCTCCTCAGCAATTCTGCTGAAGACTTTGACCTTCACAGTGACAGGCTTCTTTGAGAACTTCCCCTATCCCAGAACTCTGTAGTAGCCTGAATCGCACCACATCAGTGATAGGAGCAGCTCCAGGTTTGTTTTTGGCAGCCTTTACCCCTGTCTGCTCACCGACCAAGGTCCACAGCTTATCAGGGTTGACAGGTGGGCAGAAGCTCTCGTGCCTAAGTGGTAATACCTTGTACCAACTTTCCCAAAGTAACCTGAGTGACGTCTGTTTACCCTAGCCTTCTGGGTGCTTCTGCTGCTTACCCATGTGGCCATGGCCGATGGATCACATGATCCCCAACTTTCCGGGTCTTCCTCAGTCCGGATGGCAGCCTAGGCTGCCAAAACAGGTATTACCTAATATCTTATGGAGACTTTCTGTGTGAAAATATACAGAGCTCCTTTGTTGTTTTCTATGGTCATATATTTGTGGATATACCCTGATTTAATTAACAAGTTCCCTATTGGTAGACATTGAGTGTTTGCTTTTTCACTATGATAGTCACCACTGTAACAAAGAATTTGATATATATCTTATACAAAATTTAGCATGTGTGCTAATGTATGTGTAAATTCCTAGTAGTGAAATTGCTGCATCAAGGGCTTTATGAATTTGTAATTTTGATATCCATGTCAAATTGCCCTCTCTGGGAGTGTTCATGACTTACACACTAATCAGCAATGCCTGTTTCTTCATAGTTCCACCCACAGAGTTTTTAATCATACTTCTGGTTTTTACAAATCTGAAAGGTGAAAAATGGCCTTGCAGTGAAGTTTTGATTTCTTTTTCTTATGATGAATAAGGTTGTACATGTTTTCTTATAGCTGAGGCATTGAAAGTTCCTTTTCTGTGAAATGCCTATTCACATCCTTTGCCCATCTTTCTTTTTTTTTTTTTTTATTAGAGAGCGAGAGACTGAGAATGAGAGGGGAGAAAGTCAGAGGGAGAACAGACTTCCCGCAGAGCCAGGAGTCCGATATGGGACTCGATCCCGGGACTCCAGGATCATGACCTGAGCCGAAGGCAGCCGCTCAACCAACTGAGCCACCCAGGCGCCCCTTTGCCCATCTTTCTTTTGCTGATTTATAACTTGCCAATTTCTAGGAGTTCTTTATATTATAGGAAGTTTGCTCGTTGTGATATGTGTTGCAGACATTTTTCCCAAGGCTGTTCTTTTTTTTTTTTTTTTTTTAACTTACGGTGTTTTTTGCCGTGAGGAATCTTGATTTTTATACTGTTGAATTTATCAGTGTTTCCATATGGCCTTTGCATTATCCTGGCCCAATATTGATAACACAAAATCATTAATTCTTCTTTCCATTGCCTCTCTGCACTCTGTTCCTACTTCTTGGATTGGTAACAAAAAGCTTTTAGTACCTTCTTCCTCAAGTCTGTTCGTGGGACTGTATCTTTATCAGTTTTAGTCCTTGGTAGTCTTCGATAATTTTGTTCAGAGATTTTAGTGGTCTAAAAAACCCCCCATTTTCTTGATTTCAGGCACTCCAGAAAACTGCATTTTCTTATAAAACTAAACATATGATTAACATACAACCTAGCAGTTGCAGTCTTGGGGCATTTATACCAGAGAAATGAAAATTTGTTTATACAAAGACCCATGCACCACTATTCATAGCAGCTCTGTTTTTAATAGCCCCCAAACTGGAAACTACCCAAATATCCTTCAATAGATGGGTGGTTAAACAAACTCTGGTACATACATACCATGGAATACTGTTCCGAAATGAGAAAGAACAAGCTATTGAAACATGCAACAACTTCGATAAATCTCTATTATGTTGGGTGCAAAAGTCAATCCCCAAAGGTTACATATTATATTATCCCATTTATAAAACAGTTTTGAAATGACAGAATTTTAAAAATGGTGAACAGATTAGTGGTTGCCAGGGGTTAAGGATGGGGAGAGAAATGTAAGAGAGGTGGATGTGGTTCTAAAAAACAAAAATCTTTGTGGTGATGGAACAGCTCAGGATCTGACTGTGGAGGCAGATACATGAACATAAACATGTGAAAAAATTGTATAGAACTAAATCTAGTAGACATCCTTATCTGTGCGGGATACATTCCAAGACCCCTGTGGGTGCCTGAAACTGGATAGTACTGAAACTTATATACACTAGGTTTTTTCCTGTACGTACATACCTATTATAATGTTTAACCTATAAATTAGGGACAGTAAGATTAATAAAACTAATAATAGAACAGTTATGACACTATACATTAATAAAAGTTATGTGAATATGTGCTCTCTCAAAATGCCTTACTGTACTGTACTCACCCTTCTCGTGATGACATGAGATGATAAAATGCCTACATGATGAGATGAAGTGAGGCGAATGATGTAGGCATTGTTATATACTATTAGGCTACTATTGACCTTTTGGCAGTGTGCCAGGAGTATCATCTGCTTCTGGACTGCAGTTGATCACTACTGTACACAGGCATGAATGCTCACACACACAGTGCAAGTAAAATGAGCACATCTGAATAAGATCAGCAGATTGTATCACTGTTAATATCCCGATTGTATTGTAGGTTTGCAAGATGTTACCTTTTGGGGGAAATTGAGTAAAGGGATACACAAGATCCAATACAGGATCTCAATAAAAGTTTCGATTAAAAAATAAATCCCCATCTCTGCAAATAGCAGCTTCATCAAAAGCTACTGTGCGGAGGCAGGTTCAGCTGGAGGAGCTGGTGTTGTGCTAGGATCAGCAGTGGAGCCCCAGAGGGCCCTAGGGGAACAGAGCAGTGCCTCAAGTTCAACCCAGCACCGTCAGGTGAGCTGAAGATCTCAGAACACTGGGCGCCTGGGTGGCTCAGTTGGTTGAGCGACTGCCTTCGGCTCAGGTCATGATCCTTGAGTTCCGGGATCGAGTCCCACATCGGGCTCCCGGCTCCATGGGGAGTCTGCTTCTTCCTCTGGCCTTCTCTGCTCTCATGCTCTCTCTCACTCTCTCTGTTTCTCAAATAAATAAATTAAATAAATAAATAAATAAATAAATAAATAAATCTTTAAAAAAAAAAAAAAAGATCTCAAAACACTGGCATTTCCAAGGATTCTCTGGGATAGTGCAGCTGGATAACCCATCATACAGCCTGTTGAAGTGAGGATTGGGGAAGTGGGGAGAAGACTGGTTTAAGTTCTAGTACCTCAGAAATCAGCGAAGGTTTGACATCGGTGATAAGAGGCAGGAATGAGATAGGAAGACGAGCTTTGATGTGGCTGGTTTATCCTGATTGTGCCCAGCATGTGCCCCATTGCCATATTTATTTTGGCCTACTTTAGGCTGTATCATTGACTCTGGTATGAAACAGAGTATGGCCTAGCATGGTGGTTCTCAAAGTGTGGTGGGGCGATCCCTGAGATCCCCAGGACCCTGCTAGGGATTCCCTGAAGACAAAACTATTTTCACGGTAATACGTAGACATTTGCTAATTACTCTCATTCTTTTAGAAATGTACCATGGAGTTTTCCCAAAGCTACCTATTGTAAAAGCAATGTAATAAATGCAGAAGCAGATGATGAGAATCCAACTGTTTTTTGTTAATATGTTGTATCACATTCACTGATTTGTGAATATTGAACCACTCTTGCGTCTGTGGAATAAACCTCACTTGATTGTGGTGAGTGATCTTTTAATGTACTGTTGAATTCGGTTTGCTCATATTTTAAGGATTTTTGCATCTGTGTTCATCAGGGATATTGGCCTGTGTTTTTCTTTTTTTGTAGTGTCTTTGGTTTTGGTAATGGTAATGCTGGCCTTGAAGGATGAATTTAGAAGTTTTCCTTCCTCTTCTGTTTTTTGAAATAGTTTGAAAAGAATAGGCTTTCACTTTTTTACAGTGTTTGGTACAGTTCATCTGTGAACCCATCTGGTCCTGGACTTCTGTTTGAAAAGAGTTTGTTACTGTTGTTGTTATTTTTACTACTGATTCAATTTTATAACTAGTAATTAGTTCAAATTTTCTATTCTTCCTTACTCAGTTTTGGAAGATTATAAGATTCTAGGAATTTATCCATTTCTTCTAGGTTATCCAATTTGTTGACATATAATTTTTCATTGTAGTCTCTTATAATTCCTTGTGTTCTGTGATGTCAGTTATTATTTCTTCTCCTTTTCTGATTTTGTGTCTTCTCTCTTTTTTTTTAATTGATGAGTCTGGCTAGAGGTTTATCACTTTTGTTTATCTTTTCAAAGAACCAGCTATTGGCTTCATTGATCTTTTCTCTTCTTTTTTAGTCTCAATTTTTTTCCACTCTCATCTTTATTATTTGCTTCCCTTTACTAACTTTGGGCTTTGGCATTCTTCTTTTTCTAGTTCCTTTAGGTGTCAGGTTAGACTGTTTATTTGAGATTTGTCTTGTTTTTTGAAGTAGGCCGTATCATTATAAACTTCCCTCTTAGAATGCCTTTTGCTGTGTTTCGCCTCCATGTGTTTGTATTTTTTCTAGTTCTTTTTTTTTTTTTTAAGATTTTATTTATTTATTTGTCAGAGAGAGCACACAAGCAGGGGGAGCAGCAGGCAAAGGGAGAAGCAGGTTCCCTGCTGAACAAGGAGCCTGATGTAAGACTTGATCCCAGGACCCTGGGATCATGACCTGACCTGAAGGCAGACTCTTATCAGACTAAGCCACTAGATGCCCTTCCATTTTTTTTTATGTAATTTATTTCTAGTTTCATACCCTTGTGGTTGGAAAAGATGCTTGATATGATTTCAGTCTTCTTAGATTTATTAAGACTTGTTTGGTGGAGTAATGTATTATCTGTACTGGAGAATGTTTCATATACACTTAAAAAGAATGTGTATTCTGGGGCACCTGGGTGACTCAATCGGTGGTTAAGCGTCTGCCTTTGGCTCAAGTCATGATCCCTGGGATCAAGCCCTGTGTCAGGGTCCCTGCTCAGTGGGGAATCTGCTTGTCCCTCTCCCACTGCTCCTCCCTCCTGCTTGTGAACGTACTCTCTCTCTCTCTTTCTCTCTCTCTCTCTCAAAGAAATAAACCCTTGAAGAAAAAAAACCCACATATTCAGCCATCTTTGAATGGAATGTTCTGTGTGTATCTGTTAGGTCCATCTGATGTAATGTGTTGTTCAAAGCCATGGTTTCCTTATTGATTTTCTGTCTAAATGATTTACCTATTGATGTACGTGATATTAAATCCCCCAACTCTTCAGTTTCTTCCTTTATATCTGTTAGTATTTGCTTCATGTATTTAGGTGCTTCATTGTTGGGTGCATCAATATTTATAATTGTTATATGCTCTTACTGGATTGATCCCTTTATTATTATGTAATGCTCTTCCTTGTTTCTGGCTTCAGCCTTTGTTTTAAGGTCAGTTGATCATTGGAATTATTAAAGGAAATTAAGTAAATACATCTTCCAAAGTTTTCATTTAAGTAGGGATTTATATTCCTGATACCTTGAAATAGTGTCTTATGGTCAGGAGCTGTATTCTGGAGAAACTACTTACTATGACTATTCTATACTCTACCATACTATGTGACTTTTTTTTTAATCTTAATCTCTCTGTGTCTTGAGTTTCTTATCTATGAAATGAAACTAATCATACCTTACTTTCTAGGGCAATTATGAGTATGAAAAAATGCATATGGAACACTTTGCTGAGTGCTTGGTATATAAGAGGTGCTCCCTAAGTGATGGTTTCTATGACTGTCATTAGCGTATAACAAAAGATGCAAGATTAAATTTTAGTCTCTTACCCCATCTTTTGTGGCCTTATTAAGTTACTTATGAAACAATTTTATTAATAGTAACTTCCATTTCATTTTTTTTTCTGTTTGAAGGGCTATTGAGTGGCCAGACTTCCCCAACAAATACCAAATTGGAGAAACTGGATTCTCAGCAGGTGTTACAGCTCTGCCTCCGATATCAGGATCATCTTCATCAGTGTGCAGAGGCCGTTGCCTTTGATCAGAATGCTTTGGTTAAACGAATCAAAGAGGTAATATACTGTGGAAAATAACATCACCAGCTCATTATTGTGATTTCCTCCGACTCCCAAGTCCTTTTCTACTGGGCAGTAGAGCGAGTGATCTAAGCTTTGTGGGAAATGGTCATTTTCTGATTTAGTCTTGACATTTGTCCCCACTGCTTTCAATAGATTGTCTTTCCTAGCAGTAAAATGTAATGATGAAAAGGAGTGGTCCATGGAGCTGGACGAATCTGGAATTTGAGTCCTAGTTCACCACTTATTTGCTTGGATAAGTTACTGAACTTCTCCTGGTCTCAGTTTTCTCATCTGAAAAAGAGTAGTAACCTATCCCAAGGGTTGAACAAAGATTAAATTGCTCAGTAAGTGTTAGCTACTATTAGTATGTAAAGTCCTGCCATACTAATCTGTGCTAGCTAACATTATATCTTTGAATTTACTTTAGCTGTTTCCTGTATGTCATTTATATTTTGTTTTCCAATAGGGTATCAGTTGTTTGAGAGCAGAAGCCTTAATATCTCTTCCAATTATTTTTTCACAATATGAACACATGAAAAGCTCAGTGATTTTTATTGGTTGAATGGAAACATTATGCCTATTCAATCCACAGAGTTTTTGTGAGGGAAGGAACAAGACAATTCCTGTAAAAGTACTTAGAAAACTAAAGTGCATGGTACAGATGTTTAGTAATTATTAAGAATAATAAGGTACTTCTGTTAAACACTGTAATATATCATTGACAGCTCTGTGAGCACTAAGGTATAGTACATACATTTTCCAAAGTTTTCAGTAAAGAAGGGATTGAGGTTCCTGATACCTTGAAGTAGTATCATATGAAGAAAAGGTCAGGAGCTCTGTCGTGGGGAAACCACTCATGTTAATGGCAACTCTGGAGTTATTTAACAAAATAGTCTTGGTCATTGACTCAGGCTTGAGAAGATAGATATGAGGAAACACATAAATAAAGAATTGAGAATCACTGCAAATTCCTTAACAATTAGTAGTAAATGTAGTAAATCCTTAAGATTATTACAAAGTTGTCACTAGGTATATTGATAGATTTAAATTTGCCAATATTTTACTACTTAACTTTCATAAAATGTGTGTATATAGAGAGAAGTATTTATATATGTATACTTCTCTCATGTGAATGCTTTTATTTGGAAGAGCATTCCAAATTGTCATTCATATTTTCCTATTGGTTGGCATCGTTGTGGCCTTTCAAATATTATAAGCTTATTTTGCTGTATTATGATCTACACAAATTTAAATCCCAAATGTGACTATCTATCAGAATCTCTTGAGTTTTTTACTTATGACTGAGTTTTCCTTTCCTGCCAGTAGTTTTAGGATGTGTTCTATGAATCATTATTTTAATAAGTTTATCAAATGATACCAAATCCATTCTCCATTACCTGAGATTTGGGAACCACTGGTCTAGAGCACTGTTCTTAAAAATAAATTCTACAAAACTAGTCCCGTGTGAAGAAGGTCAAACTTTTTGCATGTTCCATCACCACCCTTGGAAAGTCACAATGCATATTAATCTTATTAAAAGTTCTTAGGAATCTTACAGGAAATAAAACTGGTGTTTTTCAAACTTATTTGATCCCAGAGCCCTTATCCTAGGTAACATCTTAGAGAAGTAGTGTTTTTTAGAACATTCTTTGGAAATTGCTTTTGCAGACACAAGACCTTACCATTTTTTATTATTATGCTAGAAATTAACTATGATGTTAACTCTTAGAAGTTTTTAGAACAGTACATCTATTTCATAATGCTTCTCATCTTCTTTTTGAAAAGTCCTTTATTTTTTTTTAAGACTTTATTTGACACAGAGAGAGATCACAAGTAGGCAGAGAGGCAGGCAGAGTGGGGGGGGAGCAGACTCCCCACTGAGCAGAGAGCCCCATGCAGGGCTCTTTCCCAGGACCCTGAGATCACGACCCGAGCCGAAGGCAGAGGCTTTAACCCACTGAGCCACCCAGGTGCCCCCTGAAAGGTCCTTTAGTCCATTTCTGTTGTTTTGTAGTTTAGGAAAATATAAGAAAGATTAAATAACTAGCTCAATGTCAAAGAGCCGGGTATTTTGTAGCTCGTCGTACTAGGTAGAGCTCCTCATTATACCTCATTTCCAAGGCTCTCAAGCAGTATTTCTTGGCCCTGAATGTGTGTTAGAATCACCTGGGAATTTCTGCCTCCAGTATTTAGAATGGAAAATATTACGCACACACACACTGAAGTAGACAAATATTGTGAACCTTCATGTGCTCATTGCCCAGCTACTCACTACAGGCATCAATTTGTGTAAGGTCCTGTTTCATTTATATCCCTACTCACTCCTTGCCACCTCTCCAACTGATCTATTTTGCAGTAAATCTTAGGGATATAATTTCATTCATAAATATTTAAGTATGTATCTTTTTCTTAAGAGAGAGAGCACAAGCAGCATGAGGGCGGAGAGGGAGAGAGAGAATTTTAAGCAGGCTGCTTGCGGGGCTCATTCTCATGACAATGAGATCATGACCTAAGCCAAATCAAGAGTTGGACACTTAGGCTTAACCTATGGAGCCACCCAGACGCCCCAAAGTATGTATCTTTAAAGGTAAAGGACTCTTTTAAAAAACTTTTTAAAATTTGAATTAGTTTTATACTTAGAGAAAAGTCATAAAAATAATTTAGAGAGTTCCTCTATATCCCTTACACAGCTTCCTCTAAAGTGAGCATTTTACGGAACCTTAGTACAATGATCAAAATTAGGAAATGAATAGCAGTACCACACTATCAACTAAGCAGAGACTTTATTTGAATTTCACCATTTTTTCCACCAAGAAAGCCTTTTCCAAAACACAGCCATAATTCTGTTGTCATACCTAAAATTTATCAGTATAGCTGGTTAACTTATCAGTATAGCTGAAGTGCTTTTAAGAAGTAACTGATGGATAGATCTCACTCTAAACCAGTTAGATACAAATCTTTAAAGGATGGTGAGGGGGTAAGGGAAGGAGCTAGGCCTTGGTATTTATGAAAGTGCTGTAGGTGATTCTCACATGCAACTGGGGTTGAGAACCAGTGTTCTAGAGCATTCATTTAAAACAAACCGAATTTAAAATTGAGGAACTTTGGGGTCCACTTTGAGTGGTCAGTAGTTATTCGGGATTGTTACAGAACAGAGTACACGGTACATGGTATCTCGGTAGTTCTCTGAAAGTGAGGGAGGTGAGCGCTGTTTTAGGGTTTTCATTAGTGACTTGGCATCTCTATTGGAAGGGCTAGCGGACTCCTAAAACATACACATCCATCTGTGCTCACTTCTAACCTCAGGGTTGAAATTAGTCACTTCCAAATGAATAAAGCAGAGGATGTAGTTTTGATATAGCACCAACTCTCTAATATTATTCCAGATGTTTCCTGGAAATTTGGTTGCAAGCTTGAGGAAGTAACATAATGCTGTATGTGTTGAAAAGTAAGGAACTTAATAACCTTGGAGAATATGTATTAGTGGAAGTGTAGAACCTGGATCAGCCAGAGACTCATAAAGTTACAGGCCTGCAGTCACTTTAAGTTTGGATCAAAGGGAAACATGGCTATTACTGTTCTGATTCAGATAAAAGAAAATCAGGGAGTTAGCTAAGCTTTTCTATTCCTAACTTTGGATGATGCTCTTGAATGAAAAGTCTGTATTTTATAAATCCATGTGTCTGAGAGAGGAGTAGATCGAGGTACTCTTCCTTCCCAGAGAGCCTTGTAATTAATGCACAGTGACCACCAGTTTCCTTGGTGGCTCCTGGGGGACCTCTCAGTCAGCCGACCAGCATCACTGAGCAACTGTTCCAGACTTACTCAGTGTGAGGTTTTTTAGGGTTACAGAGAAATGGGACAGAGTGCCTGCTTGCTGAGGCCTTAGTCCAAGTAAGGGAACAAAGATACACCGGACAGTAACATGAAAGACAAGGCACTGTTGATGGAGAGTGCTCCATTGTGGTCCCTAACTGAGGTGCTGTGAGAGTTAAAGATCAGGAAGTCCTGGAGCAGGTGAGGCTGAAGCTAGCTCTTAAAGGGAAATCAGTTTGGGACATGAAGGGAAGGGGGTGGGGTACTGCTGGCTACAGGAACACCTTGGCAGTCTTAGAAGAAAACTAACTTTGAGACTTCGGGGGACAGTGAAGAAACTAGACTTGTTCAAAGATTTCTGCTCCGCATTAAGAACCATAGAACATTGGAGTTCAGAGGACCTTAGAGACCTTCTGGTCCAGCGCCCTTATTATTTACATGCAGAAATTGAAGCCTACTCGAGAGGGTAAGCAAGTTATGCAAAGTCATAGAGTGAGGTAGTGGCCAAAATTATGGAATTAAAAGTGGATGAAGATCAAAGGAAAAATTGGTGTTTTTGTTGTGTTTTGTTCGGTATACTTGAACATGTTCACAGGTTGATGGGGAAGAGAAGAGATTGAAGATGAGGGATAGAAAGGGTCTTAGAGGAGGGTCTCTGAGGCAGCAGAAGAGGGTGGGATTTAGAACCCTAGGGCATTTGTTTTGAGAGAACAAGGAGAATTGAACAAGTTTATAAAAAGAGGGTAACTGGCATAGATCAGCCACACCCGAGGAGCCTGGGTATTCTCTTTGAAGAGGGGGGGTCTTTCATTGAGAGCAACCATTGGGTAGGAGTACGGTTGTGAGCACTGGGGATCACGGAGGGCTCAGCTGAGAAAGGGGTAACATATAGGGGATAACCTTATATTTGTGGGTACTTCTGCATAGCGGTTCCACGTGTAAATTCCAGAGCCCCGTTGCCTGGGTTCAAATCCTGGCACTGCTTCTAACTAGCTGTGTGACCTTGAATAAGTAACTCAGTTCTTCTGAGCCTCAGTTTCTTCTTCAGTTAAATAGAGTAAGAATGGTATCCACCTCAGAAAGGTTTTGGTGAGGGTTAATGAGTTACTCTCTGAGAAGTACTCAGGACTTGTCTGCCATATGGTAAACACTATAGTGTTGGCTCTTGTCGGTGGTTTTTAATATATATAATGCCTAAAGAGAAAAACCTAACCCTAACGCTATGAATTGGCCTATATGTAGTTTCTTGATACCAGTAGCAGTCTGAATACTGGCTTGTTTTAAGCTGTACTTTCAACAGCCCAAGTGTGATAAAAAACTAAGGAGAGGCAAGACTCAACTTTTAGCCCACTCTGGTTTCTCTCAAGCCCTGCATTTCTTTCATGCTACGGATATGTGATATGTGTAATTTTTTGTAGTTAATTGTTTATTCTGCTTTGTGAGTAACAAGCCAGTGCCTGGGAACATGGGTCATGAGAAATGTGAAACTGGGTGGCAATGAATGATTAGTCCTTGGCTTCTAGGCTGCGGACACATGACTCTTGTCATTTTGGTGATTTTTTTTTTTTTTTTTCTGTGCTATCTCCTTATTTCTAGTTAAGGTTCAAATTGGCAGGCATACACTTTCAGTTTTAGGTCACATCAGCCATTGAAATTTGGGTTAACTGAAAAGTGAAAGGAACATACATCCTCCTAGTGAGGGTGCCTTCCCCAGGGGCAAGGGATTTGGGAGAGGAGGGCAGGTGGCGAATACACAGTCCCAGCTTCCCGGGAAGTTGAGACATTTAGAGCAACTCTTGTCACTGACCTGGATCACATTTCTGCCTCACTGTAGTTGCTGTCAATGGCTAAGTGTGTTCCTAGATTGGAATATTTTGTGAACTAAGATGAAACCACTAGGTTTATTTCGTTACAGTTACTGTATGCTGGCTCAAAGGCCTTGAGACTAAATTCATGGTATGATTCTGGTAGTCTGTGGTTTTCATTCTTAGATGTGTTGATAAGCATGCTTAACCAATATAAAGCATTGAATGGAGGTTCTGATGAACAGGTGTAAGAAAGAGTTTTGGTTCTGAGAAAGCCACGTGATTACATGGAATTCCAAAGAGATCCTCGAGTTTCTCTGATGCAGCTCTTTCATTGCACAGATAAAGAAATCAAGGTCCTTGAGTTTGGGATTTGCACAATATTTTTATTCTACTTAAGATGCTAAGATATGACAGAAGATCGCCAGCCCTCTTTCCTACATTACACCATACTACTTAGGTTCTACTTCTTTGGAATCTTTCATTTTTATTTTAGTTAGTCCTTTTTCATGCGGTAGACACTCAACCGGTGTGTTAAGGAGTGAGCTCCCAGGCATGGGCCGGCACACAGAGCTGAGCAGGGATTTCTTTTGTGTTGACAGTACTAGAATCCTTAAGACCTAGCTGGAGCCATTTTCCAAGTATTTTCCCTGACTTCCTGTACCATGCTTCCTCCCGTGGGGCTGGGAAAGAGATTGGGCAAGGTTAAATGAATTGCTTACAGCGTTGCACGGAGAATCCATGTCTGAGGTGGCGTTAGCATTCATTGTGAGCTCTTTCAGTTACAAGCCTGGCTCATGTGGGTTACTGGCCAGGTGAGGCTGTTCTTTACCACCTTGAACTGAATCTCCTTTAAATTTCAGCCTTGTTAGATTCCTGTTGCTGCTTTTAAACATACCCTCACACTGTTCTCTGTTTGCTTGACCTCAAATTATAAAATGGATTGGGAGTGTTTACTTAAAACTACAAATTTTGACAAGATCATTGAGATGTTGGGCTTCTTTTTGCTAACGTACTGGGGGTATTTAAAAGAAAGTTTTGTGTTGCCTTTCCATTTTACAAGTTACTCTGTTGTAAATTTCAGGTTGAGACCTTACAATATAATCATAGTTCTCCCCCGTTCTTGTCCTTTGGGCAACCTTTCTTTTTGGTAAGAAATACAGCTGGTCCCTCGGGTGGCAGGAAATGCAGATGGGTGATTGGGCTCACTCTGGTTTGTCTGGTCGTAAGGTATACCGTACAGTACTTCCTTGGGCCTGGCCCCACACTTCCTTTACACCAGCACTGTCCTGCCAAAAGGCTGAAATCCTGGAAGAGGGCCCAATCTAGTTTATTACTTGCCTTTGGAAATGTAGGCTTGTATTTTTTGGCGAGGCAGGAGCAAAACCCAGTTATTTGACTGCTCCAAGATTTAACTCCATTCTAATTCTGGATACTGACATATGAGCATGTGTGAACAGCAGCCCTATTTCCCCCCTAGTTTGCTTGCCCTAGACATGCCCCTAGACAGCTGGAGCTGCCAGCTTTTCTAGTACTAGCTGCATGAGCCAGCTACTAGAGCCCCTGTCCCTTTCCCTCCGCGAAGGTCATTTCCAGTCTGCCAGAGTGGTCAGTGGTAGAGGCCCCTTTAGCTGCCTCTGGAATCCGAGAGTAATTGCAGTCTGTAAGCTAGAGGGTAAAGCAACAGTAAGGGTTGTGGGCCAGAAAACTGGAAGTAGGGCTGGGAAAAGCTATTCCCTGTCCTGTATCTCTCCCAGTGAAGAAAAACAAGGAATTTTAGCAAATGTGAATGTTGCTGCAGTGCTTGAAACAATGCCTGGCACATGGTAAAATTTAATAAATGTTAAATGAAGAACTTAATATATTCTTCAATTATTTCACTGTCTTTATCATCGTGCATGAGAAGCTTCTTTATTCTCTTAGGGAAAATAAAAGTTTGAAGGTTGTATTAGGGTAGGCTAATTAGGGTAGGCTATATTACAGCTATAAATAGAGGAAGAAATATATAATGGCTCAAATGCAACAGAAATTTAGTTCTGTTTCTGGATGTTTCTGGATGTTAGCTGGTGACTCTCCTCTCTTGAGTTCAGGGATTTAGGTTCCTCCCATCTTATGGCTCTGCCATACCTAACCAAAGACCTGATAGCACCCAGTTGGCAGAAGAGGAAAAAGAAAGGAATAGCATGATGGGAGATTCTATGGACCAAACCTGTAAGTGTCACACATCATTGTGGCTGGAACTCAACCACATGGCCGCAGCTAACTCCAGAGGAGGCTGGGAAATGTAGTCTATATGTATGCCTAGGGCTGTATTACATTTTGAGCTATACTTTGAACATCTGTGTCATCTTTCAGCTTGTATTCCTAGAATGCATCTGTAGCCCAACTTTGAGATGCAGAAGGTCCAATTTTTTTAATGTATTTTTAAATTAACATATAATGTAGTATTTGCCCCAGGGTACATGTATCTGAATCATCAGGCTTACACATTTCACAGCACTTACCATAGCACATACCCTCCCCAGTGTCCATTACCCAGCCACCCTATCCCTACTCCCCTACCCCAAGCCACCCTCAGTTTGTTTCGTGACTTTAGGAGTCTTTTATGGTTTGTCTCCTTCCTGATAGAAGGGCAAATTTTTATGATAAATTTCACTTGATCTAAGTCCTGTCAGTGAAAACCAGGTGATACTATGAAAACACTTTCACTTTTCACATTGTGAAAAATCAGAACACAGCATTATACAGTCAATATGATTTCAGCTATGTTAAGGTATCTTTTTAAAAAAAGATTCAAAGGAAACATGACAGTTAGTTGTGGTTGCCCGTTAACGATGAGATGATTGGTGGTTATTTGTTTTCAGCCTGCTTTGTTCTATTTTCTGTACTTTACATATGTCTATCTTGAACATACATTTTTTTCCCCAACTTGGAATACCTCTATTCTTTTTTTGCCCTGTGATGTATGAGTCTTACTAGGGTTCTGTCTCCCCAGGTGCAGAATTTTGACTCACTGAGATAAGAACATGCCTTTCAGAACTTTGTATGCAATATGCCTTTACATGTCTGCTTCACTTATGAACTCATTGAGCTCTCTGCCAGGCTCTGTTTTAGGCGTTGATGATCTATCACTGAACAAAATAGAATTCTTTCCTCATAGAACCTTGCATGTCTGGGGAAACAGACAATAAAGGTAAAAAAAAATTTTTTTTTAAAGTGTATAAGGTAAGAGCTAAGAATTAAAATATAAGGCAAGAAAAGGGATTTGAAATGTCAGTGGGATGGAAATTATAGGTAGGGTGGTCCAGGAAGATCTTTCTAGAAAGGAACTTGTACGATAAGATCTCTCGGCTAATACAGAGTGAGCCAGAAGACTCTTCCTCAAAACTCTGTCTATATGTAAAATTTATCAAATTTTTGGATCAGTGACAATTAGAATACCCAAAATTCTTGTCCTTATAACAGTCTGCTCATTTTCATACTTATCTGGATGTTCTGAAGTGGAGACTTACTTGCTATCTCGGTTGTTAGTTGGGAGGACACTTGCAGATCCGTATTTTAAAAATATCACTAATTCTTTCAGATCTCAAGGATTCCCAAAGGATGTTTCTAGGATATGTTCTTAGAGCTGAGGCAACAGTTAACTTTTCTCTGCCCATGTTGACAAACTGTATTTTTTTAAAGATTTATTTATTTATTTATTTGAGAGAGAGAGAGAGAGAGAGAGAATGAGAGGGGAGAAGGTCAGAGGGAGAAGCAGACTCCCCGCAGAGCCAGGAGCCCGACATGGGACTCGATCCCGGGACTCCGGGGTCATGACCTGAGCCGAAGGCAGTTGTCCAACCAACTGAACCACCCAGGCGCCCGACAAACTGTATTTTAAAGATTTATTTTTGAGAGTGAGCACAAGTGAAAGCAAGAGTTAGGGGCAGAGGGAGGGAGAGGGAGAGAAGCAGACTCCCCACTGAGCACAGAGCCCAACTGGGGCTCAGTCTCACGACCCTGAGATCACGACCTGAACTGAAATCAAGAGTTGGACACTTAGTCAACTGAGCCACCCAAGGGCCCCCGACAAATTATATTTTAATATTGTAAGCCGTTAGATGGCATCCTGGCATTATCCGCAGTCCATGCTACACATGACTAGAAACTTTACTACTTGTCTAAGGTCACATCAAACCACTACTAGAAATTGCTCACACAGAAAGTTACAGTGACCCCGCCCCGCAGCCTGGAGCAGGCGGGATCATGAAAGGGAAGGTGCTCCGCAGAAGGGTTATTTTAGGGAATGAAAGACCTGTATCTGAAAGCAGCAAGACCAGGAGGAGGTGATGCGACTCTATAGAAGTATGAGTGCAAGTGGCACAATTTCAGGAATGATCTCTCCCTAACCCTAAGGCCCCTCAGCCGTCCTCTCTTCACCCTTGCTGAGCCCTGGAGCACTCCTTCCTCTGCCTTTCCATCTCGGTGCAGTCCCAGTGTATTCTCCCACATCCGCCACATTCCCACTGCCTTGGCCTCTACTGCTGCTCCCTGTCTTCTCCCTTCTTCCCTCCGGCTAGAGCCTGCTCCCCGTCCCCGCCAGATGGATCAGTGTATGCCAGCCGCCCCTGCGCGCAGCACCCCTGGTTTCCCCTCATTCTTCCCCTCGTGCTCAGGCGGTGTCTGCTGTCACCTGAGCCTTATGCATGGGTAGTGCTGTGGCCGTCACGTGTCCCAGTGGCCATCCAGCTTAGTGCTGAGGGGCACGCCCTCTGGCGTCCGCTGAGCTTCGCCAAATTACTACGTTCGTATTCTCACGTTCCTTCTTCGGGCATTGGGTAGAGAATTGTGACAGTAAAATACTTACTTCCACACCACCTGGAAGGTCTGTTCTCTCCTCTGAATCAAAAAAGGGACCGTGTTCATGGATGGTTGGGGTGCATACATTGAATTAGAGAGCACATGACTCAGTTTGACATTGTTTTAGACACCTCAGCTCAGCTTTTAAATATTGACTGTCACTTAGGTTCGTACAGATTTACCTTTATTTCCCTTTAGTCCTGGACACTGGGAAGGGGAGTGCGGGTTAGTGACGTGGCTCCCAGATTTTCTTCACCATCCACTCACTCCATCTACCAGCACAACCTCCCCAGATTCTCTCTTAACATAGTAGTACTAGTAGTCCTAATAATACAGCTGTCACTTTTTACATGAGGACCGTGTGCCAGCTGTGGAATGGGCATTTTATGTGCCCTGTCATCTACGTTGGACAGAAAAAGAAACTGAGGTTCAGGGACCTGGAAGTTAACTGTTTAGGGTAACCCAGCTGTGAAATGGTAGAGCTGGGACTCAAACCTAGATCTAAGATCCATGCTTTTTCTACTGTTCTACTTTCTTTCTCTTCCAGTCCTTATCCTAATGCCTTGACTTCCCACCTCCTCTCATTTGTGTGCAGCGTTCACACACTTTCCCTGATCCGGGATTCCTTTACAATATTCATAATCTCATGATATGCTTTCATATTTCAAAAGTAATCCTGACAAGATACAGCCACACTTAAAAACAATAACCCTGAAGACCCCACATTTACAAATTTAAAATGCCAACTCTGCCTTCATTGAGGCTAACTTTCCACACTTACCCTGGATCACTCTTTTGAGAAGGAGGCCTTTTCCTGGGATCTGGACGTACTGGTAATACTGAGGGCAGCCAGGGAGAGGTACAAATAGGGAAGCCAGAGTGGGGACCTGTGCTGAGGAGCTTCGTGCTCCCCCCACTCCCACTCAGAGAGCGACTCTAACTGGAGAAGAAGCAGAACAGTGACTTCTCAAGGAGGCAGAGTGTGTCTGTGTGCCCCGAACTACTATCTTGTGTAACCTACAGAGAAGGCTTTCCCAAGGGGAGGGAAAAGCGGGATTTCTGCCCTGAACTTTTATTTTTTACCCTGATCGTTTTTCTTCGCTTGCTGCCTTTCAGAGGCCCTCACTAGCCCTTTCTAAGAGATGGGGAGGGAGGGGGTAATCTGCTGGACTTTCTCCTACTTAACCATTGTGATCGGCCGGACTTTCTCCTACTTACCATTGGAAACTGCCTAAAGGCTTTGAGATTTCTCTCCTACCTTCCCTTCTAGGCCTACCACAGAGGGTAAAAGAAAGCTTTTGGGGAAGTTGGGCAAGTTATAAAATGACTGTTGGAACAAAGTGATGCAATTCAAATTCCTGAGGTCCTGGTATGTCTTAATTCTCTTGAAGGCCCAAATAAAATGTATTTTTTTAGGAGACATTTAGATACATTGTTTGAAAAAAGGAAACAGGGTCACTTCAAAATGTCCATTATGTGGTAATCAATGCCATTCAGCCTGTGTTGTAATTAATGAAAACATTGGTGACAGTCTGCCCATTGTCTGTTCCTTTCGCAACAGGAAATGGCAGACTAATAAGGACCCGGGGAAGGTTTACGTAATTTCAGAAGGATGTAGAAACTGTGCACAATTTTGACTGGCATCCTCTTAATTGCAGATGTAGGCCCACCTGAGCAGGTTCCTATTCCTAACGGACTTAGAGATGTTTGATTTGACTTTGAGGTCCATTTAAAACAGATTCAGGGGTTCTTTATAGGTGGAAATGGTGACTTGAAAAACTTTCAAGTTACAGTTTTCACACAGTTTAATTCCCTTGGCAAGGTAGAACTAACTGTGGAAAAGGAAATGTCATTGGCTGGCCTTTGTTCCTTGGGATGGCTGACAGTGAGCGGGAGGCGTGGAGCCCCGCCCGGCTCCGGCAGTACCGCCAGGTGGGCTTCCGCCGAGGGCTCATTTTCATTTCAGGTTTTGGTTTTGATAGATCATGTAAATTGAGATTTACCAGAGAGGAGTTTCTCTTCTTGTCTGACTTACGGATCAAAGGTATGATATGAGAGTAAATGGCAAAAGTTTACTTTTTTTTCCTAAAGATTTTATTTATGTATGTATGTATGTATGTATGTATTTATTTGACAGAGAGAGATCACAAGTAGGCAGAAAGGCAAGCAGAGAGAGAGGGGGAAGCAGGCTCCCCACCGAGCAGAGAGCCCGATGCGGGGCTCAATCCCAGGACCCTGAGATCATGACCTGAGCCTAAGGCAGAGGCTTTTAACCCCTGAGCCACCCAGGCGCCCCAAAAAGTTTACTTTTATAAGCTGTCATTACATACTGCTGTGTTCAGAAATAGGATTGCTTCAAAGTGTCCAATTTGTGGTAATTGGTGCCATTTAGCCCATGGTGTAGTTAATGAAAACATCTTCCCTTGTGTCCATCGTGCAAGACAGAGGCATCCGAGAAAAGATTGCCCCAGAGAGCTCCTAAATCCTCTGTGGGAATGATGATCAGGAGGAAGGTTAGACACCCAAGAAAACACAGAGCTGACCCACAAAAGTTTTTGTCACAGCCCAGCACACACTGACCTTCATAATCTTTGAGTCCCCAGTAGAGGACAAGTGGTGAAGATATGGTAGGGATAGAAGATGGAGGATTGGTCAGAACGGGCCAAACTGGTGGCAAGGGGCACTTGACACTATTCTCTGAAGTGGAGACAGCTACCCATGTGAGGCAAAGCCAAAATCAGGTGGTAAGTGATGGGTCAAAGCTAAAACAACTAAGCCCAATCACCAGGATCTGAGATTAGAAGAAAGATCTTAAGAAGAAGGTACCTCCACTGTTGGGAGAATGCATACTGGTGCAGCCACTCTGAAAAATGGCATGGAGAAAAAAAAAACAGCATGGAGTTTCCTCAGAAAGTTAAAAACAGAACTATGCTATGATTTAGCAATTGCACTACTAGGTATTTACTAAGGATATAATACTAATTCAGAGGGATACATGTACCCTGATGTTTATAACAGCATTATCTTGAATAGCCAAATTATGGAAACAGCCCAAGTGTTCATCAACTGACGAACGGAGAAAGAAGATGTGGCGTATATATACAATGGAATATTACTCAGCCATAAAAAGAACAATGAAATCTTGCCGTTTGCAACAACATGGATGGAGCTAGAGAGTATTAAGGGAAATAAGTCAGAGAAAGACAAATACAAATACCATATGATTTCACTTGTGGAATTTAAGAAACAAAGCAAAAGAGTAAAGGGGGGAGAGGGAAAGAGAGGCACAGCAAGAAACAAACTCCTAACGTGGAGAACAAACTGATGATTATCAGAGCGGAGGTGGGGGAGGTGGGTTAAATGGGCGATGGGGATTAAGGAGGGTACTTGGGGTGAATACCCCATGTTGTACGTAAGCACTGAATCACTGTATTGTACTACTGAAACTAATGTAACACTGTATGTTAACTAACTGGAATTTAAATAAAAATTTAAATTTTGTTTAAATTAAAAGAAGTGCCTCTAGTCAGGAGCGAGATTAAGAATGCAGCCATTAGGGGGTCAATATAAGAACAAGCAAGGAAGGTTCTGGGAGATTGCTGAGAGCTCAACTTAAAGATACCTCTCACCCTTTTATAGGTCAGTGGTTGTTAGTATATTCACAAAGTTGTTCATCCAAAGCTACTGTCTAATTTCAGGATGTTTTCATCACCCATGTAAATTAGCAGTCAGTCCCCATCCCCCATTCTCCTATTTCCTGCCAATATCTGGTCTACTTTCTGTCTTTACGGATTGCCTGTTCTGGACATTTCATGTACACGGAATCATCTAGTATGTGGCCTTTTGTGTCTGGCTTCTTTCACTTAGCATACTGTTTTCAAGGCTTATCTTCTTCATCGCTTAGATCAGTATTGCATGCCTTTTTATGACTCAACAGAATCCTATTCTGTTGTAGGGATATACATTTTGTGTATCCATTCGTCCACTAATGGACATGTGAGTTGTTTCTGCTTTTTGTCTGAACAATGTTGCCATGAACCTTTGTGTGCAAGTTTTTGCATGCACATCCGTTGTAGCTGCCTTCGACATATACCCAGGAGTGAAATTGCCGGAGTCTCTGGTACTTCTGTATTTAACTTTTGGAGAAACTGCCAAACTGTTTTTGAAACAGTGCACCATTTGACATCCCCACTGGCAGGGCCCGAGGATTTTAGTTTCTCCACATCCTCACTATTGTCTGCCATTTTATTTTCGCCATCCTGGTGAGTATGAAGTAGTATCGCTTTGTGGTTTTGATTTCCAGTTCCCTGATGATTAATGATGTTGAACATTTTTTCAGGTACTTCTTGGCCATGTGTTTCTCTACTTTGGAGAAATGAATTTGCAATAGTGAATTCTGCCCTTGAAACAGTACAATTTATACGGCTATGCTAATGCTCTCTAATCAAGGGGATTGGAAGTTTTGGTACTTAGAATATGTAAAAGGGTGAAGCTTTATGTAAAGCACTGAAGCATTTCCAAAGAAGGATGTCTATCCAAAGGAAGAACAAAGCTGGGGCTGGATTTGGAATGTAGGAAGAGGGACAGCCAGCCCTTGGTTAGCTGCCTCAGCCCTTCATGGCCTCTGCTTCCCACCTCCATAGTCCTAAATTGATCACCTTGGAAAGCAGGAACTTAAATGTAGAATGAGTACAAAGACAGTGAACTATTTATTGAGACCAAATAAAAGTTGACCTTGACACCTTGACACTTAAGTTAACTGAGAGACATTATTACCTTAAAAACTGAACAGTACTTTCAAAGAGTAGGAAAGACACATAACTTTTTTTTAATGTCATCCAGTTGAGTTCTTAAGCAGTCTTTTTTTTTTTTTTTAAGATTTTATTTGCGAGAGAGAGATAACAAGAGAGAGCACAAGTGGGGAGGAAAGAGAGAAGCAGGCTCCTTGCTGAGCAGGGAGCCCGATGCGGTGCTTGATCCCAGGACCCTGGGATCATGACCTGAGCTGAAGGCAGATGCTTAACTATCTGGACCACCCAGGAGCCCCTTAAGCAGTCTTTTTTAACATTTTTTTTTAAACTTAAGTCACTAAGAGGAAAACAAGAGTCTGTTGATCATATAAACTTGAATTTTGTTAACTGTGGTACACAGTTTACTAATTTTTCTTTTGATCTGTGAAGTAGTCATTAAATTACTTTTGACCATTTTGCACATATCTACAATTAAGGTTTTAAGAATTTAGAAGATGTGCAGTATCTTTGTGAAGCTCTTACTGTATTATACATCTAACTTAAAACCATAGGCCTTTGTAGTTTGCACCAGTACTTTGAAAAGATTACCTTTACTTTGAAAAGGAAGTTACATCGAACATCTTGATATCTTACATAGGATAACTGACCTGTGTGAAACCAGCATCAAAGCTTATTTTATCAGGAAGTTTTTTTAAAGATTTTATTTTTCTACACCCAGTATGGGGCTCAAAACCACAACCCAGGACCAAGAGTTGCATCGTCCACCAACTGAGCCAGCTAGGGCGCCCCATCAGGAAATTTTATATAACAAAACTTTTGAAGTAATGGACTCCTGTTGGAGAAGATATCATTTTTTAAAACTCTCCTCCTTGCTTTCAAAATATTTTAAAAATAATACACACACACACACATACGCACATACATGCATGTACATCTATGTTTTTGTTTCACCCTTTCATTTTACCACAGTGATAGGAGTTATTCATTCTCATGGCTGAACATATAAATCAAAAACACATGGAAAGACTTGTAGGTAAATAATGACTTTAGTTATTATATAGTGTGAAATATTTCTGTCAGGAAACTACAAGATGAGTAATGTGACTGTTTTAAGTTTTTCAGTAGCAAAAGTTTAGAACAAAAATGAAACATGTCAGCAAAAAATACAATGGTAGGTTGTCATCTGAGTGATCATGTGAACCTTGAAGGTAGTTAATGTACTAGCGATGAGGCATAACAAGTTCTCCCACTGTTAAAGATATAGTGTGTCTATTGGATACCTCAGAGTGTCGTTTTTTTCCTGCCCTTATTTACTGAATTTCTTACCCTGTTTTTCCATTTGTCATGAAAAGGAGTTTTTAGACAGACATAGTTTCTATTTCAGTTCACATATATGTTATAATCTATGGTGCTCTGTTTTTCTGGGGGCTATTAGAGGCTTTTTGTACAGGTTATCTCATTTCTCCTCACAGCAGCCTTCTGAAATAGGTACTATCATTATGCCCAATTTAAGGGTGAAGAAGCTGAGGCTCAAAGAGGTTAAGTGACTGGTTCAGTCACAAAGGTAGGGATGCCTGGCTGGCTTAGTCAGTAGAGCCTGACACTCTTGATCTTGGGGTCATGAGTTGAAGTCCCATGTTGGGCATGGAAATTACTTTAAAAGAAAAAAAAGTTACAAAGGTAATCAGTCATATGCAGAACCAAGATTTTGACCCAGTTCTGACACCACAGTCTTCATCTGCAAGCTATATATCATTGGCTATGAATCGAGAATGATTATTCAGCCTCACCTTAACTTTTTCTTTATTGTGTTGCTTCCATAGATGGCTGGTCCTCTCAGAGTGACTCTCGGTCACTCAGTTTGAGCTTAGGAATGCCTTCAGATATCTACATAGGTCATTTGGAGGGTCAGAACAGTCAGTTCACAGCTGAGGTAAAAAGCTCTGGCTACACCTTTGGGAAGTGAATTACTGAGAATTTAAGGCAGTGGATCTGAAAGCAACGGAGTCTGCCACTCCAGCTCAGTCAAGACAGGAGTTTCCGTGAAACGGGTCTCCCTGAGGTTCGATGTGCAATGTTATGAATAGCCACTTCTCATTTAGGGTAGTCTGGGACATGAGCTAGAAGCCTCCAGAGTGATTTGAGAACTGACTAGAATTTTTTCCCTACTACATTGTGTTAGAGCTTCAGCAAGGGAGTTCTATTGAGACAACTCTTTGGTTAGCATCTAGCTACTCTTTTTGTTCCTGTTCCTTTTTTTTTAAAGATTTTATTTTTAAGTAATCTCTACATCCAGTGTGGGGCTTAAACTCACTACCCTGAGATCAAGAGTTGCATGCTTAGCCTACTGAGCCAGCCAGGCACCCCATTTTTTTTCCCTGATCTGTAGTCCAATTTACTTAATAGCGCCCATAGGTGCAATCTTTAGACAAGTTTTACTTATATACACTTTGAATTCTTTGTCCCAAGAGGGTCAGATTCCATGTCCAGATGATCTCCTGGAGGATTCTTCACTGACCCTTTCTCCCCACCTTTCTTTTTAATAAACTCACTTCATATTCAGCTGATCAGTTGGAGGCTTACTTTCCGGGAAGGGGTCTTAATTTTCTCCTTCTAAGATCTTAAAAGCTGGGGCCTTTTTTTTTTTTTCTTAAAAATTCAGTTAGTGTTATAGATTTTATTTATTTGACAGAGAGATAGAGAGCACAAGTAGGCAGAGCAGCAGGCAGAGGGAGAGAGAGAAGCAGGCTTTCTGCTGAGCAGGGAGCCCATATACGGGACTAGATCCCAGGACCCTGGGATCATGACCTGAGCTGAAGGCAGCTGCTTAACCCACTGAGCCACCACCCAGGCGCCCTCATTTAGTGTTTTAGTGAGACAGAAGCCCCAGGGCAGAACTCTTAAAAATATCCCAAATTTGAATTTTTTTCTTTTTTTTCTTGAAGATTTATTTTTTGAGAGAGCACAGAGCAGGAGCATAGAGCAGCAAAGAGAGAGAGAATCTCAAGCAGACTCCCCACTGAGTGCCAAGCCTGACAAGGCAGGGCTCGATCTCAAACCCTGAGCTCATGAACTGAACAGAAATCAAGAGTCAGATGGCCAACCAACTAAGCCACCCAGGTGCCCTTGGATTTTTTTTCCTAATATTGGATTGTAAAAGTTCCTTACATATTCTGGATGTCTACTGTCAGATATATGTATTGTAAATATTTTCATTCAGTCTGTGGCTTGACTTTTCATTTTCTTCATGGTATCTAAGAAAAGTTTTAAATTTTGATGAAGATTCTTTGCCTACTCCAGATGGCAAAGTTTATTCTCCTGTTTTCTTTTTAGAGGTTTTATAGTTTTAGCTATGATGTTTAGGACTGTGATCCATTTCATGGTAATTTTTGTGTACGGGGTTAAGTGTAAGGGTCTGGATTTATTTTTTTCCATATAGATATCTAGTTGTTCTAACACAAATTACTGAAAAACTTTACTTTCCCCACTGAATTACCTTGGAACCTTTGTTTGAAAAAAAAAAAAAAAAAGTTGACCACATATGTTTAGACCTATTTCTGTACTCTGTTCAGTTTCATTGATCTATGTGTCTGCCTCTATGCTAATATCACACTATCCTGATTATTGTAGCTTTATACTTTCTTGAAATCAATTACTGTAAGTCTTCAAACTTCGGGGGGTGGGGTTCCAATTCTTTTGGCCATTTTTATGTACCTGGAATCAGCTTATCAAATCCCTGTGAGAAATTCCTTCTAGAATTTCATTCAGATTGCGGTTGACTCTCGGCAAGAATCGACATCTTAATATTGATTCTTCCAATCCATGAACATGATATACTTATCCATTTTTTGAGATCACCTGTAATTTTTCACAGCAGAGTTTTGTATTATCAGTGTACAGATCTTGTAGATGTTTTGCTGAATTTTCCCCTAAGTAATTATTGGGTGCAATTGTAAATAGTGTTTTTAAATTATATTGTCTCGTTCATTGCAAGTATATAGAAATATAATCAATTTTTATATATTGGCCATGTATCTTGCAACCTTGCTAATAAACTCACTTGTTAGTTTTTTAGTTTTATTAGTTTTTGGTAGAGTCCTTAAAATTTTTCCAGGTGTACACGGTCATGTCATCTACAGATGAAGACCCTTTTATGTATTCCCCTCTAGTTCCTATGCCTTTTATTTCCTTGTATTGATTTATTGCACTGGCTAAGACTTCTAGTACAGTACTGAGTAGAAGTGATGAGAGTGGACATCCTTGCCTTGTTCCTAATTAGAAAAGTATCCATTACCACTGTGATGTTAGCTGTAGATTTTTCATAAATGTCTTTTATTAGGTTGAGGAAGTTTTCAGATTTTCAAAATTTTTCAGAAATGAATTTGTCAAATGCTTTTTCTGCATCTACTGAAATGATTACATAATTTTTAACCTTTATTCTGTTGACATGGCAAATTACTTTGTTTTTCAGATGCTGAAAAGGCTTGCATCTTTGACATCAACCTCACTTGGTTATGATGTATCATTGCTGGGTCTGATTTGCTAATATTTTGGATGTTTCTGACAGTGGACTACTCAGATGAGCAAATAGGCTGTCCTATCCAAATAAGGTATTTGGGACAAGTTTGAGCACATTCTACAGATAACTAATGTGTTAGTAAAGCCTGTAGTTAAACACACAATTTCACCTTCTGTTTTACTTGTGCTCTGAAGTGTCCTGCCATCACAGACAGTATATGCATGTGTGCGGCATCATAATGAGGTATGAATTTCAGAGTGAACAGTGAGTTCCTAGAGGGCAGGGAATTTATCTCATTCATTTCTACCGGAAGAAGATTAAATTCAAGTGGTGTTACACAGGTCCAAAATCACAGTGGATAATACAGAATGAAAATTTCTTCTTCTCTCACAGGCCTGGTACTACTCTCATCCACAAAAGTCCTCACAGAGCTAGTCTTCAGGCTCACTGCTCTGCCAACCCTAGGATGTGGCCTTACTTATTCTCGTGGTCTGAGGGGCTGCATCTGCCTTCCTGCAGAATGAGAGAAGGGGTGAAGGAGCAGGGACAGGGTGTACGCCAGCTGAGTTTTGAGGAAGATACCAGAAGGTGCCCTGAGAGACTTCCACATGTACGTACCACTGACTTGAACTTAGTCATGTGGTCATAGCAAGGCGTGGGTTTTGAGGCAAGGGTTGTGGAAAATAAGCAGTCATTCTCTGTCTGTTGGAAAATCTAGTAGTTTTTTTCATTTACAGGGTTTTTCTGAAAGTTCCTGTAACAAAGTTATTTGCATTATTTTCCTTTCTGGGCCTGTTTTCTGGAAGAGCCAAGGTAACATTAACAAAGACAGTGGAAAACAAAAGTCATGTTAACGTACACAGTAAGCTGTGCGGGGTACAGAGAGTGTGGTTCGCAGTATCTGTGTCCCCAGAACCTTGCGGATGGCAAACTGTCGTACTAGCATAGGTCTGTAGAACGTCTGTGTTATATATCTACTTTCTCATTAGAGTCTTTGCGCCGAAAATAGAAATAGGAAAGGTGAATAAGGATATGTTCCAGACTGTCGAAATGGTAAGATTCGGAATTGCTTTAGATGCTGCCTTACTGCCTTAAAGTCGGACGTGCTGGGGAGAGTCTGTGCGCACAGGGGTGCGCGCGCAGCAGCAGGCGGCGGCGGGGCAGCTGCGGCGGCGCCTTGAGAGCGAAGGGCCGGGATATGAGAAATAGGCATCACCAGTTCTGTTACACGTCCCCAGGCTTTAAAGTCTTACTTGCACCAATGCAAGACTTTGCTGGCTGCAGTTAGAAGGAGAAAAGGTTTAAAAGTCAATGTCTCCATCATGCGATTCAGTGTGCTTTCATGCCATGCCGTGGACCCAGCTAGAATCTCGTGCCCAATAATGGTACGCTCTCTTGCTCGGGGGATACACCTGAAAGGAAGATGCTAGACTGAGGAGGTCTCTGCTCTAGTTTTGCTTCTGTCGCTGGGAAACCTCGCAGATCACTCGGCTTCAGGTTTCCTCCTCTGTGGATTTTTCCTCTGTGGACTGTCAGGGAATTGACTCTCGAGAGACATGCTGTCCGTGTGTGTGAACAGCATGCTTGAATTATGCGTGCTCGCCCAGGCCCTACCTGTGGAGTGGCTTTGGACGAAAGCTCTGGATACATCTAACATGGGCCCCAGTCAGATGTGGAAATGCGTCGTTTGAACAAAGGCCACTGTCTGATCAAATAAAAATCGGGGGAAGTGGTTGATTGCCAAGGACCTAAGACACGATCGGTTGGAGTCTTGGAGGCCATTTCGGATAAACTTCACAGGTGTTCGTCTAGTCTGGTGGGGTTGGGGGTGGGGAGCACGGGAGCGCCCCGCCAAGCCAAGCGGGGTAACTCCAGGTGGCGCTGAACACCGGCTCTCGGGAGTCCGCAAGCTCCCGCGCCACCCACGGTCTGCGAGAAGGCCGGGTGTTTCTAGGTGCTGGCTCGAAATGCCATTCTGAAAAGGCCCAGGGGTTGACTCTTAGGAACGCTACGATTTACTGGCCCACCGCCTTCAAAGTGCTGAGTGACCGAACAGGGATGCAGAGAACCATCTGGAGGTATCAGCTGTTTCCACAGTATGGGGAGGTGGTGGTTTCCCTCCCTTCCTCTTCTCCCACGGGCTGTTTTTGGTGGGTTGTTTTTTTTTTTTGGTTTTTGGTGGTTTTTTTTTTTGTCCCCTGAGCATTTGAAAACAAGTGAGGAAAGAACCGGCATAGAACAAACAAGCACGAAGTTCTTCTAAACACTTCCCTTGCTCACCGTCCTTCTCGCCACCCCCCCACCCCACACAGACACAGTATAAAAATAGAACTGGTTATTTTTCCGTGGGGCTGGCTTTGGTCTCCTCCTGTTTGTTTCATTTGGTGTTTTGTTTTGTTTTGTTTTGTTAGAGGGAGAGGAAGAGTGAGAATCTCAAGCAGGCTCCATTCCCAGCACAGAGCCCAGTGTGGGGTTTGGCCCCACGACCGTGAGATCGCGACCTCAGCTGAAACCAAGAGTGGACGCTTAATTGACTGAGCCACCCAGGCGCCCTGTGACTTGGTGTTGGTCACACCATTTCCAGAGGCTCCGGGAACATGTATTGGGTGCTGCACTTCGCAGGAGGCTGGGGGCTGGGGAGGGTCATGCTCCTGGAGTGGACAAGGACGGGGGGCTGACGTAGCATTGGAACTCAATTTAAGGGTAGAAATTGGAGCCTTGGTCGTTTGTTTCTTCCCTACACAGGAGGGCACCTGACAGGCTGGAGGTCCCCTCCCCTTATTTTTATCCAGGTGATAGGTTCCAAAAAACTTCCCCAGAGGAAGAAAATAGTCACAGAAGGGGAACACAGAGCCTCACATTTGTGTAACTGGGGGAGAGAGAGTGCATGGAGCCGTTCGCCTCACAGCGGTGTGTGCACGGTATGGACTTGAGCCTGGCCTGTCAGAGAAAGCCAGCCCTTTCCCCGCACGTGTCCCCGAGGGGCCGCCAGCCCGCAGCTGTGCAGGGAAGCCGGGACAGAACGACACGCATACCATGAAGCACCCCGAGCCGTGACAGGTCCTGTGCTGGGAATGTTCTCTCACTCCATCCTCAGCTGGGGACTCAGTTCCCTGGTTTGTTTGGTTTTTTTAAGATTTCATTTATTTGAGGGACGCCTGGGTGGCTCAGTCGTTAAGCATCTGCCTTCAGCTCAGGTCATGATCCCGGGGTCCTGGGATCGAGCCCCAAGTTGGGCTCTGTGCTTGGCAGGAAGCCTGCATCTCCCTCTGCCTCTCCCCTGGCTTGTGTTCCCTCTTGCTGTCTCTCTCTCTCTCTGTCAAATAAATAAATAAAATCTTTTTTAAAAAAAGATATTTGAGAGAGAGAGAGCGCACATGAGCAGGAGGAGCAGCAGCACGAGAGGGAGAAGCAGACTCCCCGCTGAGCAGGGAGCCCAACGTGGGGCTCGGTCCTAGGACCCCAGCTTCGTGACCTGAGCCGAAGGCAGATGCTTAACCATTTGAGTGACCCAGGTGCCCCGAGTTCCCTGTTTTTTGCAGATCCACAAGAAAGGTAAGTATTACCAACTCCCGTGGCAGAGCCACATTCAAAATCTGGTTTTATTTCCAAGCCCAGGATTCTGAGTAGAGAAAAAAAAAAAAATCTGAGGGTCTCCACAAGATATAATTATGTCTCAGAGCCCCCTGCAGAGGTGACTGGGGGGCAGCAGGTGACAGAGCGGTGCTGGGCGCAAGGGGGCGTTTCTATCCACCAGCACTGCCTGTAAGCCGGTCAGCCTCCGTGTGGCCTGGGGGACTCCTGCTGGACACCTGGTCCTCTGGAGAGGACTTGGTTCAGCTAGGTTTAATGCATTTCCCTTCTTTTCTCCCTCCACAGATGGATTTGTCTGTGGAGACGCTCTTCAGCTTCATGCAGGAGCGCCAGAAGAGATACGCCAAATACGCGGAGCAGATCCAGAAAGTCAACGAGATGTCGGCCATCCTCCGCCGCATCCAGATGGGCATTGACCAGACGGTGCCCCTGATGGAGCGGCTCAACAGCTTGCTGCCGGAGAGCGAACGCTTGGAGCCCTTCAGCATGAAACCAGAGCGAGAGCTCAAGCTCTAGGGCTGCTGCTCCCCTTGGGGCCGCACTCGCTCTGCGGGGACAGAGCCAGGCACCGCCCCTGGGACCCGAGACCCAGGAGCCGCTTGGAGGCCCCGGGACTCCGGGAAGGGGTGTGAAGGGTCCAGCTGGCCTGAGAGTCTGACCCTGCCCCACCTACCCCTTTCCTCGATGCGTTTTCCCCTTGGCAAAACGAACCAAACTCATTCTCGGTGCTAACCGAATTTGGAGTATTTGAATTATTAGGAATTTGTTACAGAACTCTGTGTCGGGAATTCTTTTTATTTTGTTTAGGGTGTTTTTTTTTTTTTTTAATTGAGAGTGTCTTTTGTCAAGTCTAGCTTGCGGAGTGAAAATACGGAGAGAAGGGGAGAAGTGTTTTAAGAAGCTCTGTGTCCTCAAGGCCTTCATGAAATTTTACTCAGTCGGCTTTCCGGGTTATGAATTGTAAACATAAAGAACTAATTTAATCCAAGTCTCAGTGTCGTTACTGTTCCTACCTTGTTGACGTCATGTCCGGTCTTTCTCTGGGGCACACCGTGTTCCTGCCGCAGTAGAACACTGGCATTTTTGTTGTGTGCTGGGTTATGGTGTCCCTTGCGTGTCATCATCGGAGACCGAGGACTTCCTTTGAACACCTTCATCAGGCTCATCTCCCACTGATAACTGGTTTCCGTAATGCAGAAGTGGTTTAGGTTTCCTCGCATTACATCAGCACTGGCAAGACTCCAGTTTCTGTAACAAGGTTTTAACCCACATTTATTTCATGAGCCTGGTAAGCCTCTGGCGCGGTCAGGCTTTGAAATGCCTGCAGCAGGCGCGTGCTGAGCCCACTCGCTGTGCCTGACGTTGTGCCCGACTACAAAGAGGCCTCTGGGTTCCCGGCCCTTCTTTTCTTCAGAAAGGAAACTCACAGTGCTGCTGAACTTCTGTGGGAGTTTAGGAAAGGAAGCCACCTGAGTAACCACAGAGGTACTCAGTGCAGGAGTTTGCACCTCAGAACTGTCCCCCGGGAAGAAAAGGCTGCAGATGCAAAGAAACAGAACGGAGGAAGCGACGGAGGCAGCACGCGGCAACCAGGAGCTGGGAGTTCGGGGAGGCCTCTGGGACCAGGACATCCTGTCGGGACTCACCTCGCTCCCCTTATTAAATCCTTTAAACTTTGGAAGGAGTTTTTGAGATGTCATGAATAGCCTTTGGTAGATTTATAACCTTAAAGTTGATCTGCTTACTTTAGCATATCTCTGGTAAACTTGATCTGATTCTAATTTCAGATTTTAAACAGATACTATTTTGTAAGATTCTTAGAACCCAGAATAAAATGTAGGACCTAAAACAACTGGACGACAGAAGAAACAATGAGCATTTGAAGCTAAATGGAAAAAAATTTTTAATCCAGACACCGGAAAAAAAGAAAACCAAAACAGCTTCTAGGATTTTCGAAGGAACAACCCAAAAATACCAAGATTGTTCATCCCTCTGAGCTGGAAAGAGCAGGCAGAGACCAGAGTCCGGGGAGGAGGCCAAGGCGGCATCCCCCTCTTTCAGAGGGTGACTTCCCTGTGTCTACCTTCCTGGGGACTGATGCCTTTCCCCATTAGGAAGGCGGCCTAGAGGTGTCCAGCCTGAGGAAATAAAGTGGCCTGAGGGAGTCGTGGGGGACTCGGAAGCCGTGAGCTGGGGAGGGAGGAGCTCTCCCTTGAACCTCTGTTGGGCCGCTCTGGTGAAGGAAGTTTGTGTTTCTAATGACTTTCGAGGGTCAGGATTTTACTGGGTCTTAAACCATTTCTAGAGGAATTTATTTGAGGGTACAAATCCAGAAAGATGTTTTGTTTCTTAGAAACCTATTAATAAAAAAAGAAACCTATTAATAGCTAAAGTTATTTTGGAAAATGTCACAGAGGGGAGGGTGGCGACGTTTAGTGAAGAATGTAGGCGCCGTACCCCTTCTGTCGTGTCCCACGTTTCCATGTGATTGAGGAGCTAGTTCTGAACTCTGTTCTCATCCACTCATCTTTTTCCCCACTGTTTCATGTGGTTCTTCACTTTCCTATACTGGTTTTAATATAATCTCACAATATATTTTAATATCGGATGTAGCTAGACAGGTGCTACCTGTGCTCGTTACTGTTTTTTCCTTTTTTTAAATTTCAAAACAAATTGTGTTTTGAAAAAATAATAAAATTTTAATACAGTAATAACTTGGATTGGGGTTGTTGGTAGCAAGGCTACTCATTGGGTAGCCTCAGAGTAGAGTAGAAACAGAGAAGAACCATGTCTGGGTAGAAACTGGGTAGGAACAGAGAAGAACAATAGGCAAATTCAATATTAAAAAATTCTCGTGAGTATTTACGGTGTGGGCAGGCATTGTCGTCAACTTGGCTGAGTGAACTGTTTGCCACAACCCCTTCCCTGTTTGTGTCTGCTTAGGGTCACCACAGGAGCCGGCGGATGCACGGGACGGACGGAGAGCAGCGGCCCTGCTCCCTGGCTGGAGGTCGCCGACCTCGGGCCCCACTGCGTCTCAGGCTGGGCTTTGTGGACGGCTGCCCTGTGCAGGGCCCAGCAGCCAGCTCCCACAGAACTCTGCCTTCGGTTCTTCCAAGTCGCCGGCCAGGTAGGAATCGAGCTTCTGCTGTAGGTCATCTGCAGCAGGAGGATGAAGCTTCGAGAAGAGGGGAGGCCGGTTCCAGCCGGTGGTTCCTAGGCTTCAGCTGTCCCGGCCGTCCCAGACCGCACTGCCACCTTCTTTCCCAACCGCCTGCCCGGTGACTTCACCTGCACCAAAACAGCTCGACTGGGGCTCTCTTAGCAGCACCTGTAATGACGTGCTCAAGGTCAGTCCCTTTAACGCCCCTGCTCCTGATTTTGTGTCTGTCATTCCTAGTGCTTCTGCTCTGATTGGACCCTGACTGGGAACATGGTGCCACCAGTCCTTTCCCACCTCAGAATTTTACATTTTCTGGCAAATGTGGGGAATCTGAGTGATTTCCTACTCGAAGAGCTTATTCTGCTGAATCTCTGCTGCTTACTGCCCAGTGACCTCTCTAGACTATCAAGGAGCTTCGGGGATGAAGAGGCAGCCTGGCATCGTAGGGGCCCTGGCTGTAGATAGATCTCCAGCCTTGACCTTTGGCAGATGCTTTCATTTCCCTGAGCCCATTTCCACCTCCCTGCGGTGGGAGCTGGTCTAGACGGGCTCTCGAGCCCCTTCCAGCTCCAGAATTCCATTTCTATGACTCTCATACTCTAGCCACATCCTTACCCGTTGTCTTGGAGCAGTGGCCCTATGTTTTGGAAGTGACTTTTTAAATTCTGAGCTCCCAACGGACCTTGTTTCCTTCTTTTTGTTAATTAGAAAGTGTCCAGTGGCTCCCTTCTTTTGAGCACCTGTTTTGCTAATCTATTGATCTATGCATCTGTACGTATGAATGCTGTCGAACAGGCCCCTGTAAACTGCAGTGCCCTTGTTCGACTTGTTGAAGTGGAAGTTGGTAGAAGCTGGCCTTCACCGCATGTCGTACGTGCACGTCAGTTTACAGTGTGTGAGAGAGTAGATTTCATGAGAGCCTATATAATTTGACAGATGTCATGTCTTTGTTGCCCTTAAAGTTCTCTCCTTCTTATGAACTGAATTTATATTTCTGCAGGGTCAGTGTTTGATGAAATGAATGTTGAGGACTCCATACCCTGAGATACAGGAGTGCACTCAAGGAACAAGGTGGGCTTTTTGTTTGTTAAAATCTCCTTTGCTTAGCAGAGAGAGTCAATTATCTTATGGTCTCACTTACGTGTGGAGCATAAGGAAAAACATGGAGGGCATTGAGAGAAGGAAAGGAAGGGTGAATGGGGGGAAATCAGAGGGGAGATGAACCATGAGAGACTGTGGACTCTGAGCAACAAACTGAGGGGTTTGGAGGGGAGGGGCTGGGCGAGCCTGGTGGTGGGTATTGAGGAGGGCACGTATAGCATGCAGCATGCATGTTGCATGAATAATTAATCTTGTAACACTGAAAAAATAAACGTATTTGGGGGAAAAAAATCTCCTTTGCTTTTTCCACCAACATATGAGGAAGGTACATTACAGGTGTTCCAAACATACTGTTTCTAAGGTTACCTACACTGATGATGCTGGGGACTGACACAGGGCCCCTGCTTCTGTGGAGTTGTAGAACTGACTCAGCTATGGCCGTTCCCTTAGCAAGTCCCAAGGCAAAACCAGGAATTTTCAGGAATGGGAGCTGGGAGCAAACGTGGATTAATATTCTCGGGTGAGTGAAATTTGATCTTCCCAATTCGTTTATACCTCAGCTAACCCCAGATACACAGTACTCAGTAGGAAACGACTTAAAATGTTGCTATTAAAGACCAAAGGGTAGACTGAAGTGACCATTTTTCTTCTTGGGAGATGTCATAGGTGTAAATTATTCTTCGTGCTAGGAGAGTTTGGTCTTCTTTCCCCTGCCCTTACATTCCTCAGTTAAGAGCTGCATCACGCCCCTGGAGAGAGGTCATTGCTGTTCGCTAAGTATGGTAAGGAGCACCGAAATTCTTGCACACACACGAGGCATGGCAGTTCCACTCAGATGGCCCGACTCCAGGGGGAATGGTGACCGGATAACTTCCTTATTCACATGCTTCAAACCAAAAAAGTCAATATTGTTGGCAACTAAACCCAGTTGCTTCCTAGTCTACCAGCAGCTCCTGTGGTGTGCTGATATGTGTCCATTCCTGTCAGGGACTTGGGCAGCGTCACCCGTGCCGCTGTGAGGCCTGACGGAATTTACCAGGGACTCCATTCTCCACCAGTCAAGGCATCTTCCTACTGTGACCTTTTATTTTTATGCTACGGTGAGCGGGATTCACACTGAAAGCTTTGGTGAACCAAGTGCTTGAATTTCCGCCTTTGAAACTGTCGCGGTTCCCTCGAGCAGAGAGAACGCAGAGCACGGCTGAGCGCACCCTCTGCGAGCTACCGCGTTTGCCTGGGCCACTGCTCCCTCTAGGTCACAGCCCGCGTTTCCCGTGGGACGGCGTTTCCATGGACTTGACTTTTAGTTAGAACCAAAGGGATGAAACTGGTTTTTACATAAACCCAGTTTGATGCCCACGCACATAAACTGCAGCAATGGGACTGACGTGTAAGCATCTTCCAAGACAGGTAATTTTCCCGTTGATTTTGCAAGACTTTAAAGATAAAAACGAATGTGATTATGCTGTACAAGGATGCATGGGCCCCACGGAATGCTAGAAATAACTCACTTCCCTCTTCCATTTATAGATGCAGGAGAGTCATGTTCAGAGAAAACCACCTGGACAAATGTTACTAGATCTGAAACGTTTCCTCACAGTGTCAGAAGACAAAACCAGACGGTATTAAAAATGGCAGTGATGGCTTTGAGGTGAAAAGTTTCTGCCTAGTCCCGGTATGTACACCCTTGCCACCCTTGCCATCTCTCTTCCTTGTTTCCCCTTAGCCTGAGCCCTGGTCTAATTTTCCTCGTCAGTCTCAAACCAGTCCTCCAGCACTAGCCAGCTCTTACTGGTCTCTAAGAGGTCCCCAGATCTGTGCACTTAAGTCATAAGAGGCTTGGCCTTGAGGACCTCCCGAGATCGGCACCTTCTCATCTGCAGCCTCTCCCTGGACGCCTGCTCGCACACGCCGCCTTCCGTCTCTGGAGGCGGATGCACTGGCCGCTCCCTTTGCTCTTCCATCCCATGCCTGCCTCCGGTTCTTTGCCAGGTCCTGGCCAAGGCCGCTTTTAGTCTCGGCTCACCAAGTACCATCCTTCTTGCTTTTAAAGTTTCTTAAATTTTTCATCTCAGAAGCCTGTCCCAACTTAAATGACATTGTCTGGGATTCTGTTATTCCAAGGTAATATGCTTTCCTATGAAGCATATTTATGGAGGTAAATGCTTTATTCCTTTGCTGAGACTAAGCTACTAGTCTCCTAAATTGTCCTGTGCAGTGTCCTTTATAAGCAGAGGGGTCCTGAAGATGTACATGGCAAGGATGGAGAATAGATCTTTAATGACTGTTCCCCATTTTTTCCTACAAGAATTATAAAACCATTTACACATGCCATTAGAATGTGCATCTGGTCTTTTTCCTCCCTCTACTTATTCTCGGTTCAGTCGGTCAGCAACTATTTACCACGTGTCTAGGGTTCTCCACTGTGCATCTGGTACACGCACTGAAGCCTGAAGGCCGGCGTGGAACCGTCGGCCAAGGAGCCGCTGTTCCGTGGGAATGACGGCGCACGTCCCGGATCTGATGCCCTCACCGCTTTGCTTTGAGCCGACTCCCCTCCGACGTGGGAACAGCGGGACAGGTCCCACGGCTGCCTCCTTCGGCCCCATGGATGTTGCTCTTCCCACCAACAGCTGCAAGGAGAGGTCCTTTCTCGTTTATGTATAAACAGGTACCAGTTTTGATTTTATTTCATATTAACATACATGAACATCAAAATGAGAAATGCACAATTTAACCATTCAATAGCATCTTACTCCAAAAGCACACTATATTCATATTAAACATTTATACAGTCTTTCCACCTCACTTTACAATGTCCTAAACCATCATCCAGCCTTTCTCCCATAGAAGTCTAGTCTTGCTCTTCAGAAATCACCATTCGGCGTCCTGCTGGCAGGCTCCAGGGCGTGCCCCCACCCACGCAGCGGCAGGGCTCTCCCCCCCGCCACCCCCCAGGCCTGGAGGCTCGAGCCGAGAACTGTGTGTTCGACATATGCAGTCAAGGCCAAAGGCTGTAGGGCAGGACTACCTCGCAGTCACGGGAAGGAAGGGGACCATGGCCAGGAGAAATCCCAGACAATGGAAGTGCCCCCAACCCTCCTGGGACAGATGTAACACTGGAGCTCTTGCTTTCATTTCTTAAAAATGTTCCACGGTTATGACCAGACTCTGGAAGAGGTGAGCTCTTCCACGCTGGGTGTGTACAGAACACCTCAGAAGTTACTCCGTGACACCTTGAGAGTGTCCAATTACGCCCCGGATTTACACATATGTAGAAAAACTCAGATCATTTAACAGAACTTTTTCCACACAGTAACACCGAGCTCCCTATGCAGTGTCCTCTCTTCCTGCCTTCATTTTACCCCCGGATCATAACTCCTGCACCAGGGTTATGTTATGCACTGCTCGGAATCGTCACAAGTCCATTCTGAATCACATCGTTCATTCGGCGCTGGTTTCAGCAGTCATTATAGGAAACATGAAGTCACATCCTAGTCGAAGGACTATCCATTTCTCGAACACAGAAAAACCTGAGATATGAGTCAGCAACTAGCTACACTTACAGTAAAGAGAAATGACAACACCTCCCCCCCAAAAGCTGCTGACGTGAATTAAGGCTTCAAAAGAGGACCATACTGTAGCTGACAAGACTCAAGCCAGGAAGCTTAAAAGCAGGTATGTACTAATCACTTGTGTACTTGTTCCAATCAACTCCTATTTTCAGCTGCCAGGATTGATTCCATACAGGGATTGTAGGTCAAAGACTGAGAGACCACCTTGGTCCCGCTCCATTTTGATATGTCCCTTCTACAAAAAAAAAAAAAAAGCCAGGGATAGTTTCCGAGAATAGCTTGGCTGTGGCTTCCCACTCTCCTCACAACGAAACAAAATCCAATCACCTTCCCCTCACCTTCGTACACTGTTTTATTCTGAACCCTCCTCACTGAACTGGCCTCTCAGCGCTCTTAGTAAATCGGAAAGCCTGCGGAAATTATAGAACTACCACCTCCTTTATCACAGGCTCAGGGAACAAAACCACTGAGAAAAAGGAGTTTCCTGACTCTCCTTAGCAATTTTAATTCTTTAGTCTACGTGTTAGGTTTTTACAAAACGTATCTGTGCAAAGAAACCGAACTGGAAAAAATCTACTTTGGCTGAGAACTCGAAGGTGCTGCTGTTCTTTCTACCAACCCAAATAAACTCACTTCTGGCTTCAACCAAGTTCATCTTTATTCAAAGGATTAACAAGCCCATTTGGAACAATCCTTTGATTTACACGGAAGGAGGTAGACTTGTTTAAGCCTCCCGACCTACCTTCAGTCATTATGCGGCCAGGTCCCTGGCTGTTCAATTGAATCCTAGATGGTTTCCCTTCTTTTCATCAAGCCGCGAAGAAAAAATTACCTCCATCCAGGCTCAACTGGAAATTTGTGCAGAGATGGGTCTGAAGTGGCCTGCAGAGTGTGACTAGCTACCTACCTATTCACAATGCCTAGAAGACAGGCTACCAGACTTGGTAGTGGTGAAAGCCCCGACTTTCAGTCTGAGGTACTGGGTTTGCTCTAAGTCGACCTTGGCAAGGCCCCTAACAGTGTGTGCAGCAGAATGAGGCTCGCGGCACTCGGCTGCCCCGGGAGCTTGGGTGCGCGATCCACTTTGGATAGGATCGCTTCGCTTGCGTTTACCATGAGGTTCTGTCCCTGGTGGGGTCTACCCGCCCCACCCCCGAGCTGGCTCAGTCTCAGCGCTAAGGTGCACTACGGAGGGGGCCGGACAGAGGCTAGCCCTCGAGAGCTCTTGTAGCACAACACGAAAATGGGAGCGGATTTCGTCCTCCACCACCCAAACTGGATTCAGTAAGAACGAGAGGATGTGCAATGCGCTGCGTACAATTTCTCATCTGGGAAAGCTAGCGTCTGCCCTTCCACTCTTGTTGAGAAAGAGTGGCTGCTCTCCCTCGTGCAGACGTTGAGAGAACAGCTGTGTTGATCCATCTTTTGCTTTTACACCATAGCTCCATTTTCCAAAAATATATATGTATGTACATATATATATTTCAGATTTACAGGGAATAATTTTGTGAACAAGTATTGTCCATGGAAGCCCCCAGTGTCTTCCTTCTCAGGAGACCTCGATGATTTCCATGCTGCCCGAGAAGCTGGACTGGCTGCCCACCTTGCCCAGTTCTTCCCGCGACCTGTTCTCGGACCTGATGCTCTCGCCGAATTCCATCTGGCAGCTTCTGCGCTTAAACTGCTTCTCAAAGGGGCTCTCCTCGTGCCAGCTCCGCCGGGAGTCGGCTCTGTCGCTGGGCTTCTGCCGCCGGCGCACGGAGTAGGCCTGGTCGGCGCAGGTGGGCAGCTGGCTGCAGCTGTAGGCCGAGTAGCCGCCGCCGCCGTAGACGGCCGAGGCCGAGTAGAAGCGAGGGGGCTCCGGGGCGAAATACCAGCTGTTGGGCAGGGAGGGGGCGGAGGTCTGGGGAGCCAAGATGTCCGAGTGCCAGCCCTTGAGGCCCCGGCCGGCGGCGGACTTGGCGAGGTGCTGCTGGCTGGCGGACAGGCCGAAAAGGAAGCTGGTGTGGCGGTTGTCCTCCACGCTCCCGCTCCGGTGCAGCGGGGAGAAGAGGGAGCGCGGGGCGGCGCCGGTGCTCGTTCTTACCGCGTGCAGCCGCTTGCCCGGGCCCTCGGGGGGCCTGGCCGGCTGAGGCTTCTCGGGGAGGTTGGCTTCCTCCTTGTCCGGGCTGGTTTCAGGGGTCTGCTCCGACACCTCCTCCACCGGAGAGAACTGGCAGAGCTTGGTGGCCCCCTCCAGAGTGGCGGAAGGCTTGTAGTATTCCAGAGCATCTTCCGAGGAGGGGAAACCATGCAAGGAGGCCGCCACGCTGGCCGAGTACGAAAGGGATTTGATGTCCAGAGAGAAGGAGCGCTTGAGCTTACTGCTGTCTTCTAGCTTGCCGGAGGGCAGGTGGAGGCCGCCGAGCGCCTGCACCAGCGGGCCGTCCTCCAGCAGCGAGGGCTGCGGGCCGGGCGCGCCGGCGGGATGCGCGGGCTGCTGCCCTGCCGCCTCGGAGGTAGCGGGGTTGGCACAGGGCGGGCTGAGGCGCAGCTCGTGCTTCTGTCCACCCTCGGAGACCGCAGGGACGGCTTCATTGGGCTTCTCCAGCTGCAGCAGCTTGAGTTTGCTCTTCGGCCCGGATGCGCCAGTCTGGTTCTTGATCTTCTTTTCATAGTCTAGGAGCTGGCCCAGAAAATTGAAGTTTGGAGATATAGTCGGTCTTTTTTCTTTCACAAATCTGTGAAGAGAGCAAAGGCACAAAAATCGTAAATTTTGCAGCTGCACTTTATCTTAAAAACAGCTAAAAAATAGAATATCGAGCGAATAAATAAGAGGGAATTATCAGCTCCTCCGAGATACCTACGGAAGATGACTGGTATGAAAGTTCAGGGAGACATACATGCCCCTGGAGCATGCTAGAAAGACAGAGGTCGGGCCGCCTCATTTTTCAAGGACCCACAGTTTCCAGTGCAACTGACAAGGGAGGAATCTGTCCTCCCCACCGTCCCAGACCCCCCACGACCCCCGCAGTGCTGGTGCCGCTGTCCGAAGTACAGAGTAATGGCCACTCTCCAGCTTCCCCAGTATCGTGCCTTCTTGAAGTCCCCACGGTCACCTCCTCAGGACATCTCACGTTTTAATGACCAGAAAAGTGGTTATCAGATGACCAGAGCATCAAAGCACACGTTCGAGTTCTCTACAGAGTCAGCAGGTGGCCTCTGTGTGCTGAGCACTAGGCTAACACATGAGACAGACTATTAGCTCATTCAGTCCCCAAAACTACCCCGTGTCAGGTGGGTGTGTTACCCCATCATATAGGGACACAAAGTCCTTTGTGACTTGCCCGAAATCACACAGCTGGGATTCAAAACCAGGCCTAACGTCTGGGTCCATTTTTGTAACTACTGTGTTAAAAAGAATCATCAAGGGGTAAAAACTAGTAATAAACAGCCTTTCTGTCTAATGGTGGAAACAGACTCTTCGAGCAGACAGATTCTTCAGTGGCTTCTGCCCTTCACGGACACTCTGCAGAAGATGCAAGACTGAAACCACACTGAGGACTTGTATTGGAATACGGAAAGAGGAAAATCACAAACCCCTTGGAAACCAAGTAACCTAAAGCAAGTTATCGGGGCCAGAAACAACTGGCCCCACCATAACAAGTATAAACATAGGGTCCTCGTAATAAGACTCGGTAACCTGACAGAAGAGTGCCCTTCCTTCCGCTGTCAGCGTGCTGCCAGAATTCCTGTGAGGAGAACAGCCTGACTGGGGGACGGGGGAACTGATGAGACCAAGGCAGGACCCTTCTCCAGGCCCGCTCCTCGAATGAGAAGCTGCTCTGAGAAGCTGCTCGGGTAGCTCATTTCTTTCCAGACCTTCCCATTTGAGAAAAAAGTCCAATTGTTACAACAGGCCTGCCTCCTGCACCCGTATGTACCGGCTCTTTACACACGGAAACCCCCACCTCCTCCCGCTACGCGCCCGGGGCCCCCGATTCACCAGGGCCTGAGCCCCGGGCCTGTGCGCTCTTGCCGCGTGCCTGCCCTCCACTTGGCGCAAGGGTCGGGCAGCAATCCGGTCAAAACGCAGACTCTGGGCGACTCTAGAATGCAGGACATTTGACTCGGTGAACGTATTTTGACAATTACTTGCTCTCGGGCTTTTTCCTCAAGGTGACAGAGGCATAAAGCTTGAAGCAGGAGGAGGAATTCTCTAACGGGTATTCTGCTGGAGCCTTTTTCCTCAGATATACTTCCCCAATTAGGAAGAGATATAAACTCATTAACAGGATGGTGATCTGTTTAGATTTGTTGTTCCTGAAAATCAGAGTGGCTGAGGATGAACTCGGGTAGAACTCATGCTAAGTTATACAAGTGCATGCTGCTCTGGTCTCTGAAAAAGCATTTAAAAGTCCAGTCACCTGTACGGCATGTAACTAAAACAGTCCTGATTTGCTTTAATTTGGTTTTGGTTACGCGCCCTCCTCTCCCTTCACGCTTCAGGTCAGATGAAAAGCCTGTCGCACAAGACGTGTTCTGGCCCTCACCTGTAAGCTTCGTCTAAGGACATGTCCATCCTCTTCATGATGTAGGCGATGGCGATGGTGGCCGAGCGGGAGATGCCGGCTAAGCAGTGCACCAGGACGCGCCCGTTGGAGGCCTTGGCTTTCTCTGCGGGAGTCAGATTCAAAAAGGGTCACTAAGAACAACTGTGGTCAACGGTGAGATCTTGCTGCCAGGTACTTCCTTTCATCTGATAACTTGGAGTACATCTCGTCTACCTACATGTTGTTCCTTTCAATAATTTCTTAGGGAGGTAAAAGAAGATCACTTCTCCACCACGACAACAAAGGGCCAGACATGTTAGTAAGCACTGAGTCCCTAACTCGGGCTCACCTCTTACTCAGTCCATTTCCCAATGGGTTTTTTACATTATTTATTTTAATAACTTTCCCTGACTATAAATCCTACATTATGATGACATGACTCTACTTCTTTAGTGTGGAAAATTTCAAAATATAGAGAAGTATAAAGAAAATAACATCCCAAGTCCCGAGATGTAGCTAATATTTTATTTACCCATGTTGTCTGACACTCCAACTTTTTTCTAGTTAGGTAAGAGACACTAAACTTTTTTCCAGTTTTGAGATACAACCGACATAACATTGTGTTTCAGTGTAATGTTTTGCTACATATAAAAGGTATGATATTTTTAAAAGTATTTTCTCATTTCAAACATGTGTGACATACATTACTAATTTAAAAAGCAGGAGGTTGGGAAGGCAGAGGACTTTATCACCATATCATATCGGAATGCAAAAAGATGCCAGGTCAGGGTACGTTTAAAATCCTGACTCACAGACCCTGTCTTCCTATAGTTTCCTATTTTTGTTTAGACTTTTCTATATGCCATAAAGTGGCTCAACTTTATTTGCTGAATTAAAGAAGAAAACCATGCATATGCTATGAATCAGGTTTTCACTTTAATGAGGACCAAGGGAACTTGAACCTTCCCTGGATATCCAGGAGTTCCTGGCTGCATCATGTCTACTCCCCACAGGTAGGTAGGACTTTTGGACACTTTGTTAGAACCAAGAACATTCAACTCTGCAGTGTTGCCATCTCTCCCTGTTGAGGGGCTTTAAAAGCTACTCGTAGGAGTAAGTGAAGTTGCCCTCACTGCCTGGAAGCTACTAACATGTTAGCCAGAACTAGGACCGCCTCACTTCTAAACAACGACACACACACTTACCCATGAGCTTGTTCCCTTTTCACACTTGTTTTAGCTGATACCAAACTTTATGTTAAAATTCTTGTAATTAACAGATATCCCCGGACTCCGCTCTGGCAGCTAAATAGTAATAAAAGGCCTCACCAGTCTCGCCACTTGTTATAAATATTACAGATTTCCTAATGTATATGATTATTCGTAATGTACAAAACACAAGCCTTGGATAGTATATGAATCATCAACTTTCCTCTAGATAGTGAAATCAAACACAATGAAACAGTAACAAATGAATATAAATTCTTCTGAAATAAATATGTATATCGATTCCCATGCCTTCCTGGACCTCTACTGTTCTCTCCCTTCTCCCAACTACACAGTCCTCAGCCTGTACTTAGTATTTCCGCTTTTGCCTAGGCTACTAAGAAGCTGAGATTGTCACTCAATTTCAATAGGGAACTGTAATTCAGATTTTATTGTACTTTTCTAGCCCCATATTACTTGGTTCTTGCTCTTTGATCCTTTTTTTTTTTTTTTAAGATTTTATTTATTCATTTGAGAGACAGAGAAAGTGAGAGGGAGCATGAGAGGAGAGAAGGTCAGAGGGAGAAGCAGATTCCGGGGTGGAGCCGGGAGCCCGACGTGGGACTCGATCCCGGAACCCAAGGATCATGACCTGAGCCGAAGGCAGTTGCTCAACCAACTGAGCCACCCAGGCGCCCTTTGATCCTGTTTTAATGTGTATGTATTTTTTGATCCCAGTCTCATACCATAAGCTGCTTTAAATTCTTATTGGAAGTAGGATGGATTTCAATTTTTAAAATTTTATTTATTTATTAGTTAGAGTGTGTGTGTGCACTAAAGTGGGGAGGTAAGGAGGTAGGGAGAGGCAAAAGGAAAGAGAATCTTAAGCAGGCTCCATGCCTGACATGGGGCTCGATCTCACGACCCTGAGATCATGACCTGAGCCGAAATCAAGAGTCAGAGCCACCCAGGTACCTCTCAAATTTTTTTTAAACGTTGGCAATATTCTCTCCATTATTTAAAATAGTTCTATCAAAAGAAGATTATAAGGACCTAGGAGGATCTTGCTTCTAACTGCCTCAGAGGGCTTCACACTGGGCATATATTATGAACTCAGTAAATACTGGCTGGCTGGCTAATACTTACCTTAAAAAGCAATCTTTATAGAAAATGTGAAAAGGGTTGGGAGGAAATAAAACAGTGATGATAAGAGATGTGTTAGGATGTTGAGGTTATAGGTTTCCTTTTGTTTTTCAAATATTCTGCATTGTACCTACAGTGCTTTTATAATCACGACACTTCCGAGGATGTATTTTAGAACTCTGAGGGGCACGTGTGTGGCTCAGTCAGTTGGTTAAGCATCTGACTCTTGATTTCAGCTCAGGTCGTGATCTCAGGCTCATGAGATCAAGGCCCAGGGGCTCATCGGGGAGTCCGCTTGGGATTCTCTCTCCCTCTGCCACACCCCTCCCCACCCTGTGCGTGCACGCCCTCTCTCAAATAAATAAATCTTAAAAAATCTAACTGAAAAGTATTACATTGGATTGGATTTCTGCTCTTGGCAGAAACGAGTGCTAAAGGAAGTCACACGCAGTGACCTGGCAGAGAGAAGGGAAAGGTGTGCTGGGCAGCCGTGCAGGGGACCCTACAGGCTGCTCAGACAGCAGTCCGCCGGGGCTGCTGCGCATGCGCTGTGGGACAAGGTGGGGAGCAGGTGCTGGAGGGTCTCGGAACATTAGGCTAAGGACTGTAGGTTGCTGAACAGGGGACAGCAAAAGCACTGACGGTGACAACTGCAAAGAAGAAAAGCAGGCTGTCACTACAGCAGCTCAGGAATAAAAATGTAGTTCAAACAAGAGAGGACAACAAATGCGTAAAGGGGAGCCAGTGAAGATGAGACGTTAGAAAGGCTAAAAATAAAGCAAGCATTGAGCTTACAGAGGACAGCTCTAAGAAAAAACCAAGTAACTTCTCAGATGATGATCATTTGTAGAACTGCTACTATTTAGCGAGAGCCAATTATGAGTTAGGCTCTTGGCAAGGTATTCTCCATCTGTGATCTATTTTAATCCTCACAATCTCCCTCTAAAGTACATACACTATCTTCAGTTTCCAGTTCAGGAAACTGAGAAACTTACCCCGATCCCTTAACTAGTAACCAAGGAAGGCAGGGCCCAAATACAGTTTGGCTCCAGAGTACATGCCCTGAGTCACCTCCCTGCATGGCCCACGTGCAGACTCACGAGGCAGGGCGGAGCCGAGGAGGCAGCCAGCCGGGACCGGGTACCCCAAGAGCGCCCCACAGTCCCCGGCAAGCCCAGCCCACTGCTGCTCAGGGGAACTGAAAATAAAGACAAAACCCCCACAGGCCTGTAAGTCACTCAGCCCTGGAAAGGGGTCAGTCTTCCCACTGTGCCCGGGCCAGAGCGGGCCACGGTGGAGGCCGGCAAGCATCGGGACCATGCGCTGGACGCGGAAGCCTTCGCCCTGAATTGCCGGGTTGGGGGGGGGGCGTGGCCCTAGTAAATAGGACTGAGCAAGCGGAGTACTGGGAAGTGTAAATATTTTCAGATATTACTACTCAACTAGAATACGTACTTGGGTATGCTTACCCAAGTTGGAACATGGTAAATTCCTTCTGTCTGAATTAAGTGGCAGGATGACCCCAATGTCTCCCAGGAAAGAAGTAAGCAAGCTGGGGCAAAGTTAGTCATTTTCTCTTTTCTGCTAACCCTCCTAAAACTCGAACACTGCAGTGAGTTCTCTTCTAAATAGATCCTGAAAGTGCACTTTTAGCTGAAATTAGAGCCAAATGTCTCTAGATTGCCATGACGTTCAACAGGAACATTAACCGTGAATGTTCTCTTTTAAAGAGGCAAAAACCAAACGATATACTGAATACTCCCTAGAAATACAGCGGTGGGGCTGATTCACTGGGAGTTTTATTTGTGAATATTAGAATGCATCCTAATTAAAGAAAACTTTTGGCAATCTGGAATCTTAAAGGGAAAAAAAAAAAAAGGAGAACTGTTTTGGAATTACTCAGAGTTCCAAAAGCATTATCTAGAAATTCCTCGCATAGATGACAGGATATAGTTGCGGGGCTTAATGTACATAATTTCAGATTTTAAAAGGAACCAGTTCTTAATTACAGTAACAAATTCAGAATATTTAATTCGGAGTGCTCAAGCCTATGTGACTAGAGGAAGAAAACATCAGGAACCTCCTATATGGAATATCAGGAGCGAAGCTCCTCATGCTGGTTGAGAGCAAACAGCGGGTCTCCCTTGCTTTGGCTACTTGTCACTAAAACTACATTTCACATACGCGTCACCAGTTTCCCACAGCAGAGCTAATCTTGAGGCACCAGAACGTCACCAAGCTCCAGGACTGACAAGCCTGCAAGCCGGCCACAACCAACCCCAAGGAAGTGACTGGGGGGGTGTGTGTAGAACTTTATTAGATCCCGCGCTACTTGAAATTATTGGCACTTGGACTGAGGCTTACAAATCTCGTGACATAAAGATGGGATTTGTTTTCACAGGCTTTGACTTTTCTCTGGGGAGAACACGGCAGCGAGGTAAAACCAGTTTAAGGAATGCCATCAAAGTTTCCAAAAGTCGTTTATAGGATTTGAAAAAATGGCTCAAGTTTAATCCCAGAAGTTTAACTGATTTTCAAACACTTGCAAACATAATCACAGATCTCATGAAGCTTAACCTTGCGGTGTTAAGGAAGTCAGCACGTCCTGCGGCGGTCCCTCAGCAACAGCAAGGCACACAGGTCACCCTGGCCACTGAAGAAGACAAGCAGCATCATGTGTTATTCCTAGACTTAGGAAGTCTCTGAAATAGGCTCCTTTTCTCTAAAGAGAAAAAAGGGAAGGAAGGAAGGGATGCACCTGTATATGAGACTATGTGACCCAGAGGACTTGTAATACTACTAGAGCTACTTACCAATGAAATCTACCGATTTGTCCAACCACGGCAAAATTTTCTCACAGAAGCTATCATTCACAGGCACTCGCAGGAAATGAGACTCGGGGATAAAGTCGGGCTTAGGACAGGTATTGCTGGCATTTAACACATAACCAATCCCATTCTGTTGCATCAGCTCCTGCGGAGGGAAAGAGCAACTAAAGTGATCAACGTACCAGCACAACCATTTTGGAAGACTGAAGTTTAACGATAAGAATTACTACTTTCCTTGAAATCCTTCTTATTAGTTCAATCAGTGAAATCCAAAAACCTTGCACAGTGACATTTAGAGACTTTAGTTTAAAGCAGAATTGTTTTTAAGGGCAAAAAAGCGGCTGCTTAAAATAGTATGCTTAAAGGGATGCCTGGCTGGCTCAGCAGGTTGAGCGTCAGACTCTTGGGTTCAGCTCAGGTCATGATCTCATGGGTCATGAGCTCGAGCCCCGTATTGGGGTCCACGATCATCCAGGGAGTCTGCTTGAGATTCTCTTCCTCTGCCTGTCCCCCAACTCTCTTGCGTGCACACACACTGTCTCTCTCTCTCTCTCAAATAAGTAAATCTTTAAAATAGTATGCTTGAAGATTACACATCATTGTTATCTTCATTACTGAGAAAGAAGTGGAAGAATACAAAATAAAACCATGACAGTTTACTATGACTTTATAGAGTATAGGTATACACAACAAGAACATTTTCTTCCCAAATGGAACATGCTGGTTGTTCTCCAAGATAAAGTCCGAGGCAGTCTTGTTGCTCTGAACACTCTCTTTAAAGACTGAGTCTATTGCCACTGTTTTAATGACTAGCTCTACATGTTGACGACCTTAAAATACACACCCTCTTTAATTTCCAACCCGTCTTTCCAACTACCTACTATATCTCTGTACGCTCCTCAGGTCCTTCAAACTCAAAATGTCAGAAACTCAACACATTATTTCTCTGCGCCCCAAAGTCCTGTTTCCTCTCTGTAACCCAAAGTTTGCTTATGGTAATACCATCTACTCAGACACTTGAGCTAGAAAATACGATCCAGTCATTTGTTTTCCTGCACGACCCCATCCAAATGGTTGTCAGATCCTTTTGGTATCCACCTCCCATGTGTCCTCTGCTCTCTGTTCCCTGTCGCTGCTCGGCCAGTGGGCAGCCACAGCAAGCAAGCCACCAGGGAGCTCTTGGAAGTTTGTGGTGTTTCATCTCTAAACCATATACTGAGCAAAAATCAAACAGGGGCTAAGCGCTCTGCCCACACTTCAGTGTCACCCTGTCACCCCCTGCTCCTGTCCAAATCCCCCAGTGTCCCGTGTACACCCACCCTCCGCGCTGCCATTCACGCCTGTGCTTGGTAGGCCCTGCCCCTCCTCCGGGCCACTCTCGTCCCATTTTCGGGCTTTGATGAGATTAACCTTTCTGTGCACTCCTTCCCTTGACGCATGACTCACCATCCCAGTCTCTGCCCTTCCGAAGTACTTTGTTCTCTGAGCACACTGCTGTAATGGGCAGGTAACTCTTGTCTCTCCTAGTAAGTAGTGAGGTAGTGAGATCTCGGACCGATTCACACTTGTTTTCCTACCTTCGGCACCAGGTACACAGTTGCACTCAATACTGTTTGCTCAACCAACACTCTGTCTACCATTTTCCAGGCACGCCCACAGAACCTCCGCTTCCTAGAGTTCAAAATGTTCTAAGCCTGAAATGTCTCTCTTTTAAGCAACTCTGGTCATTTATTCCCTTTTCTTGGAATGGTTCCTCCTCTACAAATGTTTTCCAACTACCTGAAAGACTATTTTCCTATTTTCCCTCCTGAAATATGCCAATTCCCTAAACCTCTTCATTTACCACATCTGGCACAATAAATATATTTACATAAAAGGTAGACTTAATAAATCCAAGCCATGTATGCGACCCTCTCTCAACTGTGAGATGACAATGTCAAGAAACAGCTTTGGGAACCAGGTGGGTTACCTGGAGGGACCAACTGACCCTGGCACAGTGCCCCAGTCTTCTCATGCTCTCATGTGCTTCTGGTAGGTTCACAATCAGGCTGTGAAGATCTTAATGGCGTTTACTACAACTTTTCAACTCTTGTACATGTAGCAAAGGTCACATTTGTTTTTCCATGCTGAGATTACTACCATTTGATCAACCACAGTATCTCCCATGTGAGAATGGCAACGGGTCACTGCAGTTAAGGAGCCTTTCAAGCCTTATTTGCCAATGGTGCTTAAAGGAATTGTATAGGTCCTCTCCTATCCACCACCAAGACCACAAAGACTTAATAAAAGTGAAGGTAGGTAGTAACGTCATTTTCCACCCAATTCAGTAATGAAGACCTAGAAATTTCAGAAGATAACAGGCAGTTCTCCCTAAGGACAAAACATGTTACAAGTCCATAGTGACTGTCAGATTTGATTTCTGCATAGAAAGAGTATAACAATGTACGCTTTTGACAAGTAGCCTCATAACCTACAGATGAACCTAAATTCAATCAAACAATTTGTTGAGCACCTTTGCTAGAGGCTTATTAATATCATGTACATAATACAGATTAATAAAATATCTACCAGAATAATATCTAACAGTTATTGAATCCCTACTATTTCCAAGTACTGTGCTGAACATTTAAATAGACCGTCTCTTGAGGATATGGAGCAAAAGGAACCTTCTTACACTGCTGGAATGCTAACTGGGGCAACCGACCACTCTAGAAAGCAGTATGGAGTTTCCTCACAAAGTTAAAGCTAGA
>CM052807.1:42350055-42390400 GCA_028533885.1 Nasua narica | reverse complement strand
AGAAAGTAAAAGGGTACCACTCTGCCCTGACCTTCTGCGAGGAGGCTTTCCGAGCGACTCGGGACACACGTGAGGAGCTGTTTCTGACGCCCTCTGCTTTCCCTTCCGGTGCCGGCCGCTGGGCCGCGCGGACACCAGCGTCTACGGCTGCGCAGTGAGGACGAGCTGCCGTGCGCCCAGTCCCTGCCCTGTGCTCACAGCTGCCACACACCCAGTGCAGCAGCCCCTCCTGACGCTGGACCCAGCGGGCACGTGAGAAGGACGCCCTTCGAGAATCCAAGCTTATAACGCTGTTGTAGCTCAAAAAAGTATTTTTCACTTATAAACCAATGTACCATAAAAGATGCATTTGAGCAGTTGTTTTCTTTTAAGGTTTTGGGGGGGCAGTAATCTCTCTACCCAATGTGGGGCTCGAACTCATGACCTTGAGATCAAGAGTCGCATGCTCTTCTGACAGAGCCAGTCCGGTGCCCCAGTAGTTTTACTTTAAACAACTGGCAAAGGGGGGAAAGGGGAAAAGACATTAATGTATTAAAACTGAGTAATGGTAAAATACACACAAAATGAAATGAGAAAAAGGAAATTATCTCAATGATAAATAGAACTTGGTTTATAAACATTTTACTGCAAAAAAAAAATCGACTTAAGTCAATTATCAGTTATTCCCTGAAATTCTTTTTGTAGTAAGATAGGACTTGATAAATTAAACATGGCCAATTTTAAAATCAAAGAGGCTAACAAAAAAGTCCTAAAATGTCACCATGTAAAATTTAAATATGATTTGGCTCCTAAATCAAACACAATACATAATCTGGATCGGCAGGTACACATCAGTGAAAAAGTTAATTAACGGAGGAAGTCATTAAAAATGATACCTATACACTTGAAACATTTTACTTTCATTTAAAAAAATAAATACATTAACCCACTAATTTCTGATGCAGGACCATGCTTTTTTTTTTGGTAGGAGTTAGCTGATTGGCGTTCCTAAGCAAATCACAACCAAATGCATCTACTACTTAGAGTTTCCATTTCTTTGAGGAAGAGCAAAAACTCGTAGAACAACATCAGTGCAGAATCCTGGATTATGACCCCCGGGTATTTTACAGTTGCCTTCCTGCCTTAGTTTAGACAGAAGAAATATAAAGCGATTTGTTTTTCCTGAATCTTCCCAAAGCATTTACGTTAGGTCATAGAAAAGCACTTTCTTTCCTCATTCGTACTTTGCGAGCGTATGTAGTATCGTAATTACTGTGCACAACGATAACCACAAGGCCACCGGCCTAAACGGGTCCGAGAACACACTCGGTGCCTCCCGGCAGCACCCGGTTCCGGCAGGAGCAGCAGCCGCTCCTCGGCCAGGTGCCTGCTGCCCGCCGCAGGGCGGCACCCGCCGGGGTTGGGGCTGAGGTGGCGCTGGACCTCTGAGGGCCCGGGTTTCAGGCAGCTATACACACGAGTAACCTGCTCTCCTGGTTATTTTTACACATGCACATGCACGCGGCTGAGAGGACATCTTAGTCAATGTTTCTGACAGTGGAACCGGGATGGAGCTGTAATTATGAAGAACGGGTCTGTTTCACAGAATAATGATTGCTTTTATTCACAGATGAATGCCAATGATGTCTGACTGTGTTATATTTATGGAATTCATTCCATGGTTAGGATGTTGCATAAAACACACACGACTCAATATCATTCTGTCCCGTAATTAAAAATCCCAGCCGGTAAGCTTCCAGCAGGCACTCGTCATGCCGTTTAATATTTAGCTCAACTTTGTACAAAGTCAGCTAACACGTGCCTTCTACTGACAAAATAATCTTCCCTGCCCTTCAACTATGCTTCCAACACCTTGGCCTCTCAGTACTTTGAACTTCTCACCTTGGCGACTCACTGAGACCCAGTCTGGTCTCGGTCATTACCAACAACCAGCACCCAGCCCGAATCTCGACCGCACACACCCCATTCTTGGACTCTTCCTCCTCCTCCTCTCCTTCGGGCTTGCTGTCTCCTACACCACTACTCTTGGAATCCCTCGATTCCCCAGGACCTATACGTCGCCCATCCCACCTCCTTTTCTGTCCTTTGTCCTTATGATGTCCATCTGCCTGCCTTGCTCGAGTGAAATTCGGTGGTCGGTCATTATAAACCACTTCCTTGCCTGCACCCTCCTTTGTCCCGCTAGGGCTTCTTCCCCTCACCGGGCGAGACTGCAGCCCTGGGTAAATGGAGTCCCCCACCGGGTCTGCGTCTGTAGCCACGCAGCCGAAGGCAGCCGGGGAGACGCTGGACAAGGCTCCCGCTCCTTGGCAGTCGTCTTACTGCCCTAGTCCCCTCACTGTCCCTCTCTCCGAGAGCCATCCGCCCACTTCCCTTTTTCTTCAAAGGCTCTATGTGTGCCTTTATCCTCACTCTCAGCCGACAGATGATTTATGACACTGAAAAAGGTAAACAGTCAGAAGCAAATTTGTATAAATTTCTACTGACCAATTTTACCTTTCTAGCGGCACATGTACCTGTGTGCTCGGCCTTCCCTCCTGCGGCGTGGATGGACTCTGTGGCAGGAATAATTAAAAGTATATGGGGACTGGCCCAGAAAAACCAGAGCACCGCCTAGCACGTTACCATTTGTGACCTGCATGATCCCGAGTAGGTTACCTAACCTCGCTCAGCTTTAGTTTCCTCACCTGTAAAGTAGGGTTAAAGATGTTTATTTCGTAAAGCTGTATGAGGACAAAATAATTGGCACATAATGTAAGAGTCTCATTAGATGTTAGTTCCCTTACTGTATCTTATTTTAAAAACAGCTTGTAGGAACGTAAATTGGCACAGGTACTATGGAAAATGGTATGGTGGTTCCTGAAAATACCAGAAATAGAACTACTATAGGATCCAACAATTCCACTTCTGAGTAGATATCTGCAGGAACTGAAAACACTAACTTGAAGAGCTACCTGCACCCCCATATTCACAGCAGCATTATCCACAATAGTCAAAACACGGAACAACACGGCCCATTGACCGCTGCCCTGATAAAGACGTGGTTTATACGCACACAATGCAGGTTTCTCAGCCATTAAAAAAGAACGAGATCTTGCCATTGGCAACAACACATATGAACCTTGAGGACATTATGCTAAGTGAAATAAGTCAGAGAAAGAAAAATACTCTGATAGCACAAGTGCAATCTAAAGGATCTAATCTACTCATAGATACAGAGACCATATATGGGGGAATGGGTAAAAGTGGTCAGAAGGGACAACCTTCCAGTAATAAAATAACTAACTACAGCATAGTGGCTGTGGTTCATAATTCTCTCTTGTACATTGAAAGTTGCTAAGAGAGTAGATCTTAAAAGTTCTCATCACAAGAAAAAAATAACTGTGTGGTGACAGATGTTAACTAGACTGTGATTTTCTAGTATATACAAGTATCAAGTTATGTTGTATACTTGAAACCTTATATATGTCAGTTACATCTCAATAAAAAGTAGCTTCTATATCATATACTATATGAATTATGTCTCAAAAAGCCCCCCCCCCAAACAAGTCCTGTACATTTTTCACTAATTCAAACTGTCTTCTCATTGGCCTTAAGTAGGGCAGTTACACTGCATACAGCAGGCTGGATATAAAAAGGGTTCATCTGCAAAGTAGAAGAGACTGCCTCTTGAGAATTTAAAAAATGGATTCTGGCTTCATGCAATTAAGAAAACTTCCAGAAATGACATCTTCTAGTCAAAAAATGAATCTTTATTATTATTACTTATGATTTCCATTTATAATTCTTTCCCTTTAAAAGTTTCTCTCTCCTAAACCATGACCTAAACTGTAGCTGGACTGGTTTCTTTTTTTTTTTTTTTTTGGACCAGTTTCTAAGTGTGGGCTCTGTAATCTGTTGATGCAGACTGAGGAGTAGTACATGGGACACAGAGGGACATATATCAATATATATTGAGTTATACATATATAGAAAACTCCTATTTGATCAAGTTTCCCACGGTCAGCTAGAATGAGGAGAGAGAGCACATTACATCACCACGGGCATCGCAATTCTAGATAACGGAACTATAATTTTTCTTTCTCAAGTCATTTCAGTGCGTAATTTTGCATTTGCCCCTCCTTTTGCCTTTAAAACTGCCCTTAGGTCCTACCTCCTCCATCGGCCTTCCTCGCCCACCCTCGCCCACCGCATCCCGCACTCCCTCTAGCAGCTTGTGTCCTCGGCCTCCTGCTGACAGTAGGCAGGGTCCCTAGAGACCAGGAACTGTCCTTGGTGCTTGGCACGCGTCACTTCATTTGAAGCGCACATGAACACTAGAAGGCAGGACCGTGCGTGCGGTTTGTAGGTGCGGAGGCCCAGATTCAGCAGCTCGCGAAGGGATGCGGCTGGTGAGGCGGAGCCCCGGGGAGCAGGCCCCGGGGAGCAGGCCCCGCCAGCTCCCAGGCCGGCTCTCCAGCGTGAGGCCGTGCTGCCCCCGCTGGCGGGGATCTACCATCAGGCCTCGCGTCTTGCGCATCCCGGTGGGACGAACAGGTCTTGTCTAACCAACCTGCACACTGTGTGGCATATTTTTCCTGATAACTTTGATCTGCTGTCTTCCCAGACCATACGGAGAGCCAGTACTCTGTGTGTGGGCTAACTCTGGTAAGAAAGCAACAAGGAAACAGCAGCCATCCCAGTGCAGGCGGAAGACCAGGAGCACAGGAAAACCAACTCTGCGTGTTAAAAGAGGGAATGCGCAACAAGCTCGCTGACAGCACACTGTTTGCACGGGGAAGGAGGGGGCGGCAGAACCTCAGGGAAGCCTCAGGGAAGTTTAAGTCCCAGAGCTGAGCAGGAAGATCAGTTCAAGCTATCCTGAAATCGAGGCACATCTGGTCCCAAATTCATCTGCTGAGTGATGTTGTGGAACTCATCTAATATTTCTAGAATATCGGCTTCCTCATTTATCAAAGAGAGACTGATCACATGATCGCTAAAATCCCATTAAGCACTTTGACTCTTCTCAACAATGAACCCAGAGGTCAATATGAGTTTCTACTCACCACTTTCAAAGCAGGCTGACCCCTCACCATCCTCTAGTCTACACGTCTGTTTGCAAGAAGTTTCCTGAAAGTCTTCCACAGCAACTCCTTGCCCAGGTTGTTTTCCCCATGAACTTCCATAAACCCACGCCTCCCACTACGACCCCCCCGCCCCGTGCACCTATGGACGTACCCTGTGCGGTACACACTGAGCAGCCTGTTAGAGGAGGAAAAAACCACCCCTTTCCCTCGACTCCAGGGTCCAGGTTAATTGCTCTGACCTTGCAGGCGCGCACAGTGATTAACTGACGTGGCTGTTAAACCTAGAAACAGTACGTAGCAAAAATGGGCCATTTCATGTAATGTCAAAAGCAACAAAAATGATCTATAATGCAGTTATTTGTAAAAATCACCTGCCGTGCTCATTTCGACAGCACATATAACTAAAATTGGAACGATACAGAGAAGATTAGCATGGCCCATAAAATCACCTGCCGACTGGTTACTTTTTTTTTTTTTTTTTTTAACTGGGGGGTTAATCCTGAACAGGATTCTTAACTAGGAATTTTATTTCATTTTCTGATTGAGGATTAACTAAAGCATCTTCAGCTTTGCCCCAGGGATACATGTGACTCTAGGAAATTAATTTTGCTTCTCTGACATAGCCTGCTTATCTCTAAAAGAGAATTAATATTAATCATTTGTTCACAGAAACTGTGGCCCCACCAGAAAAGGCTGAATACAAGTATAAACTATCAAATTTCAAATATCTCACAGTAAAAGCAGACATATTAACAACGGTGTTGAGGCAAAATTTTAGAGAGGCAGGAGTTTTAAAAACAAAAAAGAAAGAATCCCTCATCACTGCCCAATGATGGGGTATTTCCACTTTTCACACGCTAACGCAAGCCAGTGCGGAAGTTAGCTTTAGGGTCGGCCCAGTTCCTTCAGCTCCCAAGGAGAAAATGTTAAGTTACCCCCTCCTACAGGAAAGCTGCACCTGTAACCACCAACAGGTCAATTAACATTTTGCTTTTTCTATCACAGGTGGTATAAAAAAAGAGGTTTTAGAGAAAAACCACGATTCTTGGCAGCGAGAACACTGGCTCCCAGCACTACTGGTTAGGAGCATATGACTGTGGAGGCAGCCAGAGCTCAGTTCTACTACTGGTAACGCCGCGCCATCAGACGCACGGTGGTACAATACAGGTTCCCGTGATAGGCCCTCCGCACGGCCTATCATACGGCCCCCGTACGGCTCACACGGCCCCCATCCCTTGCAGCGAGAATCCATGCTCTTCCCTCTTCTTTCTCAATGAAACTGCTCCAGCGAGCCTCTGACAGGGGAACCTGAAATGCATGCCCCTAGTCCTGGCCTCACCATCTTATTCCACCCCCAACCCTCCGGCCAGAGGTCCTTCCTCGATCCAAGCCTAAGCCCCGTCCTTTTCTAGTGCACCTCAGTAAATACATTTCTAAGTGTGAAATCATCCAGGAAGTCTTGGCCTTCCTGAGTGTCCCCAATTACTACAATACAACAAGTACCCTGAGAAAATAAGCGCTTCTGGAAACTCCTGTCCTATCCCAGGTCTCCGGGACCTTCGAGGAACAAGCCAGTGCGACAACAGATCAGGTTTCTTGGGGCGATCCATGGCATCAACCAAGACAGGCCTCCGGAAGAGAACCCCACCAAGCGCCTGCCCGCGGGGAGCCACACGGGGCACGGCGAGCCGCCCTTCTGGAAGCGGCAGGTGCTTCAAGTGCCAGCGGGCAGGCGACCGCGGCTTCTCCGGCTGCTGACAAGAAACCCTGCAGAGAAGGATGTTTTCAAAGCACCCACCTTGTTGAGGACATCTCGCTGGCAGCCCAGATAAAGATTGGGAAGAATTCGGGTTGGCCCGATGTTGGCAACAGGTAGGCAAGGCTGAGAAATGCAGGTAGGGACTAGAGCAGATTTTCCTTCACAGAGGCCAGGGAAACAACGGGAGAACTCCGCAAACCCACCTGAGAATAAACATCATAAAATTATGCCACATACAAAGATAAAAATCAGCCCTCAGGGGAACTGCTCAAACAAAATGGTTTAAAAAGCAAAATCAGGGGCACCTGGGTGGCTCAGTTAAGTGTCTGCCTTCGGCTCAGGTCGTGCTCTCCCGGTCCTGGGTTCGAGCCCTGCTTTGGGCTCCCTGCTCGGCGGGAAGCCTGCTTCTCCCTCTGCCCCTTCCCCCTGTTCGTGCTCACGCTCTCTCTCTCTCTCTCTCTCTCTCTCTCTCTCGCAAATGAATAAATAAAATCTAAAATATTAAAAAAAAAAAAAAGGCAAAAGCAAATCCCACAGATGCAGGCGGGCAGCCCTGCACACGGGGCCACGCCAGGGGGTGCGGCCCTGAGGACACTTAGGACTCCTCTCTTGCTCTCACCCTCCAACATCGCATATCCTACATTTCCTCCCTGCTCCCCATCCCGCAAGGAATGCTTTTCCGTGGAATTTAAAGAGAATTTAAAATAAGTAGCAAATAACCAAGCCAAGACAGATATTCACAGGAGCAAAATGAGGATATTAAAAAACCCATGAACTGAGGCCACATGTTATTTCAAAATAAAACTGATCAAGTTAAAAATTCTTTCTAGAATGAACTTTAAATTTTCCCACTATACAGATTGTTTTATTTCAAAGGTATCACATACACACCCCTGTTCTTGCAAATATTCTCCCCATCAAGCCCTTGAAATTCCTGGACAGTGAAGCAAGGTTTCCATGATCACCACCACGGGTTCCTGGGCTCCACGGTTCATTTTGCTGAGCACTATGAAGACGTGGTGACAGACCCTAACTGCTTAGGGGACATGAAGTCCTCGTGGCAAGATTCCTAGACCCAGGAGAATCCTGTTTCTCCTAGTATTTACAATGATCTGCTCTATGACCGTCATTAAGTCACGATCTTGCCGTTTCATAACGGAGAGAACTCTGTCCAGCCATAGGAGGCACATTCACCTCCTCTGGAAAGGAAAAAATGAGCCGGGTCTTCCCTGGGTTCTCCATCTAAATATTCCTTGCTTTCCACACGCAGACCCAGAACCTAAAGATTCTGATAAATTTTTAGAGAAATCCCCTGCAGCCAAGCCCTCACTACTTGCTAAGTTCAAAGTCAGGAAGCCACGAGATTTGGATCACAGGAAATACTTGTATATGTCTAGTACTATTTCATTTTAAAAAATTAACATGTTATTAAGAGACAGGGAAGCCCCCACTTTTACCTCTTTAATCAAGCCTTAAACAAGATACTAAAATCTCTTTTAATATTTATCTCCGGATCCTTGAGTTACAGTCTGGTAGTCTCTAGCCCATTTGCAGAAGCATACGAAACAAGCCCTCAAAAACTGCAGATGCGCCGGGAGCCGGGAGGGGAGATGTCATCCCCGACCGTGCCCGGTAGTCACGTGGACTCCCGTGTTTGTTGACGTGGCTCCGCACAGCAGGAAGCGAGGGTGGCAGGACGTCGGTGACCCGTCCGCCCCCCGCAGAATGCTGCAGTCTGCGTCCCCGGCCTCCCACCCCAGCGCGCTTACCGCAGGGCTTAAGATAACCCGACAGCAGGCGGTCCGGGTACAGCGCTCCCCGACTCCTTCAGGTGACAGACGCGGCCCTCCGCACGTGTCCCCGCACAGCTTCGTGGCTTCACCGCCGGCCATTTCCAAGCACGGCCTCCAGCCACACAGAAGCCACTGTTATTTCACACCTGGGCGCTGTTCTCCCATCCAGGAATACCACCCCCCCCGCCGTGCGTGTGTGCACACGTGTGTGCACGCGCACGCAGCAAACCACAGACCAGCGCCGTGAGCGGGCGGCAGAGCCGGACTCAGGTACGAGGAGCTGGCCGCACCTGTGGGGCCTTCCTCCACCCTCGGTCTGCAGCTAATCGTCCCGCGACATCATGTTAGGATTTGCCAGACACAAAGGGAAAAAAGCAGTGCTGCTCGGGGTCCATTTCCTCAAGTGTGCCCCACGGCACAGGGGTCCTGCAGGAAGCTGGCAGAGGAGACACAGGCCCAGTCAGAGAGCGCTGCGCGCCCTGTGTCCCCGGGAGAATCACAGCACACGCCAACACATTAAGGGCTCTGAAATGAGTTTAATTTAACTCAAATAAGTTTGGAAAACCTGCTTGACCATGCGGTGCCCCCTGCCATCCCCCCCAAACTCTATGAATAGCTAGGGCAACCGCGAGCACTGGAATGGAGGCGGTCGGGATTCCTATACCCGTGAGCACAACCCACAGGCAATCTCGAGAAAGGGTCAGACTACGTTGGCCCATGTATACGAAGGTCACTGATGAGGGTTTGCAATTTTGTTCCTATTACTGTTCTGTTCCTTCTCAGTCTAATTGCATGATACAGTTATGTTTAAGGTGAGGTGTGTCCCCCCCCCCCCCCAAGTATTTCTTATAACAGTAAGTGTTAAAGGGTCTCACCACTCTTTGCCTATCTCACACCCACCCACCATAATAACCCACAGGCTCTGTTTTGACTATCATTTAATTGTATGAAATTAAATGTTAGCGTCTCTTAACTTCTGTGGTTCTGGTGTTTCTACAGAGAACTATTCTCACCTTTTCTTTTCTATCCTGACTCCAAAACACTTCCTAGACTAGCCTCTCACTTAAATCCAACAGAGCCGCATTTCAGTAACCATTCTCAGAGAAAAGAAAGGCAATCCAAGGAAACGTCACTTGAATTCCATTTTAAATTTATAAGTGATCAGACGTACAAATAAGACAATTAAAGAATTACCTAACATTTACTAAGTGACAAACATTGCTCTAAGCACTTACAAGTATTTATTCAATCTTTGTAACTAGGGGGTGGGTGCTATTTTTATTCCCATTCTACAGATAGGAACACAGAGGTTCAAAAAGACACAGAGTAACAACTGGCAGAACTAGGATATGAGCCCCAGCAGTGTGGCCCTGGAGACGGTGCTGTCAATCGCTGTGCCACAGATCTTCTCCCGATGCTACAGGATTAACTCTTGGGACGCAGGGCCAGCCTTGCTGACTTCTATGGGGTCCTGCGTGGTGGGCCTGTGACCTAGGTCTCAATACCGGGCTAAAAACGGCCACGGGCCTCTCCCAAACTGATGGCAAAGCCTCACTTCCCCAGAGCCATATATGGTCCAAAAGCTTCAATGAGAGAAAAAAGGGAGAGTGGTCTGACATGACCAGAGACACAAGAGACTCTAAATGCACTCATTGCACGCGTAACCAAGAACAGGGCTGACAGATGAACTGGTTAAGACAGAAACACAGTCGCTGGTTTGTTGGCGACCACGGTGTGCTGAAGCCGCCGCTGTGGAGGACTTCCAGGCCCTCCTCCACCAGGCAGCTCTCAGAGGGGACGCAACTTGGCAACAATCAGCAGCAGCATCGGCCGGCCTGGGCTGTTTGCGGTCAGCTTTATCACTAATTACTACCACGATCCTCAATCAATTTAACTTCAGGGGGAGGGGGGGAAGTCATCTCAAAAGTGAGGGTGGCTCTAGAAAATTCCAAGAGAACAGAATTAAATGAGAGCAAGAAACCAGTTTTTAACCTCAAAACAAAACCAAGAAGCCAAACAAAACAGCAGCCACACACTGTAGAACACATTATAAAATAAAAAGAAACTTCTTTTTTACGTATCTTCTCAACTAATCTCTGGCTCAAACCCGAATAGCCTTAAAATATTTAACAGATTTTGTTGAAATCAGAGCACTCATTCAGTGCTCAGTCTGGACTGAAATGTCCCAAACGATGGCTCCTAGTCACTTCCAGAAAACGCTCGCTCAGCCCAAGAGTACATTTTCCCTGATCTTTATCTAGGACAATGTTCCACTCTGCCGACACCCTCCTTCATTGACAGTTTTTTCCATTCACTGACCTTTCATTCATGGTTGTACTCTAGTGACCCCAGTTTCATTTCATTAATTAACAACAGATGAGACACGGCCTGATTTCCCCGAACTCTTGAAAAACTATCTGTGGCCTCATCAGCCACTCAGTTTTGAAATATGTCTAAAATGTCCTCCTTCCTCTTACAAACCAGATCTAACAAGAAGAATAATCCACCTCCGCGAACGTGTCACACGCGACTGACACACACAGAAGAGTCACCTTCTCTGCCCTGCCGTGACCATCCCATCCCCCGCACTCCGCGGAGACAGTGGGACAAGAACACACGGCATCCGTTCATCATTCTCTTGTGTGGAAAAGCTTTTAAAATACTTTTCAAGTTGGCCAAGGACTTAACTCACTATCCGATCGCACCACGTTTCTCCTCTCCCTGGATTTTATGTTGTTTATCATCCGGGAACGGAGAAAACGCCTCATGTACCCCAGACGAGCTTCCCGCACACAGACCTGAAGCCAGGAATGGTGGCGCCCACTCCTCCCGTATGCTGAAGCGTGTGCTTCCAGGAGGAAGGAAGACGTGCGTGCAGACACGCCCGGCCCGCAGAGAAATGCGGACGAGGGGACGGGCAGGGAGGCGCGCAGACCCCCCCGTCGGCCTCCACAGATTTGGACGGACAGGCAAACTACACTTGCTGTTGGTCTTCCACCAATCCAGCCAGGAGAATGCATGCTTATTTTATTTTATTTTTGGGGGGTGAATGCACATGTATAAATAGAAACATTTATATTACTTTGAACAGAGAAAATGTTTAGTATAAAGGCATTCATAAGTTGTATACCATTTTATTCTCATTCAGCCAAGAAAAACTTCCTTCAGAGCAACCACCTTCCCAATTCTAATCACAAATACCGTTTTCTATAAAAGCCAATGTGAACCACCATTTAATGGGGGGAGGAGGGGAGGGAGATCTGCCAAGTAAAGTACATATAACAACTCTGAACTAAACAATTCCAATTAGTCACTCTTTCTCCCTGACCCTTGCAACGTTATAAATCGGTGATTTTTCTTAAAAAGGAACATTTGTAATAAACAAAAGTAGCATTTTACTACAGCTTGGTGATGTGAAATGCATGCTGCAGTCTCAAATTCTAAAAACGGATTCCCTAGTCTTTCAAACTAGAGATAAATGCAATCCTCCTTTAGGGACAGCTCCCAAGGGAGAGACACAGGACTTCTCCAACAGGTGGCCGGTCCTCAGGGCTCTCTCCGCCCCACAGGGCGGCGGGGAGCAGGAGGCAGAGCTAAAGGCTACCCCTCCCACACTGCGGAGGGATTCCACAGTTCTCTGCAGAAGGAGCTCAATTTTATGAAAGACGTGCTTCTAAAAAGTCAATGCAAATTAATTTTTCATATTAAATCATTTTCGCATAGTTTATATGGTTTCGTACTTTTTAAATAGAGTTCTCCCGTAGTTTAACCTCTGTAAAACAAAGACTCCCTTTTCGTGACATCAATACAAGCCCTTCACTTGCATCTCCCAGAGTGCAGGTGAAGGATTTAAGTACACTCCACCTGTAGAGAAGAATTCTCTCCATCCTGAAAATAGTAGCTGCTACTTTGCAATTAGGAGACAATCCTAATATTAAACACTGAACTGCTGACACGTGTATTCCGAGGGCTGAGACGTTATTTCACAACAGATGGGACATTTCACTTCACCATGAGGTGACTGATTCGGGCGACTCTGTCTCTAGCTGTTCATAAAAAGACTCAAGTGTGGTCACAATTCTTCCAGGATCAGTGGACTATGTACATGGAGACTTGAAGAAAACGAAATTAAAATGAAGGCACTGTAATTTCGTGCCCCTGGAGAAAGCTGTGGGAGAGGCTGGGCTGGGTAAGCCAAGCCACACGTTTGATAAATCATCTCCGGGAGGGTAGAGAGCGTGGCAGATTTTTCTCAACAACTTTAGCAATGTTTCATCTTTGTCTTTTTCAGCCAATCTCCACTGAGCAGCACTGATGAAAAAAATCCCTAACACAGAAGGCATTAACTTCAAGCTCCTATGCCATCCGCTCCGTATCTACCAGAGCACAGACCACGAGGAAAGGGGACAGACAGCACTTCTGGGGAGACTGTCCAAGAAGCCAGACAAGTAGCCTCAGTCTCATAAAACTTGCCCCGTAAATGACATCTCCAAAATAGCTCACTCTGTATTAAACGACTCTCTCACCTGGCACAGTCAAGGAGTAAGAAATTCTATCCCATCGAATTTTTAGATTAATACAGTTATCACCTAGACAACAAAACATTTTAAAGTTTCAAAGTACTAGCATAAAAAAAAACACCACATACTATAATAATGCAATTTCTTGGGGCACTTGGGTGGCTCAGTGGGTTAAAGCCTCTGCCTTCAGCTCAGGTCATGATCTCAGGCTCCTGGGATCGAGCCCCGCATCGGGCTGTCTGCTCGGCGGGGAGCCTGCTCCTCCTGCCTCTCTGCCTACTTGTGATCTCTCTCTGTCAAATAAATAAATAAAATCTTTTTTAAAAATGCAATTTCTGGGGCGCCTGGGTGGCTCAGTTGGTTGGGCGACTGCCTTCGGCTCAGGTCATGGTCCCGGAGTCCCAGGATCGAGTCCCATATCGGACTCCCGGCTCTGCGGGAAGTCTGCTTCTCCCTCTGACCTTCTCCCCTCTCATTCTCAGTCTCTCTCTCTAATAAAATAAAAAAAAAAAATGCAATTTCTTGTGATTCAGAATGTCTAGATCTTATTATCCTTCAAGATAACTTTATCTGCATCAATTAGCAAAATCCAGAAGTGTTTAGTAAAGGATGCTCAGAAGACTAGAGCGATAGCTATTTTACTGGTCTTTCCAGTTGGCAACGTGGAGCTACAGCCAGAAACGCGCCCTCTTAAAACACCCAAGCACACAGCTAGGACCCCTAATAAATGCCCTCAAACGAAGATTATTCTAAAAAGTGCAACCAGAATAACCAAACAAAAGGAATATGGCCAGAATCCACCACTTGCTGAATAAAATCAAGGAGCCCTGTAAGAGGGGAGCCAGATTCACGAGGCAGCCAGGCTGGTCCTGCAGGGACATTAAAACATGAAGACAAGGGCAAGCAAGCCGTGTCCGGGGACTTCCTGAGAAGGAAGGACTTAGAGGGACCCTACTGCCATCAGCACAGAAGGGGAGGTTATTTAAGAGAGCACATTTGCTCATTTCACCTGAAAATCCAAGATTTCCAAGCGTGTACTACTTGATGTATCAAAATCCGACCTAACCCTTTCAACTCCCTTTGGTCATTTTCACTTGAAAGACTTACTGACACCTAACTCAAAGCCAACGTCTCCCTCTTCCCTTCCGCATCCCCGTTCATGGGAACCCCACCTTCCCAGTGCGGCCGGGTAACATCCAGTTGTTGTGCCAACACACTGATGTTTCTTTCTTTTTTTTTTTTTCTTATTTAAAGATTTTATTTATTTGAGACAGAAAGAGCACACGCAGGGGGACGGGCGGAGGGAAAAGCAGACTCCCCACGGAGCCCGGAGCCCAAGGCGGGGCTCGATCCTGGGACTCCAGGACCATGACCCGAGTCGAAGGCAGAGGCTCAACGGACTGAGCCCCCGGGGGCTGTCAACAGCCAGCGCCGCCCGCTGACTTTCCTTCGGGTCTCTTCTGGCGGCCCGGCCTCCCGCTCACCTGCGGCCCTCTGCTCCAGGACCCTGCTCCTCACTCTTGGACTCAGTGACCGCGCGCCGATTCACTTGTCCTGCTCCCCGCTCACGTCCTCTGCTGCCAGACTAAGCACCCTAAAATAAAGTTCTGACACGGTCTCGGCTCTCAACACCCACAGAATAAAGTCCACAATTGTAAGCCAGACAGTCAAGATCCTTCCTAATCTAATCCAAATCCACGGTCCAACCTGATTTTCCACGCCACCACCTTCCACGGAAAAGGAAAATCAGTCTTGCTTTCCTACCAAACTGTGCTGTCCAGTCTTGGGCCTCTGGCACTTTAATCTCTCCTTCAATCCATTTTGCTATTTCCTTCCGAACCACAGGCAAGCACAAGTCATACCTCCTCCAGAGGCGTATATTCCAAAGATTTTTTACCATGACCAATAAACTACATTTCATATCAAAACCTTCTAAACACACAGATGACACCAGCGGCAGCCAGACACCCTGAGCTGTGGAGCACCGGCCAGCCGGCCAGGGCTTGCAGGTCGGTGCTCGGGGCCAGGTCCCAGAAACAAACTTCACAATACTACCTTCCCTTACTGAGTTACTCTCTCTCTTCTGTTGCATTAAAAAAAAAAAGTCTTCCCAGGGCGCCCGGGGGGCTCAGTTGGTCAAGTGACTAACTCTTGATTTTGGCTCACGTCACGATCTCAGAGTCCGAGGATCGAGCCCCATGTCCGGCTCCATGCTCCGTGCGGAATCTGCTGGAGGATTCTCACTCTCCCTCGCCCTCTGCCCCTCCCCCTGCTTGAATGCTGCTCTCTCTAAAATACATAAATAAATCTTTAAACACCAAACAAACAAACAAAAAAACACCTTTCCTGACTGTGTATCTACTTATGATCCTGCCAACTTAGAACTTCCATAAAATTTATGGCAACCGTCTGGCACTGAGTTTTTGCCACTGACCTGGGAACTGTGGATTATCGTTGTGGGTGTCTTGTGACCTCTATTTCTCCAGCGAGAACACATCGTGAGCTGCTTGCGGGTAAGAATTAGGCCTCGCGCTCCTTTGTAATCCCCTCAGCATTTAACACAGTGCTTGGCACATAACTGAAATTCAATAAATGTTTACTGAATCCTTCCTTGTTACAATGAATAGCTGTTGATGGACAGAAGTCTTGTATATTTTTGGTGTTCAAAAGGATTTCCTGATTCCATTCAAAGCCTAAAACTATGTTGGCATGGGTGGGGGCCCAGAGTCTGCTTCCTATTCCTCGCCCACAATGCCCTAGAAGACTCTCGGCGGCGGGGGGCGGGGGGGAAGAGGCAGCATAGGGCAAGAAAAACACTTTTCTGCTACTAAAGGAAAAAAGGCAGAATCGGGGAGCGCAACTTTGGCCATCGAAGAGCAATACTGAATCCTCACTGAGCTTCTGCCACCCCCAATCCTTAGTGTGCTCAGGACTTTACATGAAAGGTGGAGAGCGAGGATTTTTGCGGATGTCCCTACGTGGCTCAGAAGTCCGTAGGACCTGGAGAGCCCAGCAACACCCAGGGCGCAGGAGTCAGGGCACATCCCTCGGGAAACCAATCAGACCAACTGCCGTGCAGACCAGATAAGGATGCAGGGGCTGCCGGCAGGCCAGCAGTGAGCACCGAAGGGCGCGCTGGAGGAAGGCTATTAATCAGGAGCTAACTATGAGTCAGAGGAAAAAGGGCTATGAGTCTGGTCTCTGGGGAATGACTCTCAAAAATCCAATTTGACTAACTTGTACACTGTCCGTGAATCACCACACGACTCATGTCCCAGGCCTCTGTACGCGAAGCTTTCTGATCTAGCCCGTGGCAGGCTAGCCCGCAGACTCCTTCTGTGTGCTCCCCTCTGTCCGCAGTCCTCTCTGGCCACCTGCACAGCCCCCCGGAGCCATCACAAGCAGGCAGGAAGAAAGGGCTACCGGTTCAGTCAACCAAACCACTCGAGACCACTGGGACCATCTGTAGGGTCGACGAGACACTTCCTGAGCACCCAGTGTGAGCGGGACACGGCACTAGGTAATGGGGGCAGCGGTGACCAAGCGGAGGCCCTCTCTGGAAAGCACAGTCTAGCAGGACAAACCGTAACCAAATAATTAGATGAACTCACTAATGATGGGTGGCTGGTCAAAGGAGTGTGTATAACAAAGAACACCCGCTCTGCCCCGCAGCTAGGGAAGTCCAGCAGGAGACGCGAGGGTGAGCGAGTGGAGGACAGAGGGTGAGCGCCTCGGGGAAGGCCCAGAGACGCCGCAGCAACCGGCCGCAGCAACCGGCCGGGGGCGACAGAAGTGAAATGAACTGAGGACTTACGTGGCACTGCAGGAAGCGGGAGAGGTAGGCAGAAGCCAGCCACTGTAGGGCCCTGTGAGTCAGTGAAGGATTTGGGAATTTATCCGAAAAGCAATGATGCGTATTAGGCCAGGGAGTTCTATAATCTAATTTAAAAAATTAAAATATAAAATAAAAACACCACTTTGGCTCCAGAGCGAGTAGTGGAGGTGGCAAGGCAGAATACAGGAGCAGCCCCGGGAAGAGGCTCCTGGGGCACGTGGAGTCGGGGGTGCCCTTGGCTTGGCTCGGCTGCTGGCAGGAGAGGAGGAGGGCAGACACCCCGAGAACTCAGCAGACAGACTGGGAACTGGGAGGCGGCGGGGGCTGCAGCCCAGTCCCCAGCGGCTCACAGATTTGTCCTTCTCACAGATTTGTAAAGGGCTTGCGTGATTTGATCTCATTTCTTCTCAAGGCCCACTTTTCCCCTTCACAAAAGAAATCCACTCTAGTCCCCCCACTGTCCCTTAAAACTGAAGTGCAGTCCTGACATCTTGAATCGTGTTTCTCCCCCAGTCTGAACGCCCAGGCCCGTCCCCCTCCACATCTTACTCATCTCCCAAGGTCCGGTCAGAACCCCGCTGCCGTCACCGAGGCCTCCCAGCCTCTGCAGACGAGCCCCCGTCACACGCGGTGGCGCAGGATCATACGCCCCTCTCTCTCGCCCAACGCAGGCATGTTTCCCCCAAATGGGTGGCTCGGTTCTCAAGGGCAGGGCCGAGCCTTTTGCTTTTCTGGCGGCTCAGCCCAGGGCCCAACCACAAACGCGCCCACGAAGCCCTGAGAGGTGGCCTGGATGAGAAGTCCGAGGCCATGGCGCTCACCGAGGCTGCTGTCACCTGGCTCGTGCAGACGACCAGGAGGAGGAGCCGAGGAACTATCCGCAGTCTGGCCTGCAGGCCATCTTTAAAAAAGACCCAGCGGCAGCTGTGATGTCGGCCCCGGGAGCCGGGGCAGCGACATCAGCTCACCGCACTGGCAGCGGCGGCCGGAGAGGGACGATCCGGGCCGCGGGGGCACAGCCGCCAGCAGGCAGCACGGCACCGGGGTCTGGCCTGCTTTCGGGGCTTCTCAGCCACTGCAGCCTTTTGAACCTAAGAACAGCAACTCCGGGGCAACTGAGTACTTTTACCGAAACCCACCCATTCCATCTCCTTTACCAACTCCTGCAGGACTCGAAACGGGAGGACTGCAGGGGCCCCTCTCCAGACAAAAGGACAGAAGAAATGTCAAACAGGGTCACAGGAGTGACGGTCACAACAGCACGCACAGCAAACTCTGTCACCAGCAAGACAGGGCTCTACCCCGCTTCCGTGGGAAGGGCAGTGATCCCGCTCAACTGAAGCCATGTTTCTTGTCCGGATCTACTGACGGAACCTAGATCCCTGTTACACGAAAAGGTGTAGCGTCAAATATACCTTCACTCCCTCCTAGTTCGAAGGAGACTAGCGAATCTAACGCAAAACAAAGAAATGTGTATTTGGCCTTTAACCATTGCAGACGTTAATCTAAGACCTTAGCTGTCCTCTGAGACAAAACGTTTCTAAAAGCCCGTAGCGCTTTACTAACACACTGTACCTAACAGTACATGCTTAATAAACGGTATCTTCTATCATCATTCAGAACTACCCTTTAGCACAGAACAGAGGAGTTAGACTTCTATGGGATGATCACCCCGGCTAAAATAATGTTTTAAAAATTTTATCAACAGGGTCTCTCAAATAAATAAATTTAAAAATCTAAAAAAAAAATTTTATCAACGGGATATTTTTATACATTGCTTCATTCCATAAAATGTGAAGCAAGAATAGGACTCTGAAATCCACAAAGAGCCCGAGAAAGAGCCACCACAAACAGAGACTTCAGTCCAGCCTCTGATGAAATGCCGCAGGACTCTGGAATTACTGCCGACACGGCCTTGGGTACGTGGGGGAGCGAGAGCTTGGGGGAGTCACTCGGGGCTCGGGGCTCGGTTCTTTGCCTCGTCTGGGAGCGGAAGGGCTGCAGTCTGCGATTCCAGCTGTTTTGCTGAGGGCTGGTTGTCCTGTGTCTCATCACAGGACAGAAATGAGTGCTGCAGAGTTAAACTGTGGGTCCCTCTTGCTTTTACTCAGAGTCACAGCAGTGAGGAAAGAGAAGGAAATAACCGCATTTCTCATCTGTAGGTTGACCTTTATTTCCACGAACAGCCCATCTATTCTCTTTTCTCTACGTTAGCAAGAAATTAAAGTCCAAGTTCAGTACCTTTCCTTTTCTCTTCTAGATTTACGTTCAGTCGGGCGCCCTCAGAAATACAACGGCCAAAGGCAGGTAGAGTAAAATGATGCACAGTGAACGAGGCCAAGAGACAAGATTATTTTCTAAAGAGAACGAGTTTTCTGAACATTACCAAGACCAAAGGAGTTGATCAGTTAAGCCAATGGTGGCAACTCTCTGTCTTCTAACCCCGAAGGATAACAGCTTTGAAGGGAAGACAGCTGACGGGCCCCACAGGCATCATCTAAGCCGATCCTCACAACCGGGACCCTCCGTTATGGACATTTTTGTGAAACAAACGTTTATGTCGCCCATTCCATCACTCCAACCGTTCAAATTCTTTAGCCTGGTTTTCACAGAGGGCTGGGGGAGCATACCTGCGTTTTAAAATTATTTAACAACGGATTTCAAAATTGAAAAAAAAAATGGAAAAGATGATTTTGTCATCACCTATCCAACAATGATGGTGGAGAACTTCCCCAAGGAATCCAAATTCATTCTTTCTTATTCAGATGAGGCTGCTACTGGTAACTAAACCCTTTAGGGCTCTGGGGGAAGAAGGATGCTATACTCTGGCTCTGGCTCGGCTTGATTCCTGGGAGACTTCCTAATGGCTAAACAGTCAATTCATATTCACCTTTACGAATTTATAGAGATTATCACAACCATTCTCAGTTTATATGGATTCACAGACTTGTGTTTTCCTACGAGTAGAGCTAGATCCCTAGAGCCATTAGCCTTTTATCAACATTCGGTATTTAAGGATCAAATAAAGATACACACTGTTTCATCACGTTATTTTTATTAGCTTTTAAAATCATGTTTAAAGCTACTTAAATAGATGGAAACATTTTCATATTAGATACTTTTCCCTTAATAGCTATGTTTGCTCTGAATGAATATACTTTGTATCTCATTTATTTCCAAACAATCTCAAGTTTTCGCTACATTTTCAGTTCCATCACTGTTCAATACAATCACTTATATTCTATACTAATAGAATGAATCACATGAAGTATAAATGGGACAAACCTACATGTAAGCTAATTTACATATCAAATATTTACTGAGAACTTAAGAAGTTCTGGGCCTTGTGGGGGAAGAGAAAGATGAAAGACACATAGTCCTCAGCTGGAGAAAGAGAATCCAGTAGGGGAGTTAGGCTAATAAATGAAAAACGATAATATAAGATTTAAATTAGATTTTAAAATAATAATGAAAGATAGTATATGACTACCAAATTAATCTTGGGAATACTGACTGGCTTAGAAGAGGGGAAAATTGGTCAGGCAAGGGTCCAGGTCCCAGGCCAAGGAGGCCTGCAGATGAGACCCCAGTACAGGCAGAGTTCACTGCAGACCAGGGTCCAAGTTTCGGGACTAGAAGCCTTGGTAAAATGGTCTCCCTGATAATCAGCTGCCCAAGTGGCTTAAGAGAACCCCTTTCACTTGGTAGAAACAAGTTTAAAGGATGTCTGAGTGGCTCAGTTGGCTAAGCGTCTCCCTTTGGCTTGGGTCATGATCCCAGAGTCCTGGGATGGAGCCCTGCATCGGGCTCCCTGCTCCGTGAGGAGACTGCTTCTCCCTCTCCCTCTGCCTGCCACTCCCCCTGCTTGTACTCCCTCTGTCAAATAAATAACTATATACAATCTTTAAAAAACAAAACAAAAAACAAGTCTAATAGGCTAGCCCCATCCCCAAACAGGACCTGTTCCATATGAAGGAATTAACCCATTCCAGGAGAGCTTCCTTCAGTAACCCTGCATTTCTTTATGTCCCTATATCTAGGTCCCATAGGCAGGTGTGGATCTCCGCTTGTTGGAGGGAAACAGCTCATTAAAACACTTCTTCTGGGCGCCTGGGTGGCTCAGTTGGTTGGGCAACTGCCTTCGGCTCAGGTCAGGTCATGATCTCGGAGTCCTGGGATTGAGTCCTGCATCGGGCTCCCAGCTCCACGGGGAACCTGCTTCTCCCTCTGACCCTCTCCCCTCTCATGCTCTCTCTCACTGTCTCTATCTCAAATAAATAAATAAAATCTTTAAAACAAACAAACAAAAAAAAAAAACCAAAAAACACCACTACTATCAGTTCCCTGGGGATGTCTTTTTCCCCTTCTCTGAAGTCATTTTTTCCCAGGCAAAGTGGCCCTGAGAATGGGAATGGCATTCAGGCCACAATTCTTTACTTCTGTATCTCATGACCATAAAAACCATCTCATAGCTGACACTTTCTTCCCAAATAATCTCAGAGTAGCTGACAGCTCTACACCGGTGGAGAAAGCGCCTCTAAGAAGCCACCGCACCTCCGTTACGAGGCCGACCGCCATCTCCAGCTGCTGCCGGCAATGGGGGCAGTTTGCGGTGGACACTGCCGCTTTCTACAGCCCCTGTGAGAAGCTCGTGAGCTCTTCCAGAGTCGTTTCCTGCCCCCACCAAATACTGAAGAAGCATCTGTCATTATGTCCTTCGAACCCACATCCCGGGAACATCCTGGGCGGCTGGACCTTGACGACGAAACGGGCCCGCGAGAACTGACGGCCGGCGCTCCCCTGGCAATCTCCTCCATTCAGGCCACTCTCCTGTCTACTCCCAGGAGCAGACTCGCTAACCCAGGGAACTTCCCGTCGGTCAGGGGCTTCTGCGGGGCCGGGAGGCTTTCAACCACCCAGAACCCTCTTAAGTATCGTAAGAGATCCGGCTGCTCGGAAACTCCCGGACAGGGCAATTCCATGTAGTCCCTGAAGCCACCTCCGAAACTAAAAGATACCCAGGACTCTGGGGCGGGGACCGGGATACGGTGCCATCAACACACGCAGCGTGGTTCTTGGTGCTGCCGGACGGACTCTCGTTCAGACCCAGGCAACCCTTCCTGTACGGCGTGGGAATGTCGGGGTGTTCGGACTCCGTGTGTCACTCCCCGTGTCACTCCACTGCCGGCCCGATCCAGCCGACCAGACTGAGAGCTTTCTCCTCCTTGCTCCTCCCGAACTGACACACGGCTGGCTGATAAGAACCTTCCCGGGGAATTAAAGAGTGCTCTTTGTTAAAGCGGGGAAAGAGTATCCAAGGCACTAAAACCCGTGCTAGAAACTCAGCATGAGCTCATTCCTCCTGGAGTGTCCCCACGGCCACACTGTCAAGCCAGAGCCCCGCACAGGGGAAGTGTCTCCAACAGGAGTGATGGGGGTACAGTCACTGTGCCGTGAGGCACATCTTGGTGGACCCTCTTTGAGGAAAACCCTGGTCCTATTAATAGCATGCCAAGGTAAAGTCCTCACAGTGCCTACCAGAAGCCCGAAAGGAGCTCCTAAACTCACCAAATCAGCTCAGGGAACTCAGTAAAAGTTGTATTCACCACAGCACACTCCCAGGAGAAGAGCGAGCCCGGTACTCTAACCCTCAGTCGCGGAACCCCGAAAGCTTCCGGGCACGCTGGCCCCCCAGGACGCTCACAGACGCACCAGGAGGCCTCACAGCGCGAGCAGAAGGTGTGGCGGCGGGCGGCCGGCAAGACACAGGAAACCGTGCCTGCGTTCTGAGACCTGAAGCAAAAGCTGGCGAGCGAGAACTGGAGGCTCAGAAATCTTATCTAAACCTTCACAGAGCTGAAGTGTTAACACACCAACAACTGATTAATCCGATTCTCTGAAAACTGAACCGTTTACACTTCTGACAATCAACTGCCAACGACACCAAGTTCACGGTACCGTCCTTGCAACAAAAGACGGAGGTGTGAAATGATACTATCTACCATATTTTGTTTTCTTAGAACCCATTTTTAAAAGCCCTCTCGCCTTCCACGGTGGCAGGGTCGGCGGGACGTGGCAGCCTGGCGGTAGGCTGTGCGCGCGGCGCGCACCGTCCCACAGTTCTCCCCACCGCGGGCCGCGTCAGTGGAAGGGCTCGAGGGACGTCGGCAAAACAGGCGAAGCCAAGGATGAGCTCCGCTGCGGAATTCAATGAAATGGAACTGGCCCATAAAATAGTTCCTCCCGGGTACTTAAGAAAATCCTGTGCTTACTGTTTGCAAACTGAGACCTTGTTCAGTTGTAAAAACAAAACGATAATCCACAATTAAAGGAGTTTTTAAACTGTCTCCCTGATTACTAGAAGGAGAGTTCATACACATTCCCCCCTCATTGCTCATAGTATGTCCGAGAACGGCGAGCTCATCTGCTGGAGTCCTTGGGACTGTTTGATAAGAGCGCGACACTGTGACGTCGGTCTGGTTCTTGCCACGGGGGCGGGACAGCAAGAGCAGGAGCTGAGAGGCAGAGCGCTTCGTGTTTGTAGGTCCCAGACGGACGGAAAACTCCGCGGCCAGAAGCAGCACACAGATCTACGTGACATTTCTAGCTAATAAATAAATACCAAGTGAAGAGGCATCTGCACGAAGTGACAGACGCACAGACTACTGTGGAAGAATGCGGGCACTGAAGTGAAATCCAACAGGAATGTCCGCCAGAAGCTGTAAATAAAGAGCTTCCCCGGGATGTCACAGCCGGGATGCCCTATTGTACTCGGAGCTCCCTGTGAGACTCTGCCTCCAGGGCGGGCTCCAGGAGATGCAAAGTTCCTTCAACTCTGCCACAGCCTTACCTGCAAGCAGGTGAACGGAGCTGAAGCTCTTCTCCAGTTTACCCAGAAGCACGGTGAGAAAACAGTCTGAAGACAGAGAGGCAACATCTTGGGAGCTCTGATCGTAAACTACCACCTTCTGGCTGCAATCGACATCAACCTGCGGTGCAGAGGTGAGGCCGTTAGGAAGGAAGCTGGAAAAACCATCCCAGAAGCCAGTAACTGCCCCCCAGCACTTTCAAGTAATAATCGGAATAAAAAGGACACACTGTCAGCTGACTGGCTAAACCTAGCATACAAACGGTTTAAATACTTGTAAAGATCAACTTTTAAAAGGCCAAACTGATGCTACTTCTGTGTAGATATGCTCAAATCTCCTTGGTTTAAAAATCCTTAAACGCTGTAAAAGGCTAAAAGTCATAAAACAAAATAATATGCAAAATAAATAATCCTTCAATTAAAGAAACATTTTAAAAGGTTTCTACATAACAAATCAACTGTTTAGTAAAATTAAAACATGAACTCATTTTTATTTCTGAAGAAAAGAAATAGCTTTACCTACCACAAGGATGACATTTTGGAATCCCAGAAATAACCTTCCTCAAAGATAAGTTACATCCCTAAATCCTAAACAATGGCACCTTCCCTCCCCACAAATAAACAGCACTTCTAATATAATTAGTTTCCATTTTCTTCCCAAGGCGCTGGACAAGAATGATTTCCTTTCAGCAAATTTGTAGATAACAAATAATATATTTAGTAATTATTGATACATGTACTATAAATCATATATTAAGTTACTAATTAATATCATGTTATCAACTAGTACTATTTATTAGCGTTTAAATTTTTTTTTTTAAGTTTAGCAAACCATTAATAGGAAAACATAGCACTTGGACCAAATTAAAACAAACCGTCCTTTCTGCACAGTTTAGAAATATTCTTAAATGTGACAGTGTGGTTCGTAAGCTACTTTGAGGTATCCCTAAGGGACCAGTTTACAAAGCAACCCAAACTTCCTCAAATTACTTTTTCCCCTTAGAAGCAAGACTTTGTTTTAAAATTATTCCTCATTCAGGGTGCCTGTTTTAAAAAGGGGAAAAGAAAGCATTTACCTTGTGTTTCGCTGAATGCTGGATGAGCTCTGTAATTAACACTTTGTCCTGTTGCAACCTTCGCTTCATAAGCTTGGAGCAGTTGATATTAATGGCCTCCAAAATGTGGGAGGTATTGTACTCCACAAATGGCCGGCTATCAATTAGCAGCACTTTCTCCGTTCCACTTTCCAGCAGAGCCACCAACCTCTCAGTAACAATTTGAGTTCCAATCATCTCATGGGCCATGACAACAATAAGTCTGCTCTTCCCACCTCCTCCTTTAATTTGCCACGATGACGTAAGGGTGTCGCGCTCAGAGGCTCGGCCCCTGCCCCGTGCCGCCCGCGTAAGAGGTCAGCCTGGCGGTGACTGGCAAAAGGAGAGTTAAACCCATTTTCAGCAAGAGCCCTCCAAGTGAATGCCCCTTTTTCTTTCCCCGTTGATGTGCTCTTGCAAAGGACTCTCCACAAAGCAGCCCCTCACATCTGATTCATAAAGAGATGACTGGAATAACCATCCACAACAAAAGATGCTCTGGGGCGGCCAGCGCATTACATCATTCTTTACCTTTGCTCCTCGCTCCGAGAGCTTTACACTGGACTGAAAATCCTGCATGAGGAGAGAAAGACAGAAAACAAAACACGGGGTCAAAAAAAAGAGAAAGAGCATCAGATTAGCGAGAGCGCATGATTCATAATATTTACCCCATTAATCTAATTCCATACTGGATGCACTGTTTCGCTTGAACAAACAAAAAGAACAAACAGGCGCGGCTTCAGAAAACCTACTGATGATAATCCACTTTTACGTCAAAACATAAAAACTCAAAGACGACAAAAGACGACGTAGGCATGAATTATAGTGACCTGGGGCCCAGAACTACATGCTTGCAGCATGAGATGGAAAGAGCTATAAAAAGCTGCTTGAAGTAACAGTGTTTCCAAAGGGGTTTCCTCCATTTTATTAGCTTATTTCTTGAAAAGAGCACAAAGACAGTCTGCAACCAGGTAAGCAAGCCCACAGTATCAGGACAAAAAAATCCCCTGGGAGGGCTTGAGAAAGGCATGTGAACACACACACACCCCGGGGCGCCACGGCAGCCCCTGCAGACGGCCCTTAGGAAAACTTTCCTTACGTTTCAGTCGCCTTTTAAGGAGGAGGAGGAACAAATATGGCTGATACTCCTGTCACGCCAACTGCTGGGCTCACTGCTGGGGGCCCGTGACGTCCCCAGCAGCTCCAAGCACGGCCGTCTCCCAGCCACGGCCCCCATCAGTACGTCTCCCCGGCTCCCTGGCCCTTCAGAGGCTTACCCCTCATCTCCTTGCGCCTCATTCTCCAGAGAATCACTGGTTCCCGGCCTCGGAAAGTCTCCCGGGTCCACCGGGGACGCTAGGCCAGCAACCGTCCACCAAACGTGCAGAACCCTCAGCCCCGACCCCGTGCCGAACTCCTATCACCCACCGCCTGCTAACGGACGCTGTGGGAGCTTTGCGCCCAGAGCCTGGATCTCCCGCTGACCTGCAATACTGTCGGATTCCCAGCTCCGGCCACCTCTGCTCCCAAGGCACTCTCTACTGCCCCGCACCAGATGCCCACTGCGGGCACTCACCTTCCACAAGGTAAACTGTGCGATGCCAGAGGTTTTATCTCCTATCTCCATAGTGCTTGGCAGAGAAGATACTCAATTCACGCTGTTGTAAGTAAAACCCTCCACAAATGACTTAAGATACTGAATAAATATCTAGTTAGCGGATTTCCAGTCCGGATGGGAAAACCCCGAGACATCACTGGATGCGGTCCCCCCAATTTCAGACTTACAGATGAGAAGCTGACGCAGGGAGGGGGGAGGACACCACGAGGAGTGGCCGTGCCAGTTACTTGTTACTTAACTCTGGAAAATCATGTAACGTCTCCGGCCCACGTGCCGCTCACCTATAAAATGTAGCTACAATATAGGCCTTATCTCCTCACAAAGTCTGTTTGGAGGACAAAATGATCGAAGTCATCTGAAGGCAGTAAAAACGCAACTACTTATGTAGAGAAAGGAGGGAAACCGCTCTACTAAAGATCCCAATGCTGGCCAGAGAGGCCTTGCATCCGGAATCTAAAAGACCTCGTTCAGCAGATAAACACAGGGGCGATCCCGCCGTCCCGTGTGATCCAGCCTCACCCAAACCGTGCCCCCGGCCCCCCGCCAGAGCCAGCCGCACGCAGAGTCAGACGGCCCCTGAGAAATCCTCTCTTCCGCCCCACACCTTACAAATCAGCTCCACAGAACACAGTGCTTGGTCGTTTCTTCTCTTCATTGTATTAATGTATTTTTAGTATAGCTTACTGGCAACAAGGTACAAAAATCATCTCTATCTTCAACTGAAGAAACTAGAACAGAGAATCTGTACAGTGAATCAACGAAGACACTTTGGCAAAGCGCCCACCGAGGATCCAGCTTCGAATCGAGTCCCGACGGCTCAGTGACATAGTTCACAGCAGTGTGAGGTCCGGTACTCAGATTGTCTGATTCCCGAACCAGGGCTCCCACTACTGGGTCACCCTGTTTTCCCTAAGTACCTGTTCCCATCATGAAACTGGACTGAGGAAGAATGGCCCGACTTGTCCATGAGGGTGCCCTGGTGGCACAGAAAGCGGAAATCTGAGAACAGGAGCAAGTCGATTCTAACAATGGCACTGGGTGTCAGAGTCTGATTGGCTCCTCTTGATGATAAAATCCGGATGGGACAAAGCAGTTATCTGGGTTAGCAGATCCAGGGACAAAGGGAGGGAGAAGACAGCAAACATCCCAAAGTTAAATTGGAAAGTTCTCATCTTTGCTTCCCTTCAGCCAAATCTCCTAAGCCCAAATCGCCGAAACCAAGGATAGGCTGCAGCAAACAGTTCTACTGGGCAGAAAATGGCCATCCTTACCCAGAGAGCCAGAGCCAGGCCTTCCACATACAAAAAGACCCTTCCCCTGACCAAGAAAAGGTCTGGGCGAGGTGACCCTAATATGAGGATGTAACTCAAGCAAAGCACTGGATGTGAGAGGAGGATCCAGTTACACCCTCTCATGTCCTACTGAGGCCAGCAGAGCCCTCCTGTTATACCTTTATGCCCAAGCCCTGATGTTGTGTGGTCCCAAACAGATTATATGAGGGGCAGAGCCCTGCCAAGGGGGCGAAGGGGAGAGGGGAACAACAGCCTTAAACCTTATTTGTTTACAGCTACAGAATTTTGGTTAAGTCCTCATCCTAGGCTACAACTCTAATTTAGAAATTTCTGGGCATTCACTGCTCATTCTGAAGAATGTCAATACCTTGAGATCAGGAACATATCTGTGACAGTTTTGTTTTTGAAAACTTTTGCATCAAGTAGGATTTAAAAGATGACAAGAGAACATTCGATTGTTGGCAAAGCCACGAAGCCAATCTTACCCAAAATTTCTACAAGAAATCAAAAGGAATAAACATTCTTAGATTAAACTGTAAGGGCCCAAATGCATATTACAAAATCCAGGGCAGACCAGCTTTACTATTTACTGATTTACTTAAATGATTTTTAAAGTTTTAACTATTTTCTTTCCTTTTCTCTTTTTGAGATTTTATTTTTTTTAAGTAACCTCCATATCCAAAGTGGGGCTCAAACTCATCACCCCGAGATCAAGAGTCACACACTCCAAGGGTGCCTGGGTGGCTCGGTCATTAAGCATCTGCCTTCGGCTCAGGTCATGATGCCAGAATCCTGGGATCAAGTCCCGCATCGGGCTCCCTGCTCGGTGGGAAGCCTGCTTCTCCCTCTCCCACTCCCCCTGCTTGCGTTTCCTCTCTTGCTGTATCTCTCTCTCTCTGTCAAATAAATAAATAAAATCTTAAAAAAAAAAAAAAAAAAGAATCCCACATTCTACTGACTGAGCCAGCTAGGAGCCCCCTTTCTTTCCATTTTTGATAACATATTAACGAATTAAAAAGGTGTAAAATGTATACATACCATGAATATGTACAGTTTATTGTATGTTTGTTGCACTTCAACAAAGCTATTAAAAATTGCCACAATACTGAAACTCCAACAAATACATTAAGTAAAAAACAAGAAAACACTGAAAATCCTTCTCCTGCCCTGGTCCCATCTGCCAGGTCCTCTGCCTACCTTGTACTGGAAACCATGGTGAATAGTTTCTTCTGATTTTGTCCAAAGATTTTTCTTTTTTAATGAATACAGAACAAGATACAAATCCGTAGTCTTTCCCCTTTCCCCCTCTGTTCAAATGGTTACACAGTATACACACTTACTGTGCCTCCTGCTCTTTTCATTCATTTAAAACCCTACAATGAGATTTTTTCCCATCGCCCTCTTGACTGCCTGGGGGCCACGGGGAGGAAGGAGCCCTGGCCCTCCCCACGCCCTCTGCCCACCGACGCCCAGGAGATGGGGCAGGTGGCCGGAGCAGCCGCGAGACTCCTCTGAGATTGACAGGGTGCCCCAGTCTCCCATCAAGGAGATCCGGGTGGCAGTAGGCTCTTCAGAAGACAACTAAAGAACTCTCCTCTATGCATAAAGTTTTCTCTTTCTCGAAAAAGAAGTCAAGAAACCAGTATTTTTCAGAGCAAAGACTAGTAACCTTAACCAGGGCCACTAAGCAAATATTTGCAAAGATTCCCACTTTCAGAAATGAACGTTTTAAAAAACTATTTATGAAGGGAAAGAGATAAACTGTGGAAACATTTTAGTAAAAAAAAAAAATGACTATACAGGTCAGTGAACAAAATGGGCAAATCCCCTTAAGAAATGTCAATTTTGGTATATTTTACATTTTACCAAACAAGTTCTTTTATATTTTAAAATTTAATATTCACAAATTATAGGAGAATATTCCCTTTTAATATACAATTTTTAAGTTGATGTGTAATTTATTTCATATTGTAGATTTCATTTGGTTTCCTATGGAAATTTATCTATGATTTTATCATGGAAATCAGTGGAGTTTTATTTACTGAAAGTCACTCTACTCTGCACAGTATCAATGAAATGAAGTATACCACTGAATTAGCTATGTCAGAGGACCTTAAGCCGAAGACTACTTTAATGATAAGATGAGCGAGTGGAATCTGTTTTCATTAAAAGAACAATGTACAGTCTGACTGTACAAAAACCAGTAATCGCCTCTAAAGTAATAAGCTGTAAGGAAACATTTTTTTCTTCTGATTTTCTTCCCTACTCGTAACATAGCCTTAAAGCTAGTGCCCAAATGGAACATTTTTTAAGGTTTAAGGTTGTTTTTATTTATTTTTTATTTTTTTTAAAGATTTTATTTATTTATTTGACACATAGAGAGATCACAAGTAGGCAGAGAAAGAGGGAGAAGCAGGCTCCCCACTGAGCAGAGAGCCCGATGTGGGGCTCGATCCCAGGACCCTGAGATCATGACCTGAGCCAAAGGCAGAGGTTACCCACTGAGCCACCCAGGTGCCCCTAAGGTTGTTTTTCAACGATTCCATTGAGCATCTCCTTCTTGTTCTCAGAGGAGGTGTTACTTTTTTCAACTGTCCAGGCAAGATCCTGGCTTCCAGGTCGGTCACACCAACACTTGGTGTATCCCGCCACAGAGAAGGTGAGAACCTTCCCCCACGCAAGTTCCCCCATCTCCCTGCCCACGGGTTATTTCCTGCCAACAGCGACAGCTCATCTGACGCCAGGCCCCGCGGCCAGGGCTGCAGCGGGCGGGTAAGGGACGCCTGCTGGCCTGACAGGTGGGACCCTGGCCATGCAGCGGCTACCTCTCAGAGAGGCACACTGCCATCCTCAATGCTTCCCTCACAAAGAAATTCTCAGAAGGAAAGGATCCTACGGCTATGGGGCGCTTATACCGCCTGCACAGCAAGGACAGGGCCTGAGCTTTATTTGGTTGGGCTTGAGCTCAAGTTCAAATTCTCAGAGAATTTATGGATAGGACATAATCAGGTAAGAAGTTTGCTTTTATTAAACTACAAGCCAGTCTTAAAAATTTTTTCTCCTCCCATAAAACTAAAGAACTAGGCAACAAGATACACTCAACAGCCTTTCAGCAGAGCCTTAAACACAGATTTCCAATAAGAGAAAACTGACCAGATCGAAAGGGAAAAAAGCAGGCTATCATGTCCGGAAACAAGCAAGAACATCTTCGACTCTGACTGTGTATACTGATTAAAGCAACTCTGCCTCATACGCTGTGGATAAACCCTAACAAAAATTCTGAAGTCTGATATTTGGTAAAATACACTCAATAAAAACAAACAAACAAAACAAAAAATACCCTCACCAAAGCCAAGAAGACCGTATGAGTTTAATGTATTTTCAGTTGCCTATTAACGTCTGGACCCTATTTCCTCACCTGAACAGAAGACACATAATGACAAGTGGCGGCGACAGTGGGATAGGCTACTTGAAGCCCGAGTCTCTAGACAGTACTGGACGCATGGACAGCGCTGGGTAGCACCGTAACATCCAGCCCTCTCTCACCAACCGAGAGCACTGTTGAGAGAGTCTGCTCCCATCGGAGGCTTCCTACAGGACCCACCGATAAAGGCTGGAGGAGCAGCCATGCTTCAGAGACTACATATACTGTCTTTGCTCTAGACACCGGCCAGCCCAGGTAGAGTCCGGGTCAGAGAGAAGGCTTCGCCAACTTTCTGTCAGGAAGAGCACCGCGCTCTTGGTGTCGGCTCAGCTGGGGCCTTCCTAGCACTGCTTCCTGTTTATGCTCGCCTGTCTGTCTCACTAGCTCCCCTCCCCTGATCCACCCGCGTTCCCTCCCCTCCCCCTCCTTCCACCACCCCGAGTGCCTACTGCAGACATACTCCTTGCACCCATGGCTCCCTGACTTACCCCTCTAACACGCAATGCTTTCTCCAGGCACCTTAGTCCAACTAAGGACGCCACGCATATCCAGTTTCTCTGTGAGTGTACAGTGTCCGTGTCTTCTTAGCAAAATGGGATCTTGTGAAACACATCATTCTTCTTACTAAATATACAGTGAACAGGATTAACCACGCAGAAAGTGGCTGCATAGTGTGGGAATTCACTACTTTATTAACTCAATTCCCTAACAACAATAACAAAAACAACAACAAATCAACTTCGTACAGGTGGACACGTAGGTCGTGGGGTATTTTTTGCAACTTGGCTCGTTGTTGAATGAGCTTCGACTCGCTTTCACAGCCCTGCTCTATTCTAGAACCAGGAAGATAAACACTTGATTTCCCAGACATCCTTACAGGTCAGGTGATCATATCATTTGGTTCTGGCCAATGAGACCGAAATGGAAGAGGCTGGTAACATCGTCTGGGCTTCCTGCTCTCCACGCCGCACGCCCGGTGCGGTAGATAGTGTTGCAGGCAGAGCTGGAGGAGGAGCCCGATTCCCTCCCCGCACCCCGTGCCATGGGTTCCCCACTGCTTGACTGCTCCTGGCAAGAGATAAATTATTTAAACCATCTACAAAACAAACCAGAAGTGCCTCTGGATACTCACTCTATCATTTCTCTAAGATAGATTCCCAGAAGTAGTACTGCTGGGCCAAAGAGTATGTGTTTTCAATGCTTTTGAAAGGTTCTATCAAATGACACTCTCACCATCCCTAATAGGAGCATACCCTCTTCCCCACCCTGCTAACTGTGGACATGATCACTTTTTAAAAAGAAGCACAGCCTCCTGGAGCTATGACTGATGTATTTAATATGCACAGTTTGATGAGTTTGGACATATGAACACCTGTGAAACCATCACCAACCACAGTAATAAAGACATCCACCAAAAAAAAAAAAAAAAAAGGAGACGGGCCTGGTGGTCTTAAGGGAATGGGAACGGAAGGACCCTTGGATGAAGTCTGTGGGTAAGAGGAAAAGTGGCCGGGGGTGGGTGTAAACCGAGAGTCAAGAGACAATGTTTTGGAAAGGTATTTGCAATAAAGGTGGGCTGGAAGCAGGGGAGGAAAGACTCAGACCAAACCAAACCGAGGTCAGATGGGGACTAACGCGTACGTCCTGGTTTCCTTGGGCACCTGTCAGGCCTACTCTAACTCATTCACTCAACTAACAAATGTTGTTGGCACCTGCGCAGCGCTAGCCACGGCCGGGGAAGCGCAGCGAAAGTGAGCCAGGTGCGGACTCCTGGTCTCCGGAGCTTCTAATTCAGCGACCAGCAACCGGTGACACAGGCTGTCGGACAGATGGTGGCGAGCGCTACGGAGCAAAAAACGACGCAGGGAAGGAAGACGAGAGCTGCGGGGGGTAGCTGCAATTTTAAACAGGGTAGTCAGAGACGCTGGTTAAGTACAAACCAAGGGAGGGGAGAGTGAGCTATGCAGACAGCAGCAAGCCTGCGGCTTCTACATCAGAGGCCTGAGGCCAGCGAAAACAGCGCTGGCCACGGTAAGCGGGACCGGGCGAGCACTAACGGAGGACATGACAGGTGCTCCGTCCTCCTTCAGAATGGCAGATCTCTCTCTCTCGGAAATGAAGCATTTCCAGACACTCAGACATTTAACTTCAGGGTGAAATACACACACACAAATTCAGTACAGTTTGTTCTTAAAGCGACAAAGGGAAAAGCTGAGGTTCCTATATTAGTGCATTCCTTGGCAAATGAATAAAAAGAACGTTTCATATGAAAACACTGTTATAATGAAAGACTACTATTAATATCAATTTAATAAAATTCTTCCAACTCCACGAATGGGTTGGACCTAATAATGGAATCTTGGTTTGATAGCACAGAATGCAGAAGGCAGCACGTGTAGCAGAGAATGTAGTCGAATGTCAAAGACGGTTAAACAAAACATGTGCCTGAACACATCTGAACAAGAACGGAGCAGCTGAAAGGATCTTCAAATTAAAAAATGTTCAAATATGTTCCAGTAGTTCTCCCTGTCAGAAGGTGTATCAAAGACCTACTATGAGGAACTCTAAGTTAGATGACTGGACTCAAGAATCTGGTAACACGTCCGCAATAGCCAAACTATGGAAAGAACCTAGATGTCCATCAACAAATGAATGGATAAAGAAGATGTGGTACATATATACTATGCAGCCATCAAGAGAAACGAAATCTTGTCATTTGCAACGACGTGGATGGAACTAGAGGGTATTACGCTAAGTGAAATAACTCAGAGAAAGACAATTATCACATGATCTCTCTGATATGAAGAACTTGAGAGGCAGGGCAGGGGGTTATGTGGGGGTGGGGGAGGGAAATGAAACAAGATGGGATCAGGAAGGAGACAAACCATAAGAGACTCCTAAACTCACGAAACAAACTGAGGGTGACTGGGGAGTAAGGGGAGTAGGGATACGGTGGCTGGGGTATGGACATTGGGGAGGGTATATGCCATGGTGAGTGCTGTGAAATGTGTAAGCCTGATGATTCACAGACATGTACCCTGGGGCAAATAATACATTATATGTTAATAAAAATAAAAATAAAAAGAAGCCAGTAACACTAATGTAAGCTCATAACCTTCATCCATGCACCACTTTTAGCCCACTCCACCCCCAATACAACAAAATTCCACTACACGAAAGATAAGCAGTACTTTCCTGACAAAGAGTGAAATTACTAATGATATTATGACCAAGGGAGATATGTGGACAATTTGGAACACAGTTTAGGCGAAGAGAGGATATAATTTAATTTTTCCAAAGAAGATCAGAAGGTTGTAGGAACAATGGAGAACAATTAGAAACCATCAACACCAAACCTTCCATCACTCCCACCTGAGCCCAAGTTTGTAAAATATTCTGGAATGTTACCTACTTCAAATCTCTTCATACTAAAATAAGTAAAACCAGAATGCCAAACTATATTCTCCCAAAGATAATTTCAAAACAGCTTATAAGGATGTCTTCCACGTGACTTCCGAGAAACTGCTTCACCTTTCAGTTAAAAGACACAGAAGAAATACTGGGAAAAGCCTTCCTGTGCAACAGAAGAGGACTAAGTAACTTATAAATTATAATAAATCCTGCAACACAGTAGCATGCAGCATTTTTATGTTTTTAAAGATTTTATTTATTTATTTGACAGAGAGAAAGCACAAGAAGGCAGAGAGGCAGGCAGAGAGGGAGGGGGAAGCAGGCTTCCCGCCAAGCAGAGAGCCTGATGTGGGGCCCGATCCCAGGACCCTGAGATTATGACCTGAGCTGAAGGCAGAGGCTTTAACCCACTGAGCCACCCAGGCGCCCCATCCATGCAGCATTTTTAAATCACAGTGTAGGAGTGTACCTCTTGACAGTAGAAGATGGTCATGATCCATGAAGAGAATAAAATCAAGTATAAAACAGAATTGGTAAAGTAGAACCTCTAATAGCTACACACATACATGCACGTAGGAGGGGTACATTCAAAATGTCACAATGGTTTTGGTGGGTAATTCAAGGTAATATTTATTATATTTTTTTCCACAATCTTGGTAAGTACCAAAAAGTCTCAGAGAAAGGACAGGACACAGACTCAGAGCCACTAACGCAGCCACACAGCAGTCCCGCACATCGCTCCTCAGGACGGCTAAGAAAAGTGTGGGCTGGCACAAGGCAAAAAGATGACCAAATACAATACAGGAAAACTGAAGTTTACCCCCAAGGTAAAAGTTACACTTCTGCTTCACAAAGTAACTTACAAAGAACTACTTTCAATAACAATAATGTTGGGGGAGGGAGACAGGAAAAATTAAATTTTAAATCATACACTTAGGACTATAAACCTGGACTTTTGGTAGGTTAGTAGGGGTATGACTCTTACTACAAGGTTTCTCCTGTACACCAAGAATTTATAGCTAGTCTTCTTCTTAAAATTAATATATTCCTTAACACTCTTAAAATGTATTTCAATTTATAAAGTTTCCAAAATAAACCTGCTTGAAGCGTCAGCGATGAAACCCAGGCTGACTCTCACTGCTCTCGCTGGAGAAGCACAAATTCCTTTAACCAAGACGTGCAGCAGCCCCGTCACTATTCTGAGCTCCTCAACAGACTCCCGCAACAAGACCTGAACGCATTCCAGGCGTGGCCTTCAAGCCTGGACCACACTTGCTTCCAAGGCCCTGAGGCTAAAAATAACTGCGGGGCCTCGCGCTCGGGCGCAGCCAGGCCTGGGGCGGCTGCCGGCCCCTTGCTCAGCTCCATTACCAGCAAAAGCAGGGCTCCGTAACTACAGCCGCAAAAAACCTCCGCGACACGCTTCCTTCACTCTGCGCCAACCACCCCCATCCGAGGCCTGCTCGTTTTCTTTGCCCCTTGACGCCAAAAGCAAATCTGGGAATTTAGAAGCAAGTAAGGTTTTGTGATGTATTGTTTTTAAAAACCACCGCCACCACCATGGACCAGAAGACTCAGGAAAGGGTCCAGGAGACCTTGTTCCTACCTTCAGCTCCTCTAAAAAGACACTAACAGGTCCCAGCAAGAGTCACTTGACATTCCCACGCCTGTGGTGTCCCCACCTGCGAAGGACGGACTCCTGTCACCCCATAACATTTAAGGACCACTTCACTGAAGACATGACGGTGTCACGGTCAAGGGGCCGCGGTGAGGCACCTCCCTGGGACAGCGCCCCAGCAGTGGTTTGATCCTTAAGCCATCATGTTAAGGAGTTATAGCTTATGTCCCCCAACACACAAATCCAAATGGGTACCGCCGGGGCAAGGGGGCCCCAAACAGCAGGGCAACTGTTCCAGATCATTTCTTTTGTGGTGAGGGATTTCCAAGGTTTGCTCCAAGACAGTGACTTCCCCTTCTCCGCCAGCCCCACGGCGCGCAGGAGCCCCCTCTGGGGCTGGTGACTCTACCAGGGGCACAGGAAGACGGGGCAGCAGCCCTGCTCACTCCGGGCTCCTGGGCTAATTCGAGTCACCACATCTGTCCTCACACTTCCCCCTCTGGGGCCCGGGGAGCTAATGATATCAGGAAGCCGCAGCACAGGGCAAAATGGGTGGCAAGACCAGGACCTGGGCGAAGAAGTCTCAGCGCCACAGGACAGCCAGGGGACGGAGCAGCCGTGGTAAGAATCCATCCCGCCTGTCCTCATCCTAGAGTTACTTTGTCCCTTCTGTCTTTTTCACCGTCTATCTTTTCCCCATGATTTGGCTCCATCCCAGCCTCTAACTGTAGTTTCCCTCCCTTATTTGTTGTTGGAGGGTCTGCCGTTCCCCTCCCCCCCCTTCATCTCCCCCTTCATGATGATAACCAAGCAGATAATCACGAATCCGCTCTCTGTTTTGGGGGAGAACTGCCAGGGCCCTCGATAAGGGCTTCTGTTATAAGGAGCATGGCCACTGCCCCAGACCGCTCCAGAGACTCAGGTGTGCAATCAACCTTGAATATCTTGTATTTGTCACTGTAAAATAAGAAGTTTTATTTCAGAGGCGAATGAGAAACGTTCTCCAGTTGAGTGTTTCACCCACGGCTATCCTGAGATGATTAACCTAGGATCCTCTGTTCTCACCAGCTCTCAAGTGCCCTTCTGCTGATGTTGATTCTACAGGTAAAACCCTCTCTGAACCTCAGCGGAAGACCCAAATCCTCAATATTTCCACACTAGATTGCTCAGAAAACGAACAAGAGCTGAACTGTCGTCTAGTGCTCAGACGGTACAGAAGAAAACAAGCTCTCCACGTGGGGACGAAGCAGTCCTCACCCAGAGTCTGACCGCCGCCTGTGTCTGCGGCGTCCCTGCACGGCCCTTCTCCCTGCACCACGGGCCTCGGGGGGCCGACCGGTTCCCTTCTCGGCTGAGCCCAAGCCCAATCCAAGGACCTTCCAAGAGAAGAAAAGGTAGAGTGGAAAACTAACCACAGGCCCCTATCTCAGCTCCCAGTTCTACTGGCTCATATTTTAAAGAAGATTTCTCAATTTGAATAGCAAAATAAGTAGTAATAGATTATAACCCACAGAATAAAATAAATACCCATGAGTCCAAAAACAAAACAAAACAAACAAAAAAAAAACAAATTTCCTGAAAACACTTGCTCAAGAATGAAAGTGTAAGAGGATGGTGTTCCTATTCACTATCGGGGTCTTTTTGTTTCTTTCTGAAGGTTATTCTGTCACCTTTTGGATGGCACCACATCGCGGTGTGACATCAGCCAGGTTCAGGAGTTCCACGTGCAGCAGGGAAGCAGGGGACACTTTCCTAGCGAAGCCTCAACTGCCCACTCTGAAAAATACCCGGGGCTGTGTTTAAGTTGAATTAACTTTGGTTTCTAAAACAATATGGAGCACTGTGGGGGAAAGAAAACAGAATGGATGGAAAGGCCCTGGTATTACTGGGCTGAAAAACGACATCTGTGCAAATATAAAGGGACAACGAGCCAGCAGGTGCACAGCAAGTCAAAGAAGAAGGATTTTGAAGGAAAACGGGAACGTGAACTGCCAGAGAGAAGAGGGAAGAAAATTCTAGATGAAGAATACACATGAGCCAAAGCAGAGGGATACCCACCGTGTGCAGATTTCCCTGGCGAGAGCACAGACTAGAACAGTGAGTAACAGGACTAGTTGGTGAACTGGAAGGGGCCAGCCGGTGTGGATTCCTGAACGTCTAAAGCCACCTAAGCCACTGCAAGCTTTCTGAACAGAACATGAGAGCACGGCTGGAAGAATTCCACCGGTAATTCTCTATGATCGAAATAAGGAGAAAATGAAAGCAAGGAGACTGACTAGTTATAACTTACACGGTTTTCATTGTCTAAGGACACGCTGTGCCTAGAGTGGGGGCTATAAAATCTGACAGGAAAGGAAAGAGCCAAGGAACTGGTGATGGTCTAAATCCAAGGCAGTACCCCTGGCACAAAATACACCCTTATTAAATAACTGACTTCCTGCCTGAAGCTGCCCATGAAAATGGCTGTTTAGACTACATTATCAAGTTATTCTACAATATAAACACGCAGGAATAGCTCAATACCGTATTCTGTCTCTGCTTCAAATGAACCAATATCAAGCAAAATGAGCAATATGTACAGGTTCAAGTTTTACTAGTTAGGTCATTGTTCATAAAACAGAAGAATTAGTCTTATTAAAAGGCCAAAATAGAGGCGCCTGGGCGGCTCAGTGGGTTAAAGCCTCTGCCTTCGGCTTAGGTCATGATCTCAGGGTCCTGGGATCAAGCCCCGCATCGGGCTCTCTGCTCAGCAGGGAGCCTGCTTCTCTCTCTATCTGCCTGCCTCTCTGCCTACCTGTGATCTCTCTCTGTCAAATAAATAAAATCTTAAAAAAAAAAAAAAGGCCAAAATAAGTAAAGCAGAATGCACACAGAGGTAGATGCTGAATGTTGGCATTCAGCCATTCATTCCTCCTACATGTTTTTCAGTAATTTCTAACATTTCCATTTTACACACACACACACCTATATAAAAGATATATATCTTTTGCAACAAAAAAAAATCTAAAGCATGTATATTTTAATCAGTAGTAACTCATGTCATGTTCATGCTATTCAGAGGAAGAAAGTATTTGAATCATTAATCAAAGTGGTTTTTTTTTTAAGATTTTATTTATTTGACAGAGAGAGACAGCGAGAGAGGACACACAAGCAGGGGGAGTGGGAGAGGGAGAAGCAGGCTCCCTGCCGAGCACTTGAGCCACCCAGGCGTCCCCAAGTAAGTTTTAATACAGAATCATGGGATTCATCCAAAAGTGACTTAGCAGTGTGCAAAAAAAAAAAAAAAAAAAATAGAGATTTTTTAAAAATTTAGGGGCGCCTGGGTGGCTCAGTTATTAAGTGTCTGCCTTTGGTTCAGGTCATGATCCCAGTGTCCTGGGATCGAGCCCCACATCGGGCTCCCTGCTCAGCAGGGAGCCTGCTTCTCCCTCTTCCACTCTCCTTGCTTGTGTTACCTCTCTCACTGTCTCTCTTCTGTCAAGTTAATAAATAAAATCTTTAAAAAAATTTTTTTAAAAATTACAGATCACTATGACAGTCCTGCTTCAAGGCATGAAGCATTCATATGTATTCCCTACAAGGCAATATAAACGTATTCAATTTAGTACAGGGCAGTGTCCCTTTTCCAAAAGTAACCTGCAGTACCAAAGACCATATAGTCAAAATTAAAACTGAAAGCACAATCAGTACAAATAAGCTGGCCACAAGTGAGGTTTAGTATGAAGCCGACCACAGCATTGCCCATTAAGAACTCAATGACTTAAATACCAAAATACCTAGTTTCACCATTTCATATAAAAGGTAGTCCATGGCATAGACTCCAACGATAATGCTTACAAGGCTGCAGCCTTTCATCTCACTGCACAGATTCTCAAATAGATACAAAGGAAACCTACCATCATTTGCTACCAATACAGTTAAGCAACACAGAACACTAACTATTAGAGACTAAAGGGCCTCTAAGCAAAATGCAAATGTTCAGTTTTTTCTCTTGCAAAGTGTTTGTCCTTCTGAATGAGGGCGGGGGGGGGGGGGGGGGGGGGG
>CM052807.1:42297090-42349955 GCA_028533885.1 Nasua narica | reverse complement strand
TGGAGACTGATACTTGGGGTCTCAAGTGGAGACCGTGACATTTAACAAATGTCCCAGGAGATTCTTCAGTTCAGGCAAGTTTGAAAAACACGGTCCTTCAGATACATTTGGCTCTCTTCGATGTTCATATTCGGTCATTTGTCAAGACCCACTGACTCTCAATCTCTGTCTCACCCGGAGCATAAAAGGTACAAAAGCTGTGTTTGAACTGAAAATGGCAATGGGAATTGCCAATAATGGGAAGAACAGGAATTCAAGTCTCAAAGCTGAAGCAGGCATTCCATTCCACTCCCAGTACACACCTTCTGATGGATCAATAATATCCCTTTTATTTTTATTTAAGATTTTATTTATTTGACAGAGAGACAGACAGTGAGAGAAAGAACACAAGCAGGGGGAGCAGGAGAGGGAGAAGCAGGCTTCCTGCCGAGCAGGGAGCCCAATGTGGGGCTCGATCCCAGGACCCTGGGACCATGACCCGAGCCAAAGGCAGACAGATGCTCAACGACTGAGCCACCCAGGCACTCCAATAATATCCCTTTTATAAAATGTTAAGTACTTGCCCAAAGTCACACAATTCATTAACGTTGAAACAGAAACCAGAGCTCCCACAGAGTAGTACTTTCCACAACCCTATAGGTCTTACCAAACATTTACAAATTTTAATAGGCTCCTGAAAGGCACAGAAAGCAACAGATTTCAAAAGAAAAAAAATAGACCCTTTTAAACACCTGGTATATGTGGCTGTGAGGAGAGTGGGCCTCACCACTATTTGCAGAGAAATAGCCACATGAGGGGCACTTGTGACTCTTCAACTCAAGGTTGTGGGTTCAAACTCCACACTGGGTGTAGAGATTATTTAAAAATGAAATATTTTGAAAAAAGAAAAAATAGCCATGTAAGAAGTAGCTAACAAAATGATGAGACAACAAGCCCCACAGAACATTCATGAAGAATAAGGAACTCCGAAAGCAGAAGCTTGTCTACTTCACTGGGTCCCGGTGAGAACACAGTGAGTATGCAGAAGTATCATACTTTATAAATTGTAACGCTTGCTAAAAAGGGAATAACTCGATACAGGGTTAATGGAGGAGCATTTTGGCCAACACAGTAGGTCTGAACCTTGGCTGCACATTAAAATCACCCAGGGAACTCTTAAATAGCGTCAGGCACCTCAGACTAATAAGTCAGAATCTCTGGGGAGTGGGACCCAGGCATCAGTATTTTTTACACAAGTAGACAGGTGGGTTCTTTACTGCCTCCCAAGGAAGGGTGGCAAAAGACAGGCCACTTGGAAGGCAGAGTTTAAGGAGAAAAGGAGAAATTGGGTAACACACATTATACTGACGTCCATCTCACCTACACCTTGAAGTGCATGTGTTCAAATATCTGCTCCAAGTCTGGGGTTCTGAACATATCAGGTCACTGATCAAGTTCTCAATATCATAGTTTCTATAATCCCAATAATAATGAAGGACCACAATTCACCTATGACACCCAACAAAAGTCCACAAGGAGATGCTGGGGCACAGAATAGCCACAAGGATATTCTGGCTTAATAAAACAGTTTATGGTCGAAGCAATCTAGTTTCCAATCTTTCTTCAGTGTTTTTTAGATGTATCAAGAAAAGATTTTTCAAGGTTGAAGGGAGACAAGACAGAGTTCAGTGTTCACCTGTGAATGAATACAAGTTAAATAAATATCTCCACCCAGGAATTTCCCATTACTAAGGGCAAATCACAGGGCATACAATCTTTTGTGATCCCTCCCTCTGATCCAATCCTATAAAACTTCATTTAACAAGCTGATGATGGAAACCAAGATTTGGGTCTTGAGCCAAACCATCTCTATTACATTAAATAAAGGACAGCCCCACCCCTCTCAGGGTTGCGCCAGCAGTGACTTTAAAAAAAAAAAGAAAGAAAGAAAAGAAAAGAAAGGAAAAAGAAAAGGTAGCATTCAACCAGAGTCAGAAGTTTTTATTCATAATATACTTTATCAACATGCAGTAGAAGAAACACCAAACTAGAAAGTGCTCATTCGACTCTCGCCTTTGAGTCTGAGTCTAACTTGGGGCTCGCTCACTTAGTAACAGTTCTGAATATCTGGTTTATGCAAACCTTTTTATCCAGGCAGCTTTGGATGACACAATACCATAGAAAGAAAATTAGTGCACCAGATACCCGTAAAGTTCTGTAGAGGGGTGCTCCAGGAGTGGGAGGGGAAAAAGGACTTCTAGTGGTGATTCTGAAAGTCAATAAGGAGATGATGATAAATCTCACCTGCCTATATTTACGCTGGGCGCTCTCCTACCCCAACTCCTCGGGGTGCTATACAATCTCTTTGTATTCACAAATCCCTTCTGGCCAAGGGAAATGTGGAGGGGTTGGGGACATCATTAGCCTGCACATTCTTACAAATTCTGGAGGCAACTTCTTTTCAGCCGGACCCTGAGGCTGGCTGCTGCCAGGAGGAAGACAGTTTGCAGCACGGATATAGGAGAGGGAAAGAGTGGGGAAGCGTAGACAGATCCCCTTCCTCTGGATCCCAGGTACACGCAGCCCCCGGTCCCAACACAAATATAAACATAAAGAGAAGTGTGAAAGGAGAGAACAGCTTTACTACTCAGAGAGTTATCTGACAAGATCACACTGACATTTCTGCCCGTCAGCATCTCCTACAAAGTGCAAGCAGGAAAAATAAAAGAGGAAGTCTTAGTAAAATTAGTCCGTCTTATTGGAAGGTCCAGGAAGGTAGGCAAAGGTATAGCGCTTAGGAGCTGGACAACCTAGAATCATTGTAGACAGAAGTTAGCTGCCTAGACTTTATGATCCTCAAAATTTTTCAAGATTTTTTAATTTGAGAGAGAGAGAGAGATCACAAGTAGGCAGGGAGGCAGGCAGAGAGAGAGGGGGAAGCACGCTCCCCACTGAGCAGAGAGCCCGATGTGGGGCTGATCCCAGGACCCTGAGATCATGGCCTGAGCTGAAGGCAGAGGCTTTAACCCACTGGGCCCCCCAGGCGCCCCGATCCTCAAACTTTTTAGCCAAAGACCACTTCGGAATGACAAAACTGCCAGGTCTTCCCAACAACTGCGTCTGATTACTCATGACCCCTTACAAACCCTGAAAGGAAACAATGACCAAGAAGGTTCTGCTGACTACTCAAACAACACATGAAGTATAGATCAGAATCTAGATAAGAGAGTATTGAAAACAGGCACAAAAACTTGTACAAGAATGTTGGCAGCAGCCTTTATATGATGAATGGCTATGCAAAACATGTATATATCTACACGGAGTTATTATTCAGCCATAAAAACAATGAATATTGATACCTTCTATGACATGGATAAGTTTTAAAAACATTATCCTAAGTGAAAGAAGCCAGACATAAAAGGCTATGTATTATATGAATCTGTATACATGAAATCCCCAGAATAGGCAAATTTAGAGAGACAGAAAGATCAGTGGTTGGCAGAGGTGGCCGCGGCTGGGGTGGGTAGGGGGATGATGGGGAAGGACCACTGATGTGTCGGCGTCTGGGGGGTGACGAAGGTGCTCTGGAGTTAGATAGTTGTGATGCTTGCACAGTTCCATGGGTGTACTAAAAAACACTGACCTTTTACTTTAAAAAAATGAATTTTATAGTTGTGAATTAGATCTCAATTTTTTTAAAGGGTAAATGTATGGTATGTGATTATTATTTACAAAAAAAAAAGTCAAAGGCTAAGGAACTATACCAAATAAGAGGAAATTAAAAAGATAAATGATGAATAAATGCAGTATCTGATCTTCAACTGGACTCTGTACTAGAAGGAAAAAATGCTATGAAGACTCTTACCGGATCAACTATCAAGACTGGAACACAAGTGATAGAAAGGATGGGGTATTAAATCCATGTTAGGTTTACTGCGGTTGACAGCTCTACTTGCTCTTTGAGACCCACTGAAGTGGTTGGGGATAAAGTGGAAAAAATATATCGTGTATATCATGAAAAGAGAGCAGATGATAAAGCAAAGGGGGCAAATTGTTAATAGTAAATGTTGATTTTTTTCTTTTCTGTGTGTTTAAAATTTCCAAAGTTTAAAATATACAAAAAACAAAAATAAAACATACATGCTCTAAGACACAAATATTCTACTTCCAATAATTTGTCCCATATATTTGCCCAAGTATATTCTATGTGAAATACTGTTCACTGAAAAACATATTTATAACTGTAAAAAGTCAGAAACAATCTCAATGTCATTAATAAATGGGCTAAATATATTATTATATCAATGTAGTATTATTCCCTATGACTGTTTTCTGAAAAGAAAGATGTCTGTCTGTATGTACACATGTAGAATGTTTTCCACAAATATATTCTTTAAAATTTTAACTGAAGTATAGTTAACATACAAGGTTATATTTGTTTCAAGTGCCCAACATGATTTGACAATTCTGTATATTACTCAGTGCTCACCACAATAAGTGTAGTCACCATCTTTCACCATATTACTAAAATATCATTGACTCTATTCCCTATGCTGTACTTGTCATCTCTGTGACTTATTTCAAAAACATATTATCTTGTGAAACAAAAAACAAAACAACAGGGATATAGGAAGAATGGGGTTCTCCTTACCAATAAAAGCTATTAAAACCTTAGCAGCCAGGCATGTGTCGATTTAGTGAGGAAAGAATTTAAAACTGTTCTGTGTATTTATAAAGCTAGTTATTTGTTTATACATAGGAATAATTTTTTCTCATCCAACACTGATAATATAAAGTTTCCTAGTGAAAAAATAATGCAATCTGGATGCCATTCACTCCCAGTTACCTCAAAATCTCTCTTAATAAATTTTTTAAAATTCAAATACAACATGTATACTAAAAAGCCTACAAATAGGAATGTACAACCAAAGAATGCTTACTAAAGTTAGCATATTCATGTAACTACCTCCCTGATCAAGGAATAGAAGACTCCACAAAATGGCCTCATCTACCGTCCCGTCAATTAATCTCCTCCCCTATAAAGGTCACACTATCCCTCCTTCTTACACCACAGATTCGTTTCGCCTGTTTTTGCCTGTTTTTGTTCAACACTGTATTTGAGTCCACATTGTAATAGTTTTTCCTGTTCGCTGCTAGACAGTATTTCACTGGAAATTTGACAGTGTACCCGTCCATTCTTCCACTGACAGGCCACCTAGGCTGTTTCCAGTTTGGAGTTGTTCTAAATTGTACTACTAACATTCTTGTACATGACTTTTGGTGAACAGGACACATTTCTGCTGGGTATACACTTAAGAGTGGGTTTACTGGATCAGAGGTATGATGAATAGCAAGAGCTTTACTCTAATACTACCAAATTTCCAACAATTACACCAATTTACCATTCTACCACAGGTGTTTGAGAATGCTAGCTGCTCTAAATCTTCGTTGATACTTGATATTTTCCAGTTGTTGTTGTTGTTGTTGCATTTGTTTGCTTTTCAATTTCAGTTATCCAGGTCAGTGTGTAGTGGTAATTTGCTGCAGTTTTATTCAGCATTCTTTGGTGACTGATACGTTAAGCACCTCCAGAAACTTTCACATTTCTATGTACAACTGACCTGAAATCTCTTTTTATGTATGATGTGAAGCAGGGGTCAAAACTGGTTTTTTCTGATGTGGACAGGTTATTTACTCAAAAGATCATTTACTCAAAAGATTTCTCTTTCCACATTGCTGTATAATGCCACCTTAATTAAAAATTAAGTGTGTGTATGTATATATGCACAAATAAATACACATATATACTTACTGCATACACACACACATATAATTATGGGTCTGTTTCTGGTCTCTATTCCGCTGACCTGTTAATTCCACACTGCACATCTGATAGTGTAAGTCTTGCAATTTTGCTTCTCTTTGATATTATTACCTTGGCTAGTCTTGATGTTTGTGTTTCCACATAAATTTTAGAACCAGCTTGTGTAATGATTTTAGACCTTTCACTAGATTTATTTAGTTCCAAGTATTTGAATTTTTTGATGATATTATAAATGCCATCTTTTTACAACTTCATCTTCTGGTTATTACGGTTACACAGAAATACCTATTGTGTGTACAGACATGGTATCTGGGAACACTACTGAACTTACTTTTAACAAAGTATTATTTTTAATTTACATGAGGTGAAATTCCTATTTTCTGGGGTACAGTTGTAGGAGTCTTGACCAAATGTAACCATCCCTCCAACCACGATACAGAACCGTTCCATCACCCCCCAAAATTCCCTCACGCCACCCCTTTGGAATCAACTCCTTCCCCCACCCTCAAAGCCTGGCAACCACTCACCTGTTCTCCATACTCACAGTTTTGCCCTTCTAGAATAGGACTTAAATTGAATCGCAGAGTGTATTAACTTTTTGAAGTGGCTTCTTTCACTCAGTGTAATGCCTTTAAGATTTATCTGTGTTGTGGCATATTAGCAATAGTTTATAGGGATGTAGCACATTTGTATATTCATTCACCAGTTGTAGGAAATTTGGGGTCTTTCTAGTTATTGGTGATTACACATCAAGCTGCCTAACGTTTGAATACAGGTTTTTGCAGGAACATAAGTTTGCATTTTTAAGTAAATACCTAAGAGTAAGGCGGATGAATCATATGAGAAGTGTACACTTATCTTTGTAAGACACTGCTAATTTTTTTTTTTTTTGCCATTTTCCAAATTGTACCATTTTGCACTCCCACCAGCAACACATGAAAATTACGTTTGCTCTCCATCCTCACCAGAACCTGGTATCATATTTAGGAAGTCCCTATATTTGTTTGTTAAGAGCTTTGTATCATGAACAGATACTAGATTTTAACAGATGCTTCACCCAATATATTGAGATAGTCGTATGATTTTTCTACTTTTACAAGTAATGTGGTGAATTATATTGATTTTTGAATACTATCAAAATGCTTATGTATATATTCCCTATTTAATTAGAAAGAGCTTATTTATCACATGAATCATGATTGAATTTTAAGTTACTCTGATAAAAAGATACATGGACAATGAAGTCTAATGCTATTCTAAGAGGTACTACCTAGCCAAAATTGTAGGATCGCTTCAGTAACATTCCTAGCAAATCTTTCCCCAACAAATACAAAACAGATCAGAGAAATGGTGACCAAATCAGTCTTAGAGCCACATGTACCACTCTAATGTTTAAAATGTGGATTCTGAAGCATCCAAAAGGGAAGAGAAGTTCTATTACAAATGGTAAATTACAGTATAAAAATGTTATTTTTCCCATGCAACATAAATGGATAAATAATGAAAACATCTTATATATACATATATATCATAAAATGCTATCATTTGGAGGGGAAATCTTATACCCTTTTGATAATGATGACACAACGAATTCTGGCCTACTAATTACCAACCATAAGTTAGTTTTATCTTTTCACTTTACCTATTTTCTGGGAGTTGTGTTTCTTCACAACTAAATGACCAACCATAATCAGAGAGATAGGTGATGAGAAGCCCCACAGGGCCTAGATAATCTTTTGCAATGAAATTGTCATAAAGTTATCAAATGCATTTTCAATTCTTGAATTCTGTAGTGCCTAGGTTAAGAATGACTGTCACTCTCTGAAGTTACCTTATCTTCTGCATTACCTCCTCTGTTCGCAAACTCAGCTCTGTTCACTATCTTGGCAAAAGAAGAATGAAAATTCCATCAAGACCTGACAACATACCAGAAAGCAACGCAGATGCCATGGATAGCCAAGCAAAGGCGATACTAGACTGGATATCTTGAGTTCTAATGCAAGCACTGCGACCTCCACCCTCTTTCTGGATCACCATGCACACTCCTCACCCATCCTTATTTGGTTTACTGAATTTTACTTGTTGCTCTTACTACCTCGTAGAGTGGGAGTAGCATTAGAGCATTTCAAGTCCCGGCACCATATGGTGTAAGTCCATATAGCTAAAATGAGCTCCCAGAAGATTGGTCACCTGCCAAGTAGTATCCACAAGATGCAAAAAATTGAAAACATCAAGTACCTGAAATCTACAAGAATTCTAAGCATATTATATATTATAGCACAGTCCACAGTATCCTTCAACCTCAACCACCATAATCACATTGCTTCTTTTAATTACTACCATACTACCATTATGAAAGTCACAAAGAATAAACAAAGCAGTTGGGTAATTCTTCTCTAAAGCTGGCATTTAACCCAAAAAAAGGTGGTTTTACAGAAATAAAAATTTGCTGAACTTGGACTGGGTGTTCTGTTTGCTCTGTGAATTTAAAACAACAAATATGCTGTCCAATGAACTTTGGATTCTATTTCCTCATGTGAATAGGTTTTTTAAAAACAACTGCCCTATATCTCCAGGGCAAAGTACAACATACCCACTGAAAGACGGTGTAGAGCAGTAGCTAAAGACCTAACCTTTAGGCTCAGGATTTGAGGTTCATACCACCAGTATGAAGAGCAAAAAGAGTAAAATTTGTAAAAGTTAGTAAATCAAAGATCTGACAAAGCTTTTGTGGAGTGCTTCCTATTAGCCATCAACCAAGGTTTCTCACTCTAGGCGTCAGTATTGCAGGGGATGGAAGGAAATGTTTGCTGCTCGAGGTCAGGAGGTAAAAGGCGATACTCTCAAAACTCAGAATTTTAACACCTCAGTTATTACCTTGTCTATCCCCAAGGTTTGATAGGTAATGAGGAAGAAGAGCTGGAGAATGAATCTGAGGCCTCAAATTCTCTTTGGAATACAAAACCCTCAACTAAGCAATCTGTGCTGGTAACAGCTAGAGATGGGGGAGGCTGCTCTGCCCTTCCTATATCCACTCATTCCATTTTTGCATACCGGCGTTATCATACCTGATCGGTGAGTAGTTCTAAGTTGCCAACCCATATTTTAAAAACAAAATGGCATCTTACCAAAAAAAAAAAAAAATCAAATAACCCAATTAAAAATGGGCGACAGACTTAAACATTTCTCCAAAGATGACATACAAATGGCCAACAAGTATATAAAAGATGCTCAGAACCTTGTGCACTCTTGGTGGGATTATAAAATGGTGCAACCATTATGCAAAACAGCATGGTAGCTCCTCTAAAAAAAACAGAACTGCCAAATGATACAGCTCTCAACTTGTGGATATGTATCTAATGGAACGGAAAGCGGGGTCTCCACGAGATAATTATACACCCATGTGCACAGCAGCATGATTCATAATGACTAAAAGTAACTCAAATGTCCATCAACAGATAAATAAAGTGTGGTTATACATAAAATGATAATACAATATTAACCAGCTTTCAAAAGGAAGGAAATCCTGTCACAGGCCACAACACGGATGAACCTTGAAAACATTATGCTAAGCAAATAAGTCACAAAAAGACAAACACCATAGGATTCCTCTTACATGAAGTATCTAAAATAGTCAAAATCATAGAAACAGACTATAGAACGGTGACCAGGGGCTGGGAGTAGGGAGAAACGGGGATTTACTGGTTAATGAGCAAAGAGTTGAAAATCTGCAAGATGAAAAAGTTCTAAAGTGGGTTTTACAACAAAGAGAACTTAACACTACTAGTTAAGTTGGCAAATTTTATCTTGTTTTTACCACAAGAAAAAAGAAAAAAAAAGACAATAGATCTCTCACTTGTTCTTGCTGTCTCCCTTCTAATCTTTCACATTCTAAGGAAGCCAAGAAGTGCCCCAGGCCACACTCTTCCTCTCCCCAGTTCGCCTGCCTGCGGAAGCAGCCAGCTAGCACACTCCCTAGGAGCAAGTGGGGCGGGTCCAGTCACAGGAGGGAAGGAGAGATGGCCAGGAGAGGACCTCAAGGGGCCTGGCCTCCACTTCCGTGACTTTACCCCCCCACCCCAGGAAAGTGGAGACTGGTGTGTTGGACCCCTAGTTGAAGAACGCCCAGGAAGAAGAATAAGGAGTCTTTTATGGTTATTCGTTTAAATCATGAAGAGTGGAAAATAAACAGATGGTGCCAAATGCAAACTCCTTGATGACCGAGTGCATGCTGTACTTCCTTGCGTCCCCTAATACCTCACTCTCCTAGGTCACTCAGTAAATACTTGTTCATGTGGATAACAATGACATATTGATGACCACTGGCAAAAAGAACGGATCTTCTGTCCAAAAAAAAAAAAAAAAGGCTACCAGACTCCAAAGCCAAAGTGCTTATTTTAATGAATGAATGAAGGGTCATTTCCATAATAAAAATCTCCAATGATTTCACAATAATTTTACTAAAAATCTGTATAAAACTACTTTTTCCTGGCAAGTGAATACCACACTAACATTTGTACTTGGAAATTCCCCCACCCTCCCAAAAAAATACTGTATCTCTTTAAACTAACATTACTAATTACATTCTATAATGAGATAGCCACTGATAGCATTTAAGATCCTAAAAAAAAAAAACAAAACACTTGAGTTTGTCTTTCAGTTGGACTGCAGACAAGAGAAGGGGTTTTCCGCTGTACATGATTTTTACTGTTGGTTATAAAATCAAGCTTCCTGAATATTTACATTAACAAGGCTCTTAGTCACTCACATAAGGAAAAATGAAAAAAACTGCTTTAATTACATACTTATGAGGGTTTCAGGAGAAGAAAAAGTTTCTGATATTTGGATATTCTGTGGTAATGAAATCAGATGCCCCTAAGCTACCCTTAAGCTGTTTAAAGCAGCTATTAAATGTGTATACATACATGCATTTTGTTCTTAAAAATACACCCCGAAGTGCAGGTGCCTTTTGGTCCCTTAAATGCCACAATTAACAATGTTAATCTCCGGGGTCTCCCAATACTGATAAACCACAAATAAAATGTAGTGGGATCATTCTATAAGATTTTTGTTGGAGAGAAGATGAAAACTTCTTAGGTTAACATTTTAACAGCCTCTTTTATAAGCAGTGTAATTGCTCCGCAATTTGCTGGAGTTGGGAATAGGATTTTCAACTCACTGTATGTCCAAATTCATATAATCTTGACAGAATTTTATATGAGGAAGCAGACCACTGCTCTCGCTGAAACACAAGTAGAATCCCATTTAAAGGCACTTGAAACCTGAAAGGTTCTGCCTCATTCAAGTAAAATTGAGTTGCCACAATGCATGAAGGGAATCACTTTCCTTCAGTTGTCCTTTAATTTTATCCAAGACAAATATGTGGTGCAACAGTACGAACAAACAAGAACAAATGCCCAACAAGCAAAAGGGGATGTTCTACCAGGTTTTTAACCAGAGCATTTAAAATTAAGCCTCCTGGTAGGACAACTTGCATTTTCTTGGGACACTGTACAAGGATGCTCTGATTATGGGCTACACACTTGCATATACATGTTCCTCTAGAAAAATAAAAATGTATTTCGTTTTTTCCATTTTCAGTGGAAATTTGGGGCAGAATATTAGTAACTCCCCAAAAAAATCAAAACCTCATTTTAGCTTTAACCTTCTATGCCATCAAGATCTTTATTAAAGATACTACCCAGCTAGCAAGGTGACTAGGAAACATATTTTCCTATCTTCTTTAATCCTGTCCACTTTTTTTGCCGAAAAAAGGTAGTAAATGTGAAGTGCTCAAGATGGGAGGAAAAAAAAAAAGGAGACAGGAATTTTAGAACTGGAGATTACATCTGAGATGTTCCTAATACAATATTCTCATTTCACACTTGAGAAGACGAGATCAATCTTTATTTTTCTGTTGGGTTTTTTTGTTTTGTTTTGTTTTTTTGAGATCAGTCTTTAAATTAGCTCTACAACTAATTGGGATATAAATCCGTATAACCCTCCACTAAAATCAGAAAGAAGATGGATATGGCCTTATTTGAGGAGGAACACTTAAAACAGCTTTCAGATTAAAGGAAAGTTGTTTTAGCAAGTTACTTAACTGTCTTTGGGTTTTGCTTCCTGCATATTTGTGATAGATGGCTTTCCCTCTAACTTGCTAACAGAATCCCAATTTCTCCTGGGCTGCACGCAGTGTGCTGAACCCTAGGAAATGATAATCCTATTCCCCTCAGCCATAAATATTTCCCCAATCTCTCCCATGACTGGGGGCAGTCTTGTAATACAGTTCAAACAAATGAGACTTAAGAGAAAATGGGATAGATGGCTCTGGAAAAGATTTTGTTCTCTGTTAGGTAAGCACAGGAGGAAGGATTGCTTGCTTGGTCCTCTTCCTCCTCCTTGCCTTGGAAAGAAATGTGATGCCTAGAGCTGAGGCAACCATTTTGTGACCTAGTGTCAGCAAGTGAACACGCAAGAGATGGCAGAGTCAAAGACCACAGAGAACCAGGGGTCTTGAGAACACTGCTGAGCAGGTAAACCAACAGACCACCTACCTCTGAACTTCACGAACTAATAACAGTTCATGCATAACAACAAACAGCTTACGGTTTAAACCTCTGCTAGTAGATTTCTGTTAACTATGGTTGAAAGCAGTTCTGAATTTTTAAAAAAATTTGTCTCTAGCATGCTATGATTTTCCTGCCCAATCTCACTCCTATTACAATATATTCTGCTTATACTACATGTAATTAAGAGGTGACACAATTATATTTCTCCTGAATAGGTAACAGAGATCAATTTAATTACTGTGCAGTACCTCAACTATATGACTATTAAAATGTCATCAATAGGGAAAACATAAGGGAAAAAAAACATGATTTAGAATCATATTTGTTCTTCATTACTGACTTTGATCCTTCCTTCCGCCATCTCAAATCCTTTTCGGGAACAAGTACCACATATATAACAAATTGATAAATGTTCTCTATTGGAACTAAACTCTTCTGTCTCCTGTTAGAAAAAATGAAGTATTACAATTTCACTCTTGAATCCTGGCCCAGTCAATATTTTTATATACTGATGCTCACAACCAAACCTTAGGGACTTATAAGCACTATACCAAACTCACAGCATTGCTATTTTTTCCCACTATAATGAACTATATACAACTTATAATAATAAAATGTAAATGTTGGTAAGACATTAAGAGTCAGACTATGCAGTGCAGTGATTTAAATAGTAACTTTAACCATATTCTGGTGGAAATCTTTCAAATATATATCCATCTCCATGACTCCCACTGCACCCAGCTCTGTACTTTCCCGGACCCCATTCTCTCTGCACCCAGCACACGGAGAACCCGCCTCACCCTTCCAGAACTCTCTGCCCTCCAGCGCTTATCTCTGCACTCCTGCCTGCAGCTGTTCCCATGATCACCAATGACCACACCACTCACTCTCCTTTCATGGTATCTTCTTTCTAACCTTGTCTTGTCATCTCTCAGCTTCCTTAGGGGAAAAAAAAGGTCAACAGCCCCCCTGGTTGGAAGGAACCAACAAGTGCCGAGAGCACCCACTGTCCTCTCAATTACGAAACCATCTCTTCTGCTGCCATTAAGAAGAAAATGAGCAAGAGCTCCTATTTTTGAGCACAGATATAAATGAGCATGCACAGATTATCTATGTATGTGCATATATGGGGGCTCTGTGCTTTTCCAGTTTAAAAAAAGAAAAACAGAACCAATGCTCATTTTTTGTTCAGTTGCAGAGTGCTTTTTACCAACTCCTGCCTTCTGTCCTTTATCCAACCACCTTCTGATATTATATGACCTTCCACCCAATATGGTCTCTGGGTCACATGGCTCATGCCATACACTAGGGTATTTCCTTCTTCCTGATAAATTAATCAGTTCAGATGGGAACACTGCTTAGTTTATAGAGATGTCTATGCCAGGCTTCTCTAAGAATAAGTTAGGACAGGGTGCTAGTTTATACCAGCAGTATAAAAGTGGGATCCAGAGACCCCAGGTGGGAGGTCCCTGAGACCCTTTCAAGGGATCCACGTTGGCAAAACTATTTTTAGTAATGCGAAGATGTCATCTGCCATTTTGGCTCTCAATCTCTCATGAATGTACAATAGGAAATCCAGAGGATAAATGGTGTATGATAATGCATCACGCTGACAGCTAGCGAGAACACATGCTCATACATCCTTGTGTTTCTTAGAATTTTCTAAGGTGGTTTAAGTTTAAGGCGCAAATATATATATACATTTTCAGAAATGAGTTATGTTCTCAGTACTTCCACGTTCCCAGCAATAGCAATCTGCACATATCTGCTATCATCTCCACAATTTCATTATCATCCAGTGAATTCATTTAGTGTCTACAGGAAAAGAAATTGAACGTTTTAAACACTGACAAGAGGAGCTCTTTAAAAGACTAAAAAAAAAAATTTTTTTTAATAAATAAATAAAAGCGAAAGACTTTTACATACTAGAAATAAACAAGCGACGAAAGTACTATACTGGGTAAATAACCAGACTGCACTGGCTGGCACAGTGCATAAAACAGCGGAGGAACGGATGAGGTGTGGTGTGCTTAACACTGCTGAAGGTCTGCCGGTTGAAAAGTCCGTAAAAGAAATCATAGCAGAGCCACTTACAAATGATGCAGTATCTCATCAAATTAACAGTTACAAATAGTTAGATGCAAACATGAGTTAGAAGTTAGTATCTTGCCTTAAGGACTGTACTTGGGCTTTATAAACAGACAAATCCGTAGACACGGGTGGACTTACTGTTTTGTTTTCACCATTCCAGTAGCCATGCCAACTAATCGAAGGTCTTCTTTTATGTGAATGGTTGCAACAAATAAGAATGCTGCTGAATTACTCAAAGTGTTAAATGGCTTTTTTGAGTCTCATGATACGTCCTGAAACAACGATGTTGACAACTGCTCTGATGGTACAAAAGCAAAGATAGGCAAAAGCGCTGGTGCTTTAGCGCGAATCAAGGCAGAAGTATGAAACGGTACTGGGAATACTCATATTCCTCACCATCTCCGTCGTTTAAAAAAGAAAGCCAGTTTCACTTCACAGTGTCCTTGATAAAACATTAAAGGTTATTAATTTTATTGCATCTCCCTCTTAAGAACTTGGTCTTTTTAAATATTCTGTGTGATGAAATGGGAGGTACACAAAAAATACTTCTGCTGCATATTTAATAGCAGTCTTAAGGAAAAGCATTTATACAACTGTTGGAGTTGTGAGCTACACTGTACCCCTTTTTCGTAGAATACCATTTTTGCTTAAAAGAATGACTGGCAGACAGCAGCTAGTTATTCAGACTGAGGTACCTGGCAGACATTTTTTCTAAAATGAATAAAGTGAGCCTGACACTTCAAGGAAAAAACCGACAATATCTGTTGCCGATGATAAAATCTGAACTATCAAGAAAAAATTTGAATTTTGGAAAACTTGAACTCAACAGCAAAATCTTGACCACTTCCCAATTCTCAAAGGCATTTTGAGGAGAATAATGGTCATATTAATGAATGTGATTTGTTAAATATTGTGTAATCAAATGTGTCAACATTTGAAAGATCTGTATAACTTAGTAAACCATTATTTTTCAAATGACCAATGCACGATGTTACAAAATCACGTACGGGTCAAAGATCCATTCAAAGTTCAAGACGGACCAATAGAATTTTAATGTTAAATAATATAAAAAAATCACTGGTATGGTTTTAGATTCGACACCGCAACTAACTTTTAAGGATCTGCCACTTGATGAGTTTGATGTGACAGAGGATACTCACAATTACAAAAGCTATTAAAACAGCCTACCCTTTTTCAACTATGTAGCTGTGTACAGAGGGGTTTCCCCATATAATTCAAACCAAACTATCACAACAGATTGAAATATAAAAGCAGTTATGAAAATCCAACTGTTTTCTATTAAGCAACACAGTAAAGAAAGTGGAAAAATGCAAATGTCATACTTCTCACTATATTTTTTGCTTTCGGCTATCTTTTTCACAAAACTTATCTGTTTTAAGCTTTAAAGAGTTTGTTATTTTTTAAATGAATAAACATTTTAAACACTTCTCAGTTTTCATTGCTAATATGTTGAATATTGATATAGTCCACAGAAACAAAAGATCTTTGGGGTCCTTGATAATTTTTTAGGAGTACAAGGTGTCCTGAAACCAAAATGTTTGAAAACAGTGGTTTATAATACCACAAAAAAAGAGCACTTGTAAGAATGTGTATATAAGAAAATAAGCACCTGAAAATGAATCAGAAGATCTCAGCTCCAGGTTTAGGACCGCTTCTTACTTGCTTTGGGATCGGGATAAATTACTTAGTCTCTCTAAGTTCTTAGTTTCCTCATCTGTAAAATGGATCTCTCATATCTTGTTCTGAGGATAAAAGAAAAAATATGTCAAAGCAATGTATACAGTACAAGTATGTTATTGTTACAAAGTCTCAAAGTTAAGAGTTTTAAATACTTCTAATGACCAAAATTCTCCTTACTTTTAAAAATCCATTAGTAAAAGCAGAACTTTTATAGAAAATCTGAAGGGGAGATTTTGATTAGTCAATTAGCTCAAATGTCCAACCACAAAATTTTACTGTGTTAAATTTCTTCCTCTCTGGTTATAATTGGCAACGTATATTTTAATTATGGGTATTTCCAAATATAGATAAAAATACAGTAATAATAACAAACTCCAACGTACTCATCACCTAGCTTCAAAAATTATCAAAAATTGGCCAATATTGTTTTATTTACTTCCCATTTGTGTATGTTTGTGCCTATCCTGAAGTTTTTCAAGAACATTAGACAACATTTCATTTTGCCTATAAATACTTCCATATGTCTCTTTAACAGATGAGACTTTAACATAACCACAATACCATCAATATGGATAAAAATGGTTATAATTTTTATATATCCTCTAATACAAACTCCATGTTTCCTGATCGTCTCCCAGAGGAAAAAAAAAAAAAAGTCTTGGTAGTTTTTAGTTGGTTCGTATCATCAAAAAATCATTTACCCGTTCATTTTCAAGTGAACACAAGATTTTAAGCTAACGCTAGGAAGGAAAAGGAAAGAATACCACGCTTTATATACCAAGTATGGTTTACAAAACGAAGTCAACAACTACCTTCATGAGGAATGTGCTTCTCTCCCGACCAAACAACAAACAAAAATACCAAAAGAAAGCCACTATAAAATAGGCCAGACTGGCAACACTTCAGTGCTCTGAGAGGTAACCAGGAGAGGACACAGCTCAGCTACTCAGGAAGAGAAAGAGCTGACAGGAGACAACCATCCGCCACTTCGGAAAAGATGAGGTCAGGCTGGCCACAGCACCGGGCAAGCCGGAGGTGAGGTCAGGGTCCAGGTTCTAGAGTGAGCACCACTGCCCAAACCAGTCAGGTGCCCAAGACTGGAAGGCAACCCCCTGCAGGCTTCAACTCAAAGCTCAAAAATCAATGCTCTAAGGTAGAAACGTAAAGGAACCATGGTCAAAAGTAACAGTTGTGAGAATTTATTCAATTGATTCCGCAAACATTTATCAAAAGACAACTCTACCAGGCGCCACCTAGGATATGAGTGGTATTTTTTTTTTTAATTTATACAGTGCAAACAATAAGCAGCATATATAGCTCTCTACACAGGTCTTTCCCCATTGATTTTAAGGGGAAAAATGGAAATTATCTAATATTAATGACCTTGCCATTTACCACTACAATTTATAGTGGATCTTTCTTCTGTAAACGACAGTCTGCCCCACTCCTCATGCAGTCACTGAAACAAATCTGAGTTCTATTGTCTTTCTCACACACACCAGACCCCTAGCGTCTACAATTCTTCTCTGAATATTTAGTTTAGAAGGAAACCAAGGGAATGCTAAAGAATTTCCTACCTCTGAAAATTGTTTTCTTTTCTATAGGATTATCCCAAGTACATCAGAATGAATTGTAGAAGCACATGTAATGTACAAGTAATATAAGTCCTTTTTTGAAACCTTTACCTCAATTTCGCCTATACATCTTTTAATTTAAAACTACAAAAAGGGGGGCGCCTGGGTGGCTCAGTGGCTAAAGCCTCTGCCTTCAGCTCAGGTCATGATCTCAGGGTCCTGGGATCGAGCCCCGCATCGGGCTCTCTGCTCAGCAGGGAGTCTGCTTCTCCCTCTCCCGCGCCCCTCCCCCTGCTTATGCTCTTTCTGTCTCTCTGTCAAATAAATAACTAAAATCTTTAAAAAAAAACTGCAAAAAGGGGGAGCCTGGGTGGCTCAGTGGGTTAAAGCCTCTGCCTTCAGCTCAGGTCATGATCTCAGCGTCCAGGGATGAGCTGAGTCCTCTGTGCTCCTCCTCTGTGCTCAGCAGGGAGCCTGCTTCCCGTGTGCGGCCACCGCCTCCACTGCCTGCCTCTCTGCCTACTTGTGCTCTGTCAAATAAGTAATTATTTTTAAAAAAAATTTTGAAAAGTGCAGACAAGAAGAGGGAACATATTTCTTACAGAACACTTGAGAAGTACTTCATAAATGTGTCTAAAAACATAATAGTCACTAAAAAATTTTAATTGACACAATGAAGAACATTTCAACAATAACAAAACATAGCAGTCAGATAACTATAGTGAGTCCAGACTTCCCCATTTCGGAACTTATATTTTGCTTCAAGTTTCTACTATTTGTAGAAAAACAGTATAGGAGCGCCCAGGTGGCTCAGCCAGTTAAGCGGCTGCCTTCGGCTCAGGTCATGACCCCAGGAGGATCAAGCCCAACATGGGGCTCTCTGCTTGGTGGGGAGTCTGCTTCTCCCTCTCACTCTCCCTCTGTGCTCTAATAAGTAAATAAAATCTTTAAAATAAATAAGTAGTTGTATCATTTACATTCATCAGAATATTATACGCAAAATAGAGTAAGTAGGACCGTAACGAGCCCTCTATAATTTCCTGGACCATGCCCATTATCTTCATTAGACATCACAATTTGTCATTAGATTTTCCATGTAGTTTACTTGTTTACTATCCCTCTGTCTTCCCTCACTAGAATATAAGGCCCATAAGGAAACAACCTGTGTTTTCCACCGTATGCCCAATTCCTAGAACAGTGTCTAATACATAGTGAAGGCTCCAAATAAATTTGCTGAAGAAATGGATAAATGACCTCCCCCACTTCCTTTCCTCCATACGCATTAACCATCCTTTAAGGCCAAGGTCGAATTCTGTTATCTCTATGAAGATTACCTCCCCCTTACCTCCCCCAATGCTCCAATCTCTTTCTCCCTTATACCATGAACCTGGCACTTCCCAGCTATCTAAGAATTGTTGATCTTTACAAATGTACATATTTTGCTTAACATTCTTATAATACTCTTCTCCTTATTAAGGGCATGGATCCATGTCTCCAGCTTTTGGTATCTACTTCAGTATATATAAATAGCATATCATTAATAAATGTTTTGCTTGACTGATTTATATCTATAATCTAGAAATCAATTTAGTCAATAGTTCCAACTTTTTATAACCTATCCCTCCCTTTCTAATAACTCAGTTGAAATTGCAGTGGGTCTCTATATTTGGCAATTTCAAGTTCTATGTTCTCATATAACTTATGCTCGTAATTTACTTTATCCGTCCCTTCTCCCATGATTAAATTTTTTATGTCATGAAAAATCTAGTGACTTTTTGATGATACCTATAATGCAGTGTCTAATCCCAGTCAAGGAGGAGGTGACGTTTCATTACCCCCTTCTTGTTGCTGAAGTATTGAAGAGTATTTTTTTCCCTTTATCCTTTTTTCTTTCATACCAAGATGTATCCCATTTCCTCCTTTATTGATCATACCCCTGGCAAGCTTTTATTTCTTTATACCTGTCCTTAATAATCTGCCTTAGATCCTTCCTTTTGAGCCACTTCTGTGTTCATTTGATTAAATTTCAAACTCAGTGTATGAGAATGGCCTATTCTTAAAGAGAATCTCTAAATTCTTAAAGAGAATGGCCTATTCTTCCTTAAATCCAGCCAACCTTTATGAACCTCATCCCTTCACATAGCCAACCCTTGATCATCTGGACTAATGAAATATACAAAAATATATGATTATCCACAACACAAGAAAATAAAAAAGGAATTGACATCTGGCTTTGAAATATATCACGTGGCTTTGGGCAAGACTTACTTTCTTAATTGTGTTTTTTGCTTAAGCCGACATCAGTAATATTTTCTTTTATGATGGTGGATATGTGTCTTGGTTTTTTATTTTGATGCAATTTTTAAAAAGCCAATCAAGCAACAACTGTGGTTTTTCCTACAGAGTCTTTTAACTACTTTTTTCCCAATCTGTTGAAGTCTGTCATAAAATCTGGTTTCTGTTTGCCCTGATTTCTCTCCCCCCTTTTCTTGGAATTCTGATCCAAATCAACTTACTCTATATTAATTTGCTTCTTCAACTTAAAATAGCATTTGCTTGAGAATGCAAAGCATTTTAAAAACAAATATTCAGTGAAAATTTTAGTCCAAATTACACAGGATAGAAAATCCCACTTTTTTAGGTAACACAAGAAAAGTTAGGTTTCTGGGGAAAATTACACTGGTAATTCTAGCAAAATATATCTGGTAGGATATTGTGATTGGTTGAAAACATTAATATTGGTCAGCTATGTAAATCAGTTTCAGCAGTATATAATATCATAGACCAAAACTTCTATGGAATCAAATACCCGATACAAGCATTTATAGAAAATAGCATCAACCCTGGCCCTTCTCCTGGCCCCAGACTCAACTCTGCACCCATCTCAGACCTGATCTCAGCCCCACTTCTACAAATAAGTTTTTAAATGTGTTTAAAAAAAAAAAAAAAGGAAAAGAACTGGGTTAACAGGATGTTGTCTTTTGCCCCCTTTTCAGTTGCTGCCATTAAGTTTTGAGCCAGAGAGACCCCATCCTCAATTCTACAGGACTGTGTTTACTTTATAGTGATTCAATTATTTTACATATGAACGTAGGGCTATAGCGCTTGAATTCACTTTCCTTCATACATTAGTCACCATATTACCAGCAGAATTAATAAACCATCTTTAATTTTCCCCCATGTGGAACTTGATAAGTACACATTATTTTACCCAAAAACTAACTTTCGTGCTGGTGAGTTTGGCCCAAGGTTTTATATGAGATGTTCAACGTTTACTGCCCCCCCCCGTTTTTTTAAAAAAGGGAAAAAAGCAGCCTCCTATATAGTCCTCAGACTCAGTAAATTCTACAACTTTTAAAAACCAAAAACCAAAAAAAAAAAAAAAAAAAAAAAACAACCAAAAATTTTCACGGTGCCCAATCACATTCTGATGAAAATACCTACACAAAACCACAAATTCCTAGTTTTTCAATTCACTTCTCCAGCTTTCTGCCTTCACCAAATAAGAGAACTCCACAAGTCTCAATTAATTATGGCCTCCCAAGCTGTGTGTCCACCAATATACCTGATTCTCAAGGAAAAGTAAATAACTAAAAGTAACTAAACTGGTAAGAATTCTTTTTTCCTTTAAAAATTTATTTTAACTTAAAAAAAAAATCTCTTCATAGAGTTTGAAACAGTATACAACCTTTGAGGAAAGAGTTGTCACCTTTGTGCACTCTCCATCAGCCCCACAAAATGAGTGACAGAAAGAGGCATTTTTCTGGCAGCCTAAGTTCCCCAAATAGTAGTTTGAAGGTCTTTCATGGATGGTACATTTCTCAAACTCACACACACACACTCTCACTCACTCACTCACACACACACATACCCCGGAAGAAAGAAAAGAAACATACCTGGTCATTTTCTAAACAGGTTTGATAGGTTTGGTTGACTTGTAAGAGCAAAGTATTTACTTATAATCTTTTAAAGCAGAAGTGGCAGCCAGAGCACTGGGTAAATAAAGACTTCAGAGAATTTTAAAAACCCTGCATCTTAACTCACTTCCCTTTGGTTCGAGAGGACTGCACAGCAAACCCCACGGCAAATGAGATTATGCAACAGGTTTTTCCTCTCTACTTTATTCATCACGGGCTGGTTAGAGGTGTGCTTTCTCCAAACAATTTGAAACACCGGGACGCTACTAGGAATCTCTGCAGCTGGCGTTTAATAAACTCCTTTAGGATTTTTGCAGTATCCATTCATTTTCAGATCTATTCGTATTCTCTCAAGTTAACCACCCGGGTGTTGTTTGTTTGTTTGGGGAAATTAACCCATTATCTGAAAGCTTCCATTCTGCATAAATATTTTCCTCCCTGGCGTTTTATTACATGAAACCACACATGATAAACAGATCCTCGCCTGTCCCCTTGGGCTTTTCTATTTCTCACGTTTTACGGCTAGTGTAAATAAAGAAGTCACCGGCGCGCTGGGCCCCCCAACACCGTGACTCGGGCCCCAGCATGAAAACTGAGTTTTTGGTTGGTCGGTTGGGTTTAAGAAGGCAACACTGTCACCACCCAGGTGGCCTCGCTGCTTACACCAAAAGCGAATTTGGGATAATGGGAACAGTCAGGCCGGGGCCCCACTTGGCAGGCGTGTTGTGTAACAGTCGCGCCTGGAAGTGAGCAGCTTCGCCCGAGAAGGTACCGCGTCCCGCGGCGGCGGCGGCTCCTTGCGGCGGGATCCGCCGGCCCGCTCGCCGCGGTGCGGCCGGGGGGGGCGCACGGACCGAGACCCCGCGCCCGGCCGCCCGCCCCCTTCCCGCTCGGCCCGGCCCCCTGCAAGGCCTACACTCTCCCCCCCGCCCCAAAACGCTCGTGCGGCTCCGGCCCGCGGTCTCCCCCACCCCGCCTCCTGGAAAGGTGGCCCGGACGCCCGGGAAGGCAGAGCCGGCGGGCGAGAGCGCGGCGCCCGGCACCCGGAGTCCAGGCGCGCGGCGGAGCGTCCATGCTGCCGGCGCGGGCGGGCGCCCCAAGCCCCGCACCCTCCCGCCCGCACGGTCCGCGCGGCCGGCCGGAGGCCACTTACTTTTGGGGCCGCCGACCTCCCGACTCCCTCCGGGGGAAATGAAAGTTGTCACGGCGTCTCCCCGTGGGCCCCCCTCGCCTGTCGGGCTTGCGAGGCGCCGCCGCGGAGCCGGGAGGGCGGCTGCGCTCCCGCTCGCGTCCGTCCCGTCGCGCTCTCCTCCTCCTCCTCTTCTTTTCACTATATTATCTTCTCCTTCTCTGAGGGGTGGGAGGGGGCGGGAAGCTTAGAAAGAGAGGAGACGTTTGCAACTTTTCTTCACTCTTTCTCTTCCACACCCCCCCGGCAGCCTTGAAAAAACAATGTTGAAAGGGGTGAAGAACTTGGGGAGGTGAAGGTGGAGGGCCGCGTGGGGAAAGCGGAGGGGGGAGGGAGAAATGATAATAATCGTTTAAAAACTGATTAAAGCCCCCCAAACAGTGATACACAGACAGAGGGGGAAAGGCGGGGGGGTGGGGTGGGGGTGGGGGAAAAGAGAAAGAGTCGCTGGTCAGGAAACTTCAAGCGCGGATGAGGTCATTGGTTTAAAAATAAAGAGATGGCGTCACTTGAAACCAATCCCAGTGAATGAACTCAGCGGAGCCCCGGGGAAAGGAGGAGACAGGCGAGGGCAGGGCGGTGGGCGCCGGGCGGGGCCGCGCGCCCGCCCGCCCATCCCGCGGCCGCCCGGGTCCGCAGCGCGGCTCGGCGCCTTGGCTTGGGCCGCGCGGGGAGGGGTCGGGTCACGTTCCGTTCCGGAGTTCGGCTACTCGCAGGCAGGTTCCGCAGGCGCCGCTGGGAGGAGCCGGGGCTGCCCGAGGAGGCGGCCCCGCGGCCTCCTCCTTCCGCGCCCGCGCGCCCGCCAGCCCCGACCCCGGGCCCCAGGCTGCGCCCCAACAGGTATTTAAGGGTGCGCCCCCCCAACCGCACCCCGGACCGGAACGCGGAGCCCTTTCTCCCTGGTTGCGCTCTTTCCACCCGCCTTACCCGCGTGAAGAAACGCAAACAATGATTTCAGAGAATTGCAATCACTCCTTCAAAAGTCCGATGAATCCCAAAGGAAGGAACTGCCGTCCTTGTGAAAGGGACGTTACAGGTACTTCAAGAAAAGTCACTGCAGTGTTGTCAGGCACCCAGGGATCTACATGTGTTTGTCGTTGAAAGACCCCACACGGATGTTCCTAACTTTAATTAGCTTACTTTGTTGACGTTTGCTTGTTTAGGTTCACGAATTTAATGAGTACGAGCAGCATGAAATTCCCTTCTAAAATGATTCTACCCCGGGCAGCACAGAATCGTTTTTAAATCAGACCAGAGGTTCTCTGCCTCTTGAGAGGTGCAAGTCCCTGTTGCTTGAATTCTACGCATTTCGTGCATTTTCTATGTGGATTCATCAAAATAGCTGTTTTGAGATTGCATTACACTCTTTGGAAAACTAGAGACCTGAGGTGGTGACAAACCAGGACTTGGAATCCGTGAATAAGACAATCGGAGCTTTATTCTAGTGTTCTTTGAGCATTTGAGCATGAAGCTGCTTCAACTGAGAAGTACTCACGTGGATATCACATAACAAAGATGTGATTAACGACGGAAAAGCACACTGCGAGTGGACTGCTCCATGAGCCAGAATTTATGGGTAGGAATAATCTAGCTCTTAAAATACTCCATTTGCAATGGAGTATTGCCCAATCCAATTGCCCTGGATTTGGGACATTGGTCGCTAAAGGCATCTTTGTTGTGGAATGCCTGGGGGACTTTTTTTTTTTTTTTTTAACTGCTCAAAGAACTGAGAGTCAGGTTTGGGGTCTGTTAGAAAGCTAAAACATTTCTGTATTCCTTTTCTGCCTTTAAATCCTCCAACTAAAGTGCATTGGTTCCTATTGATAATCACTTGAGGTTAGTACTGGGGTAAGCCTCTGGGAACCTCCAGCTCATCTTTCAGAGGAGGAAAAGGAGCCCATTTGGAGATGAGAGACCGCTGAGCCCAAATGGGGCAGTAAATTAAACCTGAAGGCCACAGATGCAGAGCCCAAGTTCTGCCTCTGCCTTTGACCTCTAAGACTTAGGCTGGGAGGAAGCCATCTCCCGGGGCTCCCCGTCCTCTGGTGGCCAGGAGATATTACTGCAGCTTTAATGGGACTACCTGTGCTCTTCAAGTAAACCTCCAAAGATCTACTAATCATAGACCAGCTGTTTTTAGAACATTTTGAAAGGGGTAGTTTAAAATGATCTGCATCTCAGGTCTGCTTAGTTGGAGGAGTTGGAATGTGGGGAAGGAAGGAAAAGAGAGAATCTTTGTCCTACAGGTGAAGAGCACAGATCTTGCCTGGATGAAAGACTCAGCAAGAATGTATGGAATACCCTTTACGTGCTGCACATCTTGAAACTTCTCTCCTTTGTGTGCCTTTCATGCATGTAGTACCCCGATAGCTAATATGAGAGGCTCCCCAGTACATAGCTTCTAGTAAGGGAAACGGGATGTAGAGTAAAACTAATTAAAAATTAAATTAGTAATTGAGGGGCACACAATATTGGTTAAAAGAGTCCAGCAGAAAAAAGGAGCAATGTAGGCTGGGGTTGTCAGGGAAGGCATCTTCGGAGGAACTTTGACCTCATCCTCGAAGGAGATTAAGATTTAGTTCGGGTTAAAAGGGCTCAGTGGGAGGACTATTCCAGAGGGGAAATGGTATGAACAAAGACATGAAGGTAGAATGAATAAGGTGTATTCCGGTGAGGGACTAGAAGACCCTTCAATAGCCTTAGAGATTGGTGTGTAGCAATTAAGAACTAGGCTAAATTTAAGAGATTTAGAGGCACATTATGAGGTACTTGAATGTTAGGATAAATAGCTTGTTATTAGTCCAGCAGGTTAATGTTGAACAGATTTACTTCGTTAAAGAGCACATTTCTCTGTGTCCTACTAAAAAAGCTTTTATATATGCTAACAACAAACATGTGGAAACAAATTAAAAACTAAATGCCACTTACGATTGCTCCAAAGAATATGAAATCTTTAGGTATAACTCTAACAAACCATGATTCGGATCTGTTTGCTGAAAAATATAAAATGCTGGTGAAATTAAAGAAGGCCCAATTAATTGGAGCAACTCACTATATTCATGGACTGGAAGAACCAGTACAATAAATATTGTCAGTTCTTCCCAAATTGATCTATAGATTTACTTTTTTTTCTAAATTCAATTAGCCAGCATATACAACATCATTAGTTTCAGATGTAGAGTTCGGCAATTCATCAGTTGCATATAACACCCCGTGCTCAATCACATCACGTGCCCTCCTTAATGCCCATCACCCAGTTACCCCATCACACCTCCCCACATCCCCTCCAGCAACCCTCAGTTTCTTTCCCATAGTTAGGAGTCTCATGGTTTGTCTCCCTCTCTGGTTTCTTCCCATTGCGTTTTTTCCTCCCTTCTCCTATTGATCTATAGGTTTAAAACACAATCCCTATCAAAAATCCTAGCATGTTTTTTTTTTAAGATTTTATTTATTTGACAGAGAGACACAGCAAGAGAGGGAACACAAGCAGGGGGAGTGAAAGAGGGAGAAGCAGGCTTCCCACTGAGCAGGGAGTCCTATGAGGGGCTCGATCCCAGGACCCCAGGATCATGACCTGAGCCTAAGGCAGATGCTTAATGACTGAGCCACCCAAGAGCCCCCCCATCATGGTTTTTTATAGGCAGAGACAAGCTGAACCCAAAATTGCTTCTGGCACGTTTAAAGGGGTTAGTGAGTGCTAGATTCCCCAAAGGCAGATAAAGAGCTCCTATGCTTAGGACACCAGCAAAGCAGGGCTCCAGACAATGTAGAAGGAAGCTATTTTCATTTCAGTACACATAAGTGTGCAGTTCAGTCTTGTTTTCAACCAGAGTTAAATATGGGAGAAGGAGTGTCGTAATCTTTCAAGCTTAGACCTTGTTAAGTTTTTAATCCACCCCTGGCTGAAGCTTAACCATTCATTCAGCTATTGATTATTGAGTGCCTACTACCAGCATGTCCCAGGGACTGTACCTGGCTCTGGGAGTTCAGTTCTAAATAAGAGAAGCGAGGACCTTCCCTCATGGAACTAACATTCTAGTGGGGAGAGAAGGCAATAAGCAAAGAAAAACAACGTCCAGGACTGTGAGAGAACTGACTATGTGGGGAGAAAGTGGGATGATGTGATAGCAAATGATTGAGGGTAGGGGCCAAGGTGGCTGAGGAAGGCATTCATAAAGAGGGGACATTTGAACTCATCCTTAAGGGTGGCAAACAGAGAAGTGGTCTGCCCAGAGAAAAGAGGTCATTCTGAACCTTCAGTAGAAGCAGAGTGACTTGGAGAGAGCTGGTGCGTTTCCAGAGCAGAAGAAAGGCCCGTGGGGCTCAAAAGTGTAAAAGGAGGTCAGGGAAGAGCCAGACTGTGTAGGACCTTGTAATGCATGGTAAGCAGTTCACATTCTATCCTAAAAGATTTAAGCCAGTTAGTACATGATCGGATTTATGAAGAAGGTATTTATAAGTAATCGTAGCAGTTTAGTTTTGAAAAGAGAGTCTGAACACTATATTCTATATTTATTTAATCTGGCAGCTCTCTTTTCCAATAGGAAGGAAGCATTTTTGATCATTTAGTTCATCTCCAGGGATCCCTTTAATGACCCCAAATCAAATGTTCTTGCCCTAGGATTCATGTATTCCTAGGAAGTGTATGGATGGACTTCGGAGGATCTAGGAGGCCCCTAAAATTTTGTGCATATATCCTTATGTGGCTTTTACTGTGAATGGGTTCCTAGCTTTCAACAGATTTTCAAAGGACTGTCTCTCTCTCTCTCTCTTTCTCACACACACATACACACACAAGACCTACTTTATATTTAAATCTTGGCTGTGACTTTTGGATGATAGTGGCTGCTATCATTCCTGGGGCTCATGGCACTATAGAAATGAATCACAGTTCTGTAAAGCAGCAAGTTTTGCCTCCAAGAGATGGCACTATATTGGAGAAGAGCACTATTTGTGCTGGAGTAGAAGGGAATATTTCAAGAGTTTGTCTTCAAGGAAACCTCACGAAAGAAATGTTTTTATCTATGTGATATGAGACCTAGAAGATACCTAAGACAGTAGCATCCCACTCGTGTTGCATGTAAGAAAGCGAAGGTCCAGAGAGGTGAAGTGGCTTGCCCAATGTGCACAGCTAGTCAGGGACTAAACTGGCCTAGAAACAGGTCTCCCAACTCTCAGTACAGAACTCTGTGCTCCTCATCTTAAAAAGACAAAAACACCGGGCCAAATATACTTAAAAGTCTTCATAGGAATGAAGTGTTCAATTTCATTCAATTAAATTAAGCCAACACAAGCTCATTACAAAGGAAATGGAAGAGAAAAAAGTAAAGGAGTTCAAAAACTTAAAATCCCACCTCTGAAAGTGATAGGAAAAGACCTCAATGTCAAATGAAGACATACAACCAAGAAAGAGTAAATAGTAATAACACTGTGGTATCAGTGTGTATCCAATCTTTCTGTAAGAAATATGTAAATAGATATCATAAGTTATAAAAACTAGATGACTTTTCACTTATCAATTCAGCAAAGGTTTTTTAAATGGGTAATCCCAGGATTAGGTCAAGAGTGTGGTGAAATAGGGCTCCTGAATGTGGCTGGTGAGAGTATAAATTAATATAACTATTCTGCAGAGCAGTTTGGCAATATGCTTTCCAAAGTCTAAAAAGGCATTCCCAGCAGCCCTCCTTTAAGAATTTATCTTAAGGGGGCACCTGGGTAGCTCAGGTGGTTAAGCGGCTGCCTTTGGCTCAGGTCATGATTCCAGGGTCCTGGGATCGAGTCCCACATCAGGCTACCTGCTCGGCAGAGAGCCTGCTTCTCTCTCTCACTCTGCCTGCCACTCTGCTTACTTGTGCTCTCTCTCTATCTCTCTGTCAAATAAATAAATAAAATCTTAAAAAAAAATTTTTTTTTCTTAAGGAAATTATAGTACTGTTTTCCAAAGACTTCCAAAGAAGGATGTTAATTGTAACTTAAAATAACAGCTAACACTTCTTGCAAATGATCTCATTTCATCCTCACAATTACTATTAACTCCATTTTACTGGAGTGAACTCATTCAGTCACACAGTAATTGGAAGAGTTGCAATCTGAATAACATGTCCTACACATCTAAGCAGAAACAAGATCATAGACACCGTATAACCTACGCCAAAGGGCTTGGACTTCATTCAAGGCAAGCAGTGAGGAAGCCACTGGAAGATTTTAAGCAGGAGAAATGACAAGATCCGGTGGGCCTTTTGCTGCATAAAGAACGGTTGGGTAGGGAAGACATAAAGCAAGATGAGAGACATTTGTGCAACTTAGAAAACTAAATATAAATGGAGAGAAGACACATCCAAGAGATATTATAAGACTAGAATCAAAAGAACCAGTCACCAGTTAGATCCAAACTGTTAAGAGGGAAGGCAGTATCAAAGATGACTCTTAGGTTTCTGCCTCTAGCAAATGGGCAGATGATAGTGCTACTTATTTACATCACCAGAGGAAAGATAGGTGGAATTTTAAGCATGTTGAGTTCAAGGTGCCTATGGACCCTCAAGAGGAATAGACAGTTGCATTCATGAGTCTGAAGCTCAGAGGCCATGGGCTGGGCAGAAGAGAAAGATTTGGGATTCACTAGCCATATTTTAGTTTAGTCATGGCCAATGGATGAGGTCATGCAGGGAGAGCGAGAGAAAAAAGATGTTGGGAATCAAGGGAATTACTGATGTTTTAAGAAGCTCATAGGGAGGAGTGCCTGAGTGGCTCAGCCAGTTGGGCATCTGCCTTTGGCTCAGGTCATGATCCCAGGACCCTGGGATTGAACCCCATGTCGGGCTCCCTGCTCAGTGGGAACCCTACTTCTCCCTCTCCTTCTGCCACTACCCCTGCTTGTGATCTCTTTCTGTGTCAAATAAATAAATAAAATATTTTAAAAAGAAGAAGAAGAAGAAGAAGCTCATAGGGAGGCTGAGAAGGACAAACTAGAAAAGCAGTGGACATGATCGTTACAAAAAGCCAAGAAAAGACCTTCAAGCCCGGAAAGAACCCCACTGAGTTCACGCTCAGAGAAGTCCTAATGGTAAGGTCTAAAAAGAATTTCTTTGAGGGCGCCTGGGTGGCTCAGTGGGTTAAAGCCTCTGCCTTCAGCTCAGGTCATGATCTCAGGATCCTGGGATCGAGCCCCACATCGGGCTCTCTGCTCAGCAGGGAGCCTGCTTCCCTCTCTCTCTGCCTGCCTCTCTGCCTACTTGTGATCTCTCTCTTCCTGTCAAATAAATAAATAAAATATTTTTTAAAAAAAGAATTTCTTTGATTTAGCAACAACGTGATGGTGGACAGGGTGGTTTCCCTGAAAACAGTCTTGCAAAGGCAAGACTGCAACGAGTAGGAAAGGGAACAAGAAGGAAGAAAATAGAAACAGTGGAATAGAAACTACTCTTTCAAGAAGCTTGACTGTTAAGGGAAAAAGAATCATACCTTGCTACAGACAGATGTAAGACACTAAAACCCTAAAAGATCCTTATGATTTCATAACCAAACTGTTTGTTTTATTTAATCAAACAATTCTTAATAAGCAGGTATTGGAGGAGTGTCCTGAGAAGTGAGCATTTCTCTGTTACAAGTTTGGGAAAGTTGAAGATGGACTTCTGCTATTTACAGCCCAAACTTTATTTTCAAATTATGTAGAGCACACATTTTGGGGTTTTGTCGGGGCTGTTTTGACAAGTCTTTTAATAACTGTGAAATACAATTTTAAGAATAAAGGAATTATCATTTCTAACATCAGATATACTTATTTTCCAAGACTGAATAATGCTTTTATAACCAGGAAAAGATGATGGTGGCAGTGGAGAGTAAATAGGTAAATAAGAGGCTAGGAAATATTTGTGAATTTTGCTTCTTTTCTTCTGGCCCTATAGAAAAATAATTGGAATAAATATAGTGATGTCCTTTTTCTCTGATATAAGAATAATTAAAAAAAAATGATGCTTGTTTTTGAAGGCCAGCAATTTTTAAATGGCTTTCCCATTTTCTGAGTAGATACAGGACGCAATGTGCTCCGTTTTAAAATTCACAGTGGCTTTCTGGACTAAAAATGACAACATTCAATAACAACATTCATGTTTATAAATGTAAACATTTACCTTTAGAAACAATCTTTAACCAGTAACTGAACCTCTTGTTCAGTGTTAACTAAGCTAAACAGCAAGATGGCATATTCTGACCAAAGAGCAAAATGCTGTTTTAATTGAAAAATGCTTTTTAAATTTGTGCAGGGGCGCCTGGGTGGCTCAGTCAGTTAAGCGCCCAACTCTTGATTTCAGCTCATGTCATGATCTCAGGGTCCTGAGATCAAGCAAGCCTCACACCCAGGCTCCATCCCTGGGTGTGGGGCCTGCTTGAGATTCTCTCTCCCTCTCCCTCTGTCCCTCCCCAACTCACTCATGCGCAAGTTTATTTATTTGTGAAAAGCCAGTCTTTGTATTGAAGAAAAAGTTCTAGTCCTCTTTAGGATACCACATCTTAGGAATATCTCAAACCACTACCATAAAGAAACTAGAAATTAAATGGAATTTGAAAATTAATTAACATCACCATGTTAAGTCAAATGCACAAAAATCAGCTCTTTTGTACAAGATATATATTGGGATTTTTTTTTAAGATTTTATTTATTTATTTGACAGCGAGGAGAGAGATCACAAGAGATCACCCACTGAGCCACCCCAGTGCCCCGATATATATTGAGATTTTAACTCTCATGACAACCCTAAGAGTTAGGTATTGGGGCGCCTGGGTGGCTCAGATGGTTAAGTGTTTGCCTCTAGCTCAGGTCATGATCCCCAGGGTCCTGGGATGGAGCCCCGCAGCGAGCTCCCGGCTCAGTGGGGAGCCTGCTTCTTCCTCTCCCTCTGCCTCTCCCCCTGCTCATGCTCTCTCTCTCTCTCAAATGAATACATAAAATCTTAAACACACACACACACACACACACACACACACACACAGAGTTAGGTATTATTATTACCTGACTTGAGTCTGAGAAATGTTAAAGACTTGACTCAAAAACACACACGTAGCAAATGGCAAGTGAGAACTCACACCCAAGTTTTCTCACAGGAGGTTTTGTTGAGAGGACAAAAATGCAAAATATAAGTAGTTCAAAATAATAGTATAAGCAATGCCACTCTCTTAAAATGCACTTCTGTGATTATTGGTCAAAGCTACCCAGATAACAAATGGGAGCTCTCTGAGCTGGGCAAGAGTCGGCCAGCTACAGTTTGCAGCTCTGCCACATACTGGCCATGTGACTTGAGGGAAACTTAGTTTCCTCATCTGTAGAAAGAAGGTAATTAGTGCCAACCGTCAAGAGCTGTGGTGAGGTTCAAATGAATACCACGTAAAGCACCAAATATAGCGCGAAGCCCACATGGTGAATACGAACTACACAACTACACGCTGATTCCTTCCTCTTTCGGAAAGTCTGTATGTAGAACTGACTTAGATCTTGAACAATAGATTGAATTGGGATATTAAAAGAGAATGGGGAAGCTCATTCCAGGAAGAGAAAACACACAGTAGGAGACACAGCAGGGAAAATGTGTTTAAAATAGTTTAACTGAAGCAGAACATTTGTATTGAGTAGTATATAATAAGCCTGGAAAGCCGTTTGGGGCCAGATTACATAGGGCCTCAGCCAAAGAATTTAGCTTTTATATTATAAGTAGCAGGGAAGGATGGAAATGTGGTTCCTTTTAAAAATTATGCTTTAAAAAATAAATAAATAAATAAAAACTATGCTTTATTAGCTTTATTTTCTATTCTAAAGCCATACCTTGCATTGCTAAAAGTCTATAAACTACAGAAATGGGTAGAAGAAAGTACAAATCACCTTATTCAATCTTGGGAGAGAGATAAATTTTTTTATTTCTATTTTTTGGTGGTATTTTGGTGGTTCTATCCTTTGGTGGTATTTTGATTCAGTTTTCCTATCACAGTGCATTTGTGATTAAAATACTAATAATGACATGTATAAACACGCATGCACGTATTGGAAAACACTAAGCACGTATACAAAACTGCTTTTTTTTATGCAAAGGCTTGCCTCTAAAAAAAGTAATTGCATATTTAGGATGGTCACATGACCAGCAAGAGCTCCCGAATGCTGGAACGAATGAAGTTTGAGCCACACATTTATTGGGTACAGTGTTTGCTTATCTTTATGATGAGTCTTATCCTATAATTTCAACCGAAGGCTCTAACATTTTTTTCCTTTTAATTATAATCTAATGAAGTTATTTAATTTTTCAAGAAATGATTGCTACCATCACACTAAGGATCGCCTCTGGGTGTACTTGAATATCTCTCCTCCAGTTTAAAGGTTTGAGCTTGGAAATGGATGAGATGAAAGTGGGCTTTAAGTGGCTTACTCTGACCAAAGCATATCAGAAAGATCTAAGAAAGGGAATCATGGAACAAAAGAGACCATATTGGGCACTGGCAACAAGTCAGACCTAAGTCAAAAAGGGCTAAGACTGGTGCAGTGTCAACAGACATGGAACGAAAGCAACAAATGCAAGAAATAGTACAGAGAGAGAATTGAGAGGACTTGGTGATTCACGAGCTACGGAGGGTGGAGATGAGTAATGAAAGATGATGCTGAGCTGTCACCTCTGGCGATTTACATAAGCTTCCATTTCCGCATCTATAAAGTGGGGTTAATAAGTGTGCCTTCCTCATAGGGTTGCTGAGAGGATTAAATGGATGACGTCTTAGATGCTTAGCACAATAACTGGAATGTGTTCTTAGGAAGTGTTACCTATTACTGTTTATATAGCTGTTGAGTATAGATGACTGGGTTAATAATGACGTACTTTTTTTTTTTTTAATAGGCTCCACACCCAGCATGGAACCCAACGTGGGGCTTGAACTCACGACCCTGAGATCAAGACCTGAGCCAAAATCAAGAGTCAGACGTTTAACCGACTGAACCACTCAAGTGCCCCAATAATGACATTCTTAAAAGAAATAGCAAAGTCAACGTTGGAGGTCTGATTGGGGTGGAGGAAGTGGGTTGAGCTACATTTTAGACATATCATATTTAGGTTTATGATGGACAGTGAATTTAAAATGTTGACAAGAAACTACTGCTGGCCAGTGACATTTTCGACAATAGGTACATTCTAGGAAGATGCATGAAAAGCAGACATCTGAAGGATGGATGCCCACCACAAAGTATTATCAGCACCTCTCCCCACAACCTCCATTTATTAGTAGCAATTACCCTAACTAGTGCACAGCCCCTACATAGGTTGACTTCCTGGCTTAGCAGCTCTCCAGTCAGGATAGATATGAAAGTAGTGAAGCGTGGAAGATCTGGGGCCGGATCTGTGTGCTTCCCACCTCCGCCACTTACTACTGTCTGATTTCAAGAAAACTAGCACTCAAAACTTCAGTGCTCTTATTTACAAAATGGAATAATGCCAATTTCCATCTCATAGGATTGATGGGCAAATTACATGAGACTCTCTAAGTGTAGCCCTTTATAAAAGGTTTATAAGATGTGATATAAATGTCAAGTATGGCTATTAATCCTGTCTCTTCTGGAGGTTATGAGATATATTTGTATTTCTTATCCATCCCTTATGGTGCCAAACACAAGAAGCACTCTTTTAACTGCTGATCACTCTGCTCCCTTAAAGTGGTCTTCTGCCTCTCCCCATGTCTCAGTCCCTTTGTTACCTATGATTGTGTGAAGTCCTTGAATGTCCAGCACCATCTTTGGGGCAAGAAAGTCTGTTCACTTCTGGGGAAACACACTGTATTGGTTTTCTATGGCTGCTCTAAACAAATTACCACATGCTTCGTAGCTGAAAACCACACCAATGTATCATAGTTCTGGAACTCAGACAACTAAAATGGAACTCACTGGGCTAAACTCAATGTATAAGCAGGGTTATGTTTCCCTCTGGAGGCTCTAGGGGAAAACCTATGTCCTCATCCTTTATGGCTTCTACAGGCGGCCTGCATTCCTTGGCCTGTAGCCCCTTCTTCCATCCTCAAAGCCAACAGTGGGTTGGGTTCTTCCTACAACACCAAACCTCTTTCTGGTTCTCCTCTGTCCTTCCTCTCCCCTTTTAAGGACACTTGTGATTAGACCGGGCCCACCTGGATAATCCAGAATTAAGATCCACTAATGATCGGGCGTCTGGGTGGCTCGGTTGGTTAAGCGACTGCCTTTGGCTCAGGTCATGATCCCAGAGTCCTGGGATCGAGTCCCATATCAGGCTCCCAGCTCCTTGGGGAGTCTGCTTCTCTCTCTGACCTTCTCTCCTCTCATGTGCTCTCTCAATCTCTCTCTCTCTCTCTCTCAAATAAATAAACTAAATCTTTAAAAAAAAAAATCCACTAATGAGCAACTTTAATTTCCTTTACAACTTTAACTCCTGCCCCCCTCTCCTCGCTTTGTAGCCTAACATTCACAGGTACCCAGGATGGGACTTTGAGGGATCATTATTCTGCTTACAACACCTTCCAAAAAGAAAGCTTCAAGGCCGTCTCCTCTGCTTTGTCCTTCTGCATTGTAGGACCTAACTGATTCACCAAGTGATGAAACATACATCACAGTTTGATAATTGTGGGGCGCCCGAGTAGTTCAGTCAGTTAGGCGTCTGCCTTTGGTTCATGTCATGGTGTCAGGGTCCTGGGATAGAGCCCCACATCAGGCTTCCTGCTCGATGGGGGTCTGCTTCTCCTCCTGCCTTCTTCCCCCTGCTCATTCTCTGTCTCTGTCTCTCTCTCAAATAAATAAATAAAATCTTTTTTTAATAAAATCTTAAAAAAATTTTTTTTTGATAATTGTAATAGTTACAATTAGGAAGCATTGGATGCTAAAGTTTTTCTTCTGGTCTAATCCCGAATCTGCTCAATGCTTAAAGATATATTTGCTGTTGGGACGCCTGGGTGGCTCAGTTGGTTAAGTGGCTGCCTTTGGCTCAGGTCATGATCCCGGCGTCTTGGGATCGAGTCCCGCATCGGGCTCCTTGCTCCACAGGGAGCCTGCTCCTCTCTCTGCCTCTGCCTGCCTCTCTGCCTGCTTGTGTTCTCTCTCTGTTAAATAAATAAATAAAATCTTAGAAAAAAAAAAAAGAAAACTTATAAAAAAAAAGATATATTTGCTGCCAAATACAGTGAATGCTAACTGAAATTTTTTTTAAAGATTTTTTATTTATTTATTAGAGAGGGGAGAAGGTCAGAGGGAGAAGCAGGAAGCTGGGACTCAGGGAAGCGCAGTTGAGGGCGGTGGGAAGAGGATGAATGGGTGTTGACTCAGGTAGAATTGGACCGTAATCCCAGTTCTGCCACTTTCTAGCCCTGTGATTGTGGAAGAGTCTCTTCACATCTTTTTTTTTTTTTTAAAGATTATTTATTTATTTATTAGAGAGAGAGACTGAGAATGAGAGGAGAGAAGGTCAGAGGGAGAAGCAGACTTCCCGCAGAGCCGGGAGTCCGATATGGGACTCGATCCCGGGACTCCGGGATCATGACCTGAGCCGAAGGCAGTCGCTCAACCAACTGAGCCACCCAGGCGCCGGAGTCTCTTCACATCTTGAAGCCTCAATTCCTTTACCTTTGAAGTGGGGATAACAATGCCTACCACCTGGAGTTGTGAGAATTAATTGAGACAATACATGTAAATGCAGTGTTGGGCAATAAGAGATGTTTAATAATTGGTGGCCCTCTCTCCTTGCTTTCTCTCGAGTGTTCTGCCCAAAGCTAACGTGCTAGCCTCTCCCGTTTTTCAAGCTAAATATCTTTCCAATCCCAATCTAAGGCTAGCTCCTATCTCCTGGAAAATTAGGATCAATGATTAAAAATTTTTTAAAATTATCTTCACTGAGCATTTGGACCAACTTATTTGGAGCACATTTAGATATGTTGGAGGTGAAAGAGCTTAAAAGACAGGAATACTGAATTTCAGAGGGAAACTCAAAGGTATTGAGGTTTTACCCATTTTTCAGCTGTAAGTGTTTGAGTTCCTGGTACTCTTAAAATAGTACTGATGGCCTTTTACCCCTTAAAAAAAATTCCATTCTCTGATATATTTACATGCTTTGCCTTGCAACTTGATATTTTTCACCTGTCTTTCTTAAGACATAGTCTGCTGTCCGTTAATCATCAATTGGAGCTAAAATGAAAACACGGCTGTTGAGGTTCTGGTGAAGAAATAAGAAATGTAGGGGGTGCCTGGGTGGCTCAGTCAGTTGAGCGCCCAACTCTTGGTTTTGGCTTAGACTGTGATCTCAGGATCCTGAGATCGAGCCTCATGTTGGGCTCTGCAGTCAGTGGGGAGTCTGCTTAAAGATTTTCTGTCTCTGCCCCTCCCCCTGCATGTGTTCTCTCTCTCAAATAAATAAATAAATCTTTTTTTTATAAAGATTTTATTTATTTTTTTTGACAGAGAGAGAGCACAAGTAGGCAGAGAGGCAGGAAGAGAGAGAGGAGGAAGCAGGCTCCCTGCTGAGCAGAAAGCCCTATGCGGGGCTCGATCCTAGGACCCTGAGATCATGACTCGAGCCGAAGGCAGAGGCTTTTAACCTCTGAGCCACCCAGGCGCCCCTAAATAAATAAATCTTAAAAAAAAAAAGAAATAAGAAATGTATTGGTAATGATCATAGTGGGCTTGTGAGATAGTTTAGGCCCAGAAATGGAATGGATATTCATATCATTTTTTTTAAAGATTTTATTCATTTATTTGACAGAGGAGAGAGATCACAAGGAGGCAGAGAGGCAGGCAGAGAGAAAGGGGGGGAAGCAGGCTCCCTGCTGAGCAGAGAGCCCGATGCGGGGCTCGATCCCAGGACCCTGAGATCATGACCTGAGCCGAAGGCAAAGGCTAAACCCACTGAGCCACCCAGGCGCCCCGATATTCGTATCATTTATAAAATTTAATACTTGACGGTAAACATTTCTTTCCCATGCTGGAGAAGGTTTACGAGGATCACTATTTCTTTTAAAAATTTCAGTTAGGGGCGCCTGGGTGGCTCAGTTGGTTGAGCGGCTGCCTTCGGCTCAGGTCATAATCCCGGAGTTCCGGGATCGAGTCCCATATCGGACTCCTGGCTCTGCGGGAAGTCTGCTTCTCCTTCTGACCTTCTCTCCTCTCATTCTCAGTCTCTCTCTCTAATAAATAAATAAATAATCTTTAAAAAAAAAAAAAGATGTGAAGAGACTCTTCCACAATCACAGGGCTAGAAAGTGGCAGAACTGGGATTACGGTCCAATTCTACCTGAGTCAACACCCATTCATCCTCTTCCCACCGCCCTCAACTGCGCTTCCCTGAGTCCCAGTTTCCTCATCTGCAAAATGAGAAAGTTGAGTCAGATAATCTCCCAAGGTCCCTCATACTCTTACCGTAGGGCTTCTATGCTTGGGAGGGGAACGGGGAATCGGGAAGGGATCTCTGGAACCAGGCAGAATGTCTTTCTGTCTTAAGTAGGAAAGCCCTGGGACTCTGTGTCTTCCTATACATCTTGATTCTCTGACTTCTGAAAGGAGGCTGCCACTGAGGACCACACTACAAATGATGAGGAGACTCCTAAGAACCACCAATTAAAAAAAGAAACAAGTTCTTCTTAGTGGAGCTGCTTTTTATGAGTTTACCTTTTCAAAAGCAAATCCGTCAACACTTATTGTTGAGAATCTTACTGTGCCCAACACAGAGTTAAATTGTATCAAGAGGCTCCACAGGGGACAGCAAGGATGTGTAGAGATAGTCTGTATTCTCAAGAAACTTACAACTGAAAAAAAAGAAACTTAAAACTAGCTGGCAGGGGACACAACTCATAAAGCAATTTTCAGAAGACAATACAGGACTGAACTGTGTGGTCAAGACAATATGTACTATAGGAGTCCAGAGACCAGGAAATCAACACAGACTGCAGTCCTCAGAGAAGGCTCCGTGAGAACTAGGGCAAAGACAACATTCTTTACCTTGCATTCTGCACTAGTCTTCCTTGGCCTTCTCCGAAATTGTGAAATCCTGGTATGAACCTTTCACATAGTTCAAACATTCTCAGTTTTGGGGGCTGCAGTGATGTCCTTCATACCATGTCATCTGAATGTCACTTCATCTTTATTGGCACATTTGGGAGGGGTAAAACCCCAATGGTATGCAAACACCGTCATGGATACTTGCTTCAAGCCATGGGAAGTTTCATGCAAAACCAGTTTCTCAATAGGGCAAATGTTGTGTAAGGTGTAAGAAGCTTGAGAAACTAGTTAAAGGCAAAGCCTGTCACAGCAAGAACCAGATTTGAATGGGGACACTTTCTTGTCTTAGTCACCTCTTAGTCTGCCTCTGGACCCTTATCTGCAGAGACCCTACACTTAAGCATTTCTTCAACACTTTAGCCCAGAGACCACAGGACCTTTGTAGTAGGAACTTCTTATCTCTGTAACAACCACCCCTAATCTGCCCACTCTCACGTGTACTCTACTGATAAGAGACTCTAGGTCTGAAAAATGGGTTCAAAATTCTGGATCCTTCCTCACGCTTGGACAACTGAGTGTGTGTCCCCTTTCTTCAAATTCTACCCTAAATATAATCGGGGAATGTAATCCCAAGAGATCGGCTGAGTTGACACAGTCGTCTAGTAGATTAAATATTTGCTATATTTACTGGGTATCCCAAAACAATGCTAGACTGAGGGATATTTTCCAAACTAGCTGAAGACACAAAACAAATATACAGGAAATAGTATCTAAGCATACCATATGCTAAATCAAGGGTAACTGGTTCAGAAATGCGAGGAATTGATGGATACAGAAGTATTAAGCGAAAGATTTATAGAGGCAGGGTTTAGGATTGACCTTAAAGAATGGTAAGAATTTGGATAGTCAGGGAAGAGAAATTATGACATTCTAGAAAAGAGAAATACCCTAACCAAAGGCAAAAAAAGTGGAAGGTGTATTCATGGAAAACCAAGAAAGATGTATTCATGGAAAACCAAGGAAAGTCTGTCCAGAGGAAGGGTGGCAAGAATGTGCGCAGCAAGAATTCGTGGGACATGAGATCAGACGGATATGATGAACACATGAACAAAGTTAGCAAACATTTATTAAATACTGGTTAGGTGTCCAGCATTGTACTAGATCCCTTGCACATAATAATAATAGCTTACACCTACTGGAGTTTATAATATGCCAGGCACTGTGTTAAGCACTTTATGTATATTATCTCAACTTAACCATCACTACAGACCTACGACATACACACTGTTAATATCTCCATTTTACGAACAAAGAAGACGAAGCCCAGAGAGGTTAAGGAATTTGCTTCAGGTCACATAGTTCTTGAGTGAAAAGGCCTGGATTCAAACCAAGAGAGTCGGCTCAAATGTGGGTTCTAAGCACAATACTAATTCGCTTCCACAATATTATCTCATTAAATCCCCATAAAGTTTCCTATGACATAAGCATTATTATCCCCATTTTGCAAATGGGGATCTAAGGCTCCAAGAGTCAGTGAATTATTGCCCAAGAGGGTTCTGCTGAGTACAGAGCTGGCATCTGAAAGCAGGTCCACGAATTCCACGTCCTTTAAACTTTCCGTTACAACACAGCTGCCTGGCAGAAAGTGTGTCTAGAATGGGATTAAATTAGGGGAGACTCTAATAGCCTGAAAAGGGCAAGAAGCCTGTATGATAGGATAAGTTAAGAACTTCGGGGCTTTAAACAGACATGACTTGTTGACTAAAGATAACTGTAGGCCTGGCCCAGGAAATCAAATTGGGGAAAGAGTGAATTTAAGCACTAGATGATAGGAGCGGTGGCAAGGACCTAAAAATGGGCGCTTGGGGGAGGGGAAGAAGGACAGAAACAATGACCAATATTTGAAGGAAAATCTGATGGTTCTTAGGGAATGAATGGCGGAGGCCATGAAAGAAGATTAAGTCAAAGAGGGCTTTGCTTCCAGTCTCAGTGACTCCATGGACTCTTGACAGGGAATGAGAAGTTATAAAAGCAGCTGGTTTGTGGCAAAAATGAAGGTTGTTTTTGAACATGTTGCAATCTGCTTGGCAGAACAAACGACTGGCACATTCCAGAGGAAATGACCAGTAGACAATCAGAGATGTGGGACCGGAATGCAGGTAGAGAGCAGAAGCTGTCAATCACATCTGACAAATAAGCTATACAGGACCACTGAGGGGGGTAGACGAGTCAGGTCGCAAGGAAAATTGGTCTTTCACAGAATAAGCCAGGAGCGGGCAAAGAACAAAAACGCAGCGTAACAAAAGAAAGCAGGTCCAAGGGCAAGCAAGCCACAGGTCTGGACAAGTTGTTAGGGCCAAGGCAGAGAGATAACGAATTAAAGGGACACAGCCACAAATGAGATCTCACTCCTATCAAGAAGAAATGACCACTGAATAATTTCCTGTCCTGTTACTGGTATTTGGGAGTGTTTCCCTATTATAGGAGCCAACCCAGCCTAATCGAGGAGGGCCTGCAATCCGACCCTGCAGAATAATCAGGAACTTTGCAACAAGGAATATACAATTGACATCAGTATAGGGAGGGAACCAGAGTCATCAAAAAAAAGTCCTCTCCACTGAAATGTACGCCTAAAGCCGATCACTGTGGTCAAATTTAGATTATGTATCTTGTACCACAATAAAAAAAGGAAGACCTCTCCCCTGGAAACATAAACGTCTATGGATCCGCCCTCCTCCCCCCACCCACCAATTTCTCAAAGCCCATTTAATTTAGCAGCTCTTGGACTTACCCTTTCTTGTCCAAGATCTTGCTTTCCTTGCCCAAGTTGGTGGCTCTGCTGCTGAGGGAATGAAGGTACTGAGGCCAGGGATGTCACAGCTCTGTGGGTCTCCTGTCCCTTCCCATCTGGAAAGAGAAGGGGAGAGTCAATTATGGTCAGTTTTCAGTGGAAACTCCTCTTCTGGCCTTTCTGCTACCTCTGTCCTTTTTCCAGAACCTGGAGAGCATGATCCATTGGCCAGAGCCCCACCCTCTGTGACCTCTTCTGCCTGACAGAATTAAGAAAGTGAGACAGAGCAACTCAGCCAGTACCTGGGAGGGACTGAAATGAGACAAGAACCCGGGAGTCCCGTGATTTCAAGTCTTGCTTATTGCTTTTCGGACACTTCCTTTTAAAGTTCTAGGTCCTTTTTAATTGGCTTCCCAGACATCACCTCCAAGCCTACACAGAATTCCTTTCCTGCTCCGGATACAGCTTCGTCCTAGTTCGGGGGGTCGCCCATAAGCCTATGCTCTTGGATTCACAGGGTTCCTCCCCATTTACAAGTAAGGAAACAGGGCCTAAGGTTATGGAGTGGCTCGCCCAAGGGCTTACACCTGGTTAACTGCAGAACAAGAAGGACATACAGGTTCTCTGAGACACTCTCTAAATCTCTTTTAGCTAGACAAAGAGATCTCAGCTGAAATATTTGGAATGCTATTTTTATTCAAACTTTGCTTTCCCCATGATGGGTCTCTTCTGCTGCCTTTCTCTCAAAAGATGATTGAAATGCCTGAAAATGCCAGATTAAGGTTTCAGAAGAGAATGGTAGCAGCAGGGGTGGAGTGGGGGAACACAGTGGTTACCCACAAAACCATCTCAGGCTACGTATTATGTTGTGGCCAAAACTCAGATCCCTGCCCTCGCTCAGCCCTCGTACCTCGGAGCTTCGCTAGCGGCCCCTGTGTGTGAGGGCTTTCTAGTCCTTTCGGCCGTGCCATTGCCCCATATTGACCTTGATCTCTGCCTCTGAAATCCTTGATTACCAAAGTCAATTGGCAGCTGGTCAGCTTGGGAGGGGCCCTCCAAGGCTATGGCAAGATAGAAGAATGACAGCATGGCTCATCATAAACAGATTTATCAGGCAAACTTCAGGAAAAACTGGTTGCTCGAGCTCGCCACCTCAAGAAAAATAGTTTTGTGTGAAGCTTGACACGATGTGAAACGTATGTACGCAAGTTGCTTCCATTGCCACACTCTTTGGGGAGCTCTTTGTGGGTCACTTCACACAGAAAGATTCTCCCCACCCCCCCACCCCGAGATAATTCAAGCATAAAGTTAACCAGAGAAATGGATTATCTATTTTCATCAACCCTATAAATCTTGTCTATGGCCATTTCCTGAAAATGCAGGAACTCAAGTTTAGAACTTGAAAGTTATAGTCCTACATTGTTCTAAATAAAACTCTGTAAGAAGCCTTTAATTTGGAATTCCCCCACCTCGTTTTTGTAGATCCTCAAGGAAGGTGGACAATTTTTCTCCCCTGTTAGATGAGAGAGCTCTAGAATGGGCCTCTCCTCCACAGGGCTGAAGAATATTCTCACAGCTCGTATCTTATCAGGAACTGGTATGCCCGGGGGAAGGCGATGAAAGGCCACCCTCTCAACTCCAGAGTGGAGGAGTCTTTTTTATGTCCATTTTGATGTATCATTTAATGATTTATCTTCCATTAGCCATGAAAGCCGGAGGAGGCAAGAAATTTAGGAGTAGGGAGGAAAGGAAGGATTTCTTAATCTCTTTTGTCCTCAAAAGGATTATCTGTTGCATGCAAAAAGAGAATTAACTTGAGTGAAATATTGTGATCACTTTATATTATAAACAGCCAGAAAACTAAGAATTAGCCCTGACTTCTTCCTCTCCTTCATCCCCTATATTTAATAATAAGAATGGCTGAAATTTATCAGGCAGTTGCTATGTGCCAGATACTGTGCTAAGTACTTTACAAGCCTGACTAATTTAACCTTCACAAGTTATCAAGACTTTTTTTTTAAGATTTTATTTACTTATTTGACAGAGAGAGAGCACAAGTAAGCAGAGCATCAGAGGCAGAGAGAGAAGCAGGCTTTTCGCAGAGAGCCCAATGTGGGGCTCGATCCCAGGACCCCGGGACCATGACCTGAGACAAAGGCAGGAGCTTAAGGGACTGAGTCACCCGGGTGCCCCAACAGTTACCATGATTTACCAGACCACTCACTTGAACTCACATATTTGGCAATGGTAGGGCCAGAATCGTACCCAGGTTATTGTGACTTCAGGGCCCCAAAGCTTACTCACTGTAAGTTTAGTCCAGGTTCTCTGGGAGAGCCATCAAATATAACGAAGGTTTGACCCTTGTGAATCATGGAAAAAGGAAGGAAGGAAGGAAGGAAGGAAGAAGGAAGGGGTGAGGGAAAAACGGAAGGAAGGAGAAGGGAAGGAGGAAGGAAGGAAACAGGGAAGGAGAAAGGGGTGTGAGAAAGAAGGTTGGGAAAGTTTGGTTAAGTGGAAGAATCTTAGACTGTGGTTCAGTTCTAAGAAAGTTCAGCAAAGCTGATGGACCATCTGGAGCTAAAATGGCTTACAGAAAAGCCCCACAGTTCCCAGGAGTGGGCCTGCCTTAGTATCCCTCTCACAGTCAGTAATAAAGCAGCCTGCCTGGAAGCAGGACCTCGGCAAGAAGCAGTGATAGACTTCAGAGCACAGAAGCGGGGCTTCTCAGTCAATTGTCATTCTTCCTGAGAGGTGCATTTTCTTTTTTTAAAAAAAGATTTATTGGGGCGCCTGGGGTTAAAGCCTCTGCCTTCAGCTCAGGTCATGATCTCAGGGTCCTGGGATCGAGCCCCGCATCGGGCTCTCTGCTCAGCGGGGAGCCTGCTTCCCCCTCTCTCTCTGCCTGCCTCTGCCTACTTATGATCTCTGTCAAATAAATAAATAAAATCTTTTAAATAAATAAATAATAAAAACATAAAAAAGTTTTTTTACATTATTTTAGAAGGGGGAGGGAGCAGAAGAGAGGCAGAGAGAATCTCAAGCAGACTCCCCACTGAGCACAGAGCCCAAAGCGGGGCTCAATCGCATGCCCCTGAGATCATGACCATGACGACATGACCGGAACCAAAATCAAGAGTCAGAGGCTTAACTGCTTGAGCCCCCCAGGTGCCCCTGAGGGTACATTCTCATTGCTGCCTTATTATGTGACACTATCTCTTAAAGCAAATCTGCTGATTTGGTCTCCAACAGATGTCTCTACCTACTTCCTTAGCTCAGGCCTCTGTCATTGCTTACCTAGGCAACTCCAGTAACGCTTTAAATTATTTCCCTACCTCCAGTCTCAATACCCTTAGAACATTTTTCTGCAAGGCTACTAGGGTGATCCATTATATAAGTCCAGCTCTGTCAAAACCCAGTTTAAGAAGCTAGATAGAAACTTCTTTTTGTTAATCTTAGAATAGGTATGATGAGCCTCTAACATAAATGACAAGAATCCCACCAGCTTTCATTAATTAGGCTAATTTCAAAATTGTCTTGCATTTTTCGGGTAAGGTCATCATTGTAATATTTATATATGGGGCTATTCCAGTTACCATATATCATTCATCTGTTTAGAAACCCTTTAAACATCTTTAAAATAAAACCCAAATTTTTATGATGATGGCATACCAGTACCTCCAGGACCTGGCCAGTCCTTACTTCTCCAACAACATTCCAGCCATTCCTTACCTGGCATTCAATGCTCCAAAAATAAAGTGTTGAATTGTTTTTTAAGATGTTATTTATTTGGGGAGGGGGAAGGAGCAGAGAGAGAGAGAGGGAGAAGTAGACTCCCCATTGAGCAGGAAGCCTGATGCAATGTGAGGCTCCATCCTGGAACTCTGGGGTCATGACCTGAGCTGAAGACAGATGCTTAACTGACTGAGCCATCTAGGTGCCCCCAAATACTGAATTTTTTGTAGTTCTTACTATTCTGTATCATATATCCATGCCTTTGCTTATATTCCTCCCTCTATCTGGGATGCTATTCGCTCTTCTTCTCCTCTCCCTTTTGTGCCTATTTGAATTCCCTTCTAGATTTGGCTCAGCTGCCATCTCCTTGGGGAAGCTTTCCATGGCTCATACACACCCCAACTCAAAGATCATTTAGCCCAATTTCCAGCCCAATTCAGGAGTGCTATCTAAGGCATCCAGGTAGAAGGTCATCAGAGGGAGAGCTTGTGACTTCACAAGGCAATTGGCTTTGGCCTGCCCTTATGGTCACATAAACCTCTCACAGCCACTTTTTATTCTGTTTCATGAGGTAGTCTATCTGCTCAGTCTATCCTGCTTTCCTAGCTCTTGTATGGATGGTACCCACCTGAAGCTTCAAGATGAATGGGAGTAAGAATTTGGAAGCCTAACTGAGAAATTCTCTTGGCAGGTCCGGTAGAGGTGATCTCTAGCTTTGAATTTCCAGATCTCGTTGAGGGGGGTGAGCAGAGGGGTGGTGGAAATGATGATGAGGAAAGACAGAGCTTGCCAACATGCCATTTGTCATTTCCTTCTGGTTGTAATTTCTGAACTTTCTAGCTTGTGTTTCTGAACCCCCTATCTGGAACTCACAGATGTTTTGAGAGACCTTCAGAATGTCTGTGGCCTTCAACAGGGAGGATGTAGCCTATGGTAAAACACATAAGGGATAGAATTTGACCACAGCGACTACAGTTGCTGAGTTTTCCGATGTTGCCTTGGTGCTTTTTGGTAAATATCTCTTCTTCCAAGACTGAAAAGTTGCATCTCTAACTAAATACTTAGAGAAGGAAGATACCCAGGAATGGAGGAGAAGATAGCCAACAAAGGCTGATTTGGGGACCCTGCACTTATTGGGATCGTGGAGTAAGAAGCATGATAAACAGGAGCTTTCTTTATCCACAGTCTAGCTCAGACCTAGTGTGGCCAATTTGCAATAAGTACTGCCTAATGTCATGCATTTTAGAGGACTCAGGATGGTGGCTGAGTAAACACCCAGACATTGTTGAGTAGTTTCAGCCAGAAGTTCATTTATACAAGAAAAAACATACTTCATATGATCAAGTCAGAAAAATAGATATGAATCAATGTTGTTTATATTGCAATATTCGAAATGAAAACAACAATAAAAATCATATGGGCTACTAAGAATTGTTAGATTATCTTACCAGCCATCATTACTCAGTACAGAGCATACACTTACATTTCTTATTGGCACTTGAGTGTAGATTATCTGGAAATAGAAACATGAAAATAGAGAGATGAAAGGAAATTAGTTCTGTTAGAATTTTTTAATTTTAATTTAACTTTTTAAAAAGACTTTTCCTTTTTTCTAGTATAGTTTTACATGTACAACAAAATTGAGAGGAAGGTGAAGAGATTTCCCATATATCCCTACCCCTCACACATTCATTTCCTCTCCCACTATCATCACTCACCAGAATGGTTCATTTTTCATCAAGAATGAACGTACTTGACACATCATAATTACCCAACTGCCATAGTTTAGCTCAGGGTTTGCTCTTGGTATTGTAGTCTATGAGCTTCGAGAAATGTTTAGTGACACCCATCCATCATTATAATATCACACAGAGTATTTGCACTGCCTTAAAGTCATTAGGTTTTTTAAACATAGTCTAAAGCTACTACTAAAACCATTGATATATGGCTATAATAGGCAGATCAATGGAAAGAGGTAGATGGTCTAGAAATGGACCCAAGTGCAAACAAAATAAGTTTTATGATAAAAGGAGCATTCCAAATCAATAGGAAAAATATTCCATAGATGGTGTTGGGAAAAGTGGTTAGTTTTTTACTTATTTATTTATTTTAAAAATTTTTTTAAAGATTTTATTTTTTATTTATTTGAGAGAGAGAGAGAGAGAGAGGAAACAAGTGGGAGGACAGCAGAGGGAGAGGAGAAGCAGGCTCCCCACTGAGCAGGGAGCCCAATATGGGGCTCGATCCCAGGACCCTGGGATCATGACCTGAGCCAAAGACAGATGCTTAACTGACTGAGCCACCCAGGCACCCCAAGTTGTTAGATTTTTAGGAAGTATAAAAGTAGAGCTGTACTTTTCTCTGAAGATCCAAAATAAATCTCAGAAGGACAAATGACTTAAATATAAAAATGAAACCATAAAAGTACGAGAATAAAACAACAAATTTTTGTAATAATCTTGTCATGGAGAAGGCTTTTTCTAAGTATGATATAAAACCCAGAAGTCATGGGGTGCCTGGGGGGCTCAGTTGTTGAGCGTCTGCCTTCGGCTCAGGTCATGATCCCCGCATCCTGGGATTGAGCCCAGGATTCGGCTCCCTGCTCAGTGGGAAGCCTGCTTCCCCCTCTCCCTCTCCCTCTGCCCCTGCTTGTGTTCCTTCTCTCACTGTGTCTCCGTCTGTCCAATAAATGAATAAAATCTTTTTAAAAAAAAATCCAGAAGTCATAAAGAAAAGATCAATAAATATGACTACTTAAAAATAGAATCTTCTGAATAAAAGATCACAACCAACAAAGTCAAAAACAAACAACAATCTGGGTGAAAAAATGGTTAACACATGTAATATCAGTACCAAGTCCTTTAACAGAGAAGGAGCTTCTAGAAATCTATAAGGAAAAGAACAACCACCCATAAAAGAGTGAGCAAAAACATGAACCGGTAGTCCCCATAAAAAGAACTTACAAACACACACACATATACACACACGCGCACGCACATGAAGAATACCCTCCCTCACTGCCAATTCAATACACACAAATTAAAATGCGCGAAGATGCCATGTTTTAACATATTCAAGTTAGCAAAGGTTTAAATATTGGGTAACAAAACATGTCTGGCGAGTGGGGAGATGTGCACTACTGGTAGAAGAATACATTTCATCGCCCTTTGGGGAAGAAAATTTGGCAATTTCTGCCAAAATCAAGTGCACATATACTTGACCTACAAGCTCTTCCTCTAGAAATCTGCCCTACAGGTGAATTCACATGGCAACAGAAAGATCTATAGTCAAAGGTGTGTATATCTGCATGGTCTAACCAGTGAAAATAGAAACCGGCACAAGAAACAAATTCTGAAGGGAAGAGGATCATGTCTCACATACAGCGGTATGGAATAAAAGGCAATGCAGATTGTTCATTGAAATACGCATTCCATTTGTATAAAAATCAAAGGGTGATACCTATACTTTTTTTTTTTTTTTGATACCTATCCTTTTTGTAGTACGCGGAAACTTTGAGGAAGGATATACGGTGGTTGACTGCGGAAGGTAAATCAGAAAGATAGGGTAGAGGTTTTCACCTTTGACCTTAGAACCTTCTTCACTCCTTGAATGTTTTATCAGGGACACATACTCCTTTTGAAATAAAGAGCTATCTTTTTTTTTTTTTTTTTACTTTTACAAATGAAAAAGAGAAATTCCATCTGGTTAAGGAAAATTCCTATAGAGAACATTGAGTTTTCTTTTGTTACCTTTTGTAATATATTTTCAACTCTGTTGAGTAAATGGAAGATTCTAAATGCAGTCTCTCTTATCTATCTATCTATCTATCTATCTATCTATCCATCCATCAATTCTTGTTCATACTTGTTATAGGCAGAGCCTGGGGAACTAAAGGGCACTGAGAATTTTTAGTCTGTCTTCTGAATATCCATTACAGGTATCACTCTCTTGCAAGATAGACGTAGTTCAGCAAAGCTGGAAATAGAAGGCTTCTCTGGAGCGAATTCTGTGACTTACTAACATGTTCAAACTCACTGTCCTTTTCCCAGAAATAGTACAATAAACTGAATTAAAATTCTGGGTGATAGAGGGGTTAAAATAATCTCTGGAACATATATTAGGCATTGTCATGTAGTTATAACACTATACCTACGGAGACATCCCAACTTGTTGCTTGTGCATGATAGAAGCTTTTCAAATCAGGACGTTGGGCCTATGGCTCTGCCAGGACCACCAACATCTGACCAAGGGTGAGAGACTTATGATGTTCGAGTCTTCATTTAGTCATCAGATATTCAGTAAGAGCTTAATAATGGCCGGGCCCTTACACTATAATATTAAATTCTATATGCCATAGACCATGCCATCATATAGCAAAGACTACAAGTGTGGCATGATATGGCATAATAAAATGTTTTAAAATAACATAAAATGGGAGTGCCTGGGTGGCTCAGTGGGTTAAAGCCTCTGCCTTCGGCTCAGGTCATGATCTCCGGGTCCTGGGATCGAGCCCCACATCGGGCTCTCTGCTCGGCAGGGAGTCTGCTTCCCCCTCTCTCTCTGCCTGCCTCTCTGCCTACTTGTGATCTGTCCCTCTCTGTCAAATAAATAAATAAAATCTTAAAAAAAAAAAAACACCCAACCATAAAATGTATTGAGGAGGTGCCAGCCACATGCGAAAGAGCCAAGTTCCCTGAGATTTAATTATTACTCTCCTACTTAAACTCTCAGGGGTTCCCACGTGCCCTCAAAGTGAGTCCCCACTCCTAAGGATAATATTCAACATGACTCATCATCTCTCTCTCATCTACTTCTTTGGCCCTAGCTCTTGACTCTATTCTTCCCATCTCCCCAGACTGCCTATGCTACGAGGAAACGGCATTGTTTGCAGTCCCCCACTGTTATTTCTCACTAGCATGCCTTTGCAAATGTTTCTTTTATTGCCTGCTTGAACCACTTGTACTCATCCTTCGAGACCTGGCTCAGAAAGTCACCATCAGCAAAGTCTCCCCCTAGATCCTCTCTATATTTTATGGCGTATCTTTAACATCACATTTAACACACTGCCACACAGTTATTCATTTACATACTTAGAGCAGTATGCAAATGAATCGCCCTTTAGTGTGTAAGCTTCTAGAGGGTAGAGACCCTGTCTCGTTAATCTTTGTGGACCTAGCATATGGCATAATGCCTGACGAGAAGGCACTGCCCGGTATGTTTATAAATGAATAGATGGATTTAAAAAATGAATTAACCACACTACAACTGAAGGACATCTTTGTAGGTGACACTTCTTAACAGTGTAGTAACAAACCTGGCCAAGTTGTACCTTTCTTGGATTCCATCTTATCTCTATTTCAGTCCTGGTGGAGCAGGCGCCGCCCAAGCCATTACGGTGAGGTTCTCGTAACCACTGCTTGCCAACCGGGAAGCTTGGTCGGTGCAGTCCTGCGGAGGGAAAGGTTAGCTTAAACCCACAAGTCACTGAGTATATATCATTTTAATCTTGACAGTGTACTTTTAAGCGGATGCCTGAGTTTTTCTTCCTTCACATAACTAGCATCTCTCCAGACAAGCTTAGATAGCAACCTGTTTCTTTGGCGAATTGATTAATGGGGGCATTACTCATACGCCTGGTTGTATGACACTTCCAATAACATTGTCATTTTGTTTATGAGGCATTGGGTAAAAATATCCTGGAATTCACCGCCAGTGGAGTGATTACCTGTCTGCTGGAAACACTGAAGGGGGAATTCTGGGAAGGCAGCCCTCTGGAAGAATGCCGCAGGGGGTCCAATTCCATCACCAGCCTCCCCCACAACAAACTGCCTCCTCCAAGCTTAGCAGGAGCGCCTATGGAAACAAGAAAAGAGCTGCTGTCGGTACCTTGGCAGTTGGGTTCCCTGGGAACTGAGCTGCCCTGCAGGCACCTGGAGAAACTGCCGAAGGAGCTCTTCCCGAGCCCGAGGGATGGCAAAGCTGAGGGAGCTGTCAAGTGCCACGTGTATCAGTGGCCAGGAGAGAAGCCCGTCTTGCTTTGGGAATAGAAACAAGGGAGCAAAGTATGAATGAGAGAAGGCATTGGAAATGGGGAGGAGACACAACTAGAGGACAGAATACTGGGCAAGTATACCAGTACTCCTTCCACCTTCCCCCGGGCATCCTACATACAGTGTAGGTGGGGGAGGGGTCGGGAGGATAGGAGTTCCCATGCACAGGAGCTGAGACATTGCCTTCTGGAAGCTTATGAGCAGGCAGGAAGGGAGCAAGCATGGATTCGGGTCTTACCTGCAGCAGCCGGAACTGGGCAGATCAACAAAGTCCAAGCCGAGTGGAAAAGGAGGTTATCTAAGGGAAACAGAAAGCCTGAAGTTTTCCAGACAAAACAAACTGGAGAAAATCTTACAGGATTAGGGAACGGATAGTCCCCTTCTAGGACCTGCTGTCTGCAAACACAGAAGAGCAAAAACAACAGAGCACAAGAACCATGTGGGGGAAAAAAGGGGGAAAGGGCGAACCACAGAGGACAGGGTAAGAGTCCCAGGCTGACAACAGAGGTCCAAACGCACTGCAGCAAAAGCCTGGGTGGCTCAGTGGGTTAAAGCCTCTGCCTTCGGCTCGGGTCCTGGTCTCAGGGTCCTGGTCTCAGTCCTAGGATCAAGCCCGGAGATGGAGTCGGGCTCTCTGCTTGGTGGGGAGCCTGCTTTCCCCTCTCCCTCTGCCTGCCTCTCTGCCTACTTGTGATCTCTCTCTCTCTGACAAATAAATAAATAAAATTAAAAAAAAAAAAATCAACATGTCTTGCCCCATCCCGAGCCTCAGCCAGCGCAAGGCCATCTCAAACTGTCCCCCGTGAAACTCGAGAAGCTTCTTTGGGGAAGGCAGTGTCACTTAAGGGACAATGACTTTCTATTCTAGTTTAGAAACCCACCTAGAGGCCACAGCTATGAAACTTGGTTGAGATAAACTTAGAATACATCTTTTAAAGTTTGTTAATTAATTAGTTAATTAATTAATTAACGTAATCCAATGTGGGGCTCAAACTCATGACCTTGAGATCAAGATTCACATGCTCTTCTAACTAAGCCAGTCCAATGCCCCTAGAATACATATTTTATTTTTGTTTTTTATTTTTTTTTTAATTTTTATTTATTTTATTTGGGAGAGAGAGATTGAGAGAACTGAATGGGAGGAGGGGCAGAGCGAGAAGCAGACTCCCGGGATCATGACCTGAGCCCAAAGGCAGACAACTGACTGACGCTTAACTATGTCTTCTAGGTATCCCTAGAATACATATTTTATTTTTTTATTTTTATTTATTTATTTTTTTTAAATTTTTTTATTAACATATAATGTATTATTTACCCCAGGGTACAAGTCTGTGAATCATCAGGCTTACACATTTCACAGCATTTGCCATAGCACATACCCTCCCCAGTGTCCATATCCCCATCCACCCCCCCACCTCCCAGCAACCCTTAGTTTGTTTTGTGAGTTTAGGAGTCTCTTATGGTTTGTCTCC
>CM052807.1:42259947-42296590 GCA_028533885.1 Nasua narica | reverse complement strand
TTTGCCAGACAGAGAGAGAGGACAAGCAAGGGGAGCAACAGGCAGAGGGAGAAACAGGCTCCCTGCTGAGCAGGGATCCCGATGTGGGGGCTCGATCCCAGGACCCTGGGATCAGGATCTGAGCTGAAGGCAGACACTTAACTGAGCCACCCAGGCGTCCCCCCTAGTAAATTTCTTGCATGTCTAATTTCCATCTTGGTGGCTGCCTCTCGGAGGACCCGGCATAATGCTGCACGGAAAAGGCAAAGGAATACTGTTTTCAGATCTAATATTCTTCACTACTGACATTTGCCAGTAGGAAACTGTAGTACTTGGATCAAAAGAAATGTTTAAAAAGAAAAGAAAGAACAAAAACTGTGTCAGTAAGTCAAGAGAAAGCTGTTGAAAAGGATTAAGCTTAGATAAAATAGAAATGATAGGGAATGAGATACAGAAGATAAAACTATTCTGGGGCACCTGGGTGGCTCAGTGGGTTAAAGCCTCTGCCTTCAGCTCAGGTCATGATCTCAGGGTCCTGGGATCAAGCCCCGCATCAGGCTGTCTGCTCAGCGGGGAGCCTGTGTCCCCCTCTCTCTGCCTGCCTCTTTGCTTACTTCTGATCTCTTTCTCTCTGTCAAATAAATAAATAAAATCTTAAAAAAAAAGAAGAAGAAGAAGGTAAAACAATTTAAAAATATTTGAACAAGCATGACGCGGAGGTGGGTATAATCAAAATGCAACGCCGTGTGGTGACACGCCAGCTCCCTAAGGTCTGTTTTGTGGGCAGAGCCTTCACTTGTCTCTGGTTGAGGCTCAGGTGAGGGCTTCCCATTTAGCTTACTAGCTCATTATAGAATAAAAGTCCTCTTTTGCAGTGGCAATTCAGTAACTGAAATTGTCCAGTTTGATGTTTAATCAAAACTCCATCTTCATTCGAGTGAAAACCTTTTCTTCTTACCTATTGACAGGGACAAGAAGGATCCTTTGGCCTCTTAAATTCTAGATAAAACTGGTACCCTTGTCTCTTCTGCTCGTTCTATTGGCCAAAGCAAGTCACTTGGCCAACTCTGAGGGTAAAATTCAAGGAAATAGATTTATTCCTGAGTGACAAAACCTGTAAATTACATGTAAATTACATGGTGAAATGTGTGAATAGAGGGAGGAACAGAGGTTAGGACCAGTAATTCAACCTTCCATAGAGGAGGGGAGAAAGTCTCTGCTTAGCTATGCTGGGCTGCTGTGTCCATCCCTTGATCCACATTCCCCGAGGCCAGGGTGGGGACATGGTAGTATGATTGGCAACTACACTAGGACTGTGTGCTTGAAGTGAGGAAGAAGAGCTTTTTCCACAAAAGAAGGAGATGCTGATCTGGGAAGACAGGAGTAGATCTTGGAATCAAGATAAGCAATGTCCGCTACCACGCCTTGGCTTGTTAGTTCTTATAATTGCTCTTCCACGTAGGTCCTACTAATATCCCCTTTTCAGAACTGAGAAAATCGAAGTTGAGAATTGTTGCTCAAAATGACACATCTTGAGTGATGGAACTTTTTGGATTAAAAAAATAGAGGTATTGGTTTAGTCGGTAGAGCATGCAACTCTTGATCTTGGAGTTGGGAGTTCATACCCCACATTGAATGCAGAGATTACAAAAAAAAAAAAAGAAGTGGAGGGGGATACCTGGGTGGCTCAGTCGTTAAGCGTCTGCCTTCAGCTCGGGTCATGATCCCGGGGTCCTGAGATCGAGCCCTGCTTTGGGCTCCCTGCTCAGTCGGAAGCCTACTTCTCCCTCCCCACTCCCCCTGCTTGTGTTCCCTCTCTTGATGTATCTATCTCGGTCAAATAAATAAATAAAATCTTAAAAAAAAAAATGAGGCACCTGGGTAGCTCCATTGGTTAACTGTCTGCCTTTGGTTCAAGTCATGATGCTGGGTCCTGGGATAGAGCCCTGCGTTGGGTTTCCTGCTCAGCGGGGAGTCTGTTTCACCTTCCACCTCTCCCCTCTTGGCTTGTGCTCTCTCTCTCCCTCTCTGTCAAATAAATAAAATCTTTAAAGAAGAAAATAGATCTATCTGTTCACGAAAGCTACGGTAGTCAAGAGAGTGATGGTGTTTATCGAAAGGATAGACACCAAGACCAATGGAACAGAATACAGAGTCCAGAAACAGACACGCCCATTTATTGTCAACCAATTTTTAATAAAAGCACAAAACCAGTTCATTGTAGGAAGGATAAAATTTTCAGTAAACGGCGTTGGAACAAATAACACACACACACACACACACACAAGAAGAGAAGGAAAAAAAGAGGAAAGAAAAAAGAAAAAGAATCTCGATCTATACTTTTCACCTTAGGCAAAAGTGGATATGCAATAGCCTCGTGATGGATCATAGACCTAATTGTAAAATGTAAAACTATAAAGATTCTAGAAGAAAATGTAGAAGAGAATGTTTGTGAACTCGGATGAGGGAAAGATTTCTTAGATATGACACTGAAAGCATGATCCATGAAAGAAAAAAAATTGTTAATTGGACTTCATCAGAATTCATAACTTTCGCTGTGTGAAAGTCACCATTAAGAGAATGAAAAGACAAACCATAGTCTAGGAGAAATTGTTTTGAATCACATATCTGACAAAGGACTTGAATACAGAATATATAAGAATTTTCCAGACTTATCAGTGAGAAAACCACCCCGTTAAAAATGGGCAAAAGATTCTTTTTAAATTCTATATATGAATTATATATATATATATATATATATATATATATCCTATTTTTAAAAGATTTTATTTATTTGTTTTAGAGAGTGATCGAGAGAACAAGCAAGCAGGGGGAGGGGCAGAGGGAGAGGACAGACAGGCTCTGTGCTCAGTGCAGAGCCCAACAGGGACTTGATCCCACAGCCCTGAGATCATGACCTGAGCTGAAATCAAAGAGTCAGTCGCTTAACCATTCGAGCGACACAGGTGCCCCTATATATATATTCTTTAGGTGATACTTTATTATTATTATCTGAATTTCCTGTGTGACATAGGCACTAAGGGGAATAATTTTTAAAATTTCATATAGTTGAGCAATTTTAGAGGCTGCTTTTGTTATTTATCACGTTACAAGATAAAAATATAGGATGTATAGATTTTCTGCCTTTCTGATACTTATATTTTTTTACTTAAGCAGTCCAAAAAAATAATCAACATGGATTTAGTAAAAAAAAAGGTTCTTCTGTCTTGCCATTAAATTTTTACTATTACAAAGTTATTTTTATGTCACTTATTTGATGTAATTTTAAAAATTGTGTTTTATCTTTAAAATTCTTATTTTAAGTTCAGTATAGTAACATACAGTGTTATATTAGTTTCAAGTGTAAAATATAGTGATTTAAAAATTCTGTACATTACTCAGTGCTCATCATAAATGTACTTTTTTTTTAAGATTTTATGTATTTATTTGACAGAGAGGAGAGAGATCACAAGGAGGCAGAGAGGCAGGCAGAGAGGGAAAGGGGGAAGCAGGCTCCCCGCTGAGCAGAGAGCCCGATGCGGGGCTCGATCCCAGGACCCTGAGATCATGACCTGAGCCGAAGGCAGAGGCTTTAACCCACTGAGCCACCCGGGCGCCCCCGATAGTGTACTCTTAATCCCCTTCACCTATTTCACTCATTGCTGCCTCCACCTCCCCTCTGGTAAACATCAGTTCTCTATAGTTAAGAGTCTGTTTTTTGATTAGACTTTTTTTCTTTATTTGTTTTGTTTCTTTAACTCCACATATGAATATTTGTCTCTCTCTGACTTATTTATTTCACTTAGCATCATACTCTCTAGATCCCCCATGTTGTTCAAATGGCAAGATTTCATTATTTTTATGAGTAATACAGATATATATTATGAGTAATATATATAAATAATATACAATTGTATATCTATATATAATTATACCTACATTATATATATTATATATTACATAGATAGATAGATACCACCACTTCTTTATCCACTCATCTGTCCATAGACAACTGGACTCCTTCCATATCTTGGCTATTATAAATAATGCTGCAGTAAGCATGGAGGGGGAAAGTTTGCTGATGGAATTATGTTTGCTAATTTGCTGACCTTTGAATAGGGAGATTACTTTGGATCATCTAAGTGGACCCAATTTCACAAGGGTCCTGCAAAATGGAAGAGGAGGGCAGAAGACATCAGAGTGACAGGAGGAGAGGACTCAGCCTGCCCTTGCTGGCTTTGAAGATGGAGGAAGGGACCATGAAGCAAGGAACACACAGCCTCTAAAAGCTGGCAGAGGAAAGGAAAAGGATTCTCCCCTCCAGGCTCCAGAAAGGAAGGCAGCCCTGCCAACACCTTGACCGTAGCCCGGTGAGACCCATGTCAGACTTCTAGCCCAACTGTCAGGTATTAAGTTTGTGTCGTTTCAAGCCACTAAGTGTGTGCTAATTTGTTATAGCAGCAATAGAAACTAATACATGAGGACAATGTATTACTGTTAAGTGTGAAGGGAACATATTAATATTAACCAGGTTTCCTGATTCTTCATCCCTCTACTGTAGACAGGTGATCTATTTGTCTACTTTAAGAATCAGTCTCCTTGCCACTGGAATCAGTTCTGATCCTGGCAGTAAACTTTATCTATTGAGTATAAGATTTGTTTATTTCTAGTATAAGATTTGTAGTATTTTGGGACACCTGGGTGGCTCAGTTGGTTAAGCAGCTGCCTTTGGCTCAGGTCATGATCCCAGTGTCTTGGGATCGAGTCCCGCATCGGGCTTCTTGCTCCACAGGGAGCCTGTTCCTCTCTCTGCCTCTGCCTGCCTCTCTGCCTGCTTGTGTTCTCTCTCTGTTAAATAAATAAATAAAATCTTTAAAAAAAAAAAAGAAAGATTTGTAGTATTTGTTTACTCAATTTATTTATTGAGTATAAGATTGAGTATTAAACTGCACTCCTCGGGGGCCTAGGGGGCTCAGTCGGTTAAGCGACTGCCTTTGACTCAGGTCATGATCTCAGGGTCCTGGGATCGAGTCCTGAGTCCTGAGTTTGGGCTCCGTGCTCAGTGGGGAGCCTGCTTCTCTCTTTCCCTCTGCCCTTCCCCCTGTTTGTGCGCACTCTCTCTTTCTCTTTTTATATATTTTATTTATTTATTTGAAAGAGAGAGAGAGAACATGAGCAGGGGGGAAAAGCAGGCTCCCGACTGAGCAAGGACCCCAAAGTGGGGCTCGATCACAGGACCCCGGGATCATGACCTGAGTCGAAGGCAGGCGCTTAACTGACTGAGCCACCCAGGTGCTCCAGTAAATAAAAAAACCAAAAACAAACCAAAAAAAAAAGACCCGTAAAAATAAACTGCACTCACTTGCCTGCGCCAGTGTTCCTGAAAACACTTTCCCAGCTCCCGGCCTCCCCTTGCCCGGGTGACTTGACCTCATTCTGAAGCCGGTTTCCTGTGGTTTCTGTCCTTGCCTCGAGACCCATGTTCCTGATCTGCTTTTCTGCCATCAGGTAGCCCTCCAAACCCGCGCCCGCCTAGACCCTCACGCTCGCTTCACCCTGACATAACTTCTTCTTCCCTCTGCTGCTTTCCCTGCTTGGAATTTTGTTTGCCGCCCGTGTGCCAGAGGGAAAGAAGTGTATGACAGTCATGTACAGGCCGTGCCTCCCCTCTTGTCTGCAGGAAGGCTGAATGCTGTGTGTGCTCGGCTCACTCCAGAGGGCTTGTTGATTTAAGCAGGGTGCCCGGCAGGGCAGAGGATGAAAATGCTGAGAGAAGACCGAATTGCTCTCCCCACCCCTGGCTGAGGGTGATCCTTGAAAGAAAGTTCACCAGAAGGTTGAAGAGGCAGAAGAGATGGGCGAGCTATAGGCTGTAGGGCTTTTGAGGGAAGAGAAACTCTGTGCATATTTAAAAGGAAGGTTTCCTGTATGACGGGTTCAGGTATTGTTGTCTTTGCCTCCCTAAGACACACTCAGTAAATGCTGGCTGTGTGGGAGCTCGGATGTGCTAAGTGCCGAGGTTGGCCTGAAGGCAAGGGCGGAATGACCCAAACAACCCCAGTGGTTTCAGGTGGAAAGAGTGAGGCAAGGGAAGGCCTTCCAGTGGCATTTGCTCAGTCTGGGGAGATTCTTCAGAAAACCTGCAGGAAGAAGCTACTCCTCAGAGCCGTCCAAGAAAGGGAGACACGAGAGGGCATTTACCTGCCTGCCCCCTCCTGTCTCCATTTCCCTTAGCCAAGGCTTCCCCCTCCAGGGAGCTAAAGCCCCCAATCTCTCCGGTGGTGTGGTCTGGCCCCTCTGACCCCCTTGGGAACTCAAGTTCGCATGGCCACTTCACTGCAGTCTGGAAGTGGGGTGACTCGCATGGGTGAGGCACGGACTGCCTGAAAGGACGGAAGAGGAAGTGGTGGAAATCTGAGAAGTCTGAAAGCATTTGTCCCGGGACTGAGAAAAGCTTTTATTCATATCTTGCTCCAAATTGTGAATCGTGGTTTTGTTTGTTTTTTGGGGTTTTTTTAGAGAGAGAGAGAGAGAGAATCGTAAGCAGGCTCCATGCCTAGTGCAGAGCCTGACTTGGGGTTCCATCTCGTGACCCTGAGATACAACCTGAGCCGAAATCAAAAGTCGATGTTTAACCAATTGAGCCACCCAGATGCCACAATGAATCATGTTTTTAAGTGCAAAGCTAATAAGTGTATGAACTGATGTGTTTTCATAAAGACATGAACTACTGGGGGAAACATTCCCTGATGCTAATTGATAATACTCCAGAAATCTTATCTTTAGAATTCCAGATCGTGGGGCGCCTGCGTGGCCCAGTCGGTTAAGCATCCAACTCTTGGTTCCATCTAAGGTCTGGTCTCGGGATTGTGGGATCGAGCCCGGCATTGGGCTCCGTGCTAAGCGAGGACTCAGCTTGGGTTTTTCTCTCTCCCTCTGCCCCCTAACCCCACATAAATAAATAAATCTTTAAAAAAAAATAGAATTCTAGATTATAGCCCTAGCACCACAGTCCTACCTGGAGGGACCTTTGACCCTTTTGGTTTAAAAAAAAAAAAATCAAGTTGTTTAATTACTCAAATAATACGTATAGTATTTTTACTAGTAAAAAAAAAATCAAGCAAAAATCGCCCTTCCAGGAAGGCAGTTACTTTAGGCTTTTCTCTGCCCTTTCTTAAACTCAGCCCTGAGCTGAGAAAAGGGCGTGATTTAATTGGCAGATTTGGGGAAAATAAAGCGGGCATGCCCAGTCCATTTGCATCCACTCTCCTCCTTGGAATCGAGCGAGCACGAGGTCTGCTCGCGGGGCAGCCTGATGTCCCCACCCACAGGGAGACAAGTCCCCTTTTGGACAAGAACTGCTGGCTCTCACACCAGCTGGGTGTTGGGAAGCTCTTCTGACTCAACCCAGCTTTATCAGGAACTAAGTAATACTTTGGCCTCTTTGCCCGCTCATCTTAATTCATTTGTTTTGAACTCAGAAAAGGGGGCAGGGTGCTATTTATTGGGTTCTGCTTCAGTGTTCCAGCCCTTGGTATGTTGGCCAGAAATGAACGTGTAAGAAATAAGGTGCACAATTAGGGAGAAGCCAGTGAATACCCGTGGGGTGACGGAGGCCTCTGGAGTGGCAAGGGCTTGGCCTTGGCCCTGGGGTCTTGTTCCTTCGTGTGAGTGCAGGACATTTCGATCTTGGCAGTGTGTATAGGCTTCTATTGAGTCAGGTAGGTTTTTATGGTGGTGCAGTTGGCTCTTAACAGTAGGGGCCTGGGAAAAAAGGCCTTGGAAAAGCGACTCCGAAGCTGTAAGCGGGCCTTGGCAAGGGCACAGAGGCCGTAGAGAAGGACTTAGCAGAGGCCAGCAAGCAGAAGAGGCCTTAATAAGCAGTTCAAGCCGAAGCAAGGCCTCAATTATAAGGAGAGGGAAAGTCTTTTCATATACTGCCCTTTTAGATATTAAAGGAGCAGAAAAGTATTTGCTGTTTTTAAATGGTGGGGGCAGCTGGGTTCTCTTTGGACCACAGAGCCCGAGTGAGAGATGAGTTTCAGTGTGCTAGTACTAGGTCTGGGAGGGTAATGTGAACAAACAGCCCCAATTCTAATTCCTCTTTTATGTTGCTTTGAACTATCTTCAAGGGCAAAAGCAGATGGACTAAGTTTGCATTTATGTGGCTCAAGAATCCCTCCCTCTACTTGTCCTCAAGTTGCTAGACACTGGTTATTGAAATATGATGGAGAAAGCCTCCCCAGGTGATGGTTTTCTTAGGCCCAAGGAATTCCACTAGAAAGGGGTGGCGGAAAAAGCCTCTGTAGCACAGGAAGAAAAATGTTTCCTGGTTATCGTGGGAGTTCTGTTACTGGACGGAATTCACCTTCGTGGCAACTCTACGGCACGGGCACTTAAAGATCAAAAGGGCCATGGAAATGAAAAGGTTTTGACCAGCTGGGTGGGAAAGAACAGCTCCACAAATAAAATGTAATGACTGAAGGTGTTGCCACTGCACATTTCTGCCTTTGCAAGAAGGCACCACCCCCTCGAATGCCTTGCCAGAGGTAGGGCGTCCTGATAATGGTAAATGCAAGGTGTCCTTGTGTAGAAATTAACCTGTAGCTAGTAGATTTCTCCTAACTGGGTTTTAATCCACAGTGCATGGGTTCTGGATTCTTGGTGAGCCTGCTATCTTTGCAATAGTCTTTGACATCCCCAAATACCGATGCTCACTATTTTGCTTGAGATACCTGTGGAAAAAATCATCTTTTCTGGCTATGGTATGTGTAGAACTGCTGCTATGACTGTTTTGCATCTTCTACTAGATCTATAGACTCTAGGAAAAAGCACATTCCAGACTTGCTGGTATAACTATTGTTTTCTAATTTGGGGGTCCTGTAGGAGCTGCCCCCATTCCAGTGAGATCTGGCTTAAGCTGTAGTTGCTAAAGATCTCTGACTCAACTCAGACGTCGAAATCCCCCCAACTGAGACAGAGCAGAATAAAAAGTTGGGGGAGATGAATTTTGAACCTTACTTTCTTTGAATTTTAACCCACCCAAACAAGATAATTTTATTTTGAACCTTAATTTCTTTGAACTTTCATGTCTCATGATTTGGATTTCATTCCTTGGACCTTGATTTCTCCATAGACATTTAATCAAAGGAAGAAGAGAGGTTAATGTTAACAAATATTTCCCCCTCAACATTATTGGCATTTTGTTATTGAGATTTTCTTGTGCATATTAATATTGGAATATATGCTCTGCTGACAGCGTGGACAGGCATGATAAAAATGGGTGATAGAAAAATGAAAATTTCAGCCTTGGATACAAAATGGCATTGAACTATTTAATTAATGCATTATTGGGAACTATTTTGGGACCTTTTGTGAGTGAAATCTCTTTCCCATCACTGTTCCTGGGAGGGCACAAAGTTGGTTGGTATAAGAGGGAAGGGTAGCCTCGTGAAGATGGGGCAGGACTGTTCTGATAGATGCTGGGATCCTCTCTTAAGGATGGCAGAGACACCTCTGGTTGACAGAGATTTAATGTCTACACCAGTGGTTTAAGAAAAAAAAAAATCAAGGGAATATTAGTAAGGGAATAATTCTTAACCAACTTTTGATATTACCTTCCATCATAGGCTGAGTGGGTCCCCAAACATGTCCATGTCCTAATCTCCAGAACCTGTGACTATGGTACCTTACGTCAAAGGCTTCAGAGATGTGAGTAAGTTAAGATCCTGAGGTGTGGAGGTTATCCTGGATTATCTGGTTGGCCTGATGTGATCACAGAGGTCCTTAGAAGAGGGACACAGGAGGACTAAGAGTCCGAGAGGAAGGTGATGTGATGATAAGACCAGGGATGGGGATGACGAGCTTTGGCCGTGGAAGAGGGAGACACAAGCGGAGAAGCACAGGCAACCACGAATGACATAAACCTCGGGGCGCCTGGGTGGCTCAGGGGGTTAAAGCCTCTGCCTTCAGCTCAGGTCATGATCTCAGGGTCCTGCTCTCTGATCTCTGATCTCTGCTCAGCAGGGAGCCTGCTTCCCCCTTCCCCTCTGCCTGCCTCTCTGCCTGCTTGTGATCTCTCTCTGTCACATAAGTAAATAAAATCTTAAAAAATAAAAACAGGCTTAAAAAAATAAATAAATAAATAAATAAATAAAAATAAAAACAGGGACGCCGGGGTGGCTCAGTTGGTTGAGCAGCTGCCTTCGGCTCAGGTCATGATCCCAGTGTCCTGGGATGGGGTCCCACATCGGGCTCCTTGCTCGGCAGGGAGCCTGCTCCTCTCTCTGCCTCTGCCTGCCTCTCTGCCTTCTTGTGTTCTTTCTTTGTTAAATAAATAAATAAAATATTAAAAAAAAATAAAAACAAAAACAAAACAGAACAAAAAAAACACCGCCACCACCAAAACCAAAACCAAAACCAAAACCAAAAAACCTTCCAGCACCTTGACTTTACTTCAGTGAAATGGATTTTGGACTTCCAACCTCCAGAACTACTAGAGAGTAAAGTTGTGTTGTTTTAAGTAACCGCATTGTAATTTGCTACAGTGGCCACAGGAAACGAATACACCTTCCATATGTGAAGGAACCTGACTTAGTAGACCTCCTGTTGTCCTTGGAGAGGGCGATATAATCTGATGGGTAAATTCTGGAATAATAAATCGAGCACGATCAGCTTGGTTTCATTCTTCTTCCTCTCTGGGCTCCAGTCAGCCCAACAAAGCACGAGATCTGCCTCTTTTAGTGCAGGGCTATGTAGGTGCACTTGGGGATGCTGGGTTTGGCTGGTTAAATCTGTACAATTCTGTGGTTCAGTATTAGGAGACTCGTTTGCCTTTCATGCTAAGCTACACTCTCCAGTGGCTTTTCATTAGAAAAGGTGATATTTTGGTTCCTATCAACCATTTCTTCAATTATTTCTTTCTTGTTTATAATTCAAGCATGGTAAAAGGGTGAACTCAAAGATAATGGATTAAACAAAAATGATGCAACCTTCTCTTCCAGCTCCAAATTTCTGTAAGGAATGGAAAAGATAGATGAAGAAAATCTAACTACGTGGAAAACAAGAGGGGAGACTTTCCAGGGACCAACGATTATGACAAAAATGCCTGCATGACATAGGACCCCGTGAAGAAGGTCTACCACAGCTAAAACCAGAGCAGTGGTTTTTTTGCTAAAAAATATAGGAAAGACACCCTGAATGCTCACTGCCCCAAAAGGATAGATGCTAGTAGCAGAAAAATGTTCAAAGTTCAAATAAATTAACCAATTCAGGTACCACAGTAGGAATATCTAGATGGTTTGATCCCTCCTCACCACCCCTTCAGCCAGATAATAGTAATGGTGGTGTCTATCACTCATGGGAAGAAAAATGGCGAGGAGGGTGAGAGTAAGAAAGATAAGGCAAGGTCCCACCTTTAGGGTTTGGTGATACCTGGGAAGAACGAGGAGCCCCTGACCAGAACACTATCCATCAACAGTGGTACCTTCTCTCCTGCCTCAAAACAGGCTAAGATAAGCGATGAAATGTAGGTCTAACAGGGGATGTCTTCTGTAGAGATGAGAGAGAAATGAAGAATGCCAAACTTGAAAGAAGGCCCCCGTGAAAGAGAGAGAAGAAAGGCAACACCAGATGGTCACACTTCCTGAGAAAATGAAGTCTGTAGAGCAGGAGGATTAGGGCTTTACAATAGGTTATGATTTGTGTTGTGAAATAAATGTGAAGGCTTAATACCCATAAGTATGAATAAACTAGAGATTATGGAATCTGTTGAAATAATACAAGGGCTAAATCAAGTTTGCTGAGAAACAAATTAACGAACTGGAAAACAGAGCTATAAAATTCTCTCTATAATCATGATAGGTGAAAGATCCAGATTTCTAATTTTTATCTAATAAGGTTCCCAGGGGCACCTGGGTGGCTCAGTTGGTTAAGCGGCTGACTTTTGATTTTGGCTCAGGTCGTGATCTCAGGGTCCTGGATAGAGCTCTGCATCAGGCTCTGTGCTCAGTGGGGAGTCCGCTTCGGGATTCTCTCTCAAACTCTGCCCCTCCCCTCTGTGCTCTCTCTCAAATAAATAAATAAATCTAAAAAAAAAAAAATAAATAAAGAGTTCCAGAGATAAAGAATATAGAGTAGGGAAGAGTGGCAGAACATTTAAGTAAGTCATTCAAAGAAGGCTTGCTACCTCAGATTGAAAGCATGTACAGATAGTACAAAATTTATGAATAGAAGAGATTAGGGAAAAAGCCTTAAAATCTTCTAGACAAAACAAACAGAATACCTGCAAAGGAGGGAGACTCAAACCGACATCAGATTTCTTGGTAGCAGCACTGTATTAAAAAGGAAAATCAAATGACAAATAGGAAGATCAATCTTAAGATTCATAAAATATAAATAAAAACAATAACATGATGCAATTTTTTAGCCAGCTTGGCAAAAATAAATTGTTGAGGGCATAGAGCCATAGGACTTATTCTGTGCCACTGGAGGGAAGGTGACTGGTATGTCCACTTTGGAGAACAATTTGGTAAAGTCTGGAAGAGTTACAAATGCACATAACCTAGGCCTAGGATTCCACTCTGAGACATTCACTCTAGAGAAAGGCTTGCCACAGGAAGTCAACGAGACTTGAAGGAGAATGTTCAGAACAACATGGTTAAAAGAGAAAAATTGGAAACATGCATTAGAAAATGTATTAGAAAAATGAGGAGTTGACTCAGGTTCTATTTATAAAAGGATTACTATAAATGAATCTGATGAGATTATGATTAAGCTTGAGCTTCACATTCAGCATAGGGATGACTTTCATGATTGTAATGTTGAATGAAAAAAGCAAATTGTCAAAAAAATACATTCAGTAAGATATCATTTGTGTAAAATTTGAAACAACCAAAGAATACCGTGTATTGATTCAGGATACATACATAGTAGTTAAAGCCTAACGAAATGCATGGAATGATAAGCACCATATGCAAGACAGTGTTTGCCATTGCAGGAAAAAGAGGAGGATGCCATCACTTAGGAAACGACAGATCAAAAGAAGTGATTATAGAAGATTTGAATTGGACAATTAAAATCTTGATCAAACATACTGAAACATATATATCCCATATATGTTAGGTATATATATCCAACAGGTAGAGAAATAATATTTTCCTCAATTCACATAAAACACGTACAAAGATTGAGCGTGTAGTAGGCCCATTTCCCAACCTCTATGCTCTGTGGGTCCTGTATACCAGGGGCCAGAGTTTTGGGGATTGTAGCCTGACTCCTACCAGCATCCTAGTCTGGGGCTCTAAATTCCTTTTGCCCCCAGGAGACGTGCAAATATCATTTTCTATGTGTAACATGACACCGAAAGATTTGGGAAGCAGATGCTCGACCATAAAGAAAAGCTCAATAAATTTCAGGCTGCATGCGGTGACTACAATGTAATAAAATTAGGAACTGAGGATAAAAAGAACCATCCTCAAATGTTAAGAATACAAAGAGACATTTCAATAGCTCTTGGAGTAAAAGGAAAGTCCAAATAGAAGTAACATTATTTAGAATGGAAGAAAAAGGAACACTACATATACATACACCCAAGGAATGGGATCAAAGAAGGAAATCTGTAATTTAATTAATTTACTTTAAATTTAATTATTTATTTTAACTTATCTCTCCACCCAGTGCGGGTCTCGAACTCATGATCCTGAGATGAAGAGTCACATTCTCCACCACCAAACTGAGCCAACCAGTTACAGATTAAAATCTGTAATTTTAAATGTACTTTTTTTGAAATCAAGAAAGACATAAAATAAGTACCTAGGCTATTAACCCAAGGAGCTAGAAAAGTAACAAACCCAAAGAAAGTAAAAGAAGGGAAATACTAAAGATAAAATGGGAAACTTCAGAATATACACCTTACTTTTTTTAAAGATTTTTTTGAAGTAATCCTCTTTTTTTTTTTTTAAAGATTTTATTTATTTATTTGACAGAGAGGAGAGAGATCACAAGTAGGCAGAGAGGCAGGCAGAGAGAGAGGGAGAAGCAGGCTCTCCGCTGAACAGAGAGCCCGATGTGGGGCTCGATCTCAGGACCCCGAGATCATGACCTGAGCCAAAGGCAGAGGCTTTAACCCACTGAGCCACCCAGGCGCCCCATTTTTTTTAAGTAATCCTTATACCCAACCTGGGACTCGAATTTATAGCCCCAACTTCAAGTCATGTGCTTCAATGACTGCGCCAGCCAGAGGCCTCCATCTTGCATTTTTATTTACTAACTCTGGCAACCCTAAAATTAATGAAAATAGAAAATGAAGGTAGGGTTTTTTTGGGGGGAGGAACAAACAATTAGATAAACTTTTAGAAAGTTTAATAAAAAAAAAAAAGATAAACCTAACTGTGGGATAGAAAGAGATATACTATAGATATAGAGGAGATTTTTCAGAGTTGTTAGAGAATACATGTGTAATTTGTGTGCCAATATATATATATATTTTATTTTTTAATATTTATTTTTATTTATTAGAGAGAGAGAGACTGAGAATGAGAATGAGAGGGGAGAAGGTCAGAGGGAGAAGCAGACTTCCCGCAGAGCCGGGAGTCCGATATGGGACTCGATCCCAGGACTCCGGGATCATGACCTGAGCCGAAGGCAGTCGCCCAACCAACTGAACCACCCAGGCGCCCCATGTGTGCCAATATATTTAATGAGATGGGCAATTATTGCAGATAACTTAAATGTCATAAATCAGATCCACAAGAAGGAAAAAATCCAAATATACCAACAGCCACAAAAGAAATTGAAATGATTGTCAAAGGAGTACCCACTGAAGAGGTCCATGGTCTAAACCCAGTCTGTGTTTTACAATGAATTCTCCCAAGCAGTCAAAGAACAGATAATTCCCGTCTTATCCGAGCCTTTTCAGAGCACAGAATCAAATGGAAAGCTATGTGATTCATTTTATAATCCCGATGACAAGGACAGCAAAGGAGAAGTAACAGACCCAGGAGCACAGAAGAATCAATCACTCACTCAACAAGCAAATTTAATTTAGATGTATTCTGAAAGAATAATGCATCATGACTAATTAAAATTTACCTTAGAATGTAAGAATAATCTAAACTAAAATTGTTAACTAATTTACCACATTAACAGATTCATTTAACAAGTGTTTAAGGAGCTCCTTTTACCTACCAGGCACTGTGCTGGGAACTGGGAAAACAACAGCAAATCAACAGCTTTGAAAAATGTTTTAAGTCCACTTTACCCAAAACCTTTTCATAAGAATCGAAATTCAGTAAATCTTTCATTTGAGTAAAAATGTAATCACTTAAGTGATAGTAATTTCCTAAACTAAAAACGAGCAACAATTCAAAATTAATTTTGAACAGAGATTTCTTTTTTTAAAGTCTCTAGTTCGGGGCACCTAGGTAGCTCAGTCAGTTAAGTGTCTGACTCTTGATTTTGGATCAGGGCATGATCTCAAGGTCATGAGATTGAGCCTTGCATTGGGCTCCATGCTGGGCTTGGAGCCTGCTTGAGATTCTCTCTCCCTCTCCCTCTGCCCCTCCCCAACTTCTCTCTCTCTCTCTCTGTCTCTCTCTCTTAAGAAAAATAAATAGAAATGAAAAGTTCAGCAGTAGGTGTGATTGAAAGCTGAATCAACTCTGAAAAGAACCCTCCCCGTCAGTATACAGGGATGGTGAAGTGAAATAGTACACAAGAGAATAAAACGAGGCAAACATTTTGGTGAATGGGTATTTCTCATTGCTTCTGGAAGGTGTGGTAAGCTAAGGAGAAAAGATTGGTAGAAAGGATTCTACCAATCCTTTGGTGGGGGGGGGGGTCCATACAGGCTTTCTGGAGATGCAGGAGGAGGAAGAAGTCCCTCTGGACACACTGGCAACAGAGGGCTGTGAATTAGAGAATGAGGCATGTGATAGTTAATTCTGTTCGTCAAATTGGGGGCCGTGGTGCCCAGTTGTTTAGTCAAACACCAGTTTAGATGTTGCTATGAAGGTTGTTTGTTGTTTTTTTATTTTTTTATTCTTGAAAAAGATTTTATTTATTTATTTGAGCAAGTGAGAGAGAGAGAGCACACGCAGGGAGAGTGCCAGAGGGAGAGGGAGAAGTGGACTTCCCACTGAGCAGGGAGCCAGAAGCGGGGCTCATCCTGGGATCATGACCTGAGCTGAAGACAGATGCTTAACTGACTGAGCCACCCAGGCACCCTGAAGGTCGTTTTCTTAGATTTGATTTGCATTTCTATCAATAGATTCTGAGTGAAGCAGATTACTCTCCCTCATGTGGGTGGGCCTGGCCAAATCAGTTGAAGGCCTTAAAAGCAAAGACTGAGGGTTTTCACAGAGGCAAATCTGCCTCCAGATTGCAATGTTTACTCCTGCCTGGCCTTCCAGCCTGCTGATTTCACACTCAAAATTGCAACATCAACTTTTCCCTGAGTGTCTCGCCTGCCAGCCTGCTCCACCAAGTTCAGACTTCTCTGGCCCCAAATTGTGTAAGCCAATTCTTTCAAACAAGTTTCTCTCTCTGTGTATAACCTATTGGTTCTGTTTCTCTGAAGAATCCTACTACAGAGCAGAAGAACAAAGTCTGTGAGCAAAGGAGAGACTGAGTGGAGAGGCATGAAAATATCTGCTCTTAGATGAAACTGTCCCCGTGGTGAAAAATGATATTGGAGAAGACTCTGCCAGAAGGAAAAGTCTGAGTGATTGCAGGGAGTTTGATGTATGTTTTGGTCTTTTTATCCTTATGATGCCAGCAACCAATTTCCCAGATTGCTCTTTATCAGTTCTTTTCCATCAAATCTACTTTATCTCGGAATCCAGAACTGGACCCATGTGGCTTTTCATAAGTAGCTTCCAGATTTGCTGCTCCCTATGGCTATTTATAAAGACGGGCATCCTGTAAACATAACTCCACACCATCTGAATTTCTTTTTCCTTTTTTTCTTTTAAAAAATATTTTATTTATTTACTTGACAGAGAGAGAAAGAGAGAGAGAGATCACAAGTAGGCAGACAGAGGGGGAAGCAGGCTCCCTGCTGAGCAGAGAGCCTGATGTGGGGCTCCATCCCAGGACCCTGAGATCATGACCTGAGTGGAAGGCAGAGGCTTTAACCCAGCCACCCAGGAACCCTTGAATTTCTTAATATGGCTAATCTCTTCAATAATTTTACATTTTCCTCCAATTGGTTTAAGTTGTAGAGTGAGCTTCCTTCTTGCCTCCACAATTGCTTTCTGTTTTGTTTTTTGGTATTTGTTTTTACCTGTAAAATACACCTACAATTTACCATTTGAATCCTTTTAAATGTGCAGTTCAGTGGCATTAAGGACTTTTGCAATGCTGTGTAACCATCACCACTACCACATTTCCAGAACTTTTGCATCATCCCAAATGGAAGCTCTGCCTCTGTGAGGCAAAAACTCCCAATTTCCCTCTCCTCCCAACACCTGGTAACCACTCTTCTGCTTTCTCTTTCTATAAATTTGCCTAGTCTTCCTACCTTATATAAGTGGAATAATACACTATTTGTCCCTTTTTTTAAAGATTTTATTTTATTTATTTTAACAGAGAGAGAACACAAGCAGGCAGAGAGGCAGACAGAGGCAGAGAGAGGAGCAGGCTCCCTGCTGAGCAAGGGGCCCGATGTGGGACTCGATCCCAGGACGCCGGGATCATGACCTGAGCTGAAGGCAGCTGCTTAACCAACTGAGCCACCCAGGCATACCTATTTGTCCCTTTTTTAAGTTGTTTTTTTTTTTTTTAAAGTAAACTCTATACATAACATGGGGCTCAAACTCATGACCCTGAAGTCAAGAGTCACGCACTCTTCTGACTGAGCCAGCCAGATGCCCGCCATACTTGTCCTTTCTACAGTTGTTGTTGTTGTTGTTGTTTAGCTGAGTAAAAACTTCTCCTAAGCGAGAAAGGTATGAAATCTTCCAATAATTGTTGCCCACGCCATCATCTCCAAAAAAATTCAGAGACTGGAACCTAGGCTCATGTTTTCAGGCAATGAGACCACAGTTGGAAGGTTCTCCAGGGGAAGCCTGAAGCCCAGTTCTGAGGCAGTCCATGGCCCCTTTGTGGCGCACACGTTCGCCACAGACCAGCTCATGGTGGTGGTTGTTGGCTCACTGAACCACAGCAGACACCGCCCCCCTTCCCAGAACACCCCCCGACCTTCAGCCGGAGCCAATACTGCATTGATATCAGTGAAGAGAGCAGGCCCGGGGCTTAGACGCACGCTGGAGAACTCCCTCTGCACTCCCTCCTCTCATCCACACTTTAAACATTAATGATTTGTTTTACTTAACTTTTTACTGAAAAACAAAACAGATTAGAAAATGACACAAAAGAAATCATTATAAAGAGAACATCTTTGTAACCACCACCCGAGTCAAGAAATAGAACATTATCAGCCACCCCAGAAATTCTGGTATGTGTCCCATCCCCATCTCAACCCCCGTCTTCCCCCACAAGTAACCTTTCTTTTGATTTTTGAATGACTTTATTGAGATATAATTCACATGCCATGCAGTTCATGTATTTGAAGGGTGGGATTAAATGGTTTTTAGTATATTCACAGAGTTGTACAACCATCTCCTGACTTTCCTAGAACTTCCTTATACCCGGTAAAATAGGAAAGGCAGGATAAATGTTTGTTCTGTCCCTTAATTTATCAGCTTTCAAGATACTGAATTAATTTTCTTCTGTACTTCAGAGGTGACTGATTAGTTGAGGGTTTTTTTGTTCTGGGTTTTTTTTTTTTTTTTTGGTTGTTTTGTTTGTTTTTAAGTAGGCCCTATGCTCAGTGTGGGGCTCGAACTCAACACCCTGAGTTTAAGAGTTGTGGGCTTTACCGACTGAGCCAGCCAGGTGCCCCTGTTTGGGGCTTTTTTTTTTTTTTTTAAGATTTTATTTATTTATTTGGCAGAGAGATACAGCGAGAGAGGGAACACAAGGAGGGGGAGTGGGAGAAGGAGAAGCAGGCTTCCTGCAGAGCAGGGAGCCAGATGCGGGGCTCGATCCCAGCACCCTGGGACCATGACCTGCCGAAGGCAGATGCTTAACCAACTGAGCCACCCAGGCGTCCCTGTTTGGGGCTTTTTAAACGATTATATACTCATAGTTTTAAATATATTTGATGAGTTTCAATCTAATTACTAGTGAAGCCCAGATTGTCTCATGGCCAGCATTGCCTCCTGTGCCCCTTCGACAAAACACTGGTTATCTTTGATAGCTTTCCTGCCATCTGATATGACGAGGGGCTCTCAAGCATGTCGGAAACTTTGGTAATTTAAACAATGTGATATTGATGTAGGAATAAGTAAATAAATTAATAGAGATATGGAGACTTAGTAAGTCATAAGGCCATGCAGTGGACATCTGTTTTTTTGCAGTGAACATTTATTGCATTTTCTACTAGGAACAGTTTCCCGAAGTGTATTTTGGCTATCACTCCTCATTCATTCAGCCTTACTGAAGTGTGTTGAGAGGGACTGACAGCCTCATCAGCTCTAGCTGCTGCCTTGATGGACTTAAGCCAACCAGGCTGTCCTGTCACCTCGTTTAAGTGATGATTCTAGAGATGGGCATGACCAGAGTCCACAAAAGGCAAGAAGACATTCACTGGGTCTTCTAGGAAACATGTTGGGATAATTTGCTTTCCTTTTGGGAGGAGATATTAGATTTCCACTTCTTACTATTCATACATATTTATAGAAGGGGTACTAAAAACCTACAAGAGTCTGTTATTAGAAGACACAGAAAGATAAAAAGCCATATTGATAGATTAATAATTGGGTCACATGATGCCAGGACAACAAACACCATGAGTATAATTAAAAGACAAACCACTGAAAGTAAACATTTCCTATGTATGTAACAAGAATTAGTAGCCATATCATTGTAAACCTTCTAGATGTGGATAAGAAAAAAGGCAACCCGATAGAAACATAGGCAAAGGATATGAGCAGAAAATTCACATAAAATGATATAGAAAGGGGAAAAAGCCCAAACATATGAAACGTGCTCAGTTTCACTCATAATCACAAAGTGCATTTTATTTTTTTTTAAGATTTTATTTATTTATTTGACAGAGAGAGAGAGATCACAAGTAGGCAGAGAAGCAGGCAGAGAGAGAAGGGGGAAGCAGGCTCCCTGATGAGCAGAGAGCCCAATTCGGGGCTCGATCCCAGGACCCTGAGATCATGATCTGAGCCGAAGGCAGAGGCTTTAACCCACTGAGCCATCCAGGCACCCCAAGAAGGTGCATTTTAAAATTATGGCATAAGCTTCCAGAGCATGGAGGTATCGCAGGTTAACCATTTTCCTGCATGATGGGAATTTCGATTATTTGTAATTTACTACATACAATGCACAATGAACATCTGTCTTGCTTCCTTGAATCTATTTCTGCTTTTGAGATACTAAACCTTGTGAGCTTAAACCTAGAACATAATAGCAAATATATATTGGCCTGGCCCCCAAACAGAAGTTGTGCAGAATGTGAATGTCCTCTGCAACTTATCATCAGAACGTTCTTTGGATTTTATTCTTAATCATGTGCTTAATCTAATACACTTAGGGACTACTGGAACTTTTTCTGGTCAGATTAGTTCAAACAGTCAGAAATTGTTCTCTTTCCTTGAAATAAAGCTGATTTGAAGGATTACATTGTCTGAATAGCTGTAGGACTCAGAAACTCCTTTATAAAGACTTACTTTATTTTTAGGTTTCAAAATATCCATGATTTCTTTTGGATTAGTGGTCTAAACAGGCATGTTTTACTAGGGCCTTACTTTCTTATTTATTGTCGCTGTGGCTTGTTTGTTGCTTATTGTACGTACGTTCCAGGGAAAGGAAGTTGTTGACTCTCTGCTCAGGAGGGAGACAAAATATTTATCAGATTCAAAATATGTATGCCTTTTGTCCCAGCAGTTCCGCTTTTAGGAATCTCTACTACAGAAATACTCACCTGGAATGTACACAAACATACACACGACCACCCCCAAGAATAGTCACTGAACCATGGTTTATATAAACCCTTAAATGATTAATAGTTGACTTACTCATGGGCACTGCAGAGAGAAACACCCCCCAAATTCATGTTCATTATTATTGTTATTTTTTTAAAGATTTTACTCATTTACTTGAGAGAGAGTGAGCGAGAGAGAACACGAGTGAGGTGGGGAGAGGAGCAGAGGGAGAAGGAGAAGCAGACTCCCCACTGAGCAGGGTGCCTTGTGGGGCTCCATCCTGGGAGTCTGGGATCATGACCTGAGTGGAAAGCACACGCTTAACTGACTGACCCACTCAGGCGCCCCTATTATTATTATTTTTTAAAGGTTTATTTATTTATTTTTAGCGGGAGAGGAGGGGGGTGGGGCAGAGAGAGGGAGAGAATCTCCAGCAGACTCCCCGCTGAGTACAAAGCCTGATGAGGGGCTAATCTCATGACCCTGAGATCACTACCTGAGCAGAAACCAAAAGTCAGCCGCTCAACGGACTGAGCCACCCACATGTCCTACATGTTAATTATTTTAATGTTAAAGTCAAAGAGTAGATTTTGTATGCCGTAGTGTTGGTTAGGGTTCTCTGTTGCAAAGATGAGAACTCAAAGATCTCTCAAGGAATAGAAGGAAACTAAGGATAGTTTCTAAGGAAACTAAGATGGCTCTAAGTTTCTCTAAGGAAACTAAGATGGCTCACGGAACATGGTGATGGAGAGGAAGAAATAGTGAGGCAAAATTCTGTTTGCCTCCAGGTCCCTGTCTCTCTATTGTTCCCAGCAAACACACCTTCTCTGTTCTTTAGGGCACATAATAGGCAAAATGTAGCTGCCCCACAGATCTGGACTTCCATACTTCAGTTGCAGCCACTGAGATTAACTCAACTCTCTTTGGGTTCATCTTCTAAACTCCCAGGAGAAAGAATCAGATTGGCCAAGTTTGGTTCAACTGGTCACCCCTAGTCCAGTTGGCTGTAGTCAGTGAAGCAGGATCATGTAATGTAGTACTAACACAGATCCTGGAATCTTCTGGAAGGAGATGAAGAGATACTGTTAGACCAAGGGCAGGGGATATGTTCCTAAGCTACCTACTACAGTTGCCGATAAGGCAGAGAACGTTATACATTGATGAGTTACAAATCACTTTTGGATTGTTCCATAGCTGAAGAGTAAAAAAGATATTCTGAGGGAGCCAAGACTCAAGCCTGGTGTTCTCACTGCATATGCAGAGCTTTACCTTATAGAATATGCTTTCCCTCTTTTTCAAAGGTAATTTAAATTTTTTTAGCATAAAAAGTAGAGGCAGAAATACTTTCTTAAAGTGCTAAATTTTAGGAAAAACGGATCAAAAGTGATTTTCTCGCCTAATTCAAAGCAAATTGAGTTGAAACCCTACTCTAGAAACCATTTATTCCTTTTTTTAAAAAGCAAATAACCAGAACAGTAACAATCAGCTTTCGGTATATTGGAAGATACATCCTTGCTTCACTACAATGTTTAATGTGAAATGCCTCTATAAGAAAATAGGCTTTGAGCAACATCAAAAAAGAAAACCAAAATCCAACATTCTCTTGCCGATAAGAGACATGCTAAAAATTAAACCCTTCAAGGAGTCTAAAAGTTGGGGGAGAGCTTAAGATTTATTATGCCTCTGTACATACAAAGGCAGCAGGTGTCCTAATCCAGCTTGCAATGATTATTGTCTGTGTGTGAGAACTTGAGAGATAATGACTAAGCTTGGGAAAGGGAGACAAAGGTAATAGTTTCCTGGTGTCTTGTCCTGGGAGCTAAGAGAATCTTTATGGTTACTGGTGGGGTGTGGACTCAGCTGCAGTCTTCCTGGCACCAGCAGAAAAGGCATGTGGTAAAGAAGATATGCTGTAATGGAGTCCATGGGGCAAATGCTTCAATGTTAATGAGGTAATGTATGTTTCATCCACGTGATCCCAGCGGTGCTGTGCAGGTGTGCACACCTGGAGGGGAGGAAAGGGGACAAAATTAAACTGACTTCAGTTGATCATGTTGGGGAGACTGGGCCAAGCGAAGAGCTCTCAGTGTCAGATTTGTCCAAAAGAATAAGGAAGATTATACTTTTTTCCAGAAGAAGACGATGATAGGTTCTCACTTTAAAAATACAAATCCCATTTTGAAGCAGCGATTTTCAAAATTATATTATACTGAATCAAAAACAGAAATTGACCAATGAAACGGAATAGTGCTTCTAGAAATAGATGTAGACAATAGTAACAAATCCATATAAGACAAATTAGCCCATTTATAGAACGCATTTATAGGAAAGCATACTATTGTTTTATAAAAGTGATCGAAATTATTATGTCAATCTGGAGAAGAATTAACTCAACTTCCATCATGCTCCATTATAAACTCCCGATAGGTCAAAATAGATGAAAAAGTTTATGGTGGATGCTTTCTTTTTCTTATTTCTCTTTTTCCTTAGGCGTCGTTTTCTCTCTCCCCTAACACCCCACCATAATTTCCTACTGGAAAATTTCTTCTCCCTGACTATACGTAGTGTTAGTGGGAGGGTAAATTTCTGTTACCATCTTGCGTCCCTCTCTCTATTCAGTACAGGGATGGGCACTTGACCTAAGCTCAGCCAACCCAGTGATCACTCCTAGAATTTTGATGTGTAAGCTGATGCCAGTACAAGAAAGAACAATGGCTGGTCAGTGGCATCCAAACAGGCCATTCTGGCTACAAGACAGCTGCTATCTTTCCAGGTTTGGTTTGGCAGAGCTCCTTGGTTCATTCTCAAACACATTCCTCCAGATGCATACCAATAGTTTCCAATAGTTTGATTATATTAGCCAGAGCGAGATGCTTTCTATATTCACAGGGAGTCTCTAATTCCAAAGAAATAACTGAGGAGGAAGAGAGTGTATGAGATGGTTGGTAGTGTCATAGTTCATCTTGGAATATGTATCTCCTCCACAAGAAAAGCACACTGGTAGATGGCCCAATGGTTTGCATTTCTTCCTCTTGCCTCCCCCTCTGGCAGGAGTGTACTTCCTTATCCCATCTTTGTTGACCACGTGACTTGGTTGACCAATAGAATGTAAGTGGATATGATGAGTACCATGTCTGAGCAGAAACTTCCAGAATGATTTGCCAATTTTGTTTCAAAATATGTATTTCTTGGGCGCCTGGGTGGCTCAGTCAGTTAAGCATCTGTCTTCAGCTCAGATCATGATTCCAGGGTCCTAGGATTGAGTCCCACATGGGGCTCTGGCTCAGTGGGGAGTCTGCTTCTCCCTCTGCCTCTCCCCCCCCCCTCACATGTGTTAGCACGCTCTCTCTCTCTTTCTCTCAAAAATAAAAAAATAGGGCGCCTGGGTGGCTCAGTTGGTTGGGCGGCTGCCTTCAGCTCAGGTCATGATCATGGAGACCCGGGATTGAGTCCTACATCGGGCTCCTAGCTTCACAGAAGTCTGCTTCTCACTCTGACCTTCTCCCTTCTCATGCTCTCTCTCACTCTCTCTTTCTCTAATAAATAAATAAATAAATAAAATCTTAAAAAAAATAAAAAATAAAAAATAAAAAATAAAATCCTTTATAAAAAAACAAAAAAAAAACCCCAAAATATATATTTTCTTTTATCTACTCCATTCCATCTTGCCAGTATTTTCCAAATCCAAGATAATCTCATTCATTTACTTTAATAGCCTTCTAACTCATTGCTGGTCTTTTAGCTGTGTTCCTGCGAAAATCATCCTTCATAAAACTGTCAGTGATGGCAAATCTAACCCTGAAAAGCCACAGATTAAAGCCTTCACTAGCTCCCTGTCCCCCACGTGGCCTTTGAGAGCCATCAGGATTTATCTCTACATACCCTCTCAGCCTCATCCCTGGACACTCCCAGCTTCCGGTTTTATGCTTAGCAATGTGGAACTGCCTAAAGCACCCTGAACACTCCTCCATGCCTTTGTCCATTCTGTTCCCTTCTTCTGTCCTCTCCCTCCTAATTCTGCCCAAATAACATCTGTTCAACTCTCAAGTCGATATCAGTGCTTCCAGAAAGCCCTCCCTGGTATTTCCTAGGCATGAACTTTCCCTGTGCTTTCTTAGCGCACACACGTCTCACACTCTCCACGTAGACTTGAAATGATTTATTCTGTATCTTTCTGCCTAATAGACTGCCATTTCCTGGAGGGCAGGAAGGATATCTTATTCACCTTTTTATCCTTCAAAATCTACCATGATGTGTGACACATAGTAGGTTTTCAATACACATTCACGGAGCTGAAATAAACCAAGCAAGCGAACTATTATATGAGAAAACTGAGTTGTCTTAAATCCTGCATCTTGGGATTCTTAAAAGCTAATGGCATTTTAAAGTGGTTCCTCTGGAAAGCAGCATAGCCACATGTAACAAAAACTATGAAAATGTTCTTTCTTCACTTGGTATTTTCCCATTTGTGAATACTCCCCAAAGAAATAATCCAAATGGATAAAATGTACACAGATGTTCCCGGCAACTCTAGTTATAATAGTGAAAAAAAAAACCAAAAAACTGGAAGCTATCCAAGTGTCTAATAGGGAAATGACTAAGCAAACAATGGGATTATTACATAGCTATTAAAAATGACAGAGGTGAGGACTATGTCAACATAGAGAAGTGTATATCTGCAGAAACGTTAAGTGGGAAAAAGAACACAGACCAGTGTTTAAACAATAGTGGTTAACGAGGAGTGTGTACGTTAACAAAGATCAGAGACCAGTTTGGAAAAATGAAGGTGGCGGGAGCTCACTGGGTCTTTTTTTTTTTTTTCTGTGCGTTCCATGAGTTGATGACAATAATAGTTGAGATATCATTGCAACATGATGTCCTGAAAGTCCTCTGGAGTATAAGTGCTCTAAGTAACCTACCAGCTTGTATATTCCAAGAGTTTTAAGCTAAATTCTCATAAAATTATTATGAAAATAATGACATTTCTTTGAGAGAAAAAATACTTTTCTATTGTTTCATTCTTTTTTTAAAAGACTTTATTTATTTGAGAGAGATATAGAGAGATAGAGGGAGCCTGAGCAGGGGGAGGGGCAGAGGCAGAGGGAGAAGCAGACTCCCGGCTGAGCAGGGAGCCCGATGCGGGACTCGATCCCAGGACCCTGGGATCATGACTTGAGCTGAAGGAAGACACTCAACCAAATGAGCCACCCAGGCGCCCCTCCTTAGTTTAATTCAACAAGCAATTCTGAGAGCTTCACTATGTCCTAGAGCACTTACATTCGCATGACACTTATGAAACACATGGGCAAAATTCCTCAGATGGATAGGCGTTATTTGTTTCGCTTACTTTTATTTATTTGAATGACTGTACATATTAGGCTGTATTAACAAAGGAAAGCTTGAGAGACCTTTGGCATACACCTCACAGTCACAAATAGTCTCAGTTTTATACTTCTGAATATTGTCTCCCAAAGAGGTTCTATGTATAGTCACTGAGATATACTAGTAAAGATTAAAAGGAAAAAGTCATCATCATATAATTCTAAACTTGTGTGGCTTTACCCCTGTAGTGCACTGTGAATTAATATTTTATGAATCCTATGCTTAGTTTGTGAATAGTAAAATATCGACATTGCGAGATACATTAAATCGCAATTAAAAGAAACAACTTTTTATATCTTGTTTGAGAAATGTTTCATTTTTATTTTTTTAAGTTTTTAAAAAAATATTTTATTTATTTATTTGAGAGAGAGAGAGAGTGTACAAGTCGGGAGAGCAGCAGACAGAGGGAGAGGGAGAAGCAGGATCCTTGCTGAGCAAGGACCCCAATGCGGGGCTCAATATGGGGCTCAATCCCAGGGTCCTGGGATCATGACCTGAGTGGAAGGCAGATGCTTAACTGACTGAGCCACCCAGGTGCCCCTCAAGTGTCCATTCTTATAAATAATTCAAAGTATTACATTGACCATTCTCCTATGCCTTCTATTTCTTCATTATAGGTCTGTACTATGATTACTCATGCTCCAAAGAAGATGATCCTTTTGTATCCCATTAAAATGGGATTCCTCATCCGAGAGATAAAAATTTAATCGTGGTCATCTAAACCCCAACACACAAGAAAATAGGGAATCTGGGAATGAAGAACAGTGTACAGGGCGCCTGGGTGGCTCAGGTGGTTAAGCGTCTGCCTTTGGCTCAGGTCACAATCTCAGGGTCTTGGGATCAGGCCCCCCACTAGGCTCCCTGATCAGTGGGAAGTCTGCTTCTCCCTCTCCCTCTGCCTCTCCTCCTGTTCGTGCTTGCTCTCTCTCTCAAATAAATCAATAAAATCTTAAAAAAAAAAAAAAAAAAAAGAACAGAGTACAGTCCCACCTTGCTCCCTGCCCTAATTCACTCTAGCTCATATTCCATTTGGAGTGATTATGTCTATGGGCACAGAGGAAGATATGTTCCCACTTCTTACCTGAAAAGTGCAGGTAGATACTGATGGCATCTTGACTAAGTTATATTTATCCTTCGAGGAGCTGTAACCAGAATATTTGGATGTGACCAAACTTAGAAAAATCAAGTTCCAAAGGACTATATGGTTGTGAGTAGCAGCAAATGGTATTGTGTTGATAAATACCAAGCATAGTTAGAAAGGTGGGGAATTTAATTGTATTTCAGAAAGATACGGCTGTTAAGGCCTTCTACATGAACCAGAGAGTTGAGATAATAATTATTTAAGTGAAAAACCAACTTGCCCTTCTTCATACGAAGGTGCAAGAATAAGAAGGATGATGTATCTGGGGCTTCCTGGCTGAGCTCCAGCCACCAATCTGAATGCCCCAGAAAGCAGCCACGGGTGCTGTACGTGTTTTTCCCTCCTGAATTATCCAGATAATTGCCCTTCGGCCCATGCTCCACCAACCTGGGAATAAAATCCGTTCATTTAGCTATTACAGGGACTACAATTGCCACTTCAAATGAAAACCCAGGAAACCAAATCGCAGCTGCCGTTGAAAGTGTATAATTAGCTCCTTGTGCAGCCTGACCCCACTGATTTTTCTGACGCATTTGGCCTGCCGAGTGCCCTTTCTGAGACCTCTAGCATCTTCACAGCTGGAGATGCCCGAAAGTGCACGGAGCTCTTCCTGTGGGTGTGGCCTTACGTTCTTCAGGCTGCGAGCTGAATGGATCCCGTTTCAACCACGCAGCCGCACCATGCTTTTTAAAATACAGGAGTGGACTATGAGTAGCTACATCAGACATAAGAGGGTTCCCTCCTTTCTTTTTCTTTTAAAAAAATGATTTTGTAATGATGTCTTCTTAAGAAACTCTTTAATTGGTCAGCCTGGGGTGCGTTTTTGTCCTCCCCTATAACGTCATTAGCTATTCTCAGGAGAGGAAAGGCAGGCTATGCCCCCTGGGAGAATGACAACACTTGTTTCAAGTTGGGGAAGAGCGTGTGGGTCTTTTCCTGAGTTTGGGGGAAAGCGAACACACAATGTTCGTTTCCTAAATACGGGATGTGCTGTGTGGCTGGCAGGTCATTTTCCACCATGTCACATCCTTCTGGTTGAAGGCAGCAGGGGCTAGGACAGGAAATGGCAAATTCTCAGAATGAGACAAGGCTTTCCCAGGGCAGTCATTGGTTCCCTGGGACTATAAAACATGCTCATCCAGAAACAGCCTCAGATTTTTCTTCCCTGGAGATAGCCAGAAGTGAATGGTAAGTGTGGGGGCCGAGAGGGAGTCTGTCTAAAGACAGCCACTGGAATTGTAATCCTGGGGCTTTATCCTTGGTCCACTACCTATTTTGTGTGACGTTTCCTCATTTTGCTAAGAGGTGTCTTTGCCTGGAAATGTATCACTGGTGGGTCGGATGACCGGGGCATGCAAATAAAATGAAGCCTGAAGAGTCAAGAGATCAAGATTCTAGACGGTTCTGTGAAGAATCAGATGCCTCTAGAACGTGTCTGTATTTTGATTTTCTCGTCTTTCAGAGGGGAATAATGATTCTGCTCAGATATCTCACAGTATTGAAATGCTCTATTTCTTTGGCTTATTTGCCACTTTTGAGAAGCTCCTAACAATGAGGAGTACAGTGGATATGAAGGTGGGACTCTGTGGCAACGAGGAAGGACGCACCTTTACCCCAGATATACAGTTCTCTTTCTTAGTCATCTTCAGTTGACTTCAACTTGGTACAAGGTAGCCCTCGGTGAGTTGTTAAACATGTTGGGCACTTTATTTAATTCAGCTGTTACTCTTTTTAAGAAAGATTTCATCATGAAGAAACACAGTGGTATTAATTCAATGCGATTTAGTTTTAATTGTGCACCCACCAAAGAGTGAGAGTAGAAAAAAATTGCCCAAAGGACATCTTAGGCTTGATTCTAAGGTCAGAGCCTGGAAAAATAATAAGCAGGAGAGTCACTTCAGGGAATCATCTAACTTAGGAAGATTAGTTTCTTATATTCGAGAGATGGTATGATTTTTGAGTTTTGGGGGGGACTCGTCTTTTTCACTCATCAGAGGGAACAAAATGTATTGCCAGACTCGTGGGATCCAGGTCTTCATGTGAGGAAAGGGCTTTGTCAACTGGTACACCTAGCACCTGCAGAGCGCTATCCTTCAAGCAGAGCAGAGGCCTCAGTGTTGGAGTAGACTTCCAATGTCATCACTCCCTCCTCACTGAGCTTACGTCTTAACGAACAGTCGATCAAGTGCACCCTTAGCGTTCCCCGGTAGAGAAGTGGACGAGATTCTCCCTCCCGCTCGCATGTGCGTTTTAAGGTCCCGAGAACTCGTGTGGCTCCTTCGAGATTCCAGAACCTGTCTCTGCGCACTTGACACGCGGGCCTCGCGGGGCAATGATCTATTTGTTTCCCCCCGCGCGGCAGGGACCGCCGGGTCTCACCCGGGCGTGGGGGGCGCGGGCCGGGCGCGGGCGGGCAGCGAGGCTCCGGCTCTAACCCCGCGTCTCTGTCCCCGCAGGGCATGGAGCGGCCGGCCGCCCGGGAGCTGCAGGGCGCCGACGCGCTGCGCAGCTTCCAGGGGCTGCTGCTGGACCGCCGCGGCCGGCTGCACGGGCAGGTGCTGCGCCTGCGCGAGGTGGCCCGGCGCCTCGAGCGCCTCCGCCGGCGCTCCCTGGCGGCCAACGTGGCGGGCAGCTCGCTGAGCGCCGCGGGCGCCGCGGCCGCCATCGTGGGGCTCTCGCTCAGCCCGATCACCCTGGGCGTGTCGCTGGTGGCGTCGGCCGTGGGGCTGGGGGTGGCCACCGCCGGAGGGGCCGTCACCATCACGTCCGACCTCGCCCTGATCTTCTGCAACTCCCGGGAGCTGCGCAGGGTGCAGGAGATCGCCGCCGCCTGCCAGGACCAGATGCGCGAGATCCTGAGCTGCCTCGAGTTCTTCTGCCGCTGCCAGGGCCGCGGGGACCGCCAGCTGCTGCAGTGCGGCCGCAACGCCTCCATCGCCCTGTACAACTCTGTCTACTGCGTCGTCTTCTTCGGCTCACGTGGCTTCCTCATCCCCAGGCGGGCGGAAGGGGCCACCAGGGTGAGCCAGGCCGTGCTGAAGGCCAAGATTCAGAAACTGGCGGAGAGCCTGGAGTCCTGCACCGGGGCCCTGGACGAACTCAGCGAGCAGCTGGAGTCCAGAGTCCGGCTCTGCACGAAGGGCGGCCGTGGCCGCGACCTCAAGATCTCCTCTGACCAGTCCGCAGCGCTGTTTTTCTGAGAACATCCTTTACCCCCATGACCGAGGCCAGAAACCATCCCCATGGGATGCTCCAGATTTGTCGCTCCCTCAGGAAAACAACACCAAGTTGGATGAGGAGCGGAATGCAAAGGATGAGAGAGACTGTTCTTGAAACTGGGGGGAAGGAGGTAGTCCTCAGAGTCCTTCTTTTCCCATCACCGGGACATCCTGCCTGGCGTTGTATGCTGGGGACTTTTTACTTGCCTAATCCTATGGGCTACGTGAACTGAAAACTATTTTAACTTTATCAAAACTGTTCTGTCTCCACACTGGTGGGCATGGCTGTATTAAAGTTGTTTCGGGGTCCCTGCTTCAGCCCCAGTGGTTTGAGCAGAGACTGGGGAGGCTGTGGGTGGAACCCCCCTCTGCCGCTTCTCCGAGCCCCACTAGGCTCTGAGATCCTCCAAATCCCTGTGAGAGGAGACACTCGCTTTAAAACCTGTCTTCCAGAGTTTCTGAGTATAAAAAACTCCCGAGTCCAGGGCAAATCAGGTCCCTCTGAACTGTGTAGCAGGGTTCAGGACCCAAGAGAGGCCCTTCCCTCCACCCTCAGGGTGCCCACTCTCAAAGCCAGCCTGGGCCAGAGTGGGTATTCCTGAAGGGCTTCATAGCCAGACCTCCAGATATTCTGGGAGGGAAACCGAGTAAATGGTCCTCTGAATCCCACCCCCTTGCAACAAGCGGCTGAGGCCAAGGAAGATGAAGTGACTCACAACTTTCCTTACCCACTTCCTAATGTACGGAAGAGAGCAGTGGCTTTGAGTCAGTCCTGATTTATTATAGGCTCTGTCACTACTGTGGGACCTTGGGCACTTAATTTCTCTGAGACTCGGCTTCCTGGTCTGTGAAACAGATGCTAAAATGTCACCCTGTTGTAAGGTATTGAGATTAAGTGCCAAGCACAGTGTCTGGCTCAGGAAGTGTGTCCTCGTCCCCATCCCCCGCCGCTGACTGGCCACATTAGCATCACCTGGGAACTTGAAAGGCAAATTCTTGAACCCAACAATTGACTTAAGGAATCAGAAAAACAAGCCCACAGGGGGATTCTGATACCCACTAAGTTTTGAAGAGCACTGCAACAAATGTTGGTTTCTGATCCCCTCGTGGGCGGTCATGAAGTTTCATGGCCTCTCCAGGGGCTCCGTGGTCTTCAGAGTCATTCCCAGAAGGTCAAGAACAGACAGGGTTCCAAAAGAAAGAATGTGTGCAGGATCTGTCAGTGCGTCCTGGGGCAGTTTCTCACCGTGTGAAGCAAGGGATATAACAAAATAACCCCTCTAGAGGGCAGTGTTGCCCACTCATTGTAGGACCTGGTACACAAAGGAATGTGAACTTAATGCAAATTGACCTTTGTTACCTTCTCTGAAGACTGCCAGACCATGTATTTTTTTTATTTAAGTTTGTTATTTAATTGCTGTTTAATATTTGCATTTGATTGTATTTAATCACCACACCACGTTTAGAAAATAATAGAAATAGCATGTTTCTGAATGGGAGACTGCAGAAGCTCTTTTCAGATGAGGCTGAGTTTTGCCTTCCTAAATTGGGGCATGAGTTAGAAATAGCATTGCTTCCCTTGAATAATTCTCTCTCCAAGAGAGCGGGAATTTTATTCCCTAGTGATCTGAGTGATCCTTTTTGGTAATTGTGGGAAGTTCTGAATAGAGAGACCACAGGACGAATTGAGGCTATCAATGGAGGTTTGACTTGCGGGCTATAGAAATGATGCAAGCATATTTATCCTGAAAGTACTTTGCCAGCAAATAACACTCGACCTGAAAGTGAACCTACTTAGTTGGGGAAGGGGGTAGAAAAAAATCCCAATTAGAGGCATGCGAAGGAGGCACTCAGACCATGGCAGCCTCCTGTCTTGTGACGTTATGTCTTGTGGGTGATAAGACAGATAGCTTGTGTGGTGATGTGTCATATTTTCACTTTGGGAGCTGTAGGGAATCTGTGAGTTGTCTCTAAACTATAATCTCAGTGCTAGGGGGAGAGCTTAGTGGTTCTGTGTTTTTATTTTTCCTATAAATCGCAGTTGATCTGTATCCTGGTTTCTTTTCAATTTGGCACTGGTTTCTTTTTAAACTGGTGTCATTTCTTAGACCACCTTGCACGAATGCTAGCATTTTAGATCACCAGAATGTACTTTACATTGTCATCCATGTTATGTCTCAAAGGCACAACTACTTAACTGACTCCATCTTTTATGAATGCTTAAGTTTGAGTCATAGTCTTCCAGTGGGTGGGTTCTTTCCGAGAAATAGACTGGGCATTTCAGGAAGCAGCAGCAGGAGCAACAGTGGCAGCAAACTTTTCTTATCACTAAGGTATTTTGGGGATATCAAAGTCATAAATTCCCAAAGTTATCATTTCAGTGGCCCCTTTTACATCTGAGGAGGAGTATCTACTTTGGAACAATACTTTGTACATTATAGGAGCTCAATACATGCATTTAAATAATTTAATGAACTGCTTAACTATAGTATTAGGAATTTGTTGGTAATGAAATGTTATCCGTCCTTTTCTGGGTCTGATATAAAAAGTGGAGCCTCTACCAGGATTTAGTCAAGTTCAGTGAAATGGATCCTAAAGACAAATACTTATTTATTTCTTTTGGGGGAATGCAAATAAGGCTTTTCCTTAAGGCCTTCATTCTATAAACAAACAGATTGAAATGGTATGTTGCGAAAGGAAGAAGAGAGAGGGGTATTTAGATTACAAATGTACTTCAGAAAAATGTCCAAGTTTGAAAAATAAAAATTTTGTACTAAGGTTTAAGTGCTTCTGTTAGTTTCTTGAGTTTATAATTGTTTGGATTGTTTTTTTTTCCCCACAAAAAAGATTTATTTGGTTCTGCATTTCAAGGATTCGTTAAGACTACGTTCTGCTCTATGAAAAAAATGATCCTTAGCAAACATTCTGATCTTCATTGCTTTGATACATTTGCCCTCAGGCACCTGTCATTTCCAAGATGGCAATTGTCAAAGTGGAAAGTAGTTACTGGAAGAAAAAAGAGAAGAGTGGTGTAGAAACCACCCTAGATCAGATAAGGCAAACAATCAGTCAACTTGATATATTTCTCATTCAAAATCTTAGTGTGAAAAGGAAGTAGAGGGAAGTGAGACATCGCCATAAAACATTGTGCAGAGATAAATGGGGATACATTTAAATGCAGCAATTTCTGAACTCCACATTTTTTTCCCACTGTAGCAAAATAAGTCCCTTCCTTTCATTGAAAAAAAATGGCCCATTCCTCAAACTTTTTGACCTTTCTGTAATTAATTACCTAATCCCACATCTGCCTGCGTATGAATTAATAACTTTGAAAAGGGGCAGATGTGTAATCATGTTCACTTAGAATATTCAGTGTTGAACTGTATAAATCAACTTTTAAAAAGTAATCCACTCCGGGGGCACTTGGGTGGCTCAGTGCGTTAAGTCTCTGCCTTTGGCTCAGGTCACGATCTCAGGGTCCAGGGGATCGAGCCTTGCATCGGGCTCTCTGCTCAGCGGGGAGCCTGCTTCACCCTCTCTCTCTGCCTGCCTCTCTGCCTACTTGTCATCTCTCTCTCTCTCTCTGTCAAATAAATGAATAAAATCTTTTAAAAAAAAGTAATCAACTCCTATTACAGGAATTCTCTTGTTATCTAGAAGCCTCAGCAGTTTCAAAACCTTTGGACATAATTGCAAAGTAGGAAGTAATTGAAAGGAAACCTAGAATTAGCCAAATCAGCCTTCACAAACCCGAAACACTAGAGAGAGGCAGAAGGGAAGGGTGAAGGCAAAACTCCCCCAGAAATTTCCAGGAGACTTCACCTTGCAAGTAACTGATCTTGACCATGCAAGGTTTGTGGGGAACTGTAGTATTTTTAGCTACCAATTCACTGTTTCCAATATACCTAGGACTCTTTGTAAGGAAGAAAAGGAGGGTGGACATTGAGTGGGAGGTCTGGGAATCCAAACAAAGACTGTAGTTGTGGCTGCAGTCTTTTGATAACTTCTGCCCTGGATGTGATCTCACTGAGTACCAGTCTCTGAGTCTCCACCTTGGAAACTCCCCTGAGTCCTCCCAATATTGCACTCTTGATGACTGTGCAGCCAAACAAATAAAATAAATAAATAAAAAATGCTGCATTGGTAGGACTGTTTGCAAAGGCCAGCCACAAGCTGGGATCCTATATTTGCTGAAGCATATGGTATTCCTGTCATGACAAGTGTCCTTTTAGTGAATTGCAATAAATCTTTCCTTGTTGAGTTGACAGGAGGTTGGGATGGTGCCTTTTGCTCCTGCCAGCCTCCTATGAGAGAAGGTAAACCCTGCTGTGGTCTGGAATAGGACAAAGAAGTGAGCCCCAAGATCTGGAAATGATCCCTTAGCAACCGGAGACTTGTTTGGAGAGGAGAAATCATGCTGATGAAGCAAGACCGCTGCAGGGGCTAAGAAAGAACATTAGGGCCCCTCCGCACCCCCGATCCTGACTGACAGTAGCATTAAGTTGTGGAAAGAAGGTCCTCCAATGGGTTGTTGCCTGTACAGGTAAAGTTTGGCTATACCAAACTACATCTGCAAAGAATGAGGTTTAATCCCATTTTGTATTTCCAATGTAACCCCAGGACTGGAAGTGCAGGCAGGCCTGTGACCCGATTTGCCCTAGAACTTCAGCAATGAGTCACAGCCAAGTCCTCTGCCTCCCAAAGACACAGGGATAATCACAGTATGGCTTGTTCCAGCATTCGTGCGGACAGAGTTGCCAAACGTACCAACATTTTTGTAGACGGAGTCAGGGAAGGGTGATGACGTCTCACCTCTTTCCTTTAGGCTAAAATGTCTTTTTTCCAGGCTCTCTGGTTGGCACGCAGACATTTACTCTGCCCTTCCCATAGTTATTGAGACTGCACTCGTGAAACGTTGAAGAACAATACTTTTCTCAGTGCTTAAATAAAATGACGTGGAGGTGATAAATATAAAAGATGTGGATATTCAGTGATGCTAGTAAGAGCTAACATTGATCGAAAACTTACTCGTTCTAAGTATAATTTGACATGTATTATCACGTTTATCTTACAAAAATCTTATGGGGTGAACAGTAAGATTACCCCATATTATTAAAGAAAGTAAGGATGTGAGAGGTCGCACGGCCAGCAAGAGGTGTCCCAGGATTTGAATCCTGGCAACTTGACTCCAGAATTATGTCTTTAGCTCTTCTGAGAGGGCGTATATTCGTAATATAAAATAATAGCTCATGATATTGACAACATTATGAACAAGAAGCTGACAGATTCATTCATCCATCCAGAAAACACGTATGGAATACTAACCTTGTACCAGCTACTGTCGTTTGTGAGCAATGTGAGGAAGGGTAGACAGTGTTCTAGATCTTACAGTGCTAACAATCCAGTAAACTAGGCAGGGTTTTGTTATGCCCGTAGGTTAATCAATAAGACACTAAAATGCAGCTTTGCAATTGACTAGTATTGGTCAAAAGAAACCAAAAAAACAAAACAAAAAAACCCAGCGTGGGGGTGATTTGAAAATGATCAAACTTCAGCTTACAGCATAAAAACTTACGCACGATTATTTGTAATGCTGTCCCAGATGTCTCAACCACGGCAAGATTCTTGTGAACAAAATGTCTAGAATGGAAGGACATGCTTAATAAGAACTTTTTGCTAATAGCTACTGTGCTGGGAAGACATCGTCAGGGACCACACAGACACACATTAAGAAATGACTGGTTCAACAGGCCTTTCCAGATCTTATATAAGAACCTCTGAAAATGAAACTTCTGGGGGGTCATGCCATTGAAACCACCATTGCCCCTGCTTGTCGGTTTTCTTCCCATTAGGGGAAGAAAATTCCCCTGCGGTGGTGTGGCCTCACGCCGCTGGAGGCTGGTGGGAGTGCTGCTCGGCGTGAGTAC
>CM052807.1:42175990-42259447 GCA_028533885.1 Nasua narica | reverse complement strand
TAAGAAATGACTGGTTCAACAGGCCTTTCCAGATCTTATATAAGAACCTCTGAAAATGAAACTTCTGGGGGGTCATGCCATTGAAACCACCATTGCCCCTGCTTGTCGGTTTTCTTCCCATTAGGGGAAGAAAATTCCCCTGCGGTGGTGTGGCCTCACGCCGCTGGAGGCTGGTGGGAGTGCTGCTCGGCGTGAGTACGAATAAGACCTTAGGTAGCATGAAACTATTCAAAATAAAAACATTTTGTGGATGATTTGTTGTCTTTTTTTTTTTTTAATATTTTATTTATTTATTTGAGAGACAGAGAAAGTGAGAGAGAGTATGAGGAGAGAAGGTTAGAGGAAGAAGCAGACTCCCCGTGGAGCTGGGAGCCCAATGTGGGACTCGATGTGGGACTCGATCCTGCAACTTGATCCCGGAACTCAAGGATCATGACCTGAGCCAAAGGCAGTTGCTCAACCAACTGAGCGACCCAGGCACCCCCCTAGGCACGATCTCTTAATTCCTTCCCAGTCTATAGCTCCTACAGAGCACTCTGGGGGCTCTCCTGCTTAGTGGAAAAGGCTTCAGCTGGGGTTGTGAGGGGCACCTCAGGCATTGACTCAGGGGGGGGACCACTCTCTTCTCAGAGATGGCCCTGATAGAGCCGTCGAAGGCGGGACAGCTCTCTCTCTGGCGGCTGTTTCCAGCTGTACCATAGATACCAGGGGTCACCTGCAACGTGGGAGGGGGCTGGCGGAGTAGCATGATTTGTTGTCTTTTTTAAAAAATATTTTATTTATTTATTTGACACAGAGAGAGAGAGAGGTGCCAAGAGAGGGGACACAAGCACGGGCAGTGGGAGGGGAGAAGTAGGCTTCCCTCGGAGCAGAGAGCCCGATGCAGGGCTTGATCCCAGGACCCGGGGATCATGACTTGAGCTGAGGGCAGAGGCCCAATGACTGAGCCACCCAGGAGCCCCAATTTGTTGTCATTTTTAAAAAAGATTTTATTTATGAGAGAGAGAGTGAGCATGAGGGGGAGGAGGGGCAGAAGGAGAGAGACAAGCAGGCTCCCACTCAGTGAGGAGCCCAACATGGGGCTCGATCCCCGGACCTGGAGATCATGACCCAAGCTAAAGTCAGATGCTTAACCAACTGAGCCACCCAGGCGCCCCCTCATTGTTGTTTTTAAGACTTTAAGTATCTCCACACCCAACGTGGGGCTCAAACTCAGAACCCCAAGAGCAAGAGTCGTGTGCTCTACCGACTGAGCCAGCTAGGCATCCCTGGATGACCTTTTTTATTATTATTATTTGAAAAACATTTTTCTCTGAGCTTTTGCATAGTAAACACTATTATTTGTTGAACTTTCATTCTTTCTAACTTCTCTGTAGCATTTGACATTGTTGATTAGTCTGGAAAGACGCTTCTCTCTTGAATTCTGTGACACTGGCCTTTCTTATTTGTCTCTCTGTTTAGCTTCTTGATAGCTTTCTCTCTCCTCCACTCCTAAGATCCACTCCTAAGGTTCCCTGAGCCTCAGACCTACCTCCGTCATACAGGCTTTCACTGAGTCCTTCAAGTCCATTCCTAGTGTCTCACGGTCCTGGAGTGGATGTTGGTATGGTTGAAACCAGTGGCAAAGAATTCTCTTAGATCAGCTGAAATTGGTGGGTATTAGAGGAGAAGCAAACAAAAGTGGAGGCCATCGAATAAAGCAGATTTCAGAAGCCTGTGCAGGGTAGAAAGTTCTGTTTCCTCCTTACTGGGGTGTACACTTTGACTGCAGCCGAACGTGGTTTTGCTCTTAACCAAATGTCTGAGAGCACTCTGTCTGTGCCTCTTACACCAGCTGATCACGTGATGCCTTTTATTAGAGCGATTTGAATGCACCCAAGGCTCTTATGGACAGAAACAATATCTCAGATGGTATTAAGCCTCCCCACAGAGTCTCTCCAGCTCCCACCACAGGATAGGCTCCATAAGCACCTGTTGCAGGAACAAACAAATGAGCAAGAGCTCTTTATGCTCAGGGATACACTGGCATTGCTTCCCCGCACACCTAAAGCTAAACATATCCTCCTTCTCCTCGGCAGAACTGGGACAGTTTCACAGGGCTTCTATTCCTATCAAAATCGCTGGTGCCTACCTTGAAATCGCACTGGCATTTCCAAATCTTCCCCTTCCTTATCTCCCTGATAAGCCTGTGCCAAGGTGCTGCCTTTCCATTCAACGTCTCCTCCCTCCATTTTGTTCCTTCCACTGCTACCACCGCCCACCCAGGCTTATCCCTAAACCTGCAGTGATCTTGCATCTGGCTCTTCTGATTTCAGGTTCTTTCTGTTCAAATTCGAGCAACCGTCCATGCTTGTAGCCTCCAGTTGGTTGACATGAATTGCAGATTTCCTCATATTCCAGCCTAACGGAATGTAACCTTACCTACAACTTGACTCTGAATTTGAGTACACAACTCAGATGGAGTGCGCTGAGTTCCTGCGGTATTTGTTATGTTTTAACAGGGCGTTATGATTGGTGAGACTGGGAGGGCGAAGATGAACTTGATTCTGTGGTTTTAATGAAAAAACAATGATGTAGGTTGGGGATTTTCCATAAAGGGTTTAGTCAGGAAAAAGAGGTCCAAGGGTGGTGGGTGGGGGGGGGCTGGGGGGGGAGCCTTGTGAGGGGGAAGCAGGTGGAAAGCAGAGGGAGGGCAGCAGGAATAGGCAGGATTGGGCCCTCACCAGGTGGATAGCCTCCATGAAACTGCAGGCATAACGATCGTGACGAGAGGGAATGCAGGCATAAGCGAAGAAGTAAATATCTTGTTTGTGAGATAATGTGTGTTGGTTTACTATTGATATTGTAACACATCACTGCAAACTTAGTGGCTTAAAACCAAACACATTTATTTTCTTATGGTCAGAAGGCTGACGCGCGGGCCTCACTGGGCTAAAATAAAGTATGTGGGGGTGGGGGGGCTGGGTGGCTCTGTTGGTTGGGCATCTGCCTTTGGCCCGGATCCTGATCCCAGGGTCCTGGGACCGAGGCCCATGTCTGGCTCCCTGCTCGGTGGGGACTCTGCTTCTCCCTCTCCTTCTGCCCTGTCCCCCCACCCTCTCTCGTGCTCTCTCATTCTGCTCTCTCGCTCTCTCAAATGAGTGAATAAAATATTTTAATAGAATAAAATAAAATAAAGTAGCTGGTGGGGTTACGATCCTTTCTGGAGGCTCCAAGGGAGAATTGTATTCCCATATTTTTTGTCTTCTAGAGGCTGGTGTGTTCTTAAGCTGTGACCCTCTTCCTCTCTCTTCAAAGCCTGCAATGATGGGTTGAGTCCTTCACCCATCGCACCATTCTGGCCTCCTCTTCTGCCCTTTCTTCCACTTTTCTCGGCCCTTGTGATTACATTGGGCCCACCTGGACAATCCAACATCCTCTCCCTGTTTTAAGGTCAGCTGATTAGGGACATAAATTCTGTCTGCAACTTGATTCCCCTTTGGTGAGTAACGGAATGTGTTCTCAGATTCTGGAGAACAGGAACGGGCACATCCGTGGGGGCCATTATTCTGCTTATGGTGGTAAGTTCCATGGAGGAAAACACAGCAGTGCCAGGGAAGAGAGTGCAGGGGGAGGGCTGCGAGGCCTCACTGACAAGGTGACATTTGAGTGCAGACCTGAGGCTGGTGTGTGGGAGAGAGCCATGAGGGCACCCAAGGAGAGAGCATGCCAGGCCAAGGGACCAGAAAGGACCAAGCCCCTGAGGCAGAAGCTCAGCATGGCCACCACGGGGCAGGTGATGGGGGTGGCATGGGAGATGAGTTCAGAGGGCGGTGGGGCCTATGTGGGTAGGACTTTCTGGACTGCTGTGAGGATTTTGCCTTTTAGTCTGAGAGAAATGGAAACCATTTTTTTTTTTTAAGATTTTATTTATTTTTTTGACACAGAGAGAGAGATCACAAGGCGGCAGAGAGGCAGGCAGAGAGAGAGAGGGGGAAGCAGGCTCCCTGCTGAGCAGAGAGCCTGACGCGGGGCTTGATCCCAGGACCCTGATATCGTGATCTGAGCCAAAGGCAGAGGCTTTAACCCACTGAGCCACCCAGGCGCCCTGTGAAATGGAAATCTTTAGAACGTTTTGAGCAGAGTCTGATCATAAGTCTGATCTGATCAGACTCATGTTCTAAAAGGATCCCTTTGTTGCTACCTGGAGAATTCCTTGTGGAGGGGTGAGAGTAGAGGGAAGACCAATTAGGGGGTGATTGCAATACTGCAAGGGAGAGATGCTAGTAGCTGGCTGGAGAGACGAGTAGTGAGATTCCAGATATGTTAGGAAGGTAGACCAACAGGATTTGCTGACGAATTGGTTGTGGAAGGTGGAAGAAAGGACTTTTGGCCTGAGTGGTCATTTCCTCACCTGGAGACAGCTGTGGGTGGCCTGAGTTGGGGAGAAGTGGAATCAAGAGTGTTCCATTTTAGAGACATGATGTTTGACACACTGGAGACGTTCAAGAGGAAACACCAGACCATTAAATAAATGAGTCTGGAGCTTGAGGAGGAGATAGAGAAGAGTGATGAATGTGAGGATTCTTGGGAAATGGGTGCTATTTGGGCCACGGGACAGAGTATGATACTTTGGGAGTGAGTAGACACAGACAATGCAGGAATAGCTCCAAAGACTCAGCCCTGGGTCTGCCAACATTCAGAGTGAGGAGGGGGAGGGGATGAGGGGGAGCTGTCTAGGAAGACAGAAGGAGTGGCTGCCAGGGCAGGGAAGAAACCAGCGGTCTGAGGTGTCATGGAAGCCAATGAAAAGGATTTCTCAAAGAGGAGGGAGCCAAACGCTGCTGGGGAACCAAGTAAAATGAAGAAAGAGAATTGGCCATTGGATTTAGCAGCATGGAGGTCACTCACTGGGTTGACAAGAGAAACATCTGTGGAAACAATGGGCCCAAAAGCCTTACTGAGGTGGGTCTCCAATGAGCATTGTAGGTATCTCTCCTGAAGGGTTTTGCTGTCAAGGGGAGCAGAGAAGTGAGCACTAGCTGGAAGGAGATATGGGGTCGTGAGGAATATTCTGTAAGATGAAGAGAAATCACAGCGCCTGTGTGTGGGCTATGAGAACGATCCAGGAGACAGACGGAAAAGGGGACGGTGTAGGAGAGGAAATAGAGGCTTTAGAGGAGTGTTCTTGAGAAAGTAGAGGTTGGGGGTTGCCCTTCGCTTGCAGGGACACTGACAGCACATCCTCAGAACAGGAGGGAAGGTGGGGCAGGCAAGGGTTAAGTTTGGCGTGGGAACTCATGGAAGTTCTCTTCATTTTCTTTTCTTTTCTTTTTTTCTCTCTTCATTTTTGCCTGAAGTAGGAAGCAGGGTCATCGGGTGAGAATGACAATGGGAGGGAGGCACTGGATGGTTGAGAGGATGTTTAGGCCCGTGGGAGAGACAGTGGACAGACACAGGAAACGTGCTGGGCTCACCAGCATGGGCAGCGAGCAGCGCCTCTCACAGAGGGGTCGCTGAGGAGTGTGTTTTAATTATGTCCTTGTGGTTCCTTCTCCTTAATAGCTCTGCTACTGAGAATTCCTAGATGCAGACAACAGAAGCTCTTCCAGCTAATTTAGCAGAAAAGAAATTTACTAGAGCATATTGGACAGCTCACAGAATCTCCGAGAAGGTGCAAGTAAGGCTTGGGGGTGATGCAGCCGGGAACAACATCAAACCCTGTGACGTCACCATGCGAGCAGAAACTCCACTGCTGTCACCAAGCTAGGGCACTGCGGATGGCAGCATCTGGACACCAAAACCTTTGCCACTGCTGCCCCCCGTAGCTGGCCACCTCGGCCAGTGCCAGCGTCCACTTGTTTGCATTGCTCTGTTCCGAACTAAGCCCTGGCACGGGTGTCTCTGTTTCATACAGACTTGTGCCCCCTAGGTGTAAGGGAGGGTGGGCGAGTGAGGTTTTGGTTTCTACTGAAGGGGAAGGAATTGTACCAGGGAAACATTGTCATTGGACAGCTGTTGAAAAGATGCTGGACTCTCACCGAGGACGAGAAAAGTCCACGATAGCGGTTGGTGTTTTACTTTACGTTTATTTATTTCAAACATTTAGACATCAAACTCATTATACTTAAATTCCCGTGCTTCTATTTGAAAGAGTAGCTGGTGGCTGCTGTGTGTTATTATTTCATTGTGGCAGTGGTACCTGTGTTGCCAAAGAATTACAAAAACACCTCCGTTTCCAGCAATTTTTAAAAATTGTGTATGCAGGGGCGCCTGGCTGGCTCAGTCAGTAGAGCGTGTGGCTCTTGATCTCAGGACTGTGAATTCAAGCCCCCTGTTGGGAGCCTACTTAAAAAAAAATTGTAAAATTGCGCATGCATTAAAAATCAAACACTTATGTAAAAGGCATAGGAAATAACCAGGAAACCAGGAAATGAGACATAGCTGCCTTTCCTTTATCACCCAGCCCATAGTATGAATGAACTGACCTTGAAACTTCAGCCTTTGTGGTTCTCTATGTAAGGATTATAACATAGCATTTGAATTTCCTGCTTGTTGTTGACTTCAGGTTAATTCCATTCTTTGTATATATTTATTTACATCTTAGAATATTTTCCTCTGCACTGTAATTCTCAGTCTGAGGCGCCAGATTTTTTCAGGTCCCCGACAGAGGAATCTCTTATGGGAAAGACCCGAGGAGGACAGTAGACCAGACTGTGGGGTTCTGGCTAATGTTCGAGGGGCCAAATGCAGGGTGGGCAGAGCAGCTGGCTTTACTGCCGCACAGAGAGCTGCTCCCGGCCACTGCCTACGGGCTGGTGCCCGTCACGGGAGCGGCTGCCTGCAGTCTTATTAAATTGGATTCAGAAACTCCCGTGATCCATATAATTAGTAAATAAGTAGGCTTTGGGGATTTATTCATGCTAAGCTCACTCATAGGAGACTAATCTACAAACCAGTCTCATTTACTCACTGGGCAACTATTTGCTGAATGCTTATTCTCTGCTTAGCACTGGGCATTGTAGTGGGGCCAAACAGTGTGGGCATTGCCCTTCTAGTCCATATCGTGTGCTGGGAAATCACACAATGAGAAAGGCCTTATGGATCCTGGTGGGAGGGATGGGAAGGGAGAAGCAGGGGGATTCCAGATAAATTTTGGCATGGAGTCTGTGGGACTTACTGATGTGGAGCCCGGAGGAAAGGAAGAGTTGAGACAAGGAGGATGGAGAGGGAAGCTGGTGTGGAAGAGACATCCAGATGCCGGTGTTTTAATATTTATTGGGAAATAAGGCCAAGTTGAGATTCAAAACTAATTATCCACAGAAGAGATGCTCTTTGGGGTATGTAGACGATCCAGGAGACAAAATAATTTGGCTTCAGCTAATTGAAAAATTTAAGGGCATATTACTTATATTTCTATCTCCCTTAGCCGTGTTAGGGCTAACACACACATAATATAGTGTGGTGGTGAGAGTGGGAGCTCTGGAGCCAGTCTTCCAGACTCAGTTCCTACAGGAACTATTCTCTTCTGAACATGACCTCACTCCTTTATCTGCCCGCATATTTGCCTCTCTTCTGGGTCTCCTAGCTATGTAAAGGTTCCAGGCCGTTTCTTCTTGCTCAAGTCTCATACTGGGAATCATCAACATAATGATTAGCCTTCATCTTCCGTGTTAAATCGTTCATGAGGATTTATCTAGACTCTCCACTCCTTCTGATTTTGTCCATTTCTCTCCCCCCCACCCCCCTCTGGTCCAAAATACCATCATCTTTGGCTTGAACACCTGGTAACCGGTGTTCCTGCACCCCTCCCTGTGACCCAAACTGTTCTCCACTGTAGCCGACTGAGTGATCTCTTCAAATAATCTCTGCCTAAATCTCTTCAAAGGCTTCCTGTTGCCCTTGGAATAAAGTCTCAAATCCCAGATCCTTTACATGGCATATAGGAGTCCTAGATATTCGGCTCCCTACTACACTGCCAGCTTCGTCCTAAATCACCATCTTTTTTTTTTTAAAAAGCTTTTATTTATTTGACAGAGAGAGAGACAGAGAGAGAGAGAAAGAGAGAGAGAGAGATCACAAGTAGGCAGAGAGGCAACCAGAGAAAGAGGGGGAAGAAGCAGGCTCCCTGCTGAACAGAGAGCCCACTGCGAGGCTCGATCCCAGGACCCTGAGATCATGACCTGAGCCGAAGGCAGAGGCTTAATCCACTGAGCCACCCAGGCGCCCCTAAATCACCATCTTATAATCACTATAATTCATTTGATTTGTCCAAAGCAGGGCTAACCTCGGAGATTCTGTTTTTTCTCCATACAGATAGTCAGTTCCGGGTCTCAGCTTAAAAGCCACTTCCGCAAGGAAAACGTCCGTGATTCACAGATAAAGGTGTAGTCATCCCCTTGGTTTTCTCCTTGGTACCATTCATCTCACTCGTGACTACTTTTCTGTGTCTATCTGTCCTTGACTGTATTTCTTTCTTTCTTCTTTTTTAAAAAATATTTATTTATTTATTTTAGAGAGAGCGAGAGCATGCAGGAGCGAGCAAGGGGGAGGAGCAGAGGGAGAGGGAGAGGGAGAGAGAAATGTCTAGTAGACCCCCCACTGAGTGAGGAGCCCGACAAGGGGCTCCATTCCAGGACACTGAGATCATGACCCTAGCCGATATCAAGAGTCGACACTTACCTTACTGAGTCACCCAGGCGCCCTTCTTTCTTCTTGTTATTTAAACATGCTCTCTCCCCAACTAGAGCACAGGTTTCATGCTTAGTTCTGGATCCTGGCATCTGGCCCAGGGTCTGACATAATGTTTGAGACTATTTGTTGAACAACAACAACAACAAAACCCAAATACGGATTCCTCTGTATTTTAAGAAGCTTTCAAACCAAAAGCAAAAAGAAGACACCAACAAACAACTGGGACCAGTGATCTTTCTTCCTCTAGACAGGGATTTGTTACAAACTAAGTAATTTGTATGTGAACTCTCTTTCTTCTGGCCTCTTCTGTTTTTGCCCTCGTTGTAACAATCATGTATCTCCTCTTAAAGGTACACATTCATAGCAGATTTTAATTAAGTTAAAGAGAAGTTTCTGACTGATTAAATTTATCACGGTTTCCTTATTTTTTTTTAAATTTTATTTATGTATTTGACAGAGAGAGTTCACAAGTAGGCAGAGACACAGGCAGAAAGAGAAGGGGAAGCAGGCTTCCCATTGAGCAGAGAGCCCAATGCGGGGCTTGATCCCAGGACCCTGAGATCATGACCTGAACCGAAGGCAGAGGTTTTAACCCACTGAGCCACCCAGGTGCCCCAGAACTGGTTGCTTCTTGATGAATATGTAACACGTTCAGGGCAGAAAGGGAGCTTTCTCCACACAGTGGGGGAAAGCAGGGAAAGCAGCTTCTGGGAGGATTTTCAGCAGAAACTGATGAACAATGGATTCTGTTTGCTTCTTCCACAGAAGTCTTGTCCGTAAGTTTGGGGGCTCACTCCACATTTGGTCCAGGAGCCACTGCTGTCCTGCCTTGTTCATGCCCCAAAACGGCTCAGGGTCACTGACCTGCTGAAGGCTTCATCATGGTCCTTCCCTTATGTGCCGAGGGCAACAGCCACAGTGCCTGGAGCCCACCAGACTTTTAGTGGCCAACAAAAAAGGTTTCAACTTCTTTTAAAATCCAAAGAAGAAACAAAAGAACTTTCACATCAAAGAAACTATTTTAATGTGGTAATATTGATATATATGTCCTTATACGAATGCAGCTTTAAAGTAGAATTTTTAGTAATTTTTTTGTGGAAAAAGGATTCTATGAAGGCAGGAGTGAGTGCCTAGGGCCTGTGAAAACCTTTCAGAGTAAGGTGGGGTCCATCCCTTTGCCCTCTCCCTCTGGAGCCAGTGTATTGTTTCAGCCTTGCTTTCCATCCCCCCACACCATCATTTTGAGTGTTTATTTGAATTTCCTCTTTAACCTTCCTCATTGTTCTCAAGTACAGGATATGACACCGCTCAGTTACTAGAATGACTTCTATAATATCCATGACTAGAGTATAAATATCCAAATCACTCCACATCGTCAAAAGCAGACAGTTCTCTCAGCTGGTGCCGCCTCTCCTCTGTAGAAGCCTCTGGGGTCCCCCTGCCGGTCTGGCGTGAATCCTGTCCCCCGGGTGGGTGCCGGGGGAGGCCCCAACCTCGCTGGCACGCCTTGGGCCAGGGAATGGCGCCACCGGGCTGCTGCTGCGGCCACAGTGCCCTGTCTTCTCAGTGTCCCTCAGTGCCTTGGGGACACTGGCACCACAGGAAGTCTTAAAAATAGCTGATGTCTGAATTATCCAAGAACAAACAGAAACGACTTTTGCTTGGCTGAAAAGGGCAGTTTATATTATAAGGGCAGTTGAGTCGTTGAAATCCGTTCCCCTTCAGAGCAGCACCAGAAATCTCCTGTGTGATTTTCTTTTGCTTTCCTGTCACACATTTTAACAAACCCTGGGGAGCTTTAGACCCCATATGATATGCAATTTTATCGTTCTTCCAATTGCTTCCATCTGGGTCCCCTTTCCAGGCTTCTAGCTTCCCTCCTTTCCCGTCGGGGCTTCTGGCTTCCCTTAGCACTTTGCATTGCCCACTCCCTTCCTAAATGAAACCGGAAAACAAGTCTAAGGGAACCTGCATAAATACTTTGGCTACTCTGTCATTGTTGTTACAGAAAGCTCTGTGTGGCGGAGGGATGGGGAGTGTTGAGTCTGTAGGAGAAAGCTGCTGAGATCACAGAAGCTGATGTTCTCTGTGGGAAAAAGCGCCGGCCGGGCCTCCGAGGCCTGGGTTCTACTCTTATTTTTTGTCACCTTGCTGTGTGACATGTCTCTTTACCCTCTGGACTCGAGTTTCTTTCTCCTTTGTCCAACGAAGAGCACAGCATTTCCCGCACGTCTACCACGCACAGCACAGAAAGAGGAAGAGCCAGAGTTAGTATAGGAGACTTTCTTCAGGATAAGTCAACTTCTCCTTATCCCAAAGAGTGTTACCTACTATGGAGCTCACCCAGGGCGGCCTAATTTCCCACTCCTGGGAAAACAGAGAGGACCGGGATGTAGGGGGCTAGACGAGGAGCTGGAATGCCTCAGACTGTGTTGGCACAAGCACAGGCTGATGGAACCCATTTTGGGGTGACCTTGATGTCTTATACAGTGTGTGTCTTCTCTCCTTTCCTTTAACTTGGAGAAACGATATAAAAAGACCGAAGGCCCTAGTGTATTCTGCAGGAGGTGATGTCAAAGCTAGAAACAACTTAAGGAAACGCCCAGCGAAGTTCCCTCTGATCTGCCATCATACTGGATCCCGAAGTTTCCCTGAGTTGTCATTCATCCAGGCAGCGTTGATGGAGTGTCCATTTTGTGTCAGGCAGTATGCTTAGAGCTGGGGGCAAGAAGATCATCTCTTGTTTCCTAGATTCTCTTTCCATCCTTTCCTCCATACAATCTGTCTCCATAAAGAGTTAGAGTGATGTTTTAAATATGTAGATCCTTCCCTTCCCTGCTCAGTACTTTCCAGTGACTTCCTTTTGTATTCAGGATAACATCCAACCCCAAACCTTTTTTACTGCAGGGCCCTACAGCCCTATAGGATCTGACCCAAGCCTGCTTCTCTGACTGCACACCACGCGTTTTTGTTGTTGGAGACACTCGTGTGATTCCTGAGTCAGGGCCTTTTCTCAGCCCTGATGGTGGTGGTGGGAAGGACCTCAGGCACACTGAGTTGAGCTGACAGTTCTCAGTTCAAGGCACATTGTCATCAGAAGTTCCTTCTTTTGCTTTGTATATGTATTCTCTTTTAGTCTCAGTTCCCCAATTCCCAATTTTATCCCAATTCCTCTCGCTCCACAGATAACCAATATCAAATGTCTAAAGTGTATCTTTCTGTGTTTATGTGCTCCAGCAGAAAGTGATATTTTGTGGGCATATATTTTAAATGTACAGGGTATATTGTATACTTTTCTCACTCTGCACTAGGTCTTTGAGATCTGGCCATATTGTTACAGGCACATTGCCTCACACTGTGAACACATTTTTTTTTTTAATTTTTTTATTAACATATAATGTATTATTTACCCCAGGGTACAAGTCTGTGAATCATCAGCACTGTGAACACATTTTAACTATCCTTTGCACTTGCTATTCCTTTCATCTGAAATAGTTGTCTCCTGGGTTCTTCTTCTTCTTCCTCTTTTTTTTTTTTAGATTTCATTTATTTATTCATGAGAGACAGAGAGGCAGAGGCAGAGGGAGAAGCAGGCTCCCCACTGAGCAGGGAGCCCGATGAGGGACTCTATCCCAGGACCCTGAGATCATGACCTGAACCGAAGGCAGATACTTAACCATCTGAGCCACCCAGGCATCCGTCCCCTGGGTTCTTTCTTTCTTTATTTTTAAAAAAGATTTTATTTATTTCTTTGACAGAGAGAGATCACAAGCAGGCAGAGAGGCAGGCAGAGACAGGCAGGGAAGCAGGCTTCTTGCTGAGCAGAGAGCCCTACCTGGGGCTCGATCCCAGGACCCTGAGATCACGACCTGAGCCAAAGGCAGAGGCTTTAACCCACTGAACCACCCAGGCACTCCATCCCCTGGGTTCTTGTAGGGACTTTCTTCTCATCAGTGAGGTCTCAGCTCAACTATCACTGCCTCCCAGAGGCCTTGCCCAAACCCACAGTTGTCCCCACAACTCACTCTCCCCAGGTTACCCTCCATCATTTTTATTTCCATTTGTTACATCGTAGCATTTTTCACAACTTGACATTATCTGTGATCACTTATTTATTATCTGCCTTTTCCACGACAGCAAGGGATGCTGTCCTCCTCACGAGGAATCCAGCATAGCCCTAGCATATGGTAGGCTCTAAACAAATATTGAATAAATGAATGAAACAATTAAAATAAATAAATAGTATTGTGATATCAAGCTGTTCAAAGCTCTATTTTTAGAAAAGCAAGAAACGTAACAGGTGTGAGACATGAGGAAACTTCTTTAAAGGATCCTAAAACACAAATAGGAGGCTCATGTCGTCAGCCCCTTCTGCACTCGGCTCGGTTTTGTAAGGCCATATGTTTCTGTCCATCCCCTGCCTTTTTTTTTTTTTTTTTTAAACCAAGTTTCCGCCACACCACACCCATAGGGCCGGCAAATCCCAGCAAGCCCGCAGGGGGGCGCCTAGAACATGCTGCCCGGTGAGAACTAAAACTACATTTCCCCGCATCCCGCGCGCTTCCGACCCACTTCCGGAGTACGCAGAAGACATGGCGGCGCCCGAGGAGCAGGATTCTGCGACAGAAGCGCCTCAGCCGGTGGTACAGGAGGAGGAAACGAAAACGTTTAAAGATTTGGTGAGCGTGGGGACGCCGGCACTACTTTTGTGCTGCTGGCACCAGGCGCGGGCAGAGTCCGGTTAACTTACATCCTGGCTGGTGGTGTACAAAAGCGGCTGGGGCCTAGGCTGGCTTTCCCTCAGAATTTCCGAAGCGTGGGTTCTGAGGCCGTCCCTAAGCCTCCGGGTTTGAATGGTGGGAGGGCTGGCCGTCCTTGAGAGTTGCGCTTTTCTCCATTTTGGTGTGGCCACGTTTGTATTTGCCGGGAGACTGTCCATGCGGCAGTTCCCCCACCCCGCCGAAATCTTGGGCTGCGCAGTAAGAGGAAACGGGTTTGGATTCCGACCCGATCACTTAGTAGGGGCCCGTCCTTACCTCGCCCTGCCTCACTGTGCACATCTGTAGTTTGCGGTAATGATAACTACTTCATAGAATTGTGAGGACTGAATGAACTAATACATGGGGAGAATTTGGCTTTGTCTCTGAGTAGAAGGTGTTAAGTCTTGAGGTACTAGCTCAGGGCTCGCAGTTAAAGTGCAGACCCTGTAGCCTCGCGATACTTCTTGAGTCACAGGGTAAGGGATGCACTTGTCACCAGCAGGGTGACCCTGACATTCATTTAATTAGTGCGGAGGCGTGTGTGTGTGTGTGTGTGTGTGTGTGTGTTCTTCTTTGCTAAAGTTTGCTTTTCTGAATTCTAAGGGTGTGACAGATGTGTTGTGTGAAGCTTGTGACCAGTTGGGATGGACAAAGCCCACAAAGATCCAGATTGAAGCTATTCCTTTGGCCTTACAAGGTAGGTTGAAATTAAATATGTGGCTCAATACAGGTTCAATATGAGGTTATAATCAATTAAATACTTAACCATTTATGAGAGCTTGTTGTTGCATACTTCAAGTGATATAAAAGTGTGGCCACTAACGATACAAATTTTGTGGTTTGTCGCCTTTTGGAAAAGTAATTTTCTTGTTCTACTGAAGGTACTTTCTAGGAGATTTGTTATCTGCAACAGATGCTGACTTTAAGGAAGCACTGGATTAAAGTGTGCTAACAAGAAACTTGTTAGAAATTATGGATCCATAAGTGCAGGTTTACATAAGGGTGCCTGGAACATCTGTTAGTATTGAGAGGGGTTGACAGCTCTTGCTTTGTGAGACATGTTTATCAGATTTGCAGAAGAATGGCCAACATGTTGGTTGATGACTAGTGGGACCAATACTAACAGGATGAACTTTCATAGGTGTAGAGGTAAAGTCCTGCTCTTAGATTCCCAAAGCCCAACTTCACAGGATTAGGGTTGATGGTAAAATAGACCTAGCAATGTTAACTGAAATTCGTTAAGATCCTTAGAGAAGATGAATGTTATCTTAGCAGTAATAAGACTTTTTTCCCAGAAAAAAATATCAGTGCATCTGTACATAGAATTTATACACCCCCCCTATTCCTCTGCTACATATCCCAGGTTAAGAACTCTTGAACTAGCCGTAAGAGAAAAAGTGCCTTGTATTGGTTAGAACACACCTAGAATATTATGCTTAGTTCTGAGGACCAGTTTTGAGGGACCAACTGAATGGCATTGAATGTGGTACAGTATCAGGAGTCCAGGCGCCCAGATGGCTAAGTGGGGCACCTGGGTGGCTCATTCGGTTGAGCGTAGGACTCTTGATTTGGGCTCAGGTCATGATGTTGTGGTCCTGGGATTGAGCCCTGTGTAGGACTCCATGCTCAGTGCCCAGTTTGCTTCAGATACTTTCTCCCTCTGCCCCTCCCCATATGCAGAGCTGAGTGCATTCGGTCTGGAGAAGAGTTAAGCCGGGTGGGATGTGATAATTGGCTTCAGTGATTTGAAGAGCTGTCATGTGGAAAAGTAATCAAGCTTACTCTGTGAAATTCCATTTGTTCTTTCCATAAATAGTAAGTATCTAAGTGTAAGGCACCAGAATTTAAGATTTGGCTGTCTCCATGAACTTGGAGTCTAGTAAGGAGATAATTAAATATCTATTATAAGGTGAAAAGGGGCCTAAGAAAGTTACATTCCAAGTGTTTCAAGTGCACTAAGGGAGGAGAATAGATTACTAATCATTGGAATGGATTAGAGAAAACTTACTTTATTTTTTGGTGGGGAAGGTTGGAAAGACATTTGAGCTGAACCTTGAAGACGGAATAGGATTTAGACATTCATGTCTGATGGGAGGGGAAGACTTTTCTAGGCATAGGGAACAGCATGAAAAAGAGCTGAGAAGGCTGCAAAGCATGGGCTTGTGTGGAGGCCTGCAAGTACTTAACAGAGAATGGGGGGATAGATGAGTAAAATCATTGGGGCCAGATTATGCCAGACTTAAATGCTGAGCAAAGGAATTTGATCTTTGTTCCACAGGCAGTGGAGTGCCTTTGGAGATTATTTTTTTAGCAGGAGAATGAAATTCTTAGAGTCGTATTCTTGGGCTATTAATCTCATAGCTTTGTAAGGTAGTTTAGAGATGAGGGACCAGAGACTGGGGGACCAGTTAGGGTATTGTGTAATTTTGGCAATAAATACAGGGTAGGGTAGTGGTAGTGAGAATGAAAAAAAGAAAATGATAGAAAAAGAATCCTCATGATTTTATAACCAGTTCGTTAATGGAAGGCGAGGGGTGGGGAAATCAAAGATTATTGCCTGTGCGTTTAGGACATATTACTGCCGTAAAAAGGAGCGTAGGAGGAAAAATAATTCCAGAGGAAAAGAGTTCAGTTGGAAATAATTGATTTGAGGCATCAAAGAGATAAGATTGACTAATGCACAGTTGGAATCTGGGGATTAGAGCTTGCTTAAGAGGCCAGAACTGGATACAGACACCATGTCCAAAGGGAAGTTGTAGCTGAAACTGTGGGCATGGATGGGGTTGCCACATAAGGGTGAAGAGACGGTGGAGGCTCCGTAGAGGGTTGAAAATCATGAGGGTACGATTTCATACAAATTAGGTAAGGGGGAGTGTTTCGGGGAAGGGCCAGCAAAGACTTTGAACTTGTTTAGAGAATTAGAAGAATAAGGACTGCATGAGTGGCGAAGACGTTCCAGTAGTCAGCACTGCTGTAGCTGCTTTCAAATGGCAAAAAGAAAGGTTGGTGTGTTCCAGCATTTCCTGCTTATCCTACAGCAGTCATCGGAGGAAGGAACTCAGATTAGGTGGTGGTAATAATTCTGCAGTTATTCATAATGCTTTCAGTAACAAGGTTGTGTTGAATACAGAGAAAATAGGAGTCAGTGAAAGGTTACCAGGAACTGAGTAATGTGAGGGACATCATCATCATGGAAAGTCTTTTTTCTTATTCTTGAGCTTATCTCATTTTAATGAACAATTTATAAATGCTTCATTTAAAAACACCTGTAGGGCGCCTGGGTGGCTCAGTTGGTTAAGCGACTGCCTTCGGCTCAGGTCATGATCCCGGAGTCCCAGGATCGAGTCCCATGTCGGACTCCCGGCTCTGCGGGAAGTCTGCTTCTCCCTCTGACCTTCTCCCCTCTCATTCTCAGTCTCTCTCTCTAATAAATAAATAAAAAAAAAAAAATCTAAAAAAAATAAAAAATAAAAAAAATAAAAACACCTGTAGGTGCTGGCCCTAAGCAAGAGATTTAAATAATCTAACAGCATTTTTCTTTTTTTCTTTTATTAAATGAACTTTAAATTTTTAGTTTGAATACCAACGATGGTGTCAGTTTCTACAAAGTTGTGGAGTTCTGGGTACATCCATCGCTCTTAAACCTTATAAAAATTCTGAAAGTTAGGATTGATTATTTTACTGGTGAAATTGAAGGTCAGAGGATTAAGTACCTTGGCTAGAGTCACGTAACGAATTATTTGTGGAGCTAGAATTTGAATATAGGATGTTCTAGCTGAAAAGCCTGTGTCCTTGGCCCTGTATCACAAGAGTGTCACAATGGAGAGATCAAAACCTTTTGATGGTGTTTGAGGAGGCTTTTCTTCCCATCTGTTTTGTGTATAAAGTTTATTTCTAATTCAGAGATCACTCAAAGTCCTCTAGGGATTTCAGACAATTTTTTGAATGGCTGCCATATCCTAAGCAGTTGTGTTAGGTGCTGGCTGTGTGATCAAGGTGAATGAATTTATTCTGCTCTTATGGGGTGTGTATTCTACACAGACAGTACCACTGGAGGGGCTTAGGGGTTGTGAGAGGAAGAAGGGAGATAATAGAGAAAAATCAGTCTCACAAAGTGAGTATTGCTTTGAGGGGAACATAAGAGAACTGCAGGCAGTATAGGCCTTCACTGCTGGCGGTGGGTGTCGCTCACAGCCACATGAATGGAGAGACTTAAGCTCCTTTACTTCCCTAAATCTTTCTTGTATACTCCTTTCTTCTGAAATTTTAAGATTTCCCTTGACAGAAAAGGGGACAGATCCCACTATTTCTGTGTTTTCCTGTTCCAGGAGGCATGTTGGACCCCGGCAGGGAGGGCAGAATCCCCACAGAGTGGGGGAATAAAAAGCTTTGGAAGCCCTTATCTCACAAGTAGGGGGATGCTGTTGCAGTTCGTTGTCACTTACCCTACGACCAAGAGAACATTAAAGTTAGTAAATGAAGGAGAAATTTTATCCCTGTATTGTCATTTGTTTTTATGACCTTAATAAAATTAGTCCATTGTCTGGTCTGACTTATAATCCACATCTATACCTGTACTTTTATATGGAAAACATTGATGTTACTGTTAGAAGAGTAAAGGGTAGCCTTCGCTAGAATATGCTGTTGTTTGATCTGGCATGGCCGATCCTACTTTAAGTGATTAATGTCTAAGAGATGAATATTGAAAAGTCTGTTCTATTTGTTATCAATCACTTTCCTATCTTGAAGCTCTTTTTCTCCTCAATTTCAAGTCAGTTTTGTCTTGTCTTTCCAGCTGTTCTTTTTCAGTTTCTGCTGGTTCCTTTTTCCTTGCAATGTTAAATCTGTCTTTATCCTTTTTTTTCCTCACTCTAAAACACTGGTTAAGATTTCTCATATAGTCCTGAAGCTTTACCACTGTCTGCATTGTTAAATCTCAGCCAGTGCTCATCAAAATCACCTGGGGAACTTGTAAAACAAGATTTCTAGACCCACTGAATCAGAATTTCTACATGTGTGACCTAGGCATATATAGATATAAAAATCGCATAGATTATTCTATATGTCTGCCCTTGGGGGAGCACCATTGCTAGGAGGCTCATGGCTCCCACGTCTATGTTTCTCCTCTGCTGAGCTCTAAACAAGTATGTCTACCTGGTTTTTAGCCTCTGGCATAAACCTCAAGTTCCCTACTTTCAAACCAGAGTCATTGTTTTCCTCACCAGAACTAATTTTCCGGAAGCCTTAATCTCAATTTATGGCCTTTGAGTTTCCCAAGCTAGAAACCCATGTGTCAACCACATTTTCTTGTATGACTTTATCTACATCTCACTTGTTTCTGTCCTCCCTGCCTTGCCTCAGTTCAGACCACCATCCTAACTCCCCTGGTATCCTCACTAAGCTCTCATTTTCCTGTGTGTTCCCCATTCTGTTTGGGTCATTTTAGGTCATAAAGAAGAGTCGTGTTCAGCTAACCTCAGGGAAAAGGAGTATATTGTAGGGTTAATCTCTAGGTGAGGAAATCTCAGCAGTTGTATACAGTTAAGGGACAATGTGAACATCAGCTGGTGGAAGGCATTTTTACTAGGAAGCATTCCCAGGGGGTGCCGTTCTAGTGCACCAGCTGCCTTGCGAGCTGTGGCCAGCCAGCCTGGAGATGGTGGTCTTTCTTTGGGAGTTAATTTCCAAATCTTACTCTTAGGGCTTGATTGGTGATAACAAACCCCAGGGACCTCTTCTTAAGGGATTACTTACGGCATTCTTCCTTCAGAAGAAGCAGTGGAAATGGCCTGTACTGTTGAGCTCCTTGTGTCCTTATGCCATCAGGCCTAGGGTTTCTCATCCTAAGGAATAACATTGGTCATCATCATGTTCCCTGCTTTTAAAATCCTTCAGTCCCTCCCTCTTGAAAGACGATATCAAAACTCTCTAGCATGGCTTATGAGTTTCCTTTCTAGTCTCATCCTTCCTCCCCTTTTTCCCCTCCTTCGCACTTCTGTGTTCCAGCCACGTTGTACTTCTCACTCTCCCTGCACACGCTGTGTTGTTTAAAGCCTCTACCCTCTGTCCTCATTTGGAATGTCCTTCCTTTCTTTCTTCGCTTACTTCCAGATTGAATTGACCAATCACCTCTGTTAGCCTTTCCTGACTCCTGTGGGCAGTAAGTTACTCCTTCCTTTGTGTTGTCACTATTTTTTGTAGAGGCCTATTCTAAAGTCCTTATCACATATCGTCTTTGTGTATGTCACCCCCAGATTTTGAGCTTATCTGGGACGAGGCCATGTTGTCTGTTTATTCAGCCATCCTCTCCCTCCAGTTCATCAAATGTTTATTCATTGTCTCCTTTGTGCTCACATTCCGTCATTGTAGAAAATATGGAAATAATTCAGAGAGCATTTCTTTTCTTTTAGATGTTTCCTTTTTCTTCCTAGGTCGTGATATCATTGGGCTGGCGGAAACTGGCTCTGGAAAAACAGGGGCTTTCGCTTTGCCCATTCTGAATGCACTGCTGGAGACGCCCCAGCGTTTGTTTGCCTTGGTTCTCACGCCCACTCGGGAGTTGGCCTTTCAGATCTCAGAGCAGTTTGAAGCCCTGGGGTCTTCTATTGGTGTGCAAAGTGGTAAGTGTCTGAGAGGAAAGGAATCGAGAGTTTCATCACAGTTGAGAATGAGTGTGAAAGGAGAATAGAAGAAAGTATTATTAACATGAGTTTATTGACCTTAAGAGCCAATTAATTTAGTAGTGTAGCTTTGGGGAAAGTTGTACAGGAAGAAAAATTTTAGGTAGAAATCTAGCACTGGCTTCAAAAAGATGTTCAGTAAACTGTGGAAAAAATAAAGGCTCTCTCTTCTATATTCTTTTTATTTATGTAGCTGTGATTGTAGGTGGAATTGATTCAATGTCCCAATCTCTGGCCCTGGCGAAAAAACCACACATAATAATAGGTGAGTAATTGACGGAGGTAAAAGACACTGGTGATAAATTGGAGAAAATCTACTGATGTTGGGTGTAACTTATTTGTGTGGAAAGACTTTGAAGAAAGGATTTTTGTAACTTTAATTTTTTTAATTTCTGAAATTTGGGGGTTAGGGGAGGTGGGGTGGTTGGTATCTTTCTTTAAGTCCTTGTTCTTAAACATTGTCTTTCTCCTCAACCTTTATTGATAGCAACTCCTGGTCGATTAATTGACCACTTGGAAAATACAAAAGGTTTCAACTTAAGAGCTCTCAAGTACTTGGTCATGGATGAAGCCGACCGAATATTGAATATGGATTTTGAGACAGAAGTGAGCATTCAATTTCTTTCCTCCTCTTAGGGCATCTCTGGTGCCCTATTTCAAAATTTGGTTCATTGCACACCTGCTTTATGTGGAGCCCTGTATCATCATCAGTTAATTTAAACATCTCTGCTGCCCTTTCTCATTCTTAGTGCTCCTCACTATTGTCAGTGCCTCAGCATTCTCTTTAGAATGTAGTTTGATTTTGATTTCAGATGTGAGAAATTTCAACTAGGTTTCCTTTCCTTTTCATTTGATTTCTACTTCTTTCATAGACTTCGAAATATTTTTATTTTCTGACGTCATAGCTGTCCCACTCATCATAGCTTACTTAGTTGATGAACACTTATTCTTGACTTTTGTCTTAGATTAACTCAACTCTAATTTAAACTTCTTTTCTCTGAATGGCATTTTTTTTAATAGCATCTGTGTGCCCTGGTATGGTATCGTATCAAAAAGTAAATATTCAGTAAATTTTAGCTGAATTGGATTTTTGAGTCACTAGATTCCCACAGTGATATTTTTAGTTTTTTACTCTCAGTCACCTTCACAGAGAGCATTTGCAAGTATCCAGTCTAAATGTCATATTGGTATCCTTTCTTTTTTGTACCTTAGGTGGACAAGATCCTCAAAGTGATTCCCCGAGATCGGAAAACGTTTCTGTTTTCTGCTACCATGACCAAGAAGGTGAAATTTTCTAGGACTTAATGTTTTCTTCTTTATTAAGTGATAAATAAAAACAATAACAATCATAAAAATAGAACACTTGGGAATCAGTGTATTATTCTAAGTTTTCTTTCTGTAGGTGCAAAAACTTCAGCGAGCAGCACTGAAGAATCCTGTGAAATGTGCTGTTTCCTCCAAATACCAGACAGTTGAGAAATTACAGCAATATTATCTTTTTATTCCCTCTAAATTCAAGGTAAAGTGTTTACTTTGATCATTCTTGCCTCTCCCTCCTCACCAAAGCATCTGAAAGCGTGTCTACTCTTGATTAGCTAAGCGCTGTCCTCCTGTTTGTTTTAGAGCGCTTACTGTGCTTATATTTATCACTGATAAAGTCAGATATTCTGGGAATTCATAGCATGCTAAACCACAATAATGATGTAATTCCTTTCCAGCCCCATTCTTGAAGTAGCTTTTCTTTTGTCTACTGATTATGTGGCTTCTATAGGCAAGGGATCCTAGTTTTGTGCTTTGATGTAGGGACTTTTCCTGGTTGCTGACTACAACGAGTTGTGCTTGGCTTTAGGCTGTATGTGAGATTCAGAGTTCACAGACAGATAATGCTGCTTCAAGAATGTAACACTGGCAGCTGTGGTCTGGAAAATTGAGAAGCAACTATATATAGGCTTAGTGTTTTACATAATGTGTATGCCCAGGTCTCCAGTCTTTTCTTCCACGTTCAATTACTTACATTGTTTTGGGTTTGTAACTTAGGATACCTACCTGGTTTATATTCTAAATGAATTGGCTGGAAACTCCTTTATGATATTCTGCAGCACCTGCAACAATACCCAGAGAACAGCTTTGCTACTCCGAAATCTTGGATTCACTGCCATCCCCCTCCATGGACAGATGAGTCAGGTAAAGACTCTTTGGTGTCATTAGTGGTGAACTGGTGGCATGAGAAAGGTAATCTTTATAGCAGGAGATCTGTACAAAACAACATGAGACATTTATGCATCTTCCGAGAATTATTCAGATTTTATGGGCTTTAAAGTGTTGTTCTGGATGCCTCCTTCCTCCTTCCAGGATAGGGAGAGGCTCACATGGGAAGATTCCATACTTATTTGTCTGGTATGGAAGCTCTTGAGTTGATTTATCCAGCCTTAGTGGTAATAGTGGTTCTTTGGTCTCAAAAGAGTTTTAGTAAATTATTTTTCAACTATCTGTCATGTTAAATCACCCTTGTTTCATGTTAGTATTTTCTAGCCTTAGTCGTAAATATTTTTTTTGTTGCTTCCATGTTTCCTTTTGACCTGGGAAGCCAAGTCTGGACTTAGGGGGAAACAGCCTTTTAAACATTTCTGTCTCTGTTCTTATGTTTAGTGTGTCTGTCTTAGATTCTAAGATTTCTTAGCTTTCTAGGATTAAAATTTTTTTCATTTTTTTCCAACATCTCAGAGCAAACGCCTAGGATCCCTTAATAAATTTAAGGCCAAGGCTCGTTCTATTCTTCTAGCAACCGATGTTGCAAGCCGAGGTTTGGACATACCTCATGTGGATGTAGTTGTTAACTTTGACATTCCTACCCATTCCAAGGTGAGTGTCACTGACCTGACTTTCTAGTCCCAGAGTGTATTTCTTTCTTTTTTAAAAATTGAGGTGTAATTGACATACAACATTACTTTCAGTTGTACAACATAATGATATGATATTTGCATATATCATGAAGTGATTGCCACAGATCTAGTTAACATCTGTCACCATACATGGTTACAAATTTTTTCCCCCTTGGGATGAGAAATTTTCAGCTGTACTCTGTTAGCAGCATTTGTATGTGTGACACAGTATTATTAGCTGTAGTTGCCAAGTTGTATGTTACAGCCCCATGACTGACTTATTTTGTAACTCAGAAGTTTGTGCTTTTTGACCCCCTTCACCCAGTTTATCCATGACCCCCCATTATTCCCACCTTTGGCAGCCACCGTATCTGTCCTCTGTATCATGAACTCAGTCTGTTGTTTTTTTAGAGTGCACATATAAGTTAGCTTATACAGTATTTGTCTTTCTTGGACTTATTTCACTTAGCATAATGTCCTTAAAGTCCATGTCTGTTGTTGCAGATGGTAAGATTCAGTCTTTTTTATGGCTAAAAATATTCCATTGTATCCAAATTGTATTTCTCTTTTTTTAAAGATTATTTATTTATTTGAGAATGAGTTGAATGGGGGAGGGGCATAGGGAGAGAGAAAGAAGCAGACTCCCCACTGAGCAGGGAGCCTGGCACTGGGTTGATAGTGGAACTCTGGGATTATGACCTGAGCCAAAGGCAGATACTTAACCGACTGAGCCATCCAGGTACCCCCAAAGAGGTTTTTTTTGTTTTGTTTTGTTTTTTTAAGATTTTATTCATTTATTTGTCAGAGAGAGAGCACAAGCAGGGGAGTGGGAGGCAGAGGGAGAAGCAGGCTCCCCGCTGAGCAAGGAGCTGGGTGTGTCACTCAATCCTCGGACCCTGGGATCATGACCTGAGCCGAAGGCAGCCGCTTAACTGACTGAGCCACTCAAGTGTCCCCCAAAGTGTATTTCTTTTTTTTTTTTTTAAGATTTTATTTATTTATTTGACAGAGAGAAATCACAAGTAGGCAGAGAGGCAGGCAGAGAGAGAGGAGGAAGCAGGCTCCCTGCTGAGCAGAGAGCCCGATGCGGGGCTCGATCCCAGGACTCTGAGATCATGACCTGAGCCGAAGGCAGAGGCTTTAACCCACTGAGCCACTCAGGCGCCCCCCAAAGTGTATTTCTTAATGAAATGTTTTCTGTCTCTCCTTAGTTGCAACATCATTTTATCTATTTACTTATTTTGTCCTCAATTAGTTAAGTATCAAAAACTGGGAAAGCTCTTGATTTGTCCATTGTCATTATCTTGCGTGTGCCTGAAGATGTGATATTAATAAATGTGAAAGAAGGTAGCCAAAGAGAGGTATTGGGTGCTCACAGCCAGCGGAGTAGGTGCAGCATGTGCTGATCTTTGTCAGTCTCATTTCTTCAGAGTGGTCAGCTTGTAGTTCTTTTGTATATCAAGGTTTCTCAACTTTGGCACCATTAATGTTTTGGGCCAGCAGATTCTTTGCTGTGGATGTCCTTTGCATTATAGGATGCTTAGCTGCATTCCTGGCCTCTGTGCACAGGTGACATTGTGGCAACCAGATATGTTTGTTGACATTTCCAAACAGATGTTGGGGAGGACAGAATTGCCCCTAGAACAACTAATACCTATTGCCTTTGTGTTTAACTGCTGTCTCATTTGATTTTGACAATGACTCTGAGCTTGGGCATGCATTTCTATCCTGCTTTATAGAAAGAAACCGATTTCAGAGAGACCGTGTGACTTGCAGACAGTCTTGAAGATGGTAGGTGGTAAGAACAGAACCATGATCCAGGTCTGCCTCTAGATCCAGTGCTGTTTTCCTCTAGACCACGTAAAGACGCTTTAGATTTGTCTTTCTGTAGAAGAAAAAAGTCAATTTAGTGCTGCAAGGAGAATAAAAAAGAGGAAGTAGGGGCACTGGTGGCTCAGTTGGTTAAGTGTGTACCTTTAGCTCCGTTCATGATCCCAGAGTTGTGGGATTGAGTCCCATGTCAGGCTCCCTGCTCGGTGCGGAGTCTGCTTCTTCCTCCCCCTGCTCGTGTCTTGCTCTTTCTCCCTCTCTCTCTCGATTATTCTCTCTCAAATAAATAATAAACAAAATCTTTATTAAAAAAAAGAGGAAGTAGATGTAGCTCTCTCTGTTGCCCAATCCATTTTTCCATGTTTCATCGCGAGTCTATTTTCTTTCAAAGGTTTGCAGTAAAACTTTACATTCTTAGTTTTTTGTTTATATTTTATGTAACTCACATTTACACTTTTTCTTTCAGGATTACATTCATCGAGTAGGTCGAACTGCTCGAGCTGGGCGTTCGGGAAAGGCTATTACCTTTGTTACACAGTAAGTGAATTGATTTCAGGGGCAGAGCTTTTTGAGTAGACTGACTTGGCGCCTGACTTTGCCATTTACTCTAATTGTCCCTTAAACCTCCCTCATATTGTTTTGATCATTTGTAAAATGGAAATAATAATACCGACCTAGCAGGGTTTTAATGAAGGTTGGAAATACACACGGAGATCTGGTATAGTGCTTGGCCTACAGAACCCCCCGAAGAAATCCCTACTCTTTCTTTCAGCTGCTGAAACTGGAGTACAGTGACCTTTCCCTTAACTCAAAGTATTAGAATAATTATTTTGGTTTTGTTTCCAAAAGGAACAGATTTTTATGTAACCAGGGTTTTTCTAGGAGTAAAGAATCCATTGGCCGTTTTCTAGTGGGCTGTGTACAGAGGTGGCATCTAATCAGTATTCTGAAGAGGAATAATGGATTCGGTAGTGTTTAAAACTGGCTCCTGGTGCATCATGTCACATAATGTGTGCTTTTGGAATGGACAGACATCTGCATTGTCAGCCAGCCAAAGCCATGCCCATTTTCCTTCCTTAGGTACGATGTGGAACTCTTCCAGCGCATAGAACACTTAATTGGGAAGAAACTGCCTGTCTTCCCAACACAGGACGATGAGGTTATGATGTTGACAGAACGTGTGACCGAAGCCCAGAGGTTTGCCCGCATGGTATGCAACTTACTTTCTCACCAGCTTAAATGCAGACAATGTTAGCTATGTGCTAGGTGCTGTTGTATGAATCCTCAAAACAAACCGCGGGAACTCAGTATTATTTTATTCCAGATTTAAGATGAGCATACTAAAGTACGGGGCTGGTAGGTAATTTGAATCGGGGTTTGGGATCAGTCTGACCACAGTGACCACATGCCCAGCCTCTCTTTGTGTTTCACGTGTGGCAAGAAAACCTTTGGATTTGAGGTCAGAAGACCCAGCTGTGAATTGGACATTGAAGGTTTGGATAGTGCATCTAACCTCTCCGAATCAGTTCCTCGCCTGAAAAATTGGGAATAATAATTATCTTGATACCATACAAGGGTTTTTTTGGTGCCAGATAAGCTAACATGAACTGCATAGTAACTAATACTAAGTAGTGGTAATAATAGTTGTGGGGATACATGGGAACATTCTGAAGAAGAGTTCTAGCAAGTGCTGTCTGCTTCCTAGAGTTGTAGTTTGAGGGATGAGGCAACTCTGCTCCTGGGGTGCTTTCTGAGTAGCCGATGTGTGGACTTGTTTTTGTTTTTCTGCTTGCATGGAATTCTTTGGCATTTTGGCTTATAACAGTATCATATGTACATTGGAAAAAATTTTAGAAAATACAGAAAAGATGAAAATAGCAAATTGAAACATATAAGCTGTCCCACAGAGAACATTTGGCTATTCTTCCTTTTTTAGCCATACTTAGATTTTTATCTGATTGTATATGATTAACATTTTCTATTTTAAAAATACCCATGTGATCACTTCTTAATGGTTAGAGAGAATTCCATTATGAATATATAACATGACTTATATTGGTGCATATACGTTTATGCTTTTTCACGTTTTGTATTTTAAGTGGTACCATGTTGGACATCCTAATAAGTATAGCTTTGCATACTTTTTTCTTTTGAATAAGTTCCCAGAAGTAGAATTAATTGTTGAGCCTAATTAATTGCTGGGCATTCACTGAAAATGCCAGATTTCCTGCCCCTCCCCCCTGAAAAGCTGTAGCAGTTTAAACTGTCAGAGACAATGTATGTGGATGTCCCCACACTTTGACCCATATGACGTACTACCTCTTAAATCTTTGCTGGCCTGCCATGTGAAAATAATAGCTTATTGTTTTAATTTTCATGTAAACATTTTTGTGTATTAGCGTTTTGGTCTTATCTCTGTGAGTGTGAGGTGTTAGGGAGTTACTTCGTGTTTGATTTTAGGGAGAGGAGACAGGATGTGTTACCCTCAGCAACAGTAACTTTCACTCCCATCCTTTCTCTTTTCTTGTAGGAGTTAAGGGAGCATGGAGAGAAGAAGAAACGCACGCGGGAGGATGCTGGGGACAACGATGACACAGAAGGTGCTATGGGTGTCAGGAACAAGGTGGCTGGAGGAAAAATGAAGAAACGGAAAGGCCGTTAATTTCTCTTATAAAGACTCGATTTCAGCCTTCTGTTCCGTGAAAGGAGAGCGTAGAAGAGAATGAACCCTCCTCGGGCAGAGTTCCTCAGACCGGAATCTGTCAGAATGAGGTCCAGAACCTCCTCTAACTCAGTACTCGTTCCCCTTCGATAGAGCACCACGACTACAGACTGGCTTTTCTAGCGCTGAGGTCAGCTCTGGGTCCTTGGTCACGACCTGAGTAGGCTGTGCCCTTCTGTCACTTCACACAGACCTTTGCTTTTTCAGCTGCAGGTCAAGGACTAGGTTGTGGAAGTGCCGGACCTGTTATTGTAAAGGGAAGAAGCTCCTACGTCTGTAAAATGGTGATCCTTTAAGCAGTCTCATTGTGCTTCATTAGACCTAATGTGGAATAATAAATTTAAATATTATTTTTAAAAGCTTCAGTACTCCTTGAAGACCTTTATAGGCTGAGGGACTTTAGAGATTTAAGTAAGCTCTTTTTTTTTTTTAATTTTTAAAAGATTTTTATTATTTATTTGTCAGAGATAGAAAGCGAGCACAAGTAGGGGGAGCAGCAGGCAGAGTGAGAAGCAGGCTCTCCACCGAGCAGGGAGCCTGATGCGGGACTCCATCCCAGGACCCTGAGACCATGACTTGAGACGAAGGCAGGGGCTTAACCGACTGAACCACCCATGCGCCCCGAAATTTAAGTAAGCTCTTACTAATAGGTAAGAAACGGGCAATGGCAGTTATGTGGCAGATTCATTGCTCGTCCTTAATTAAGGTACACGTTATTTATGATTCAAAAAAATCCACAAGTGAACAAGATGATGGATTGCCTTGAAAGGAAAGTCTTGCTTAAAAGGAGTCGTGTTTTTTTGGTGATGGACCAAAGTCCATAATTAAGACTGCAGAGTCTGTTAGGTCACTAAATAGAATTTACTTCCCTGGCTTCTTGGATTAAACACTTGGATAGGAAGACTGGTTTCTTATATAGACTCTTATTCCTAGGTAACTAGAGTAAAATCAAGAAGCATCAGAAATTGGGGTAATTCCAAGACCCAGTTTCACCCCTTTGTCATTGATGCTCATTGGCTAATCCCTTTCTTTTGTCACCATCTACTGGGTGATGAAACTCAGGAGAAATAAAGCTCCATCAGCTCCTGGAGAGAAAACAGACTGTGGCTCTGTAGGGACTGGGTGGGACAAGGGAGAGTTGATGGAATTCAGAAATGACTGTGGGCTTCACGGTCATGAACAGTCTTGTGCTCTTTTAACTCAGAAGATGCCTAATCATTTTTGTCAAATGTAACAATTTTATTAGAAGAGGAAGTGTCTGGAGTGGCAGAACCAGGGTGAAAAGGTTCCAGTGATTTAAGACTAGAATGGGTTTTGGCAGAAGAGAAACTTTCCATACATATATATATATATGTATGGAAAGTATATGTTTCAGTGATTGTGTTTCTTAGAGTCAAAGTTGTGGGAAGTGAAAAGTAGACGTCAGTAAAATTCTCTGTGGTAGTCAGGTATGGACTGTTTATTGCAGGGAGATCTTTATAAACATAGGTGGTGGGGTACATTCTGCCACAAATGCGTACAAGAGGAATGCCTGTGGATAAGAAGGCATTTATAATTAATTGAAATCTAAACACATGGCTATTTGTTGTTTAGTTTGCTCCACGTTTCATTGCTCCTCGTTATGGTGCATTTGAGCCAAGGTTAAGTTACAGAAGTCAGGAGTCAATAAGAAAGAAGGAAAGGAGAAAAAGGATAGAAGAAAAGGAGAGTTGTGACTGTTTTGAGTTGTGTGTACCACTGGAGGCTGATTCTTCCTGAATGTATTTTCCTGATTGGACTCTCCAGGGTGGCTTAGGATAATAGCAACTCTCTCTCTCTCTCAGCCTTTGGGTAAAAGTGAATGGATGGTCGCTGTTGGAGTTCACTAGGGGATTTCAGAAGCAAGCTGGCATTGAATTGGGGGGTGGGGGGTGGGGGGTGGGTAAAGAAGAGAGGTTGGAATTATCCTGAAGGAGTCTGAAGTTTTTAAGTAGGTAGGGGTCTCTCATACAGGATCTGTAGACTCCTAAAGTGTATGCATATTTCTGGGGAGACCAAAAAGGTTAGAAACTACGGCTTTAAAACTTAGCTGTTATCTCTGACGTATATACATGATTACGCTTTGCTAGGATGGGACGATAGGACACTCCGCAAAGAAATGTGAATGATTCATCTTTAGGCATATTAGGGGATCCAGACCATAAGCTGGGGTCCCACACAAGGTTAGTAAAGATGTTACTGTGAAGGACAGGAGGCCCAGAAACAAATAAATGTGATCTGTTAGTGAATAAGGATAGATCTGTGGGTTTGTACCATTAATTGAATCTGTTCTTGTTCCCATATCCTGTTAGGCAGGGTTACAAGGTCTTGCTGCTAAAATCCTAATCAAGGTGTGTTTCAGTTTCCTAAGGCTGCCATAAAGGGTGGCAGTCAACAAATTTTTTGGCTCATGGTTCTGGAAGCTAGAAGTCTGAGATGAAGGTGTCATCAGCAGGGCCTTGCACCATCTTAAACCTCTACAATGGACTCCTTCCTTGCCTCTTCCCAGCTTCTGGTTGTCGCCAGACATCCTTGATGTTCCTTGGCTTGTGGCTACATAACTAATCTCTGCCTTCCTCTTTATATAGCCTTCCTCATGTTCTGTGTCTTCATGTGGCCTTCCTCTGAGGATACCAGCCTTTGAATTCAGGGTGCATCCTAATCCAGTATGACCTCATCTTAGCTAATTGTATCTGTGAAGACCCTATTTCCAAAAAGGTCACATTCTAGAGTTCCAAGTAGACGTGAATTTTGGGGGAAGATTATTCAATCCAGTACAGACCCATCTTTCTGGACTGCTGTGTTGTTTGGGGTTTAAGACTATATGGTGTAATGGAAGTGGTAGATAGAGTTGATGACAAAGAAAGTGGAGAAAAGACAGAAGGTAGGTCTTCAGAAGTGGTTAAGGTGGGTGGAAGCATAAAAGTTTAAAATGAGGGGCACCTGGCTGACTCAGATGGTAGAGTACGTGACTCCTGATCTGGGGGTTGTGAGTTCAAACCACATGTCGGGTGTAGAGATTACTTAAAAATAAAATCTTAACAAAAAACAAGTTTAAGATGATACTCTCTTAGATGAAATGTAAATTATCCTTGCAGTCAAAGTACCAAAGGTTCTAGTTTCAGGAGTACGGAGGGTGTTTCTGGCCTTTCTTCTGTTTCCTTCTTGGTGTAATTCCTTAGTTCTGCTGTCCTGATTTAAGAAACAGAACTTTGGGGGCGCCTGGGCGGCTCAGTTGGTTGAGCGCGCAACTCTTTGATTTTGGCTCAGGTCATGATCTCATGAGTTCTCACAAGATAGAGCCCTGTGTTGGGCTCCGTGCTCGGGTGTGGAGCCCGCTTAAGAGTCTCTTTCTCTCTCCTTCTGCCCCCACAATCCTCCCACCCTTTTCTCCCTCATATTCTCTCTCTCTCTCTCAAAAAAAAAAGCTTCAAAATAACCAACCAACCTCACTCCCTCCCCCAATTGCAAACAATTCCCACACCTAACTTGTGTGACTTCATAAAGGAAGTAGTTTTCAATAGTCATGTAGTGCTGGCCCAGAGATTTCCCCCTTATTTCTCATCTGAATCATGAAGCCACTTTATATAGTATTCATGTATCATGGCTTCATGTTACTAGCTAGCCTCTTTATATTTCCTCTGTCCAGAGCTGAAGTGAGATGAGGAAAATATCTCTACCTTTTGAAGGGGTCCAAGCATCCCCTTCAATGGGTTCTGGAAGCTAGAAGTCTAGCTTCCAGACTAGAATAGGGTTTTAGTTGGGTCGGCTATTCCAGACTTAAAGCAGGCCCAGAATTCCATGCACTCTGGAACTTAGGGGTACTCTGAGGGGATTCTAGTAATTGCCAGGAGGGGTCTAGACTCAACTAGCTTATGATGATGATTTTTTTTTTTTAAGATTTTATTTATTTACTTCAGAGTGCACAGAAGGAGAGGGACAGGGGAGGGAGAAGCAGACTCCCCGCTGAGCAGGGAGCTCAACATGGGGCTTGATCCCAAGACCCCCAAGATCGTGACCTGAGCCAAAGGCAGACGCTTAACCAACTGAGCCACCTAGGCACCCTGATTATTTTTTCTTAGTCCCTTAAAGATGTGATGAATATCCTAGAACTTGGCTGACTTTATAAAAACATCTGGCTTACAGCCAAGGTGTTTTCCGGGTAGCTTCCTACCTGCAGATATCCAAAAACCTAAATGAGGGGCACATGGGTGGCTCAGTCGGTTAAGCAGCTGCCTTCGGCTCAGGTCATGATTCCAGGTGCCTGGGATCCCCTCAGTGGGCTCCCTGCTCACAGGGAGCCTGCTTCTCTCTCTCCTTCTGCCTGGCACTCGCCTTTCTTGTGCTCTCTTTTTCTGTCAAATAAATAAAATCTTTAAAAAACAATCTTAGGTGCGCCTGGGTGGCAAAGTTGGTTGGGCGACTGCCTTCGGCTCGGGTCGTGGTCTTGGGGTCCTGGGATCTAGCCCCGCGTCAGGCTCTCTGCTCGGCGGGGAGCCTGCTTCCCCCTCTCTCTCTGCCTGCCTCTCTGCCTGCTTGTGATCTCTCTCTGTGTCAAGTGAATAAGTAGAATCTTAAAAAATTTAAAAAAAAATAATAAAAAAATAAAAAACAATCTTAATCAGAGACTATCTACCCCGGCTTCCTCAAAGCCTGGGAAAGACCAGAAAGAATCACAGCCTGTGGCATTGGTCCCAGAAAATGAAGGCATCCAAGTTATCAAAAGCAGATAAAGTAACATCAAGAAAGTATGTTCCAAGAACTTGCATACAAAATTAGAGAATATACAAGAATTTCTAATCCACATAGTTCTTAAGGTGAAATATTGCCTGAGGGCAGATAAGTCAGGATATGAGTCATCTTTCTTCAGTTGGAATGACAAGAGACCCAAACCTTGGCACTAGAGATTCAAGGGTTATCCGCACCCACATTCCTTTTCATGCCTCACCTGTCCCAGGTATGCACTAAAACTCCAGCTAAAAATAACTACAGAAACTCGATCTCTGGGAAAGAGCACTGAATGGTCTAACCCTAAAATGAAAAGCTGGTTTGTGCCAAATGGAAGAGAGACAGGAAGAAAATGGGCTTATGCAGGACTATGTAGTCTCTAGGACGTGGGCCATGATGTTTGTTTTTATTCTTGGGAGTTTTTTTTTTAAGATTTTATTTATTTATTTGACAGAGACGCAGTGAGAGAGGGAACACGAGCAGGGGGAGTGGCAGAAGGAGAGGGAGAAGCAGGCTTCCCCCAGAGCAGGGAGCCTGATGCAGGGCTCCATCCCACGACCCGGGACCTGAGCCCAAGGCAGGTGCCCCAATTACTCTTGGAAGGTTTAATCTGCTCACAGCCCTCCCTCCACCTGGTAACCTTCATTAACCTGCACATGTCATCCAGGGGCTGGCAGAAACCGGAAGGATGGGGGAATGCAACAGAGTGTGGGCAAAATGTTAGTCAAGAGACATGCTGCCTTGCTGTGTGACCTCCTGGGAGTTACTGACCCTTGACGTCTCTGATTTGTTAATACGGAAATAAGAGCATCTGGCCCATCTGCCTCCCAGAGTCTTATATCTAGTTTTTGTGTTTTATGTCTTTAAATTCTGTTGTCTCCCTCCCAGTATCTGCTATGTCTCAGCCACTGTGCCTGGTACCAAGAAGACAATTTGCTGAGCTTGGCCTTCAGTGAATGCAGTCTTAGCACTGTACTGTGATTATGCTTGCCTAGAGGGCAGGGACTGTGGCTTATTCATGGATGCAGTTGTAACATCTTGTGGGGCCCAGCACACAGCGAATGTTCCATCTCTCTCATTTTTTGGAACAAACTTTACATGTGTTGTCTCTAGTCCCTTGAACAATACTGAAAGGTAGATATTATTGTTCCCATTATAAGATGTAGAGCCGGATGGTCAAATCTGCTCCCTACTAGCTTTGGGACCTTTGTCAAGTTATTTAATCTTCTTATGTTTCAGTATTATGAGAAGAAATGCAGATAGCAATATGCCTACCTTACGAGGTTGTGAACTTTAGGTAAGGTAGACTGGCTCATCATATGACTAGTGTGTGTTAGCCATTATGAGTATATTATTGTTACTGTTATTATAGATGATTAAGTAGCTTGCCCAGGTCATACAACAGGTAAGGGGTCAAGCAATATTTGGTTTCAAGACTCTACCTGTGATATTACATGCATTGTGTGTGTGTGCCTATAACTTCGTATTTTTCATTCAGTAAGTGCTTAGGGAATGAATGAAAGAAACATAATATAATATATCGTTATTCTTTTGGGAAAATTTCTTCTACCAGTGGATCAGTACTACCTAAATGAGCTTTCAGACTCCACAACCTATTTGCAAATTAGGAACAGCCTGGTGGGAGAATATGAAATTTTCATTTCCACCAGTAGATGGCAGAAGGAAGAAGATACTTGTGACTGGGCAGGAGTTCTCATTCTGAGCAGAATGATTAATAATGAGACACAGGGGCCGATTACAAGGGCTCTTGGTGTCATGTCTGGCCCAAGGGGTGGGGGCCAGTGTCGGTATGAGAACTCCCCGCAGGTATTTGAAGGGTGGTGACTTTTGAGAAGATCTAGACTGACCCACAGGAGGGGCCCTGGGAGGAAGTTCAGATGTAGTAAGAAGAAAAAGTTGCCTTCTTCTCTCTGCTCACAGCCATAGTCCACGTTCCCTTCTTATCATCTTACGAGCAGCTTTGTTCTTTTCAAAAGTCTGCCCTTCCCTCCTAGGGTTTTGATGAAGTCACTTGCCCTTTGTTTATGCCCCCCAACAAGCCTGTACCCTATGGGTACTGTTATTCCTCCACTGCCTACCCCAGTACACGTTTGTGTTTAGAATCTAAATTCTCTGAACTCTTAACCCTTCTGTTGTCTCCGTGTCTCTTACTGCATATCCATCTGCTAAGCTTCGTTGGCTTCCCTCCGTCAAACCAGCGTGGTGCTGATTAGCGGTGAGCCATTCACTCGTCCATCCTGTCCTCTTTTCAGCTCCAAGCGCTGGGGGAGCGCCCCTCTGGTTCCGTAGGAGTAGCAGAGCGCTCCGGCACGGTGGTCCGAGACGCTGGGTTAACTGCCCTCCTCATGTCTGTGCTCGCTCTTCTCCAGGCCTTCGTGTGCCGGAGGCGTCTACTGGCGACTCCTGCTCAGTACGTGACTTCTTAGAAACTCGAACCCACCCTATTCAACCCAGTGCCAACCTCAAACCAACATCCTTGTTGTGTTTTCTGGGTGGGTCAGGAGAGCGGAGAGCGCCAGAAGACCTCGTACTTGACATTCTCTGTTGGTACATTCGTTATGGTTTGTTTGTGATTCTTTATAAGAAGGAGGGCCCGCTCTGTGCGGGGCATTTGCTAGGGGCTTGGCGTATGTTATTTCATTTACTGGAAGTAATGACTCATCTCTTGAGGAAACCTAGAAAAGCTTGTTTATGATATATTAAAACCACAACCTGATCATTCCTTATTCTGTATCTTCCGTGATTTCCTAAGTGCATCCAAGGGCTGTTCAGGAGCTTTTGCCGGGAAGGCTTATGCCAACAAAATGAAGTGGCGGTTCCGTCACGTACTTAATCTATGGCTTCTGTTTCTGTTTCACTGATTTGGGTGGAAGTGAAGAGCTGAGGCTGAGGGGTAGTGGGAAAGATGCCCCTCTTCGCTGTGGTTTTGTGTTTTCACCAGATCCCTAGAAAGTCGATAAATTTAACATTTAGACTCCCGTAATATTCCTGGGTACAGCCTCACACAAAAGCGGAACCTCGGGGTTGAGACGATCTTGGCAGCCAACCAGATCGTTCATTTTTCCTTTGAGTCAAAGAAAGTATGTGTGTGTTTTTAAGTTTGGATATGTTTTATATTGTGCACCTGAGGGTATAGCTATTTAAAGAGAGACTAAAATAGACTCCTGTTCTTCACAAAAGTTCTAGAGGAATTTTGTTCATAATACCCTCCTAAGGAAAAAAAACTGCTTGCTTTTTAGGACTAACATCTGAAGACTGGAATCTCCTTTTGGAGAAGAGTGGTGGAAAATATTGGGGACAAAAATGTGTTTTAGAAAACCCTGATCAGCTTAACCCATTTTCCTAATAAATGCTAGTGTTGTCCCTAACCAGGTTCTAGGTGCTGTCTTGGGAGGAGTGTGGGTAAGTCACATTTCATGCCTCACCTGGAGAGCATCTTTGTCCAGGTGAACTCCAATTATGTGTGATCACCAAGGGAGGTCTAGAGGGAGGCCGAAGTCGATGTGAGGACGAGGGTCAGGCCGAGAAGTTCCTGTGAGAATGGAGAAGAGCGGCATACCTCTCTTTTGATCCCCTGGGTGGGGTGCAGGGACAGAGAGGAATGGAGGGAGAGAATCGTGTCATGTGAGATTTATAACCTGTACATAAACTGCAGAGTTTTATGGTACTTAGTGGCACGGTCACTTCCTGCCCCTTCTTCTCCACTCTCCACACTCCCTGGGCGGGTCACTTGTGGGTCAGTGACCTGTGGCAGGGCTCATTTCTCTCCTGGTGGCCTAGAGGACTGGTTTTTCACGGTGGGCACGTGCTTCCGGGGTGGGGGGGGGCATGATGGTTTTGGGGGTGTTGGAAGAAGTAACTAGAATTTTTATTTAGACTTTATTTTAAACTCATCTTTTTCTGATTTCTATTTTTGTGTGTCTTAGAATGTACATAAAGTATGGAAATAATTTATAATGAATATATACAAATATGGAAGTTTGTTAAAATGTTAAATAGGGGTACACTATCAAGATTTGAGACTAAAGCTCTAGGGAATTATTCTGATAACAGACTTTTCAAAGAAGTATTATATGTTTCATTCTTTTTTTTAAAACAGTTTCTTTTTTTTTTTAAGATTTTATTTATTTGACACAGAGAGAGAGATGACAAGTAGGCAGAGAGGCAGGCAGAGAGAGAGGGGGAAGCAGGCTCCCCGCTGAGCAGAGAGCCCAATGTGGGGCTTGATCCCAGGACCCTGAGATCATGACCTGAGCTGAAGGCAGAGGCTTAACCGACTGAGCCACCCAGGTGCCCCTTTTAGATTCATAGCAAAATTGAGAGGAAGGTACAGAGATCTCCCATATATCTCCTCTCACACACATGCACAGCCTCCCCTGTTATCTACAACCCCCAGCAGATAGTACATTGGTTACAATCCATGACCCTACGCTGACACATCACAGTCACCCAAAGTCCATAGTTTACCCCAGGGTTCATACTTGGGGTTGTGCATTCTGTGCATTGAACAAATATATCTACCACTATGGTATCATACAGAGTATTTTCACTGCCCTATAAACCCTGTGCTCTGCCTCTTCATCCCTTCTTGTACCCCCAAACCCTGGCAACCACTGATATTTTTACTGTCTCCATAGTTTTGCCTTTTCCAGAATGTCATATAGTTGAAATCATACAGTATTTAGCCTTTTCAGACTAGGTTATTTCACTTAGTAATATGCACTTAAGGTTCCCCCATGCCTTCTCATGGCTCCATAGCTCTTTTCTTTTTAGCATTTAAATAAAGTTGCTTTAAACATCCTTGTGCAGGTCCCCCCCCCCCAACTCTTTTTTAATGTGATAGAATACTCATAAAATTTGCCATCTTAACCATTTTAAAATGTGGAGTTATGCGGTATTAAATATATTCATATCATTGCGCAACTACCACCAACAGCCATCCCTGTAACTCTTTCCATCTTGTAAAACTAAAAGTCTCCATCCATTAAATTAAATTCCCATTCTCCCCAGTCCTCAGTTGCTGGCAACCACCATTGTTCTTTCTGTCTTTATGATTTTGACTACTCTTAGTACCTTATGTAAGTGGAATCATACAGTACTGTCTATTTGTGACTGGCATATTACACTTGGTATAATATCCTCAAGTTTACATACATGTTCTGGAATGTTGCAGAATTTCCTTCCTACTTAAAGCAGGATAATCTTCTCTTGTATGTATAGACCACACGTTGCTCATCCATTCATCTGTCAGTGGGCACTTGCGTTTCCATGTTTTAGCTATTGTGAATAAGGCTGCTATGAACGTGAGTGGTAATATCACTTCAACACCTGCTTTTAGTTCTTCTGGGTATATGTCCAGAAGTGGAGTTGCTGGATAGTTCTATTTTCAACTTTATGAGAAAGCACCACATTATTTTCCATAGTGACTGTACCATTTTACATTCCCACTGGCAATGCACGAGTGTTCCAATTTCTCTACATCCTTGCCAACACCTGTGGTTTCTATTTTTTTAATAGTGGTCATCCTGATGGGTGTGGAACCTCACTGTAGTTTTGATTTGCATTTCCCTAATGATTAGTGATGTTGAGCATCTTTTCATGTGCTTGGACATTTGCATGTCTTTTTTTGAGAAATGCGTGTTTAAGTCCTTTGCCCATTTCTGAATTGGGTTTTTGGGTTTTATTTTTATCTTATTATTTATTAAATTAAATTAAATTTTTTGAAGTTGAGTTTTAGGAGTTCCCTGTATATTCTGGATATTAATTCCTTATCACATATATAATTTGCAAATATTTTCTCCCATTCTGTGGATTGCCTTTTTCATCTGCTGATAGTGTCTTTTGACATGTAAATTTTTACAATTTTCATGAAGTCCAATTTGTCTATTTTTTCTTTTGTTACCTATGCCTTTGGTGTCATACCCAAGAAATCATTACCAAATCCAATGTCATGAAGCCTTTTTCCTATGTTTTCTTCTAAGAGTTTTATTGTTTTAGGTCTTACATTTAGGTCCTTGATTCATTTGGGGTTAATTTTTGTATGTGTTAGGTAAAGGGTCCAGCTTCATTCTTTTGCGTGTGAATATCTAGTTTTCCCGGTAACATTTGTTGAAAAGACTATCCTTTCCCCCACGGAATGGTTTGGCACCCTTGTCAAACATCATTTGACCATATATATGAGGATTTATTTCTGGCTCTTTATTCTGTTTCATTGGTCTATATGTATGTCTTTATGTCAATACCACACTATATTATTATTATTATTATTATTCATTTGAGAGAGATACAGAGACAGAGAGCACAAGCAGGGCAAGAGGCAAAGTTAGAGGGAGAAGCAGACTCCCCGCTGAGTTGGGAGCCTGACATGGGGCTCGATCCCAGGACCTGGAGATCATGACCTGAGCCAAAGACAGACACTTAACCATCTGAGGCTCCCAGGTGCCCCACTACACTGTATTGATTACTGTAGCTTGTACTAAGATTTGAAATCAGAAAGTGTGAATCTTCAGTTTTGTTCTCCTTTTTCAAGATTGTTTTGGCTATTCAGGGTCCCTTGAATTTTAGGATGGGTTTTTCCATTCCTGCAAAAAATTGGGATTTTGATAAGGGATTGCATTGAATCTATGGATGACTTTGGATGTTTTTGACATTTTAACAATTTTAAGTGTTCTAGTCCATGGAACGTGGGATGTGTTTCCATTTATATATGTCCTTAATTTCTTTCAGCAATGTTTTGTAGTGTTCATTGTGTAAATCTTTTACCTTCTTGGTTAAGTTGGTTCCTAAGAATTTTATTCTTATTTTTTTAAATTTTATTCGTTTTGATGCTATTATAAATGGAACTGTTTTGTAATTTCCTTTTCAGATTTTTCATTAATAGCGTATAGAAACATAACTGATTTTTATGTGTTGACTTTGTATCCTGCTACTTGCTGAATTCTTATACTCTAATATAGTTTTTTTTGGTGGAATCTTTAGGGTTTTCTTTTTTAACATAGAAGACCATATTATCCAGAAATAGAGATAATTTTACTTCTTTTCTCCAATTTGGATGCCTTTTATTTCTTTTTCTTGCTTAATTTTTCTAGCTAGAAATTCTAGTACTATGTTGAATAGAAGTGGTGAAAGTGGGCATCCTTGCCTTGTTGTTGATCTTAGAGGAAAAGCTTTCAGACTTTCATCATTGAATATGAGGTTTGCAAAAAAAAAAAAAGAATATGAGGTTTGCTCTGGGTTTTTCATATACGGCTTTTATTATGTTGAAGTAGTTTCCTTCTATTCTTGGCTTGTTGAATGTTTTTATCATGAAAGGGTGTTGAATTTTGTCTAATTCTTTTTTTCTGTATTGACAGCATCTTGTGTTTTTATCCATTCTGCCAATCTCTGTCCCGGACTGGAGGAGGTTAATCTATTTACACTTTAAGTAATTACTGATAAGAAAGGACCTTCTTCTGTCATTGTGCTATTTGTTTTCTGTGTGTCTATGGCTTTTTAATTCCTCACTTCCATAATTACGTGGTCTTTTCTGTTTAGCCAATTTTTTTTGGTAGTGAAATGTTTACATTCCTTTCTCATTTCCTTTTTTTTTTAAAGTATTTTATTTATTTATTTTTGTGCACGCATGTGTGCATACGTGAAAGAGAGAGAATGAGCATGAGCAAGGGGGAGCAGCAGGAGGCTCCCGGATGAACAGGGAGCCAGATCCCAGGAGTCTGGGATCATGACCCGAGCTGAAGACAGACGCTCAACCTACTGAGCCACCCAGGCGCCCCTCATTTCCTTTTAGGTATATTCTGTAGCTGTTTCTTTGTGGTTACCATGGGGATTACATTTAACATCTTATAGTTATACTACTCTAATTTGAAATTATTCCAGCTTAACTTCAATAACATACAAAAACTCTGCTTCCTTTATAGCTCTATCCCCACCCCTTTGGTTGATATCACAAAATTAGAACTTTATACATTTTGTACCCCAAACCATAAACTAATAATTCTTTTCAATACATTGGACTCTTAAGTTATGTAAAAAAGAAATTTTGGAGTTACAAACCAAAGCTACAGCAATTTTAGCTTTCATACTAACACTTTTTTTCTTTAAATGTAGTAGTCTCTTAGAGCACGTAGGAAGAAGTGGAGTTACAAACCACTGTTACAATAATGCTAGCTTTTATAATTGTCCGCGTGTGCCCATATATATATTTTATGTTTTTGTGTGTTTACCTGTGTTAAGATCTTTTTTCTCCATATGGTTTTTTTTAAAGATTTTATTTATTTGACAGACAGGAGAGAGATCACAAGTAGGCAGACAGGCAGGCAGAGAGAGGGGGGGAAGCAGGCTCCCCGCCGAGCAAAGAGCCCGATGTGGGGCTCGATCCCAGGACCCTGAGATCACGACCTGGGCTGAAGGCAGGGGCTTCAACCTACTGAGCCACCTAGGCGCCCCTCTCCATATGGTTTTGAGCTACTATCTGGTATCCTTTTACTTTACCTTGCAGGAATCTCTCCCTTTTTATTTTTTTTTTTTAAGATTTTATTTATTTGCTTGACAGAGAGCATAGGCAGAGGGAGTGGGAGAGGGAGCAGCAGACTTCCTGCTGAGCAGGGAGCTTGATGTGGGGCTCGATCTCAGGACCCTGGGATCAGGCCCTGACCTAGAGGCAGCCACTCAACCAACTGAGGCACTCAGGCACCCCTACCTTGTAGGAATCTCTTGAGCATTTCTTGTAGGACAGGTCTAGTAATCCCCTAGCTTTTGTTTATCTGGAAACATCTTAATTTCTCCTGCAGTTGAAGGATAGTTTTACCACATACAGGATTCATGGTTGATAGGTCTTTTTCTCTTTCTCTTGTCCTCTCCTGTCCTTTCCTCTCCTCCTCTTCTCTTCTTCTCTCCTCCTCTCCTCCTTCTCTTCTCTCCTCTCCTCTTCTTAGCCAAGAGAGTTTTCATTCTCTCTTCCCAATCTATATACCTTTTATTTCCTTTTCTCATCTAATTGTATTATCAAGGATTTCCAGTATGATGTTGAAAAGGTGTGGTGAGAGGAGATATCCTTGCCTTGTTCTTGATCTTAGTGAAAAAGATTTAAGGTTCTCACCATTAAGTATGATGTTAGCTGTAGAATTTTGGGGGGGTACATATTCTCTTTTAAGTTTAGGAAGTTCCCCTGTATTCTTAGTTTGCTGAGAGTTTTTATCATGAATGGGTATTGGATTTTATTACATACTTTTTCTGCATCTGTTATATGATCATGTGATTTTTCTTCTTTAGACTGTTGATGTGATGGGTTACATTAATAGATTTTCAAATATTAAGCCAGCCTTGCACAACTGGGATAAATCCTACTTGGTCATGATATAGAATCCTTTTTTTTTTTTAACATTATTATATTATATTTGGTTCGTTAATATTTTGTTGAGAATTTTTGCTTTATGTTCATGGGAGATATTTGTCTATAGTGTTCTTGTAATGTCCATGTCTGGTTTTGGTAATAGGGTAAGGCTCATCCTAGAATGAATTAGGAAATAGCCCCTCTTCTATCCTCTGAAAGAGATTCCAGAGTTTTGGTATAATTTTTTCTTTAAATGTTGGATAGACTTTACCAGAGAACTAATCAGGGTCTGGTGCTTTCTGTTGTGGAAGGTTATTACCTACTGATTAAATTTCTTTAATAGATATAGGTCTATTCAGAAAGTCTGTTTCTTTTCAGTACTTGGATACTCTTTTCTTCTTCATCTTCTTCTTTTTTTTTCAGTCTATGTTGTCCTTGCTTTTCAGGTTTGGAAGTCTGTACTGAGATATCCTCACGATCAGATACTCTTTCCTCAGCCATGTCCAGTCTATTAATAAGCCCATACAAGGCACTCTTCATTTCTGTTCCAGTGTTTTTCATCTCTAGCATTTGATTTTTGTTCTTTCTTAGGATTTACATCTCTCTGCTTAAACTGACCATCTGTTCTTACATGCTATTTTATCCATCAGAGTCTTGAATATATTAATCATAGTTGTTTGAATTCCCAGTCTGATAATTTCAACATTCTTTCCATGGTCAGTTTTAATGCTTGTCCATGTCCTCAAATTGTGGGTTTTTTTTTTGCCTTATGTCTTGTAATTTTTTCTTGATGGCTGGACATGAGGTACCGAATAAAAGGAAGTGCTATAATGGACCTTTAGGAATGTGGTAAGGTGTGGCGGGACGAGAAGCATTCTGTAACCCTGTGATTAGGTTTCAGTCCTTTAGTGAGCCTCTGTCTCTGGACTGTAAACTTCAAGGTGCGTCTGAGTTTTTTCCCTCCCCTTAGGTGGGACAGGATGGCTAGAGTGGGCTGAAGTTGGGTATTTCCCTTCTACATGGAAGGCTAGTGTAGGCTGGAGTTGAGCATCTCCTTTCCCTGAGGTCTGATAATACCCTAGCAGGTTAAGGCTCTGATTAACTAGTTTCTCTTGAAGATAGGCCTTATTTTATTTTATTTTTTGGAAGATAGGCCTTATTAAGAAGAACAGCATGCTCTGATATATTTCAGATGGTTCCCTTTTCCTTCCCTCTGTTGGAAGCAGAGGGGGATTTTTCTCTAGTTTTCATTGTGAGAACCTGCTTGAACTCCTAGAGGTAAATCTCACAAATTGTGGGGCTCCCCAACGACTGGGCCCCCCTGGAGTTTTTAACTCTCAGTTGTAGACACTGAACCTCCAGCCATTCATCAGTTACAGTTCAGGTTTTCCTACCCTGGCACTTTTTCCCACTGTGGTTTGTTTTTTGAGTCTCTCCTCTGGGAAACCATGACTTCCTGTATTCACCTATCATTCTCCAATCTTGGGGGTAACAGTTTGACATGTGTCCTTACCTCTCTTATAGATCCTAGAAGAGTTGTCAATTTTTCAGTGTGTTTAACCTTAACCTGTTGTTAGGATGGAGTGGTAACTTCCAAACTCCTCATATGTTGAAGTAGAAATGGGAAAACATAAACCCACTCTTTATGTTTTTAGATTCATAGGATATTAGAATTTACATGTGTAGCCTCCAAATTCTAGTTTCAAACCAGAGATTTGTCCTCAGTTTCCTAGGGGATCACAGAAGGTGTGTGAGCTATTTTCAGTATTTCCAGAGCCCAAGAAAAGTCTTATATTTACCTAAAATAAGACTGCATAGGCCAGGGACGCCTGGGTGGCTCAGTTGGTTGGGCAGCTACCTTTGGCTCAGGTCATGATCCCAGCGTCTTGGGATAGAGTCCCACATCGGGCTCCTTGCTCCGCAGGGAGCCTGCTCCTCTCTCTCTGCCTCTGCCTGCCTCTCTGCCTGCCTGTGTTCTCTCTCTGTTAAATAAATAAATAAAATCTTTAAAAAAAAAAAAAAAGACTGCATAGGCCAACTTAAAGGTCAAGTGCTTTGTGTTGGTTAGAAATATTAAGTAGTTGGAGTGGTCCTCTCATCCTGATCAGGAAATGTAGCTAGTTATGGGTATGGATTTGACATTTGCTGCTTTGTTGACTTCCCAGCATCCTAACTCCCCCTCTATCTTGAGGGAGTTCCTCAGAAAGATGAAGTGGGGCACACCATTCCCACATCATGATTCCTGAACAGCACTGAGTTTAAAACTGAACAAGTGAGGCCCTCCTCCAGGCCCTGCTTCTCAGGTGTCCCCACACTCTGGAGTTTGTTTCTTAAAATTTTCTAAGTCCTCCTCCTCTTTGTGTCTTTCTATTGTTTCTTTTAAATAGCATATACTTGGGTCTTTTTCTCCAGTGTGAAAATTTCTGTTTTCTTATTGTAGGCTAGCTCATTTATATTTAAGGTAACTTTTGATATGTTTAGGTTTATCCTAAAATTTTGGTTAGATGACATTTTATTCCTACTTGTCCCTTCTATTGTTTGTTTCTCGGTTCCTCTTCTCCTGCCCTCTTTTGGACAAATTGAATATTTTTTAGACTATTTAGCTAAACATCACCTTTTATTTTTAGTGTTTTTTTTTCCTAGAGTTATCTTTAGTTTTGCACAATCCACCTTTAAGTAACGTTATTATAGTTCTCAAATAATGTACAACTCTTGTGATGCTATAATTTCACTTACTAAACTCCCATTCTTTGAGCCCTGATTGTCATGCTATATGTTGTGCAATGTCATTATTGTGTTGCTTAAACAGCCAATGGTCTTTAAAAAACATATAGATGTCTTTTATATTTAGCTTTATATTTATGGTCTCTGGGGCTCTTATTCAACTGTGCAAATCTACACTTTATTTTTTTTTTAAAGATTTTTATTTATCTATTAGAGAGAGAGAGAGAGAGAGACTCATATTTATCTATGAGAATGAGAGGGGAGAAGGTCAGAGGGAGAAGCAGACCTCCCGCAGAGCCGGGAGTCTGATATGGGACTGGATCCCGGGACTCCGGGATCATGACCCGAGCCGAAGGCAGTTGCCCAACCAACTGAGCCACCCAGGCGCCCGCAAATCTACACTTTAATCTGTATCATTTCCCTTCTTGTAAAACAGGTTTTATGAACATAAATTCCCCTAGCATTGTCTGAAAATGTCTTTTGTTTACCTTCATGTTTGAAATATATGAAGATTTCTAGGTTGACAAATTTCTTTTTTTATTTAGCTCTTTAAGGGAGATCTTCTATTGCCTTTTGACTTCTACTGTTTCTGATAAGAAGTCAGCCATAATTCATAATTGTTCTTTTTTAATTTGGATGCTTTTAAGATTTTATTTTTATCTTTAGTTTTTAGCACTTTAACTATGATATATCTATATGTGGTTTTCTTTGTATTTAGCCTCCTTGGAGTTCATTGAGCTGCTATGGTCTGTGGATTGATTTCCTTAATCAATATTAGAAAATTTGTGTCCTTTAGCTCTTCAAATATTCTGTCTTATTCTGTCTCTCTTCTTTTTCTGAGACATCAAATACAAATATGTTAGACCATTTGATATCTCAGCATCTTAGATGCTCTGTTTTATTCCCCTCCCACCATTTTTAATTCCTGTTTTAGTGTGAATAATTTCTATTGATCTATCTTTAAGTTTACTGATAATTTCCTCTGCTGTGCACATAATTCTGCTAAAACCATCAAATGATGTCTTCATTTCTGATATCATATTTTTTAATTTTTTTTTAGCAATTTCTTCCTTTCTTCTTTTCTTCATTTTTCCCTTTCTTTCTTCCTCCCTCCCTCCTCTCTTTCCTTCCTCCCTCCCTCCTTCTTCGTTCCTTCCTTCCCCCTCCCGCTTCTCCTTCCCTGCCTGCCTCCCTTCCTCCCTCCCTTCCACCTTCCTCCCTCTCTCCTCTCCCTCTCCCTCTCCCCTTCCTTCCTTCCTTCCTTCCTTCCTTCCTTCCTTCCTTCCTTCCTCTTTTTGCTAAAATTCCTCAATTGTTTAGACATGGTGCTTACTTTTTCCACTAGTTTGTCATATTTATCAGTTATTTTAAAGTGTCTGTCTGATAATTGCAAAATTTAGACCTACTATATGCCTGCTTTTATTGACTGTTTCCACTCTTGATAATGGATCATATTTTCTTCTTTCTTTATGTGCTTCATAATTTTAGAAATTGAAGTAATATTTATCCTTGACAAAGGACATACTCTATAGGAAGCTGAAATTAAAATGGGTCTGAGTAGGGTACCTGGGGGACTCAGTTGGATAAGTGGCTAACCAGTCAATTCTTGATTTCAGCTCAGGTCATGATCTCAGGCATCAAGCCCCATGTGAGGCTTACCACTCACTGGAGAGTCTGCTTGAGGACTCTCTCTCTCCCTGTCCCTCTGTTCCCTGCCCCCCCTTCTCAGCTCACTTGCTCTTTCTCTGTCTCTAAAATAAATCGAAAAAAAAAAAAAAAATGGCCCTGGGCCTTTTGCTGTTTTAGTTTGAGTTAGGTCACCCTTGGCTTCAAATGTTTTGAGGGCAGGATAAGGACTTTCCCTCTAGCAGAGCTTCAGATCTGACATGGGCAAGACCATAGAGATCTCTTTATGCTTTATATCCAGCCACCAGTTTCACAAACCATGGAAATCTCTGTTTTTAGCACAGCTGCTTGGTATGTGTTTCTGGGAAGTTCTCTTTGCTTTCCACTCACGTTACTGGCTTTATACACCTTTGGAAACTTTTCTTTGCCTTGCTGCTCTGTCTCCAGTCTTTGGCAGACCCCTGAAGTCCTCTCCCTGAAGAGGAGTACTCAGAGGGATTCCTTTCAGCTCTCATGGCTGTAGCTGTGCACTTGAAGACCTGCATGCTCGTGGAGCTCTCTCTCAGCTCTCCTGCCCTGTCCCCAGCATTTGAGTTACTACCCCTGTGTATTTGGCGAAGGTCATGGGAAAACACGGGTGGGTGGGTGCAGACTTACGCTGTAGGTTGCCACATGCAGCCGTTCAAAGTTCACTGAAAGTTCAGCTGCTCTTCTTATTCCCATCTTTTATAAATGTTTCAGCCTTCAAAATGGAAGCCCTTATAACACTGAAATTTAGTTCATTTAGGTTTCTTTGTGTCCTCATATCTCTGATGGATTTTTTAAAGCTTTGATTTTGTAGATTAACCCCCTTATTCTCATTGTTAGAGTGTGAGTCTCTTGTGATTCTCCACAACCCCAAACATGTTTTTAAAATACTTTTAATTCGGAAACAATTTCAAGTTTATAGAAAAGGAGCAAGAATAGCAAGGAACCTTTACCCTAAATCACTTGAAAGAAAATTGTTGATACAATGCTTCATCATTCCTGAGTACTCCAGTTTATATTCCCACAAACAAGTATATTCTCCTACATAACCTAAATGCAACCATCAAAATCAGGAAGTTAACACTGACACATTATTACAGTCCAGTCCTCAGATCCCATTCACAACTGCAGGCCATTTATTTTGTAGCATATTCCTCAATTTGGAATCTAATATGTTCCTATGATTAGATTTGGGTTATACACTTTTAACTGAAAACGATAGGATTGATGCTGTGTTCTTTCCATGGAAGCCTATGAAGTGGCTCCTGGTTTTGATTTTCTCATTACTGATAGGGTCACTTTGATAATTTGATTATGGTTGGTAGCTGTGAGGCTTCTTCATTATGCAGTTACCCTTTTTCCTTTTGTAATTAGTAACTTTTATGGAGAGGTGGTTTGTAGGAATATAAATACCCCCTCTTCATGAAGCTTTCAGTTTATTTCTTTGTATCAATATAGATTTATGGCTTCCTGTTTTATTATGTTGATGGTTAAATTATCCCAGACTTGGCCAGAAGAGAGCCCCCCTTTCAGCTGGCTTTTGTGTCTTTTTGATACACCCCCATAATTCTTTGAGCACTTCTTTATTTCTGGCACCACAAGCCTTTCCAGGCAGTTTTTGTGCTTTCCCTCCACGGTTTGGAAAGAATCATTTCTTCAAGGGGCCCTCGTTCCTTTTAGTTTATAATGGCATCTAGAAATCAACATCTGGGCTCTATGTGTGGTCATTGCTACTGGGATGTCACTGCTCCTAGGCCCTCTCAGTGGACAGAGTTAGAAAATACACGTTTGTGGGCGCCTGGGTGGCTCAGTTGGTTGGGCGACTGCCTTCGGCTCGGGTCATGGTCCCGGGGTCGCAGGATCGAGACCCATATCGGACTCCCGGCTCTGCGGGAAGTCTGCTTCTCCCTCTGACCTTCTCCCCTCTCATTCTCAGTCTCTCTCTCTCTAATAAATAAATAAAATCTTTTAAAAAAATAAAATAAAATAAATAAAATAAAAAAGAAAATACACGTTTGTGTACATTTATCTCTATTCCTCTATCTATCTATATTGGAAAACATGAGTTCATACCAATATTTCCAATTCTAATCTAACAGCACAGGGTTTATTCTAGTTTTCTTCCTTTCCATTTTTCTAATTTCCTTCTCCAACAGTGATGGCTCTTATTAGCCTTCATATTAATTCCTTTTTTGATCAATCTTTCTGTATATAACCCATATCCCGTAACTGCTACTAACCCCACTCCAGAGTGACTTCATTACTCCATTTGGGTGCTCAAACACTGTGTCAGATTGTCCCCCTGCTTGGACATCTTATTCATTACCCTACTTGGTTTTGGACTTCTCACCCTCAACTGCCTTCAGGTGTGGATGCTTCCCTTACCTTGCCCAGGTTCCAGAATCCTACTCCAGGCTACTCTCTGTGGGGACATCACCCTGCTTAGACTCTGATACCCTGTGCCAGCCTATCTCATAGCACATACATACTCCTCATCTGCTTGGGCGCCCAGATCTCATGTTGGTCCCCCTTCACACGTATACCCTCTTCATACTACTCTGACTCAGACGCCTCACCCTGTGACATCCCTCTGTGGGGACACTCTTCATCTCCTCGGGCTCCAGTTCTTCATGATGGACCATCTTTCCTTTTACCCTCCCTCACCCCCTGTGGATGTTTTCCTCACCTTCAGTTTCCAACTTCCTATTCTGGGCAACTGTCATGTAGGGACATTCTTCTAATCCTGCTTGGGCTTTAAAACTCAGCATCTGGGCTCAGTCATATCCTTCTCACCCAAAATGAGATTTAAAACCAACCTCATGCCCAGTTCCAGGCACCTCCTCCCTACTCCCTTCCTCAACTCCCATTCCATCGCACCCTTACTCTTTCTGGTCTGGGACTCATTCAGAGATTTTTTTGTTCTGGTTTGGTTGTTTTATTTATTTATTTATTTATTTTTAAGATTTTATTTATTTATTTGAGATAGAGACAGTGAGAGAGAGCATGAGAGGGGAGAAGGTCAGAGGGAGAAGCAGACTCCCCGTGAAGCTGGGAGCCCGATGTGGGACTCGATCCCAGGACTCCGGGATCATGACCTGAGCCGAAGGCAGTTGCTTAACCAACTGAGCCACCCAGGCGCCCTTGGTTGTTTTATTTTGTTTTGTTTTTGTTTTTAAGATTTATTTTAGAGAGAAAGAGAGCGGGAGGGGAGGGGCAGAGGGAGAGGGAGAGAAAATCTCAGGCAGACTCCATGCCTAATGTGGAGCCCAACTCGGGGCTTGATCTCTTGACCTTGAGATCATGGCCTGAGCTGAAAACAAAAGTTGGACACTTAGCCAAATGAGCCACCTAGGCACCCCAGAGTTGTTTTTTTAAATTAAAAAACATTTAATGGTTTACTGAAGCATCGTTTATGTAGCAAAAAAAATCACCTATTTTAATGGTACAGTTTGATGAGTTTCCACAAATTTATGCAGCCATCGCCTAATCCACTTTTAGAACACTTCCTTCACCCCAAAAAGTTTCCTCCTGTCCATGTGCTTTCTGTCCTTATTGTTTTGTCCGTTCTTCTGCTTCTTTTTTAAAGAGGAAAAATTATGAATTCACATTGTCATTTTCAACTCAGTTTGTCCTGTAGGAAGCATTTTCTTTTGCCATACCTAGTAAACCCAAGACAGGTTTGGTTGGCATTGAACCTGAACCTGGGAGTGCCACCGCGTTAAATGGTGCTTGACCATGCCACTTCCCTTAATCGTTACCTAAGTCAGTGCTAACAATACTCCTTTATGTCCTCCTCAAGCTCACTGTAGATTCGACTTAGAGTGGCTTGGCTTGCTTTCCTTTTCATCCCTGATTTTAGAAAAATACTAAGACCTAAAATGAGGATCTCTTCTGCAAGTTAGAAGCCAAAATAAATGCAGTGATGCCACATGAAGGTTTTCTAATTTAACTTTTATCAGATGCCAAAATGCACAAAGTACTGTACAAAGCACAGCAATAAACCAAGTCCGTAATTACAAGCGATGCAGTGGGAACACGGAGGCCAGGAAAACCCAGGAAATGTATGGCACGGAAGCTTGTCTGACCTCACCCCAACGGCTGAGAGGAGGTTAATAGGGAGAACAGCTACAGTTCACTTCTGTACCATGGAAGTGAAAATTCCTGATGAAAGTCCCTTCTTTTCACCGTTCCTTTTTCGGATGGAGAATTCAGGTGATTCGCCTTAAGCCTCTAGCGAGGTGGAGCAGAACACAACCTTGTCTGACCTGGGCAACATACTGCTGCCTGTGGTGCAGGCTCAACGCAGGGGAGACTCGGAAGAATAGGGAAGGCTATGGGATATCCTGCTCAGACTCAGGGGCGGGGCAGAAACCACAAGTCCTCTATCCGACTGCAGTGATGTGCCTTTGCTAGGTGTGCGAGGGCTGTGTCACGCTGGGTGCTTACGCTCTCCACTCTGCTGTACTTTGCCTTACTGTGACATGGGGGTCATAGCGATAACACCACCCTCACACAGTTGTGAGGATTAAGAGCTAATTCAGTGCTAATAGTAGACACTCAGTATATGTTAACCCTGATGATGATGATGATGACGTCTGTTTCTGGGTCCTGAGAGGTTTCTAAGTGCACCTTTTTGGCATCTGCTCTTTGGACCATTCGACCCTGGAGGTCAATGTTCATGATTAGAACCACATTCCTTCCTCCTGCCTTTTCCACATCATTCTTCCATCTTTCTGTGCTGCTTCCATGATTCCAAATAAATGAAAGTAGAGGGAGGGCAAACTCTGAAGATCTAACTGATAACAAGTATTTAGATTAGCAGCATATAAGATGATGAGAGAGCTATCAGTTTTTTTAAAAAATATTTTATTTATTAGAGAAAGAGAGAGTGAGAGAGAGCATGAGAAGGGGGAAGGTCAGAGGGAGAAGCGGACTCTCTGTGGAGCTGGGAGCCCGATGTGGGACTCGATCCCGGGTCTCCGGGATCATGACCTGAGCCGAAGGCAGTCGCTCAACCAACTGAGCCACCCAGGTGCCCCAAGGGAGCTATCAGTTTTTGCCTTTAAGGAGCTTTCAGTTTTAATCGAAGAGTTAAAACTAAGAAGTGCACAATTTAAGGATGATTCAAAATTAAAATGGAGTGCTGATTATATGGCATAAGTAATTAAAGAATAAACCAATAGAAAATTAATTCTTAAGATGTAATAATAAAATAACAGCAAATATTTCTGAGCCCATGCTATGTATCAGATGCTTTTTTAAGTGCTTTATGTACATGATTTAATTTAATTGGCCCAGAAGTTCTCTAAGGTAGCTATTCTTAATATCATCCATTCCTAGAAGAGGAAGCTAAAGCTTAAATAAGTAGCTTGCTTAAGGTTTTACACAGCTGGTAAACCGAATAACGGGGATACAAATATTTCAGAATAAATGAGTTTAGAGGAGGCAGATGGTATCCGTCTAGTAGGTGTTTGTCACTAATCCTGATCTTTTCCCAGTGTTCCTCTGGCTGAAGCCACCGTTGTCAACCCTCAGAAAGACCAACCCGCAGCTACCTCACCTCAACTTCCATGTCTCTCCATTGCTCTTTGGAGAAAGGATAAAGACAAAGCCACTCACCAAGGTTCGGCATGTCTCCACTAACGTCTCCAGCAACTCTTTTACTTGTCTGCCCTCCCCCGTGGCCTTTTTCAGTCCCCAAGCTCCTGCCTGCCACAGGGCCTTTGCACATGCTATTTCTTCTACCTGCTCTCCTCTTCTGTCTTCTTCACCTATGTAACTTCTCCTCATCCTTCAGATCTCAGCTCAAGCATTCCCTTCTTCAGGGAAACCTTGTGTGACATCACTGACTAGGCCAAGTCCTCCTGTTGGAGACTATGATTGCATGCTGCATCTCTATTTTGTAACCCTTGTCATAGTGTTATATTTGGTTATTTGGTATCTAATTCTCTCACTAGATTATAAGCACAATGAGAGGTGAGACTGAATCCATTTTTACTCATCATTAGGCACCAAGCAATGTGCCTAGCACGTAATGGCACTCAGTCAATATTAGAATGGATTGAAGACCAAGTTAAGAAGGTTCCACAGAGGATCTAGGACATGGATGGACCTAAAACAGAAAAGAGGTGGAGAGGTGAGGGGAAACATTTAAGGTAGAGGAATTGGTGGGACAACTAGTAAGTAATCTTGCAACATAAATGAGCTGAAAACAAGACCTGAAAACGGCAGTCCATAGACCCATGTCAATGCCTATTGGCTTGGTCAGCCTCTCCCACACTTTTGGAGTTACATTTATTGCTAAAAGCATATCCACATATTAAAGAAACTACTTACTAAATTATGCCTTTACTCAGGATTGCACACATTCTTCTCTCCCTGCCACTTCTGAAATGTCTGGACCTCAACCAAATATGTAGAGGTTGGTTTTAGAAACCAGAATGTTCTAGTTCGTCATCTTTCCCACTTCTCAGCCAGCCTTGGCAATTGCTGGATGCATGGAAGTAGTTTCTGCACATGTCATATTTATGTATAGAGGAAACAGAAGGATAAGCAGTGCTCTTTAGTGGATAGAATCACATCTCCCCAAAAGATGTATTTTTTTTAAAAAGATTTTATTTATTTGAGAGAGAGAGAGAAAGCTAGAGAGAGAGGATTACACAGAGGGAGAGTGAGGGTTTGAAGCAGACTGCCCATTGAGTAGGGAGCCTGACGTGAGGCTTGGTCCTAGGACCCTGAGATCATGACCAGAGCTAACCGACTGAGCTGCTCAGGTGCCCCCCAAAAAGATGTTTCTGATTCTAATCCCCTGTACTTTGAATGTGACCTTATTTGAAAATAGGGTCTTTGCAGCAGTGATCAGGTTGATGAGATCATACTGGAGAAGGGTAGGCCTTAATCCAATCACTGGTGTCTCTGTGAGAAGAGAAATTTGGGCACAGAGACAGAAGACACACAAGGGAAAGGCCATGTGATGATGGAGGCAGAGATTGGAGTATGAATCTGGGAGAAAATGAACAGCAAGGATTGTAGGTGAGGAAGAAACATCCCTTAGAGCCTTCAGAGAGAACACAGCCTTGCTGACACCCTGATTTAGAACTTCTAGCCTCCAGAACTGGGAGAGAATAAATTTCTGTTGTTGTGAGCCATCCAAGTTTGTGGAACTATGTTATGGCGGTCCTAGGAAACTACACTAATCCTCTCGAAGCTCAGACCCAAAGCACTCCTCGAAGCTCAGAAAAACAATTAGGACAGAAATAAGGAGGCCCGGACTCTACCGGGTTTCAGTAGACCAGAGCAAGCAAAAGCTAAGTGCAGTGCACAGCAGATGCTCTCGACACTGGAGTCTACATTTATTGTCTGGAGCATTACTACATGCAGACAACCTTACATTTGGATTACAGAAGAAATATTCAAGGGGATAGGAGGTGGTTTAGGCTGGAATTCTAGCTAGCTTGATAAAGCATGTAAGTCGAACAGTGGTGACAAAGCCATATGAAATCACCAAGGTGAATCAGAACATACTGTGATCTGTCTTCAAACTCTACGGTGGCTTGCTACCAGGCAGGGTAAATTGGGCTCCCAAATCCATGCTTACTTTTGTGTGCTGCTGTCAGAGACAGAGGAGCTCTGGTATGGAGATCTTACCAAGAAAATGCCTTATGGTGTTTTTTTGTAGAAGGAGAGAAAGACTACCTGCTCATTCTCTTTTCCATATGAAGTATTAGTTTGCCTTCCTTTCATACATAGCTACTATGTCAGTTACCACTTTATGGCCTCTTAGCTTTAAATGCGTCCTTCAGTATTGCATCCTGCTCTGTGATGATAGGTTGGACTCTCAGCATTTCTTGTACATGCTGAGAATGATGTTAAGTTGTCTGAGCAGAGGGCAAAGGAGGGAACTTGAAGAGGAAATGGTAGGCTTTTCTTCCTAGTTCTGGTGCATTGTGGTTTTCCTTCCCTGCTCTTGCTGAACAAGTAGTCAGTGGTGTGGCTCTTTAGGACAATGGTGCTCTGTCCTCGCTGTTTGCTCAGTCTCTTGGAGACAACACAGGCCCAGTGACCACCTTCTTGTGGCCCTTCCTATGTGGCTCTGCACGCTCCAGGCCTGCAGTGGTGCCCCTGCTCCACCCACCTGCCCACCAGCCTCAGCTTGTGTGCACCCCGAGGAGTTGCTTCCTGCCCGCCCAGCAACTGTGGACCAGCTCTGGCCCGGGCAACCCAGAAAACTTCCCCTAGAACTAGCAGCACCAAACTTCATCTTCAGTGAAATGTGAAGCCCAGCCTCAGGATGGGATCAAGAGATAAGTCTGTCTCTCCTTGCCCTGAAGCACCCTTTATAGTTCTCTTCACATCTGATAATTATGCTCCTATCAGTCTCATAATTCTTTACATTAAACTTTCCCTATTGGAATTACCATGTGGTTTCTGCCTCCTGACTGGACCCAGACTACATAGGTACATCCCTCCTTTGACAAGGAGCTGAAATGCAGAGCCTTCCTTTTTAAGAGAGAGGTTCTTTTTCTCCAGACATCTCGCTGGATCTCCCACATCGGGATACGTGTCATACATAAACTGTAAATTCAGTTATTGTCTTAAAGGGATCTACATGTCTGGCCCTCATTCTACTCCCTTTACTGGGCAATTACGTCAGCTACATTGCCTTCATTGGCTTATTTTAGCTTTCAAAGGTTATTCACGTAGTTATGGAATAATTGGAAGGTAAGCTCTCCGTGGGAGTGAGTCTTCTTTGGAGCCAATTAAGTCAGGCCACACTTTTGCTTTCTGAAAAAGATCAGCCTCAAGTTTATGGTACAAGTAATATGAAACAAGGTGTTGAATGCTGGAGAGTGGTTTCAGAAGGAAATATATTGCCTATGTCATAGGACGGTTATGAGAAGTCAATGAGATATTCTAGGTAAAATGCTCAGCCTAGTACTGGCACTATATACATGCTTAGTTGTTGTGAGTTCTCTTGTCATTTCATTCAGCCATTCATATAAGTCATATTTAGGAAGCAGCTACCATATCACAGTTGCTAGTATCAGCATGGGGAATAAGGATGAACATGATTTCTCTTTCTGCTCCCCAAGAGTGGCCAGTCCAGTGTCTTGTTTAGTATACATCAAAGTATAAGCATTAATCCCCCTCTTCATCCTCTCCCAAAAATATGGGCTTTCAAGTAAGTGGAATATAACTCATGATTTAGTCATAAAATGTACAACATGGAGACAAGTTCCATGAGTCGAGGGAGTTTTCTGCTATTAGTTTGATGTGGGCATTGATAAACCCAGATTATTGTTGGAACATATTCTTTTTCAGTAATTGATTACAGTTAGTCATTTGTGATATAGATGTTATGTACAGAATGCTACCACATAATAGGCTATGTGATGAACATCACGAACAGTTCTTAATTTAACCCTTAAAACTATCTTCTAAACTAAGCATTATTATCCCCATTTTATAAATGATGAAGGTGATGCTCAGAAAGTTTGAGAAATTTTCCATAAGTCACTCAGAATACAAGTATAGGGTCAGGATTCAAACTTCATCCGACTTAAAAGCCCATGCTTATATCAACAACACCATACTCCTTTCTTTAGTCGATTTTCAGCTTGGCTGTGCTAAGGACTAGACTGTCATTTCCTTACTCTTTCTCCACCACCCAAACTCATTATATCATCTTGTACTTGCTTGTTTGCTCGACCCTCTTTGCCATTAGGCTAAGACTTCCTCGGGGGTAGACACAATCTCCTGTTCACCATTGTATCCCCATTCTGGTTATCTATTCCTGCTTAACAAAACCACACTAAAGATTAGTGGCTCAAAATAACAAATCGCCGTTCAGTGGATTGGTGTGGCTTAGCTACATGGTTCCCTCTTGTGGTCCCTCATACAGTTGTAGTCAGGTGGTGGCTCAGGCTGGTGTTATCTGAAGGTTCAACCAAGTTGGATATCCAAGATGGTTTTTTTTTTTTAAGATTGTATTTATTTATTTTGAGGGAGAGAGATGGAGTGGGGGAAGGGGGAGGGAAAGGGAAAGAGAGAAAGAATCTCAAGCAAACTCTATGCCGAGTGCAGAACCCAATACTGGGCTCCATCTTGCAACCATGAGATCATGACCTGAGTCAAAATCAAGAGTTGGGCACTTAGCCAACTGTGCCATCCAGGCACCCTCAAGATTGTTTCTTCATCACATATCTGGTGCATGGCCTTTGATGGCTAAAATTGCTGAGGACTGGCTGGGCATCTTTCTAGCTCCACATAGTTTTCCGTGTGGCTACCTTGTTTTCCATCATAGTAGGAAGTACTTCTTACATAGTGTCTGCTTTGCCCCAGAGTGAGTGTTCCAAGGGATTTGGGTGAAAGCTGTGAGGCTTTTTATGACTAAGGCCCAGGAGTTACTCTTCATCACATCTACCATACTCTGTTGTGAATCACAGGGTCAACTAAGACTCAATATGTAAGGGTAACTACATTAGGGCACACATATTTGGATGCATCATTCGTTGGGCGCCATCTTTGGAAACTACCACTGAGGAGGGAGGGCCGCCTGAAGAGGGAAAACTCAGAGGAAAAGATACATACATGGGAATGCTTAGACGAAGATTTTGAGTTAGCCAAATGAAGAAAGGGTGGGGAAGAAAAAGAAGGAGAGTGCGAATGGTCTTCCAGGCAGAGGGAACCCCTGTACAGAGATACGGAGATAAGAAGAGGGGCTGATAAGCATGGGGCATTCAGATTCTACCATTTACTTGATAGGTGACTTCGGATAATTATTTAACTTTTCTACATCTTAGTTTCATTTGTGAAATGGAGATAATCATAATTGTTATATCTACTAGCTCTAAAATGATTAAATTAGTAGTGCATGAAGAGTTCTCTAGAATAATATCTGGTACATGGAAAACACTCGGTAAGTGTTGGAAACACGGAAGTTAAATATGGCTGAAACAAAGCACTCCGGGGGCGGGGGGAGGTTTGAGTCTAGAATGGTAAGCAGGGGCCAGAGCGTGATTTTGTAAGTCATACAGAGGTGTTTGGTGTTTGCATTGTATTCAAAAGTAAATGAAGAGATGTTGGGGAGGGATGTTTGGGGAGGGGAGATCTGACCAGATTTGGGATTTTAGGAAGATCTCTACGCTAAAGGTCTCCAGAGTGGGGAATACTTGGAGGGAGAGCTGCTGTGGTCCACAAGGGGGACATAGTGGCCTGGCCCAAGGTTGTGGCAATGGGGATGGAGAGAGGACCTACTAAAGGTCACGGTGCCGGCCGGTGACAGAGCAGGGACTGGAGGTGCTGACTAATCACACAGGAATTTCCTGCCAGGAAATTAGCCTTTTTTACTTGTTTATATAGGCACGAGTGTAATATGTGCTATTTGGTGGAGCCAGATACGTAGCTACAAATAACTGGGCAGGGATGGTTCAGGTGGGATGTATGGTTTCCAGTTCCATTGCTTATGTCTGCTAATAAGAAATAGATGTGCCCCCATCCCCCAAAATCACTGCATCCAAGGGAAGCTGAGCAAAGAGAGTGATTTTCTTTGAAGGAAAGCTTTTTGCCAACTCTATGTGAAGGGTTACATCCCATTTTCTTATAACTGCCTCATTTGTTCTCCTTTGGGTCAGAATCAGAGTGTTGATTTGCTTTTTGTAGTTTATTTGGCACATGGAACACCAGTAAGTTCTGATTGGCTACTCTGTGGGGGCACCCTTGCCCTATCAAGCTGTGTTTCTCGAACACCCTCTGTGGACACAGGTTGGTCACGGAGTCCATAGTTCTTAGAAGGTCTGGGAACAGCTGAGAATAAGTGAGCCCAGTGGCTGCTACTTGGAGGAGTGGGCTCCTGGGAAGAGACATCTGAGGCAAAGGTGGCTGCTGGGACTGTGGGCAACGAACGAGCCTGGTGTGTTCACCCACTGACTCAGGGGGCCCTGAAGGTCTGGATGATACTCTAAATGACCCCTGACAGGATTTGATCTCTTCTCTTGTCCACCAACACTCCATTCTTGTTTCCGGGTCCATGCGGGGCCTTCCTCTGTGGAGTCCTACACGTTCTTTGAGACATAGCTCTGGTCCCACATCTGTGGGAGCCTCTTGTCTCTCTTCCAGCCCTTGTGGGTCACTCCGAGACCCACCCCTGTCCCAGCTGGAAGACTAGGCACCCTGCAACTCAGTGCTGACTCACAGATGCTGGGTGTATTGTTCTCCCAGCTTTATAGGAAACCGGCTGGGGGTTGATCTCTCCCTCGTCCCCAGAACCCCCCTCAGAGTTTTCAGGCAACCTCTGTCGACTGACGGATCCAGAGGTTTGGAAGATGTGTTAGCCCTGACTTACAGAGTGGGAAGCTGAGGAGGAAAGTGTTAAGTCACCTGCCCAGTGTTGTGAAGGTTGGCGTTTACATGGGAGCTAACCAGGAACACATTTTGCATATATTTGTTGTTTAATCTTTCCAGCAATCCTAAGAGATAAGCCTTTTATCCACATTATGCTGCTGAGGGGACTGAAGCTTATGGTTTTTAAATAACTCCAGAGCACTTCTGTGCCCAACCCACCCAGAACTAAAACCCGGATGTACTCCTCGCTGTTTCGCATTTTCAGCGCTTCCCACACTGCAGCCCCAGTTTACCTACCTGTCTCCTCTGCAAATTAGACCGTTACCTTTTCTAAGGGTAGGGGCTAAACTGCTGTTTTTATTTTAATCTTGGTAACCCTGGGCCTAGCACAGAACGTGATGCCTCGCTCAGGTTCTAGAAGTCACTGATAAGGAAATGCTAAGTGAATAAAGAGCCAGCGATAAAGCTTATTTGCAGTTCAAGTCGGTGCAGTCTCCCTGAGAAGACTCGGGTTGCTGGGCCGCCTTGCAGAGTAGGATCCCATAGGAGCCTCTACTCCCCTCAGAGTGATAGCAAAAACATTGTGTGAGGAGAAACGAGGCTTCCCGGTTTCCTCTGGAAGCGTGTGGGAGGAGGCTGGTGCTGTGCCCGACAAGCAGCCCCACTGGGGAGTGCAGGGAGCCTGGGGCCCGCTGGCCTGGGCCTCCCTTCAGGTGCAGAGATCCAGGGAAACCCTTGCAGAGAATGACCATCAGCTTCAACGACGACGACGTGCTGATGAAAAGCTCGGTCCCTGGCCAGAGAGACTTGGGGCTGGTCCTGGCTCTCCCCCTGGCCAGGTTTGTGGCCTTGGGTCACTTATTAACCTTACGAAGCTCCACTTTTCTCCCTGGAAAGGGGCACACAAGGAACGCCTGCCTCAGGGGGTAGTGGTGAGGATTAAACAAGAAAACGTGTGTGTCGCCCTCGTCAAAGGGCACAGTGCACGGTGGCCACGGCTGTCGGCCAGTCACGGGCCTGGGCAGGAACGTGGCGGAGCGGCAGCGCTAACACCACCGGACACTGGTGAAAACCCTCAGCCGGCCAGGGCGGAGGAAGAAGCCAAGGAAGTGAAGCCTTGTAGGGGGCAGTCTCCATCTGGCCTGCTGGAAGGCGGGGAGAGGGGTGAGGAGACCTGACCGGGCTGGAGCCAAGAGAGTCGGAGCTCTCACACCCTGCGCCCACACCTGCCCCCGCCGGGGGTCAGCCAGACCTCCGTTCAGCGCGTGGACAGGCGTCGGTTCCTGGACGCCGCCGGCTTCTCACAGGTGCGGGCAGAGTGGGCTCCGAAGCGGGGAGATGTCTAGCAACTGTTCCGAGGGGAGAACTGGGTTGTATTTACACACGAGGTGTGAACCGTAACAGCCGGATTAATATACTAGCATGTCATGCCATCTTAACATTTCAAAATAAGACTTATAAATGCTCATGGCCCACCCTTAGGGGCCCCTAAGGTGACGGGTGAGCTGGAAACGAAGAAATGAGGTGAAGTCCCTCACAGATACTAAATAAGGATACAGCCGCTTGACGGGTCTCATCTTAGAATGCACAGAAATAAAATAATAGCATCAAATATGAATCATGGAAAATAGGCTGCAAATGGAGACATTTGCTAAGAGATGCCAGCCTGGCCCCAGTGAAGTCAATTTGCCAGCTATTTTCATTGGGAAGGAGAAATTAAGGGAGGAGCTGTGGTCCCTGCCAAACCTAACTGTCTACATGTCTAAAAAGCCGAGTGTTTAAGGTCTCGGGGGAACACCAGCTGCAAATGAGCTCAGCAGGGCGAGGCTGGCAGGGAGGCCAAGGCAGAGCCCGCTGGGGGAACACAGGGCAGAGAGCACACAGCCTCAGCGTCCCTGCAAAGTCAGTCATGCTCTGGGCCAAGGGTCCAAGGGCAGAGGGATACAAGGGGAGGATGGCCCCTCGTGGGTTCAACATGTGAACTTTGTGGGAGACACAAACATCCGATCCATAATACCAGTTAAAAAAGAACTATTCCTTCTCATGAGTATCCCCCGATGTATTTTATTTTATGTTTTTATGTTTTTTAAGACTTTCTTTCTTTCTTTCTTTCGGGGGGGAGTAGAAGGAGAGGGAGGGAGATTCTCCAGCAGACTCTGTGCGAAGCTTAGAGCCGGGCATGGGGCTCAATCCTACCACCCTGAGGTCGCAACCTGAGCTGAAATTTAAGTCAGATGCTTACCTGACCGAGTCAACCGGGTGCCCCTCCCTGAGTATTTTATTTTATTTATTTTTTAAAGATTTTATTTATTTGAGAGAGAGAGCACAAGCATGGGAAGGGGAGAGGGAGAGGGACAAACACACTCCTCTCTAAGCAGAGAGCCCAAGGTGGGGCTCGATCCCAGGACCCTCAGATCCTGACCTGAGCTGAAGGTAGACACCCAACCAACTGAGCCATCCAGGCGTCCCTTAGAGAGAGACAGAGAAACCCTCAGTTGTAAGAAAATACATTTCCAATTAAATGTCAAAATAGGGAAATGTTAATCCCCTAGGCTGATCCTGGGTTTCTCAGCCAGACCTTTGTTGGTCTATCACTGCTGTACCCTTTATGTCACTTATAGGGACGTCCCTTTACAACTGAGAGCCAAGGAAAACCTGACCTGAGCTGGCAGGTACAGTGCTGGGGACATAGGTTCATAGCGGTTCTCCCTTTGATCCCTCCATGGATACCTTTGGGAATGTGACAAAAGCTATGGATGTTGTCTCAAGGAAAATGCACACACATTTCTGACCATGGAGAGGGGTTCTCAACTTGGAATCCACCTTTGCATCCCTGGTGTGTGTGTGGTCCATGGAGCTCAGTTTATGAGCCCCCACACTGGAGAAAGCAGGGAGCGCTGGTGGTCCTTGACAGTATCAAGGAAGTTTCTTCCATGTTTTTGTGAGTAGGAGTAAGAGTGCAGATTTTTAAAATGCAGAATGGAAAAGAGTTTTCCGTCTGAGTTGTTATCCTTAAATAAGTCGTGATGTGGGATTAGGGTGATAAACAGCTGACTGCCTGGAACAGGAGTCTGGAGACGGGGGTTCTAGTCCTGACTCCTCAGGTAACTAGAGGGGATGTACGCCACGTCCCTTTGTCTCTGAACTTCAGTCTTGTCATTGGTCAAGCTTATTCCCACCTATACCTGCTTTTACAGATGTCCATCGGGGACCAGACACACATGCCGAGTGCTATCACACCCCCAAATAATATTAGTTAATAGTTCAACATTGCAAAACATGGTTGTATCTCTCTCTCTCTCTCTCTCTCTCTCTCTCTCTCTCTCACACACACACACACACACACACTCACACACTGTTCTTTTGTGGGAAGAGAGTCATATTTCTTTACGACGGGAAAATAAACTTTCCCTAGGTCTCCCTTCGGAAGTTCTTTCTCAGAGGATCTAGGACAAGCCTTGGTTTGGGGAAACTGAGAAGTCTTAGCCAGAAATATCTGGGTGAGTGAGATGAAGGTGGCTTCTCCCGCTTTCCCTTAAAATGGTCTTCTTTTCTCATACTCGCCTTCATCTGTGCCTGTTTACAGTGTTCCCTGCCCGGGTCACACCCATCAGTTTCTTGTGAAGGTGTTTGGAGCAGTCGCGGTTTGGGGTAGGACCAGAGAAATAAGGAAATGGCTGGCGGGCAAGCAGCAAGCCCAATGGCACCCTTGTTCTGGCTCTGCACCTGCCTCCGCGGAGGGTGGGTTGGGAGCTTCCATGGCCACCTGTCCCTGCTGCCGGGCCCCAGGGTGTTCTCTGAGTGCCAGCCCAGAATCTTTCCACAGAAGTTTCACTCTGGTTTGGGTCTGTGCTGTCCTTGGAATTCGTCAGTTCTTTAGTCTCCTGGGTCCCCTGGAGCCATTGACCCATCTCTGGGATGAGACCAGAATCAGACCCAGAGTGGCCTGGGGCAGGAAAGCAGACTGGGGACCCCTCTCATCCCACCCTCAGGGGCCACTAGCCCTTTGGCCATGTTCCTTGGGGTCCCCCCCATCAACACATGTATACAATATACTAGTAGCAACGAAAGAATAAGCAACACAAGGTTAACAATCTGCTGATTTCCCCCCCCAAGAGAGGAGACTAAGGACATTTTGATGCAAAGGTGATTTATTGATTTGGACAAGGCCCTTTTATTCATTGATTCAGTTTCATCTGAAAAACTACACAAACCTGGCATATAGTAGGCATATTGGACAAGTTTACTGGGAGAATGCATGGATCGTTCTCTTTAGTGCTTTTGTGCTAAAAAGGGGAGGTGACACAAAGTAGACTTCAATCAGTATGTGGTTCTTAGCTTTTCTTCCCTCAGGTATTTCATTCTTCCTATGACTCAGGAAATCATGACTGAGGCTGTATTAAAAAAAAACAAAACATTTTTTTTTTCAAAACCTCAGACCAGTCTGTATTGGAAAGCCAAATATTTCCCCTGCACTCGGAGAAGAATGGACTTTATTTACTGACTTTCTTATCTTGGTATGAATATTTTTCTTAGTGCCACGGTCTCATCAAGTAAGATTTGAGCAAGTCCTTTTTCTTCTGTGGGTGGTAGCCAAGCCTACCAAAGCAGGGACAGGGGGCCAAAGGGGGAATTTGACAAGTCCGTTAGAAAACAGTTTTGGAAATAAAGGTCTTCTGCGTCTTCCTAAGTTCAAACTCTGGAGTGCTCCAACCTCCGTGAGTAGAAATGTTTTCATCCCTTTCGTCTTATTTTATTTGCTGAGAGATAAATACTGTGATAAGGCAGAGAAAAGAATGTGTGGTTCTATGCTGGGACTCTAAATGAATCATTGCTTGTAAACCCTTGTGAAGAAAACCCTTTGACTTTACACTCGTTGAAGATGGCACCAGAGAGGATAAAAACAATATAGAAAAAGTTATCATTTAGGCTCCTGTCATATTTTCCCCCTTTTGCTAAATGATGACCGACTTATTCTCAACCGCTCTGGGGACTGACAAACTTCATGTCAGTTTCTGAATCTTAATATCTGATTGTGTCACCAAATGGCTGCTTCCCTACGAAAGTATTCCAATTCATCCAGCTCGGCCACGATGGCACAAGCGGCTTGACCAGGAAATCATCCATAATTTCATGATGCTTTTGAGAATCAATGGAAGAATGGCTTCTATAATTCTGTGGGGAAAAGTTGGTTTGTAACATTTTATGGGATCATCCCAGTTTCAAATATTCACCCCACGACTGGTCCCGTAGGCCTTTAAAATGTCTTAGAAATTTCAATATTTAGGTCATTATATTTTTGAAACTGCCTCTTGCACCTGTGTGTGGCACACCACTGTTCGGTGGCCCACATGACTTCATTTTTAATTTTGAAAATATGGTCATTTAGTTTAGACAATAATTTATAACAAGGGCCCTAGTTTTTCTTTTTAAAGATTTTCCTCACTTATTTGACAGAGAGACAGAGAGAGAGAGAGCGCAGGCAGGGGGAGGGAAGGTTGAGGGAGAGGGAGAAGCAGGCTCTGCGTCAAGCAGGGAGCCTGATGTGGGGCTCAATCCCAGGACCCTGAGATCATGACCTGAGCCCAAAACAGATACTTAACCAACTGAGCCACCCAGGTGCCCCCCCAAGTTGTTTCTTGATAACACACATATAACAAAAGGATTTTCTTTTCAATTGCAGTTGACCCTTGAACAACACTGGTTTAACTGTGTGGATCTACTTACATGTGGCGCTTTTTCAGTAAGTCCAGTTCAGTGCTGTAAATGAATTTTCTCTTTCTTACGATTGTCTCAATAACAGCGTACTATACTGTATAAGAATACAGTGCATGATACACATAACAGGCAAAATATGTGTTAATCGACTGTTTCTATTATTATTAAGGCTTCTGGTCAACAGTAGGCTATTAGCAGTTGAGTTTTTGGGGAGCCAAAAGTTATACTCGGATTTTCCACCATGCGGGGAGTCGGCCCCCCAACCCCCGCTTGTTCAAGGGTCAACCGTACATGCCAAGCCTTAAACCTTAGCAATGTCCTTGACTCTTGTTTCTCCTTTCCTATCCCACATTCAACTCATTAAGTTCTGTTGGCTCTATCATCAGAACGTATTCGGAATCTGGTTACTTCCTACTTCCCCACTGCTCCAGCTGCTCTCCGCAGCCTTTTTCTCTCGCAATGGCTTCCTACCGTGTCCTGCTTCCAGACTTTGCCAGCCCTCTCCCCAGGCCCCGTGCGCACTCTCAACAAAGGGAGGGTGACCCTTGCAAGTGTCACCCCTCACAGCCCAGGCTTCCTGTCTCGACTCAGTGTAAAAGCCAAAGACCTCAAGAGGATTCACAAGGGCTGAGGTGATCTGCACCCTCTTCCTTTCACCCCCTCTTCTCTGACTTCAGCTCCTTCTCTCTCCCTCGCACCTTTCTTCCCAGTCCCTGGGGCCTCCTTGCTGCTCTGCGAACATGCCAAATTCAGGGCCTGCACTGGTGTTCCTAGATATCTGCAAGGCTCCCCCCATATCCAGGTCTTTGCCCAAATGCAGCCTCCCCCGCGGGGGTTTCCCTGCCCCCCCAGGTAGCATCTGTTTCCCCCAACCCCTCCTCCCAGCTCGGCTGATCAGAAACGATTTATCTCATTGTTGCTTTCTTCCCTCCACGAATATGTAAGCTCCAAGGGGACAGACTGTCTTGTTCACAGTGGCCTCCCTACCTTCTGGAAGAGTGCCTGGCCTGTAGAGAAACTCGGTACACGTCTGTTGCAAGAAGAAATATCACGGGCTCAGATCGGGGAGGGGAGAACAAACAGGCAGGAGTGTGGGTCATCACAGAGCCCTCAGCGCTCATGGGTCTGAAGCACATTTCCAAAAGAGCTTCTCGTGTCTGCAAAGATTTCTGTCAGACCAAAGATTTTTGTTCTCCTGAAATGCCCTCCACAGCCTGGCACTGTTATCCTCAGTGTCCCTAGAATTCTACTCTCAGTGATCAATTTTTTTAGTGCTAGGCATCAACCTCTTTCATAGGCCTTTTTTATCTTTTGTACTTATCTTCGTAGTCAGAGCATTTACATGTAATAAAATGCATCCATTTTTAAGGGCACAGTTTGTTGGTTTTGATAAACACATACAGCTCTGTAACCACCCCAGTGAAGACAATGGAACACATCCATGATCCCCCAGAACATTCCCTCGTGTCCCTTGGGAGGAAGTCCTCAGCACCCACCCCGGGTTCTGAACAAGCATGGATCTGCTTTCCATTATCACGGATAAATTCTGCCGGTTCCAGAATTGTATAGAACCGGAAGCTTACAGTATGTACTCTTCATTCTCATGTTCAATATAATGTTTTGGAGCTTCATCCATGATGGTGTCTATATCAGTGGTTTGTTCCTTTTTACTGCTGAGTGAAATTAGCAGGCCATGATATTAAATAGAAAACCCTCCCAGGGTGGGCAGTTGGCAATCGTGGTAGTCCCTTAACACTTTAGTTTGAATTTCTTTCTTTCTTTCTTTTTTTTTAGTTGAGCAATATATGGAAAGTATAAGAACATTCGGGTAACTGGAAATGAGGGGGAGGCCTGACAAAGGCAAGAGGCTGAAAGGCAATTTTTCCAGCATCACCATTTTGCTTGTCTTTCATGTACAGACTCTAGAAGCTGCCTTCCTGCTTTCAGTGCCCGAAATCCAAGTGTGAGTAAATGAGTCTTGCCGAATACCTGCGAGGTGCTATTTGATGTGCAAGACAACACTGTGAATTACATGTCAGGGGCTCCCTTCTTTCAGACGAGGAAACAGCTCCTGGGGCTGTTAGTGGGATTCCGGGCTGGTCTTCCTAACCGTGAAGTTCAATCATTCATGTTCATTTTAAGTTCCTGGACTGAGTACAGCCCAGCTGGAGAGAGGGAGGGGGGGAGAGGAGGGGGGAGGAGGGGGGAGGGGGAGAGAAGGAGGGAGGGAGGGAGGGAGAGAGAAAGAGAGCAAGAAATGAGAGAGGAGAAGGAGAGGTCAGGACAGATCCACTGGGTGAGAGCTCGTGGGAGGGGGAGACTCCGTGAAGCTGCATTGGGTTTCCCATCACGGAACCAGTCTGGGCACTTCGTGGGATGCAATTCTCTAACCCAGCCTTGGGGTTACTGGCAATGCCTCTCTGGTTTCGGCATGGCCACATCGGCTCAGAACTTCCCTCGGGAATTCAGACCCTGAGTGCGAGTGCAGTCTTAAAGTCAATCCCAGAGCCAGTGGGGAGGCCCCGGGCTGGAACGGGGGCCTGCTTCCTAGCCTGTTAACTAGAGCCCCGAGACCAGACCACGGAGCTGGTGGCTGGCCAGCGTGCTGACCGCAAGCGCGGGTCCCCTGCACACTGCATTCCGGGGCTTCAAGCGTCATCTCTCCGAGCCGCACGTGTTTACCCTTTGCACACTCCACTTCTCTCCCTTCCACCTGGTGGAGATGGTCAGGCAAAACCTGGGCCACTTCAACATGAAGCCCTTGAGCCGCCAGCTGTGCTAGGCAGGCTCCTTTTAGCATTTCACGTCGCCAGCCGGCGGGGCGGGGGTGGGGGATACAAAACTGCCCACATTTCAGAGGTGTATTAGTTTCCCAGGGCTGCTGTCACAACGTATCACAAACCGGGTGGCTAAAAACAACAAAAGTTTATTCTTTCGTGTTCTGGAGGCTAAAAGTCTGCAGTCCAGGTGTGGGCAGGGTTGGTTCCTTCTGGAGCTCTGAGGGAGAACCTATCCCACCCCTCCCTCCCAGCTGCTGCTGGTGGTTGTTAACTTTGGTGTTGCTTGTGGCAGCGTAACTCTGGTCTCTGCCTGTGTCCCACGGCTTTCTTCTTTCTCTCCTCTGTGTCTGGGGCTCTCTTTGTCCTCTTCTTCTAAGGACACAAGTCACTGGATTTTGGGCCCCCGGAGTTGCTGTCCATTTCAGCATGGCTTCCTGGTGGGCCCCTGCTTCCTGCTCCAGGGCCCTCTGCCTGCCAGATGGAGCTGGGATTCCCCACTCACTCTGGCCACTGGCCACTTGTCCGGCTTTGTGCCCCACTGCCCACCCTTTGCGCTCACAGTGTATTAATGGGCACGGTTTCCGCGTACCTTGGCAAATTCTGTTCCCTCGGCCTGGAATGCTCTCCCCTTCCTCACCCCTCTTCCCCCTCCAGATGAAAAGCTCTTTTGCATCCTTGAAGCCTCTCCCTTGGGCGAGGGCCGCCCTGAGTGCCTCGGGGAGTGTTGACTGTGGCCTTTGTCCCAGCTGTGGTCCTTGGGTGTTTCTCCCAGGCAACACCCAACACAATGCATTGCTTTTCCTTCATTATTGCCCACCTCCCCACCAAAATGAGAGCCTTAAAGGCAGCTATCGCTCGAGTCCCCCACAGTGATACCTAAGATGGCCCACAGCTGTTCGATGGCTGAAAGCATGGAAATTCCCTTCAGGGGATAGAGACCCAGGAGCGTCTTTCCCAGACGGGTATTATATTCCAATGCTTGGTGTGTAGTTGGCTCTCCAATGCTTCCTGTATGGTTTAGAGATCGAATGGAAAAGCCACCGTTCAGGGGTAGTGGCCGCTGTGAGTCACTGACACTAGCATTTCTATTCATGTAATGCCCTGAGGAACGAAAATCCCCCTGCCCTTTTTTCCTATGGATTCAGGTGCTCCTTAAGTAAGATTTGGGGCGCCTCAGTGGCTTAGTTGCTAGCGTCTGCCTCTGGCTTGGGTCATGATCCTGAAGTCCTGGGATTGAGCCCCGCATCAGGCTCCCTGCTCAGTGGGGAGTCTGCTTCTCTCTCTCCCACTGCCCCTGCTTGTGTTGCCTCTCTGGCTTTGTCTCTCTCTGTCAAATATATAAATAAAATCTTAAAAAAAAAAAGATTTAATTGAGGTCATGGAGGGGGCTAGGTGGTACCTTTTATCTTGCTAATGAAGAAGCGAAGGGAAAGAAAGACGGAGCCCTGGGCCTAAGGTTCCTGAATTCTCAGGTAGTGCTGATTAAGGGGCCAGAACCGGGACATTGGTTCCTGGTTTATTCCTGCAATTGAAAGTGGGGATCAGGGGGGCGCCTGGGTGGCTCAGTTGGTTAAGCATCTGACTCTTGATCTCAGCTCAGGTCTTGATCTCAGGGTTGTGAGTTCACGCCTTTCATTGGGCTCCACGCAGGGCATGGAACCTACTTAAAAAAAAAAAAAAGAGGGGGATCCAGGTGATGCTGGGTGGTGGGGTGGGTAAGGGGGGTGTCAGCAGGGACTGGGTTCTGGGACTCCCAGCCTGAGGCTGACCCAGGCCCACCCATGGAAAGTGACCTCTTGCTGGCCTTACGGATGAATGAAGGTCCTTTCCAGTGTCAGACCAGCTTCTTTTTTGGGGGAACAAGGCACCCTTATTGTGAGGCTCTCTCTTCTCATCTCATTTCCAGTCATGCGAGCTTCCCTTCTGTGTCCCTTAACAATGCTCCCTGTCACTTGAAGCCAGGTAACACTCAAAGGAGGCTAACTAGAGTTGGAGTCATACCTGGATCTCCAGATTTCCTTCATGCCATTTCTTCCACTGATTTCCAAGGGCCTTCAACTTTGTTCTCCAGACCGTTTTCGTCTGGAATAAGAGACCTAGCAAATGAATTTTTTCATTTACTGGCCCCCTCCTTGTCCCCATCAGTGGCATCTCCCATCCTCCCAGGTCCCCACTCCAGCCACCCCCTATCCCACAACCAGACCCCACGGGGCTTTCTGGGGCAGGGCCGAGACTAGGAGAGGCAGGCAATGTACCCAAGGCCCCCAATTTAAGGAAGCACCCACTGTCAGGGCTGTGTAAGTACCTCTTTAAATTTTGTATTCTGGGGTGTCCTGGCTTGGTGCTGGGCCGGTGTATTAATAAAGGGATGGGGGCGCCTGGGTGGCGCAGTTGGTTAAGCAACTGCCTTCGGCTCAGGTCATGGTCCCGGAGTCCCGGGATCGAGTCCCACATCGGGCTCCCAGCTCCATGGGGAGTCCGCTTCTCACTCTGACCTTCTCCCTTCTCATGCTCTCTCTCACTCTCTCTCTTTCCTAATAAATAAATAAATAAAATCTTTAAAAAAAAAAGTTTAAAAAAAAAATAAAGGGATGGGAGGAGAAAAAGAGGTTAAAGAGGTTAAAAAGAGGGTCGAAGACAGAGTGCTAAGAGAACAAGGTGGGAAATCTGAAATCAGTGGCAAAGTGAAGAATGATGGGAGTTTCCTTTGGGTAAATACCTACTGGTACAATTACTGGATCTATTTTTAACTTTAAAAAAATATTTATTTATTTGTTTGTTTATTATTATTTTTAACTTTTTGAGGAACCTCAATACTGTGGAATTCAAGAAACAAAACAAATGATCATAGGGGAAAAAAAGAGAGAGGAAAACTGAGAAACAGACTCCTAACTATAGAGAACAGACTGATGGTCCCACCCAGGGTAGGGGAGTCCAGGTTAATAGGTGAGGGGGATTAAGAAGGGCTCTTGTCATGATGAGGACCCGCTGTTGTATGTAGGTGCTGAATCACGAAATGACTGAATATTACACTGAAATGAATATTACACTGTATGTTAACTAACTGAAATTTCTTTTCTTTTCTTTTCTTTTAAGATTTTTAAAAAAGTTTATTTAAGCAATCTCTACACTCACATGGGGCTCGAAGTCATGACCCCAAGATCAAGAGCTGCACGGTCTACAGACTGAGCCAGCTAGGGGCCCCAAATAACTGGAATTTAATAAAAACTGAAAAAAGGGGGGGGAAGAATAATGGGTAATAATGGGTTCATGTGGTCAGGGGTAGCTTTTTCTACAAAACTCACACACAGACAGCCTCGGATATCCCGGATGTCACCCAAAGAACAAGAAGCGGTAGGAAAAACAGAGCACAATCACCCCTTTCTCATTAGTTTTCCCTGGGTTTCTCGTCCCAGGGAAGATAAGAAATGGAAAGAAATCGCCTAAGTCATGTCCTCTCTGTTTTCACGCGTGCTCAGACACTCGGCATCTTTTTCTGGACATCAGGAGCCTCGCCCTGGGCTTGCTGATTCCGAGTCATAAAATGCCTGAGCTGGAGGTCCCCCAGGGGCTCCTAATCCGGGGAGCCCCCAGCCTCACAGGGCTTCTGGGCCCCTGCAATGGGGCTACTCCAAACTGGCAAGTGCCGAGTAGACACTGCAGTTCTGAAGCCCTAGTTTGAAACAGAAGAATGTTAAATAGCTTATTATATCTTTTAAAAGTGTGACTATACTGAAATGATAATGCTTGGGCTCTATGGGCTTAAATAAAATATAGTAAAATTAAATCCCCCCTTTTTAACTTAAGTGGCTGCTAGAAAAATTTTTTTAAATTTAAAATTTTAAGAAATATATTAGTTAATGATTTTTTTTTACACAAATCCTTGTGTCGGGGGCTAACTTTCAATGGCTTGGGTGAGGGAGCTGCTCTGCTACCCACAGAAGCCTGACCCAGAAGCAGGTGGTCTAGGACAGGCTTAGCGCCCAGTTCCCCATGAAAGGGCTTCCGGCTACGCGGCGTTTCCCCCGAGATGCATTCTCTGCACAGTGGCTGCTAGAAAATTTAACATTAGGTATGTGGCTCGCATTTGTGGCTTGGATGGTAGATCTATTGGACACGGCTCCTCTTGTCCAACTTCCTCCTTGAACACAAGAAAACGGGGGGCCAGAGAGGAGAACTCACTTAGCTGATGGCACACAGTAAAAAACAGTAATTTCCACCAACCTCTCAGTTGCCCCTACACACACACACACACACGCATGCACATTTGGGCACGCGTGCACACACACATACACACCCTGGGAGCCTGGGGAGGGGAGCAGGCAGACCTCAGAACTCTGGGCTGCAGGCCTCAAGCTTAATGTTCCAAGACTCGTGGTTTCTTGGGAGTGAAACAAAAACCGAATAAAATCACATTTTAAAAGCCCAATAGACTCTGGAAACTTGGGGTGTGGGAACAAAGCTGGGGACGCCTAGGCCTCCCCCTATGAATTCACAGGCACAGTAACACAGATTAGTTTACCAGGTGTGCCAATTGGCACCTGAAAAGCCCGGAACCCCCTCCTCCCCCAAGACCGTTGGGGCGGAGCCTTGCCTGAGCCCTGACACGGAGGGGCAGCCACTCAGGATTGTTTGACAGGTAAACAAAGACAAGTTTCACTAGGATTGGCTTGATAAATGGGAGAGGAGTGGGCCGCGAGGGAGGGGGGAACTAGACGCCAAAGGCAAATTCCTTTATTTCAAAATTTTATCTGGCGTCCCCATTCTCATCAATGTTCATTGTCAAGGCTTTCAGAGAGGCAGTTCAGAAAGTACAGAGATAATGATGTCTCCGCCCTGGGACAGCACTAATGGTGCTCATCTGAGGGCAGTTCCGACAAGTGCAGTTGCGTTGCTGACTCTGGACCCCCGAGGAATTTTCCTTGGTTTCCACCTGGCTTCAGCTGGGAAGCCAGAGAGTGTGGTCACCCCGTTTCCCGCACCTGGCTTCCCATCCTGCACGGGTGGGTGAGAGTGGTAGAAAGGTGAGACCGCCGGGCCGCTCCCGCAGCAGGGGAGGAAGGCCCACCTGGAGGTCAGCTCACCTTCCTACAGACGCGCACAGGCGCGCGCACGCACTGGCGGGGGCACCCCGGATTAACACGGGCGCTACGGCTGGACCAGCCCTTGCCCTTGCCGAAGGGGAGTGCCCAGCGGGGGTTGTGCCCGGCGGGGAGGGCGTGTGTCACTCCCCGCAGCCCCCGCCCCGGACGCGACAGCTTGCGGCCTGATAAGGAGCGGTCCCCCCTCTGTCGCCTTTCCTCCAGTCCTTGGGACTGGCCGGTGCGCGCGTCCCGCAGCAGTCGGGTGCGCTAGGTGGGGCCGGGGTGATTCCTCCTGTTCCCCCCACCCCCCATTTCTAGGGTGACTGTGCCGCTGACGTCAGGCGGCTTTTGGTTCATTCCCTGGCTCGGGGACTTTATTTTCAAAACAGCTTGCAGTGCCGCGGAACTGGAATGGGCGTGTCCTCTCCCCCTGACCCTCTCCCGCCCCTTGTCCCTCTGCTCACCCCCTCTCTTGCTCCCTCCCTCCGGCGACTGCTGCCTTTATAACCGCTCGGCGCCGCGAGGGCGGGATAGAGCCTGCTGGCTTCCCCAGCACCGAGGGGCTCCAGGGCAGCCTCCGACGCGCGGGAAGCGAGCAGCTCTAGTTCACGCGCCAAAGCAAGGGCTTAAGGGTAAGTAGGCGCACGCCGCCCGGGGCGCGCTGGGCCTCCAGATTTAAATCCTGGGGCGGCGGGGCGGGGGAAATGCGGCGCTGGGTGGGGTGGGATACAGGAAAGGAGAACTCCCAGGTAATGGACTACAGCTGTCTGTGAAGGAAAAAAACCCAAAGAAAGGAATTTCTCTAGTTTAAACTTAACTCAGATCCCCGCCCCCCCCCGCCCCCCCCCCGCCCCCGAGCTTCCTAGGCAAAGACAGAGGCGGAGAGCCAAAAGATAGGATAATAGTTTGTGCGAACTTTTAGCAGGTGGAATCCTGGCTGGGCAGGTGAGCAGTTTTGGGATCATACTAGGGGAAGAAAAAAGGAGGAAGATTGTATTTCTTTTATTTATAAAAAGGTTTTATTTATTTGACAGAGAAAGAGAGCAAGCACAAGCAAGGGGGGCAGCAGGCAGAGGGAGAAGGAGAAGCAGGCTCCCTGCTGAGCAAGGAGCCCCTTGTGGGACCCCATCTCAGGAGCCTGGGATCATGACCCAAGCGGAAGGCAGAAGCTTAACCTTAACCGACTGAGCCCCCCCAGGCGCCCCTGGGGGCGAGGGGAGGAGATTTTAGAGGAAGGGGTTGGGAGTGGAGAGGGTTGGGGGAGATTGGTGACAACTGCTACTTCACGCAGGTACTGCAAAGTTTTGATTGATTTTGTCCTTCCACAACAAGTGTATCCTTCTGAATTTTGGGAGATAGATTGTAGAAGCCAGGGCTTTTCTTGATGTGTCAGGCTTTTGGGCTCCATCACATTCCCACCCTGGCTGTCCCTTGAGTTGCTCAGGACCTCAGGGCAGATGGAAGTTGAATATCCAGTGACAGCCCACCTTCTGGCAACATCTAGATAGGACCCAGGTATGGCCTCGAGGCTGTCTAAAGTGCTCCCTTAAACATCAGGAAGGAAGGGTTAGTCATAGGGGAAGTCTGCTCAGAATCAAGGAATTTTGAAGGATTTTTGGTTCCTGACTTCTTTCCAGGCTGATTTTCTTCTCAGAGGCCACACCTGTTGAAGGGTTCGGTTGAATCAGCCACCACTTGGGGCTCATTCCTGAAGGAGAATACCTGAACCACTTCAGATATGATGGGCTGGGGCCCATGGGAGGGGTGAGAATGGGGGTCAGAAGTCCAGCCTCCAGGTCTGTGTGCTGGCTCTTACTAGGAGAGGGAAGGAATGGCGGAAAGGAAGAGTCAGCAGAAGCGTTAACCTGGGAAACAGAAAGGCTCCTCTGAGGGCACGGGGAGATGTGGGCTCAGAGGGCAGACAGAAAGGGGCTGGACATTCCTGGGAGGTGCTCTCCGCCTGGAGTCTGGAAGACTGATTTCTCATCTAGGCTCTGACTCACCGTGTAGCTCTGAGATAACCAGGGCCTCCTCCGGAAGGGTCTTGGGGAGGCCCCCAGCTCCTTCCCATAGCTGAAATTCTAGCCCCTCCGTATCTGCACGTGTCCCTTTGGGAGTCCCCTGTGGAGTCTACTTCTTGGTATTCTACACCTTAGTGAAAATTAAAAATGCATTTTATTTTATTTTTATTTATTTATTTTTAAAAAGATTTTATTTATTCATTTGACAGAGAGCACAAGTAGGCAGAGCGGCAGACAGAGGGAGAGGGAGAAACAGACTCCCCGCTGAGCAGGGAGCCTGATGCGCCTGATGCGGGGCTCGATCCCAGGACCCTGGGATCATGACCTGAACAGAAGGCAGCTGCTTAACTGACTGAGCGACCCAGGCGTCCCTGAAAATGTATATATATATTATTCTTTTAGATTTTATTTATTTATTGGACAGAGAGAGAGATCACAAGTAGGCAGAGAGGCAGGCAGAGAGAGAAGGGGAAGCAGGCTCCCGGCTGGGCAGAGATTCCAATGCCGGGCTCGATCCCAGGACCCTGAGATCATGACCTGAGCCGAAGATAGATGCTTTAACCCACTGAGCCACCCAGGGGCCCCGGATTTTAACTGTGATTTTATTCTGCTCATTTTGGAAGTTTGTTTTCAGGTCTGCTTCTGTCTAAAAATCCAGGTTAAGCTGAGAAAATGGTCAGGAAGTGATGTGTTGATATATTAGGACCTTAAAAAACAATGAATTCAATAGTATTTTCACTCGAGGGGTCTCATATTTTCTGAGTAGTTTGGTGTGTTTGTTTCTATTTTTATTTCTGTATTTATTGCCTTGTGGCCAGAATATGTGGTTTGTATTATTTCTTATTTTAGGATTTCAGGTTTTTGTGTGTGTGTGGTCTAAAACATACTGTTTTTGTAAATGTTCCATAACCACTTCAATAGAAGCAATCATATGGAGCAGAGGTTGATAAACTAGGTCCATGACCGAACACAACTCACAGCCTCTTTTTGTAAATAATTTTGTTGGAACACAGCCATGCTCATATCTATGGCTACTTTCAGCTACATAAGGCCTGCACAGCCTAACCTACTTATTAGTTGGCCCTCTACAGAAAATGTTTACTGATCACAGATATAGAAGATCTGAATTATATGATTAACAATGGGGATATAAACATATGAACAATAGGTATAAACATAGAGGGCATATGAACATAGAGAATATTTCAATTAAGGTATCCATAGAACATTTATAAAAATTTACCATATTATTATTCCTTTGTCTTTTTCATCTGTTGAGGACTGATAAAGAATATTAAAGTCTCCTAGAAGTATTTTTTTTAAAGATTTTATTTATTTATTTATTAGGAAAGAGAGAGAGTGAGAGAGAGAAGGTCAGAGTGAGAAGCGGACTCCCCATGGAGTTGGGAGCCCGATGTGGGACTCGATCCCGGGACTCCCGGGATCATGACCTGAGCCGAAGGCAGTCACTCAACCAACTGCGCCACCCAGGGACCCAAAATCTCCTAGAAGTATTAAAGTCTCCTATAACCATAGTATTTCTTTTGATTTCTCCTTGTACTCCTGGTAGTTTTTGTTTTATATATTTTGGTGCTCTGTTATTCAGTGCATGAAAGTTTATAATAGTTGTATCTTAAATGTGGAGTATCCCTAATTATTAAAAAGCAACCTTTTTGGTCCATATATTATCTTTTTGCTTTAACTAAACTTTGTGATATTAATACCTGAACTCTTCTCATTTCTTTACCTTCAGCGAGCTATTTAATTTTGTACCTAATATTTAATACCTGAAATATAAACACTGTCTGTTATTATCACTTATTTCTGCATTTATTTACATTTTTTCCTCTTGCTTTCGATGTTTTTTTGTTTTGTTTTTCTTTTGTTTGGGAGGAGAGGGGAAGAAGGAGTGGGGGAAAGAGAATCTTAAGCAGGATTCACACCCAGGGTGGAACCGACACGGGGCTGATTTCACAACCCAGAGATCTTGACCTGAGCTGAAATCAAGAGTCAGACACTTAACCAACTGAGCCACCCAGGCGCCCCAACTCTGAACTGTTCCTGAATTCTGTTGTTTTAGGTGATGTTCTTATTAAGTGTTATTATAGTTTAATTTAGTCTTTTTTCAGAATGAAAACATTACCATTTACATTTATTGTAATAAGTGTTGCTTGCTATTGCCAAATCATTTTCAGCCACATGGTCTGCCCTCTCCGTCCTTTCCCACGTTAGATAGCCCATATCTACTTGGGTGCTGAGTGGTTGGTTGTGCTATTCTCAGGGCTCAGAAATACAGCCTTGTAAGGAGAGATGGTAAGTTTAGCTTGGGACTTGTTGGATTGAACATGAATACGTTCCCTTTATGTATTAAAATATTTAAGGGGTGTCTGGATGGCTCAGTCAGTTAAGCATCTGCCTTCGGCTCAGGTCATGATCTCAGGGTCCTGGAATCGAGCCCCGCATCAGAGTCCCTGCTTGGTGGGGAGTCTGCTTCTCCCTCTGCCTCTCACCCCACTTGTGCTCTCTTTCTCTTTGTCTCTCTCTCTCAAATAAATAAAATCTTAAAAAATATATTTAAAAGAATATATCTTTGAGAATTGTGAGCTAGTATACCAGCAGAGGACTTTATCCATCTATTTCCTGGATATTTTATTTCTTAAACTCCTGGGCCTAAAAGATTTGGAAGTTTAACTCAAAATTTTATTTTCTTTTGTTTTTTAAAATGATTTCCAGTATTTTATTTTACATGCCAGCAATTTATTTTACAATAATCTAAATTTCATGTGCTTTGTTTAGAATGGAGGAAGATGGTATGTAATGATCCCAGGGAACTACCGGAAAGTGAAGAGACAGCCATCAGCACTATAGTTGTACTTGTTTAGATCTGCCTAAGAAGGTTCAGTGATTTTTTTTTCTCCCAGTTACTACAGAGAAACTCAATTCAGTGATGTTATTCAGATGTTATTCATAAGCTGTTGCCAAAATCATTTTTATGTCATCAGAATTAGGATGACTACTCGGAACAGGGGATCCTGGAGATTTCCCTGCAGACGCTTTCCATTTATAACTAATCCTTCATCAAGGGCAGAGAAATTCCTGTGGGACTCCACCCTTGTCTTAGACCTCAGCCTAGGTAAAAATACGAGGATGAGCATCAGTACGTGTTCATCTTCAAACCTTCTTCCTCCCCATTACTCATGCTTGATAATAAGTAACTTGCTTTGAGTAAATACTCAGTGGTCAGTCTCAGTCCAAAAGGTTGGCTCAGCAACCCCTGTGCAGGGCAGAGCACCCATCACGGATGAAACCAGCAGATAGAAAATTGGCTCTGCTACCTTAAGAAGCTCGTTCACTGATGGTTGAGTCAACGTTGATATTAATATATAATATAAAACATATATATGGAAAAACGTGAGCGCTAGGCGATAGTGAAGAGACCCACAAATTTGGAATGAAATGGGCCTAATAATTTTTAAAAACCTCAAGATAGAGGTAAGTTTGGGACTAAATTTTGAAGCCCCAAACTTCAAATGGATTGAAACAGATTGAAACTTGAAATGGATTCAAATGGTAAATGGATTGCGACTAGGAGGGGAAGGGTCTTTCTGGCTGGGAGAACCATGCACAGGAGGAGGCAGAAAGCAGGACTTTATCACAAGGCCTTGGGTGAGCCCCAGTTCTCTCCTGGATAGAAATAACTCTTGGAAGATTGGCTTGCCTTGCGTGGAAGTGGAGAAGGGGGAGTTAGGAAGGCAGGAGGAGAGGGGTGGGAGGACCAGTTGGAGAAAAGCCACGAAGCTCAAATTGGAACTGAAGCTGTTATTAACAGATCCAAAGATCCCTTCCTTTCTTTGTTCCTCTTTCTTACAGCATTTAACTGTATCGACTGCACTTTATTTTTATTTATTTTTTGAAACTGCTTCTGAGAAACCACTCAGGCTTATTATTATTGTTATTATAATTATTATGAATCCCTGATCATTTTTTTAAACCCCTTTCGCTGACTCCAGCATTAATGAGATGATGTCCCATGGTCCTGCCCTTGGCCCCCTTCTCACCATCCTTGGTCTCTGTGTGATCCGGTTCTCCTCTCAAGGCTTCAGATACCTCCTCTAGACCCACCCGGTGCGTAAGGTGGGAGCCTCAGATTTGCAGATCTGAGGGCAGAGGGGGGTCAGCACAACCTGGGGTCCTAGAGCCTGGCTTCTAAGCGCCGTGAGATCTCAGGCAAGTTATTTAATTTCTCTGTGCCTCAACTGTGAAAAAAGGGGCATAGTAAGAAGGGTTATTGTGGGAATTGAATGAAACAGTGTGTAGCCCAGAGGAGACTCTCAGGAAGACTTTGTGCTCATCACTTCTGGATGCTGCTGGTCGCACGGCCCATGTTCATCTTAGATTCAGCACAGCTCCTTTTGGCCTCGGTCCTCAGCGGCCTGCGTTTCTAAGTTCCATTGGGTTGCATAAGGCAGAAATCTGAGACTAAGCTGGACTCCTTCATTCCCCAAGCCCTGTCTCTTCTGCCTTCCTATGCCTTCCTAAAAATCTCCCACTATTCGCTGCACATCTTTCGTGCCTCACCTCTTTGGTCTCTATAGCATTTTAAAAAAAAAGACCCATTAGGTGGAACAACCCACTGTTTTTCGTGTGCCCTCAGCCTTCCCTGTACACCCTGTGCCCCCTTATTAGTATGTCTGTGGGACCCTACCGGTCCTCCCAGGGGCAGCAGCCACACTTTGGATCAGTGTGACTCGTATATTTAACACAGTACCTGATGCAAAGTAGGCACTTAAATGTTTGTTGATTGAGTGTAGGATCCCTCACTGTAGCGACTTCTCAGGGCCGGTTTAAGTGGAGAGAGGCTGGAGTCAGGAAAGCTTCAGAGTTCCTAACAGTGATTTTGAGATGAAATGAAAAATTACATTATGATTAAGACTGCTTGTAAGTGGTTAGTCTTAGCAGCTATGTGACATTGGGCATGTCAGTTCTTATTTATTTACTTATGAAAGCAATCATGAGTGAGGGGGAGAGGCAGAGGGAGAGGGAGAGAGATTCTTAAGCCCACTTGGAGCCCAATATGGGGCTGGGGCTCGATCCTACGACCCTGAGGTCACAACCCAAGCCAAAACCAAGGATCCCACACTCAACCCACTGTACCACCCAGGCACCCCTGGACATTTAACTCCTAAGGGTCAGTCTTCTCAGCCGTCAAATGGGCTGTAGGAATAGTAAATGAGATAGATAACAGATGTAAAAACATGTAAATTAGAGAATACCTATAAACATGGAAGCAATCTGCATTGTGCCTGGCTCTGGGGAACTCAGAATGTGACACCAGTCCTCACTATTTTTACCCGTAATTATATAGTGACTATTACAATATATCGAATGGGGCAATCTGAGAGGAGGGAGGAAACTAAAATGCTAAAAATCCACACATTTGCCTGGCTGGGGGACGTGAAGACTCAGCTTCAACAATCACAAGTTATTTGGTATGTATTCCCCAGGCAGTGCTAACAGGTAGGTATTGTCCTCTAAATTTTCAGATGACAGAATGAGATACGTCTCCTAGGAGGAAGAGAAGATTGGATTTGGCAAGGCGTTGGGCCCCAGGTTATTCATGCTCAGATACTCGGGGGCGGGGCGGGGTGAGGGGAGGGGCGCAGCACATCTGGTCTCTGCACAACCTTCCCGGTCTGGGCTTCAGCATCCCATCCCCCTGGGGAGAAGAAAGGAGTCTGGGTGGGGGGAGCTGGAGGACCCGTCAGTGCTGTGCCGGCGTTTGTGCTTGTGTAGCAGTCAGTGCCGTGTGCATGTCGGTCCGCGAAGACTTGAGTCCAGGTCTAGGGTCGGGGTTGCCCCACTCCCTAGGGGCTTTGTCCCGCAGGTGGGCCTCCGCCTGGTGGCCCTCTCCTTGGCCTGCATTCAGACCCCGAGTCACCTCCAGCCCTGTTTTAGGGTTTAAGAGTTGGCAGGGCGTGTTCTTTTCATGACAGGAGGTGGGGCAAGAAGAAGAATGAGGAGGAGGGAGAAAGATTTGGCAGTCGTCTAAAAGCTTTCTAGAGAGATGAACAGTGAGATGCACTGGACTTGGCTTGCACCCTCTAGTTCAGCGCCCCGCCCTCGTTTTACAGGGGAGAGGAGGGGCGTTCCAGGAGATAGTGGCCACATCTGACGCAGTTGAAACCCCTTCTTTCTAAAGGGGTTGGGTAAAGACTGGGCTTGGACTTGAGCCCAGAAAGGGACTCCTGCCTCCCCCTTCCTCCCTTCCATCCCTGCCTTTCTTCATCCTCTATCCCCTCCTCCTCTTGTGCTTCTTCTTCCTTTCTGCCTTTTACCTCTCCTTTTTCTTTATAACTTTTCTTTTCATGCCCTGACTCATTCCAGAAGGGTTTAGGACAGTGCCAGGTGACTTCAAGACCTCATTTGTAGGTGATGTTGAGTTACTGGATAGTGGCCGGTTAGCTTAGTTAGCAGCTGCAATAAGTGAAGGGGTCTCACCCGTAGGACTAATGAAAAGTCCTTTCCTCACGTCTCAGCTCAGAGGCTACACACACTAAAACTGTACCACATTCCTCCAAAGTGCAGGATTTAGTCATCAGCGAGTTCGTGGGAACGGAGGGCTGGAGTCTAGGAAATCCCTCTCCGCTTACTGGGAAATCTCAGGCTTCGTGCTCTCCTGGGGAGACCCCTGGAGTCATTTAGATGGGAGCATGGCTCCAGACATGGCCCAGAGCCCCTGGCCTCAGACCCAAAGTGTGTTCGAGACAGCCCACAGGAGGAGGAGGATGGGAGACAGGGAGGTTAGAACAGGGACAGCAAACTGGGGAGCTAGGGAGGAAACCAGGTCTGCCCCACCCCACCCCATCGCGGCCCCACCTCGCCCACCAGACTGCCCTCCTGTCCCTGCGCACACTCATCCATCCTGGTTAGGCTTCTGCCACGTGTGGGCTGCTAGTCCAGAGACCTAGTCCAGAGACCGGGGAGAAAACTTTGAACAACTCAGTCCCGCCTTCTCAGAGCCTTTGAATCCAGAGGAAGATACGGACTTGGCAATAGGCTTCGCTGGGCTGTGTGAAGCGCGGAGTGTAGAGCCTTCTGCCTTTGGGCAGAATTATGGCTCCTCCCCAACTCCCCCCTCCCCCACAAGAGTGGCTCTGAGAGGACAAGCCCAGAGAAGGAGGTAGGTCTTTTGAAGTGGTCCAGGAGAGATGGACGGCCGCAGGGCTGGGGGAAGTTGAATATTCAGGAGATACTGGGGAGATGGAACCCATAGGACATGCGTTGTTGGGCCTGGTAATGTGGGATAAGGATTTCTCAGGCCATTTCCCAACTCGGACGTAGATCTGAAGTTGGCTTTTAGCACCTCTGCTCCAGTTCACAAATGGGGAGACCCCTGTGTGTCTCCTGGCCTGCTCTCGGCTTCTCTCCCAAGACCTCCTTTCCTGGCCTGCCTCCCGCAGCCAGTCTGGGGGACAGTCTTCCCCGTATAGGGATCGGAGGCTGTGCATAATCGGAACAGCTGGAGCCGCCCCCCAGGGTCAGCTCTGGAGGCTCAAAGCCTCAGGCAGTGCCTGAGGGCCCAAGTAGCCACGCTCATTTCTGAGGGCAGGTCCCTCCTGGCTCTAAAGTTCTTTCCAGACCTAGGGCTCCTCGGTGTAACTTCGGGGTTAGAGCTCTGGTTGAATCCCGGCCCTGCCATTCCCTCGCTGCGTGACTGGGCTGAGTCAGCTGACTTGTGCCTCAGTTGCTGCAGGTGGAGGGCAGGACAGGGGTAACGATGGCACGAGCTACAGCACGAGGTGCTTGTGACGGTTGGGAGGGGCGAGCCATGAGAGCAGGCCTGGTGGGTGCTGAGAGCGAGTTCGTGACCACACTTTCTGCCCCCATTCAGGGCAGCCCGAGAGTAAATTGCTTCTTTCAGGCCCCATTTGGTCTTTGTAGGGGCTAGTCCTTTCTTGGCTGGACCCTGGGCCTCTCTGTCCTTGCCTTTGGTTCCAAAGGATGGCCAAAGAACCCCGGGTCGCATTCCATTTTCTCTTTCTTGCTCAGGCCCTTCTGTTCTTCTCCAAGGCGGTTTCGCTAGCTCCTGGCAGTTCCCATTTTCAGATGCTGATTTCTTCCCTTTTCCCCTCAAACCTCGCTCTCTGGAAGTCCTTTTTTGCTTCTCAGAACCTTGTCATTTCCCCTAGCTACCTTCCCTGTCCCTTTTCCTCCTCGCGGCCACTCCCTGGGTGACACAGGGTCTTCTCTGTACCGCGCTGCTCGTTAAGGAGTCTGGTGAGTTTTATTTTCCTCTGACCACATTCAAGGTACTTAGAACATTTCAGACCCATTGCACAATGCCTGTCATGTTGGGGGAAGAGGCGGAGGAGAGCTAACGAGGTGAAGTAAGGATAATCCCAACGAAATTAGTCACTCAGGTAAAAACGTGTTTGCTGAGAAAAATTTTAAAAAGAGGTTTGTGAGAGAATTAGGAAATATGAACCCTAACTGGATATTTGATATTACGGTGTTATTGTTAACTTTTGAAGTGCGGTTAAGTTAAAAAGGAGTTTTATCTTTTAGAGATACACACTGAAGTGTTTGTGTGTAAAATCATAGGATGTCTAGGGTTTGCTTGAAATAATCTAGTGAGCGGGGTGGGGAATTGGCCAGCTATTGGTAATTCCTGAAACCAAGTGGGGAGCCCATGGGCTTTGCGAGTCTGCTTGAAAACATCAACAGTTCTTTCTTTTTTTTTTTAAAAGATTTTATTTATTTATTTGACAGAGGGAGAGAGATCACACTTAGGCAGAGAGGCAGGCAGAGAGAGAGGAGCAAGCAGGCTCCCTGCCACGCAGAGAGCCCGATGTGGGGCTCGATCCCAGGACCCTAAGATCATGACTGGAGCAGAAGGCCACCGCCCAACTGAAGGCCACCCAGGTGCCCCTAAAAACAGTGCTCTAAAGGCACTTCAGGGACTGTTTGCCCATCTCCCGCGTGTGATTGGGGTGGGAGGTGGAGGTTAAATGGAGGGAAATTGTTTTCTCCCCTCTCCACACTGGTGGCCCATGGCTTTCATTGGACCCTGGTCTGCAGACGCCTGGAGGCCCACGACCCAAGCTGGGAGGGAGGCCCCTCCCAGGTCTCAGTTGGAGGTCTCCGCTGGGGGCGGGAGGTTCGGCCTCACTGCTCCTCTGACCAGCACCAGGACCAGGACCGTCCTTTAGGCAAACACACGTCTATCCCGGTTGGTCGAGATTTAGAGTCCTCAGGCCCGCAGTCCTTCCTGGTTATGGGGCAATGCTGCCAAGCTTAACTTCGTAATGTATCAGTCATTCACTCAACAAACATTTCCTGAGCACCACGATGCGCCAGTAACGAGGCTAGAGAGTCGGTGGTAAAGGGGAAAACAGACAAATGCCATAGCAGAGCAGAAGGGACAGACGGACAGACAGACACTGCTGCCACAGGCTTCCCAGGGCCCCTGGTCACCAGGGTGTGTCACCTG
>CM052807.1:42164247-42175490 GCA_028533885.1 Nasua narica | reverse complement strand
CCTAGAGCCAGATAACGTTTGTTCCAATCCTGCTTCTGCCATTTCCTCGCTGTATGATGTTGGGCAAGTGACTTGTCTCTGCCTCAGTTTTCTCATCTGTAATATAGGGCTAATGTTTTTTACCTCCTAGGGTTGCTGTGAAATTAAACTAATATATATGAAAGGTGATTGGAAGAGTTTCTGATCCAGAGTAAAAATGAGCATTAGCTGTTAGTAATATCTTTAATAGCTATTTAATTAGCATTAGCTATTGGTAATGTCTTTCACTGGATTATCGACTGTTTTTTGGTGTATCCTCCAGGACTTCCCTCCTTACAGATAGTTAATAAAGAACTCGTTAGGACACTTTTTGGAATGAGACTAGAGCCATCTTTATAAACTAAGGCGGGGAAAAAAAACCCCTTCTAACGTATGAGGGCAGAGCTGAAGAAGAGGATTCAGGGGTGGCCAAGTGGATGTTTGGCCTTCCACAGGGAAATCTATAGTTCAGATAACTCCTCATCCATGAAAGAATGGGATGCATACAGGGCGCCTGGGGGGCTCAGTCAGTGAAGTATCTGCCCTCGGCTCAGGTCGTGATGATCCCGGGGTCCTGGGATCGAGTCCTGCATCGGGCTCCCAGCTCAGTGGGGAGTCTACTGCTCCTCCTGCCCCTCCCCTCTCACATGTGTGCATGCTCTCTCTCTCAAATAAATAAATAAATGAATAAAATCTTTTTTTTTTAAGATTTTATTTATTTATTTGACAGAGAGAGGGGAAAACAGGCTTCCCATTGAGCAGAGAGCCCAATGCGGGTCTCAATCCCAAGACCCTGAGATCATGACCTGAGCCGAAGGCAGAGGCTTTAACCCACTGAGTCACCCAGGCACCCCAATAAATAAAATCTTAAAAAAGAAGAATGGGATTCTTACAAATGCCTGCAACAGAGGCAAAGGTGGAAAAAAAAACCTTGAGACTGATAAATTAGGATCAAAGTTTAAACTTAGAGATTTCCAAGTTCATGAATTCTGACACAATACTAGCCAGAAATATCAGGAGCCCTGGTGAGTTAGTTTTTGCAAGGAGACCCCGGAGCCCCTCACCAGAGCACTGAGTCCTCTGCTGTCAAGGTACACATTAACTTAATTGTGGGGAGATTTGTTTTTTTCCTTCATCGGACTTTAGAATTTGCCACAAAAGCTGGAGAAAAGTCGCTTTATCTAATGCAGCAAGTTCAGGGGCAACACCCTGGTCTAACGTAGGAAAGTTTTTCCTAATCTTTTTGTGCCCTCCCCCCCCATGCCTGAGTTTGTTAGGAGATTCACCTCTCCCTTCCCCCAACCTTGCCTCCACGCAGGAGCAGAATGGCCACCACACCCCCTAGCGGTTGCCTCTCCAGCCTGGACGCCAGGTACCACAGACTTTGTGACACCACAGAAATTTGGGGCATTGTCCTAGAAGCAGTGGCCGCAGTTGGGGCCGTGACCTCGGTGGCCTTCATGTTCGCTCTCCTGATTCTCGTCTGCAAGGTGCAAGACTCCAACAGGCGAAAAGTGCTCCCGACGCAGTTTCTCTTCCTCCTGGGCGTTCTGGGGATCTTCGGCCTCACCTTCGCCTTCATCATCCAGCTTGATGGCGGCACTGGGCCCACCCGTTTCTTCCTCTTCGGAGTCCTCTTCTCCCTCTGCTTCTCCTGCCTCCTGGCTCACGCTTTCAACCTGACGAAGCTGGTGCATGGGAGGAGGCCTCTGTCCTTGCTGATGATGCTGGGCCTGGCCGTGGGCCTCAGCCTCGTGCAGGACATCATTGCCACGGAGTACCTCGTCCTTACCATGAACAGGACCAACGTCGCCATCTTCTCTGAGCTTTCTGCCTCTCGGCGCAATGAAGACTTTGTCATGTTGCTCATCTACGTCCTCTTCCTGATGGCGCTGACCTGCCTCACGTCCTGCTTCATTTTCTGTGGAGCCTTCAGCGGCTGGAAGAGACACGGGGTCCACATCTTCCTCACCATGCTTCTCTCCATTGCCATCTGGGTGGCATGGATCACCCTGCTCCTGATTTCCACCTTCGGCCCCGAGTGGGATGACACGATCCTCAGCTCGGCCTTGGTGGCCAATGGCTGGGTTTTCCTGCTGGCTTACGTTGCACCCGAGTTTCGGCTGCTCACGAAGCAACGGAACCCCATGGATTACCCTGTTGAGGATACGCTTTGTAAACCTCAACTCATGAAGCAGAGCTATGGTGTGGAGAACAGAGCCTACTCTCAAGAGGAAATCACCCAAGGTACAGAGCATGGCTGGCTGAGAATCCGTTGTAGAAAGACGGGGGTGGGAAGAATCAGGATATTATAACTGTTAGGAACACTCAGGATGATCCAGGGCATACGGTCCCCAAGGCTCAGATCCTGCTTAAAAACATCCAGCTGCTTAGAGTTCTAATAGAACTAGAAGCTGGCCTCTGGAGTCTTAATCTCGTGCTTTCTACACAATTCCCTGTGGGTCTCTCTGAGTCAAAATAAGATGGAGCAAAGGAATAACTGAAAACATCTCTAGAAATAAGCAGGTGAGTGTGTTCTTTATAAAAGAGAAGTAGGTATTCCTTCTAGAAATGTGGAGCCTTTGTAGATTTGAATATAGAAAGCCATGCCATGATTTCTTGCTGTGGTCACAGCACAGAGGAAGGAGAAGGCTCTATTATCATAAACCAGCAGGGATCTCCATAAAGTTGCTGGGGATCCTGATTTATGCTGAAGAGCCACATCTTTCTGGGTACCTCTGGGCCCGTGGGAGGGAAGAGATTGTGTCTGACATAAAAGAGTCCAGTGATTTGGCTCCTGCCTGAAGTTGTGAGAAACCAGGTGTTATGTTGTTCTCGCAACAAACAAGGGGCTAAACTGATAGCTAGAGACTGTCCTTGTCCCCAGAGAATCTATTCATTGGTTTCTGGGGCTTACATTGATCTTGGGGCCTAATCAAGGGGGTGGGGATGGGTTTGGGACGAAGAGGGGGACGGGAGGGAGTGAGATTCTCAGCTTCAGCTAACATTTTTCTCTGCCCTTGCAGCCGGGGGTGCAAAGCTCCCGGCTTTCCGTGAGGTGCTTCTCACGGGAGCTCTGGTCCCTTTCCTGGGCACTTGGAAGCCTCAAGGGAAGCAGGGATGGCTGGAGGGGACATTTTAGCCCCCATGGGCTCCTGTCCATTCTCCTGCCTTCGTTCTGTCACCACACTCCCAGACTCCCTGTTATCATTCCCTAACTACGATTCCTCTCGTTTATCCCTCTTTCTATTCATTTTATGGGCCACTGTCACCTTCTGTCCCCAAAATATTTCTCGGACTACCACATTTTCCTGCTCACATACCTCGCTGGCTCGCCAGTACCCACCATATTTGCGTCGGAAGGAGGCTTTTCCCAGCCAGAACCTAAGACCCATGGAAGCCATGCGTTCAGTCCAAATAAACTGAGTCACTGCCTTTCCAGGTTTGGGGCACGTCCTTCTCCCTGCCCTCGTCCCTTTCCAGAGTCACACATTCCCTAGTCTCTTATTCACTCTGCCTGCAAGCTGTAGAACTTTGAAATGCTCTTATCAGAGTATGTCTCATTCCATAGCTATTTGTGTAGCTGTCAGATATCCCTTGCTCTCCAGAGTTAGCCTCAGGCCAGGAGTCATTCTGGTTAATCTTGAGATTTTTTAAAAAAGAAGACTTTATTTATTTATTATAGAGAGAGAGAGAGAAAGAACACAAGCGGGGAGGAGAGGAAGAAGCAGGCTCCCCACTGAGCAGGGAGCCCAATTTCGGGGCTTGGTCCCAGGACCCCAGGCTCATGACCTGAGCCGAAGGCAGAGGCTTTACCCACTGAGCCACCCGTGCGTCCCTAGTCTTTAGATTTTCCATGGGATCTTATATAGAGAAACTATCTGAGGCGTGGGTGAAGTATACTCAACAGGGACTTTTGGGGGGAAATAAATGGATTACTTTAAATGTATTCATGATGATTGTTTGTATTTGCTCTTCTGTTCCAGAGTTTAAATCCCTCTCATTTTCCCCAAAGACACAGAAAACAATCGCTCAAAAGTTCCGCCTGCTTCCAAAGAAAGTAAAAAGAAAAAAAAAATATTTTTTCTTTCTTTGTGGGCAGTTAAGGAAGTGGTTAAATCCTCAGTGAGATTCAGTCTGGGTGACACCTTCTGGCCAGATCTATATCTGAAAAGACTGGTTTCAAATTGCTTTTGAGGTAGTCTTGGGATGAGGTGCACCGGCGGGGAATTTTCTGGAAAGGTGCGTCCCTAGTGATCCTCTGTTGGTAGCTCTTCATTTATTCCTCCAATGCGGTGCTTACTTTGTGCCTGGCCCTGGGCCTGGGACGGTCTCTCCCTCCATGAACCTTACCTTCGACTGGGGAGACAGATAGCACAGCGCACTTCGATAACTGAACAAATGGGGGTGAGCACAGGCCGGAGCAGGAAGCCGGCGGGGCCCCGGCTGTAACCACTCCCCTCCCTCTGTTCCAGGTCTCGAAGAGCTAGGGGACACGCTCTACGCTCCTTATTCCACCCATTTTCAGCTGCAGGTAAGTGGTTTCTTTCTCCTTTTTCGTCAGGGGCATTAACTCTCGGGGAATAAGCTTGTCCTTCAGGAACACAGGCTGTAGCCGTCCTGAGGGCCCCTGGACGGCCATCTTGGAAGGACGACGTGCCTCCTTTCCTGTGGTCGGCCTCAGGGGTTAGCGCGGGGGACTGGAGCCTTCCTAGTGTTCTGGAGGATTCCCAGGGCGCAGGGAGGGGCGCTTCCGGGGGAGAAGGGGAGAAAGTTAAGGTTCCTGCCTGGATCGGAGCTCTGTTGAAATTATCTGAGAGTTGGAGTGGGCTTAACAATATGGCCGCTTCCTTTTCAGAACCGGACCTCCCAAAAGGATTTCTCCATTCCACGGGCCCAGACTCGGACTAGCCCTTACAATGACTATGAAGGAAGGAAAGACGGCAGTTAGCGGTTCTGAAGAGTGGGACCAACAGCAAGTCAGCCAACCAGTGGGCAGTTCCGAGGGATATGGGCCAAATCCTGAGGCGCCTGAGAAAACTGTACAAAACCTTTCCGGAAGCGCTTCCTTCCCTTCTGGAGTCGCTGGGGGGTAACGAGACTCCAAGCCTAGCACACTAGTGTTTTCCTTTGTCCCAGGCTTAGGATACTTCTTTTAGTGGGAGGGAACCTCCAACAACTCAGGGTGTGCCCCTTACTGAGCCCAGTCACCTCACAAGTGACTAAAGCTCTGGTCATCTGACCGCTCCCTGGCACAGTGAGCTTCAGGGGCCAGCTCTTCTCACTCAGGGCTGGTTTGGGGAGGATCGCTCGGCCCAGAGCAGAACTGCAAATCTGAGCAAAAACAGCCAAGGCCTGTCTCTGCCAACATCTCCGCCGGAAGCCATGGGACTGGCACCCTCCCGTCTTACCTGGGTACGAGAGGCTAATGGTCACCCCAAATGTACTCCTCTCTGTGGCGCTACCACGGGTCCCCTGTGGGTCCCCAGCGCCAATTCACTGGTCCCCATTCCCAACTTGCTGTCCGTCCCCGGACATAAGCTCCCCTGCCTGCTTTCCCAGAACTTTTCTGTGTCTCACGGGCAGAGACAAACCCGATTTCTCCTTGCCGGGAGAATTCGTGCTCTGTTCTTGCTCTAAATTCGTGGCACAGAGTCTTCTGTCATCCCCTTGCCCCTCAGCTTCTGTAAATAGCTTCACACTGTGTTCACTGCCTGTGTTCTGTAAGTGGACATTGTCTACAAACGGGGGTGTTCCTTGTAGAATAAGGTATTCACCAATCCTCACAGGGAGACGCAATAAAGGTGTGGTGGCAAGTCTTTGACGGTGGCAGAGGGACAGTACGAGGGGTGTGCACTGGGCCTGAAGGAGAGATGGCAGGCACTTGTCTTCACAAGGAGCCGAGGTCCCGGAGCTGAAGTTCAAGGTTCAGTTCCACTGGGTGTGCCTGTGACACTTCTCCAGACATTTCTCCTTCTCCTCCCAGCATCGAAGACAAGCGTGCTTCCTCCAGTTGTTGTGAGGGGCAAGGGTGACACAGGCAGCCGAGAAGGGTCCCTGATCCTGAGGTTTTGCTGCAGGAAGGCAGAGGAATGGCAAACTTGGAACGGGGTTTGGCAGGCCAAGTGGGACAGGGAGGAGACCTCAAAGCCAGCTCCGCAGGTTCAGTTGTAGGAGGGCATACATTCAGATGCCTATGTGACAAAATCAGTTCATAATATCCCTTGGAAAAGACATGGTACCTGGCAGTATTTTTTAACTTAATTTAATATTTTTAAAAGATTATTTATTTATTTGACAGAGAGAGACACAGCAAGAGAGGGAACACACACAGGGGGAAGGGGAGCGGGAAAGGGAGAAGCAGGCTCCCCACCGAGCAGGGAGCCCGACATGGGGCTCGATCCCAGGACCCCGGGATCATGAACTGAGCCGAAGGCAGATGCCCAACAACTGAGCCACCCAGGTGTCCCCTGACAGTTTTTATTTACTTAATTCCAGAAATAGATCTTGGGGTAGGGCCGTGGGAAACACTTTTTGGTGAAGGAAAAAAAAAATCCCCATGTACTGAAACTGAATAACATTTAAAAACTTGTAGCTGAGTTAGGGGATTACCTCCTAAGAGGCTGACGCTCTGCTCTTCACTGAAAGGAAGACGGTTGAGGTGAGTTTGGAGGTGAACTGATGACACTCTGAGTTAAGATATTTACATTCAACAAAGATTCGGTTGATTGTTTCTCACATGGCTTTGCACTAACATTAGCCTAGGTTTATATCGAAAAGGGGGATGTAGAAGTCATGATTTGGATCCTTCTAGACCATTCTAGTCTTTTCTTAAGAGGCCATAGCCCAGTGAGGTTGTTGTGAGAACACAATGTAATTTCATGTCTATTATCTGTCACAGTGTAGGTACTCAAGACATACATATTCCTTCCCCTCTTTTCTATCCTCCTCTGGTCTTGAGCCCATCAACGGAGCAAAGGCAGCTTAGTGAAAGGTAAAGCCACAGGACCTGCTTTCTTGTTAGGGAAGAGGATCTCCCAGGCCTTCGTATCCCTACGTTAACCTCTTCAAAAATAGGAGAAAACGGGAATGGCACCCATTGCTGGCCTCTCTTCTAAGAAATACAACTTTGGGACAAGTAGACCATCCCCTCACTGAATTCTTTTTCTTGCCAAGAGGTAGATAAACGCTCCCCATTCAAACAGCCCTTGTCATCCCCGTGGCTGCTACTCTGTCTTCAGGTCTTACAAGTTCAGGACACAATTAAACTCTTCTGTCAAAATGGGGACATCACGGGGGACTGGAAGTGTTGGCACCTGGCGATTGCTATGATGTGGGAGAAGAGGGTTTCAAAGACTTCCTGTAGGTCTCCACCGTACCTGGGCTGAAATAGAACGTGCAAATTTAGCCCAGCCTGGTCCCTGAGTGATGCCCGTGGGTTGATTGTTGGGAACCAAAATGGCCTCTTCTTTGAACTAAATGGGTGATGATGAAAGGAAGCTCAACAATCTTCCTCTCAGCTTTCACAGTCAGGTGGGAAAGACTGTCTCCCCCCCTGGGGCTCTCACTTCAGGCTGGGACTGGTACCAGGCCGCCATACCCCATGTTTCCACTTGATGGCGGTAGAACCTCAGGGATGGCCCTCGCGGAGAGGGGCCTCCTCCACCAAACCTCTTACGCGGCTTTCCAGTGAAGGGCACTGAGGCAGGACTGCAGACATTCAATGGGCTGCAGACCAGTGAGTCCCATTATAAAAGGCTGCTGTGCCCGAGCTTCTCCCACGTTCCCTGCCACCATCATTAGCGGTCCCATCTTCTCTGACAGACTTCCAGGGCCCGGTGTCTTATTTTTGTGAAAACCCCAAGGTATTTGCAGCCCATTTGCATGCAACGTGGCATCTTTGCAGTCAGCGGTGTCATATGCTGTTACCAATGTCGATGAGCATTTATGTGGTGAGAACATTGGCTTTCTGTCAGGAAAAGTGTGCCCAAAGTATGGCCTGGCCTGGAGATGGAAATGCAGCCGTAAAATACCCTCCTCTCCCCCGGCCTGCATTCTGGGTTTCCTTCCTGCATTTCTAGACTTGTCCTTGCTGCTGAGAACTGAATTGTGCCCAGCTCATCTTTTCCCCTCTGGCCCTCTCAGGGTGTGCAGGCTTGCCTCTGTTCTAGCCCCAATCTGAAAAATAGAATTATTTCAGAATTGGAGGTAGAGGCGTCAGAAAAATCTTTCTCCAGCGTCCTGGGTTGCTGAGATCTGGGATCTGGGCCGCCAGCCTCCAGGTTGTAGATGGGAGGGCTTTCACATTCTGGGGGTTCAGCCTGAGGTCATCTTCTGGAATCCCTTCCACCGAGGGCCGACAATGCTTTGCCCCTTGCCGTGGCCTTAGGACGGTCTGGGTATACAGATGGCTGTGTGGCCGTGTATCAGTGTCTGACCCCCATTTCGGGAACCTCCAGATTTCTAGAACTTTCTTAATCCTTCAGAATGGAACACTCCAGTGCCTAAAATGTCGGCGTTTGAGAAGGTCACAGAACTTCTTTCGTTGCTGCCTTGTGGCCTTCATGGTACAAAGAACTCAGGCCTAATGGAGTTAATACAACTGGGACCAAATTTCTGGTTCTGTCTACTGCCCACACTTGTGTGGTCAGTTTTAGACCTTTTTTTTCCTCCAAAACGGATGTCTGAGTAAAGAATCAAATAAAATGACCATGGTCACTCTATATTTTAAGCTTTCCTCTTATTTTCCTTTGCACCAACCCCCTCCTTCATTGCCTTTTCCCCTGATCTCCCCTCTACTCACCTTCTTTCCCTCCTGCATGTAAGCCATGGTGAGAAGGACACGGTGAAGATGGGCATATTCTGATTAATCCCACGTCACCCTCCCACGAGCCCCAACCCAAATGAACATTTGCATCTCAAGAAAGTGGGCACCTGAGTAGCTCAGTGGGTTAAGCCTCTGCCTTCGGCTCAGGTCATGATCTCAGGGTCATGTGATTGAGCCCCACATATGCCTCTCTGCTCAGCAGGGAGCCTGCTTCCCCTTCTCCCTCTGCTGGCCTCTCTGCCTCCTTGTGACTTATTTCTCTCTGTCAAATAAATAAATAAAATCTTAAAAAAAAAAGAGAGAGAGAAAAGTGCCTCTCAAGAAAGTAGACTGTCAAAGGAGGAATTGTGTAAAAAAAAAAAAAAAGAAGGAGGAATTGTAAGACAAGGCAGAGTTCTAAAAAAATAATAAAAAATAAAAAAGAGGGGTGCCTGGGGGGCTCAGTTAAGGTTAAGCATCTGACTCTTGATTTCGGCTCAGGTCATGATCTTGGGGTCGTGGGATCAAGCCCCAAGTGGGCTCCACACTGGAGCCTGCTTGGGATTCTCTCTCTCCTCTCCCTTTGCCCTCCCCTGCTGGAGTGGCCTGTCAAAAAAAAAAGAAAAAGTCAGAGTTCTTCATTTTCCCTGCCAGCTTGAAAACCCTTCAATTTCCCTGACACACCGGCCCCTCCCGCTCTCCTTTGTTGTAGCAGCTATGGCTTCCCTCAGGGGCTTTGCCACAGCCTTGGGCGTGGGCACTGGGCATCATCGCTCACTCCTCATGTAGTTCCGGAGGGCAGATTTTGGGGGCGGTCCTCGAAAAACCTTTTCGGTAACCCTTCTATTACCACGCCCCAAACCACGTGTCTCCGGCACCAGATCCAAAGGGGATCTTCCACAGAAAAGAAGGTGACCCTTGAATGAAATTTGGTTATCACACGGAGGACACCAAACTGTCCGCTATCAGCTGCTTCTTGTCCAGGCTGCCTTCCATATTCTGACCTATTAATCCTGCCGGATTTTTATCAACTCAAAAAAAAACCCAAAAAACCAAAAAAACCCCAAACCCCTCTGGCAAGCCCATGTAGCTACGCCCCAAGCTCTGGGGCATGGTGGTGGGGGCCAGCACCGTACCCAGGAATCACATAAAACTATGACCTCTCTCTGAGAAGGAATAAGTCCAGGTCAACTATTATTTTTTACCCACAAGAAGTTGAAATAGGGGCGCCTGGGTGGCCCAGTGAGTTAAAGCCTCTGCCTTCAGGTCAGGTCACGATCTCAGGGTCCTGGGATCAAGCTCCGCATTGGGGGTCTCTGCTCAGTGGGGAGCCTGCTTCTCTTTCTCTCTGCCTGCCTCTCTGCCTACTTGTGATCTCTCTCTCTCTCTGTCAAATAAATAAAATCTTAAAAAAAATTGAAATAGAAAAAGCATATATTGAGTTTGGCACGCTATCTTTATGAACAAGATGGGAAAAGGCAAGGGTAATGGTAATAAAGTTAGGTGGAGTCCTAAGTCAAGCATTCCAGAAGACTCGATCATTTAGAGATAGAGGTCTCTAGTGGTTTTCCACAGGGCTTTGTCTTTGGCTCTGTTTGGGTAACACTTTAGTCCACCACTCGGATAAAAATAAAGCATATTTATCCAGTTTTGCACACGACACAACATTAAGAAAGACTGAATAATAAAACAAGAAGGCGGGGCGCCTGGGTGGCTCAGTCATTAAACGTCTGCCTTTGGCTCAGGTCATGGTCTCAAGGTCCTGGGATGGAGCCCCGCATCGGGCTCTTTGCTCAGCAGGGAGCCTACTCCCCCCCACCCCCGCCTGCCTCTCTGCCTACTTGTGATCTCAATCTCTCTGTCAAATAAATAAATAAAATCTTAAAAAAAAAAAAAACAAACAACAAACAACAAGAAGGCAACTGTATTGCAAAGGACTGGAAGCAAGATCCCACACCAAGAATCTAATAGATGTAAATGTATTCACACCCCCAAAATAAATCACATAAATATTGTTTGGCGAGGCTTGGTTCAACCGTAGTTTTCATGAAAAAGAGCTGGCGGTTGTCGGTGTCTGCGAGACTGACAGCGCCCGGCGACGTGGTTTGCAAGGGCGAAGAGCCATTGGCATCGTAGGCAAGTGTTGATGAGACCGTGAAGCCTGGCTCCGGGCAGGTGCTGTTGCCGCCGAATGGGGGGCACGCTCCACCACATCAGAATATTAAAGCCACTTCTGTGCATCTCACCGTGGTGGAGGAGCTTCGAACGGGGGCGCTCTTTCTGGAAGGACATGATATACAGCAGGGTCGACAGAATGGAGAGGTTCCACCCAGAGAGGGCAAGGTTTTGCCAGGGCACGTTCTCATCACGAGGAACACTTACCGCGAGCTTTCTCTCTGCCACTTTCCGCTTTGAGGGC
>CM052807.1:42102268-42164147 GCA_028533885.1 Nasua narica | reverse complement strand
GGTTCCTGTGTTAGAAGTCGGCCGGACTAGATGATCTCCAAGGAGTCTTGGAACTCTCGGGGTTCTGGATGTTGCACATGCTGTGTCGTTCCCGGCATTGGAGTCTAAGAACCACGGAGGGGTTATCCGTGTTCCTGTGCAGTTTTCTTCTCCCACCCCTGCAACCCCGAACACTCCCTGAGCCCTCAGGTGAAAACGAAAGCGCTCTTCATTGTGGGGACGCACTCTTCCCTGTTTGTGTGTTAGTGTTGGTTGTCACAGTCCATCCCCCGGCTGGTAGATTTATTTTACAAAACAATTCCTCGCAGCCTTGCTTGGGACTGGAAGGTGCCACGCGAAGACTTCGTGTGCTGTAGTTAATAACACTGCGTTGGGAGATGATGGTGATGTAGACCCCTCTGCAGAGATGCTCGAACTTAACAGAAACTGGTGTGCGGCGCCTGCCTAGGTCCGTGTAGCCAGTGCCTGAAATACCACCCGCTTGAGCGCTTTATGCAAAAGCTACCATGTTTTTTAAGGACCAAAAAACCAGTCCCTGTTGTCCTTTGAGACTGATTCATGGCATAAGAAAGAAACTCATGGTTTGTATTGCTCAGCAAAATCAAAAAGGTTTGTGTGTTGTGCTTGCGTAACTGAGCTCAGAGCCTGAGTCACGGGCCCAGGAGCTGTGTGAACACTTGGGAACCAGGCAGCGGGTCAGAGTAAGCAGGGCTGTGTGGAGGTCGCAGTGGGAGAGGCAGGAGGTCGAGGCCAAGTTGGGAAGAAAAGGGGGGGGTGGGCTGGGGGGAGGGGGAGAAGGCTGATCAGTAGGACGGAGGGTTAGAGGGTCAGGGGCTGACCAAATAATGAAGAAACAAGCATCACTGGGCGAAATGGAAGTTAAGGCCTTAAGAATCAGAAATTTGGGAAAACATGAAGTTACAATTCCCAGAGTGTCATGAACGGTCTGTGCGGTTGGGCAACCTCACCACAGAACCTCTTAGCAAGAGAGGCTATTTTTGCCTCCAAGTTCCCAGAAGGCCCCGCGTGATGAAAGAGGGGGATGATGTGAGGGGAAGCGGCCTCCAGAAGGCACAGCCCCTGACGTGTGCAGGTGGTTCTCTTGATGACATTGACCCCCCCCTCACCTTTCAAAGGCGCTGGCCAGGTCCTCTGTCCCTTCCTTTTCCTGACACACCTGGTGGCTGGGACATATCACATTGGAACTTGAATACTTTGTTCAGGTGGTCGGGGTGTGTGTGTATGTGTGTGCGTGTGTGTGCACACATGTGTGCATGTGCACACACGTGTGTGTTGCATTTTAAGAGGAAATGAGAAGAGGAGATAATTCTTTATCAGTTCTGCATAAAGGGAAAGTGGAGAAGTTTTAGACTCTCCAAATATCTTTTCCAGCAGTCCGTGAGGGTCCCTGAGATCCCTAGTACACGTGTGGGGTATCCGCTGGTACACACAGCTGAGCGTTCACCGTCCCCCCCAGCACATCTATACATGTGTGCATGGATCAGATGTGATCGTCAGGTACAGAGTCCTTTCCACAAGGAGATGAGACCATTGTCCTTAATCCAACTAACTCTAGGTATGCATACAGGGTACGGTGCTAATAAAAAATAATTTCCATTCACATCAGTTAACAAAACAGAAGACTATTGATGGTGAAGCAGAGAAGGGAGGCATGCCACCAGTTGTCCCTCAGCTGGGGCTCACAACCCACCCTGGTGACCTACCTTTCCACAACCATCCCCATGTAGCCTTAGGGGGGTGTCACAATCAGAAAGCATTACCTCACTTTCTGCAGCTTTCCAGATCCCTGCTCTTCTCAGCATGCATTCCAGTGTGAAATACCTTCCTATAGATAGTGAAGAAATTTGAGGAAGTGACCTATACACCTAGTTGTGGTTAATCCCATGCAGGTAATCATGAGGCTGTTGGGTTGGGTCTAAACCCTGAAGCAGGGCCTCTCAAACATTTTCACCTATTGGGACACTTAGAAAGTGAAACAAATATTTTAAATGGATGGGAGTAAATGGATGCCACCGTTCACTGCCAGACGTAGCCAGTCTGGGGCTCTGGTCACCTCAAATCCTGCCTGGCTGCCCCCACATCTAGGGAATCAACATTCCGCCATCTTGTAATGGACTCACTGCCTCTCTCCTATCTGGTTTGCCAGTCCTTCTTGGGTCTGATCCTGTAAATTAGAGTTCTGGATGGTTTCAATCATTCCCTTCAGAGACAAGTTTTTCTATAAGTCCTTCCTTTGAGGAGCCAACTCTACATCCCTCCCATTTGGGTCTTGCTCCAACTCTTCCCAAAGCTCTCCAAACTCTTCTTCATGGCGTTTACACCTCAGTCCAATATGGCTTCCTTTGTGAGACCTCATCCATCAAGGTAATGCTGGGCTCTCATAGTAGTTGGTCTTCAGAGGACCAGCCTGTTTTCTTCCGAGCACTTCTAATTTGAAATTGTATTTATTTGCTGTTTTACCTGTTTTTTGTCTTACTCCTCTGTTTGCTTCAGGAAGACAGGAACTTGTTTTCTGTTCTCAGAGCCCAGCATAGTGTCTGCACACATGGGAGTCTTTGTTGCATGAATGAATACAATTTTGGGGACTGGTATTTTTTTGTTTGTCACAGGCTAATTGGGATTATGGCAACGTATTCAGAGAACACCACTGTCAGATTCCCTCTTGTCTGTTTAGGGGTCTCCAATGTCATTTCTCCTGAAATAATTTTGATGAATTTCTGCTGGCCAACCATGAGTTGCTGTTTTTTTTTTTTTCCCCATATATGAACACTTAAATCCAATGTGATAAGAGCTACTTAACAAGCCTGAGGCTTGGAGGAAAGAAAGGAACTTCTCCAGTTGTTGGGCCGAGTACATTTCATCACATCCAAGTTTTATTTCCCTGAGGCTTTTCTTTGTCAAGCTTGGGAACGTGCTATTTCCTAGGAGAACAAACTGCAAATATAAAAGAGGAAAGCATCCCCCAAAGCAAAACTCAGAGAAGTGTTTCAGATGGATTCCACCAAAGATCAATTGCAATCTTGTGGGTTTTTTTTTTCTTTCAAGGGCGTTATTTTTCTAAACTGACTCAAACCAAATGGATGAGCAGGGACCTCTCAGTCTATATAAACCTAACTGGAAATAGATGAACATGCCACCAAATAGGCTCAGGAAGGATTTATCTTCCTAAATTTCAAGGTAGCAAGCTGTTTTGGGCAATGTTTTCTCTTAGGAGAATTGGGTGAGCATGTCCTGGGTTGAAGATCATACTGGATGAGGGGAGGAAAGAAGACATAAATGGGAAACAGAATGTTTCCAGTGACAGGAACAACTTATAAAATCTTTCCACTGATTTTGCTGTATCCAGCCAATCACTTTCTGCCTTCCTGGGCCAGGGCGGAAAAGCCCGGACAGTCTTTGCTACAAACCAGAGCAAGGAGGGAGAATTTTCTTGTCCTCAGAGCAGTGTTTCCCAAACTCACACTCTCTTAAGAGTCGCATGGGAACCGATTCAAAATGCAGAATCCCCGGGCCCTTTCCTGGGGGTTCTCAGTCAGCAGATCTGGGTCTGAGTACGAACATTTCTATTTGGAACAGGTGTCCTAGCGGATTCTTCTGAGGAAAGGCAGTGGATAGTTAGCTGTGTTTCTTCTTCTTCGGGGGATCCATCAAAGATTTTCCAGGCACGCCCTGGTCACTGCCTCCCCAGCGTTTGAATTCCGAGCCAGAGGAAGACTCTCAGTATGTTCTTTCAATGCTGTGGTGTGGTTCTGCGAACAGTGCTCAGGTCCCCTTCCTGGAAGGATCTTGGTGCATTTGCTGCCTTGGTAAACGTGGAACTGGACGTCAGGAGAGAATCCCTTTAGGGACGGACTAGCCGCTTCCAGCAGGAGTCCCCACCTGGGGCCCCTCCTTGTGCTCTCGGTACAATCGCACCTCCACCTTTGGCCTTCCACCTTTGCCTCTAAGCTCCTTCCTGAGTCTCTGTCCCTACTGGAAGGTCCACAGCCCCAAGTTCATCCGTGCATTTCCACTTCAAACTCAGCTGCTGCAAGACAGGGCTCATTTGCTCTCCTCTCCACCCCCAGATCTGTTCTCTCTGGGACCCTCCTTCCTCTAAATTACCTTCCCTACAAAATCGAGTCTTCGTCCACTTACCCAGGCCAGGGTAAGACGAGGCCGTCTTCCTCGTTCCTTACATATAATCCCACATATCTGTTTAAGGCAGTGGTTTGCAACCCCGGCTGCAAAACAGAACCATGTGGAAAGATTTTAAAACACACCCATGCCTGGGCTCCACTCCCAGAAGTTCGGATTTAATGGGTCTGTGGTGAGGTCAAGCCGCGGAGAGCTTTTAAAATGTCCCAGCTGATTCTACTGTGTGGCCCAGGGTCGGTCTCTGTTCCCAGTCCCACCCTTCCTGGAAGGCACATCTGATCACTGGGGCTGGGGCTGGCGGCGAGAGAGAGTAAGGCACTTACCTAGGGCACAAAATTCAAGGGAGCACCCAAACCTCCAGTGATCAAGACTAAACAACATGTCTAAAAACCGAAATCAGTGCCCCAAAGTCCATGATAAACAACACATCGCCGTTTTATAAAAACAGGCTGTTGTGGTTTGTTCCACAACCCTGCCTGATTTCACAACAGGGGCAATTGTTTCCCATGGGGCCGCCGCTCCCAGGCTTGTGCGGCTGTCACGTCCCCCTTGGGTTTATGAGGACTGACAAAGGCGTGTAAACAGATTGGGCAATGGGCTTAGATTTGTTTCAATGGAGAGTTTCCATTTGGATAAGTGGAAACAGCAGCGCTCATTTTGCCTTCTGCCTGAAATTCCAACGGGGCTCAGCACAGCATGGGCTCCCCCCTTGCGAGCTCCTCACTCGCACCCCGGGCTCAATTCCTGCCTCTGGGATGAAAGTTCCCTGTGAGCTGACCAGCCCAGCTCCGCCGCCTCGTCTCCTGTCGCTGCCCGCTGTCTTGCATGTGTGCTCTAGCAATAACGGACGGACGCTTTCCGGGTCTCCTGATGGGTCTTGATTTTGCTTACAGCTACGCCTTTCCCAGGCCTTTTTTTCCTGCCCTGCAAATCTGGGTCATTGCAGTCCACTGAGCAGTTTTTTGATGGTGGTGTTTTTTTTGTTGGTTTTTGTACTGCCCAGAAACACTTGGCTGAGATGGTGAGTGGAGTTGGAAAGCAGCCTCGCTTCACTTACCAATCCCCGTTTCCTGGCATGAGGCTGCATCCCTGGGGTTGGGGGAGAGGGTACATTTTCTAATTCATCCACCCATAGAGGGCACATTTCTCTAGTTTGGACAAAGACCCTGTTGCTGGCTGCTCTATCATTCCCTACGTGATCTACCCTAGGAACTCTTGTCTACTATTTAAGACAGAGCTCAGGTTTTTGACCTCCCACTGTCAAGTCTTCCTTGTCCTCAGTGGCTCAGCCAGAGTGAGTTTGTTTTTAAGTTACCACCTCACTTCACCCGCCGCATGCTTTTACGATAGCAGCTAGCTCAGTGAATTGTAATTATGGGAACAACCATGGAGCCACATGGCTGGCAGATCATTCTGGCATATATCAGTCAAGAACAGGGTGGTTCTTCTTTAAGGATATCTTTGAAGAGCTAGAACAATCAGTGGTAAAATAAAATATTCAGACAAGTAACTCCTTCTTTTACTTCAGGATACCAAACAACTGGTTCATGGCCAAGTGAGTGAGAATGGGCCGGGCTAGCTAAGGTAACTACTCTGACTCTAGGTGATTTAATAACAGAGTTTTATTTCTTGCTCATACTACATCTTCATCATGGAATCCAGATGGACGGAGCAGCCACTTTTTGAGACACTGCTCACCACCATAGTAGAAAGAAATCAAATTCCTGAGGGTCTTGGACTGACAATTAATGGCTTCTGCTTGGCATTGACCTTGGAACTGACATCATTTCTGCTCCAATGTATTGGCCAGAATTAGTACTGTGGTCCCACCCAACCTCAAACATGCAATCCTGCCATGTGCCTGGAGGCAGGAGAGTCTGAGAACATTTGGCAAAGAGCAGTTATGACTACCAGAGTTAACATTTTCCATAAAATTGACTTTCTTTATTTCCTAAATAGACACGTTCTGCCACTTGTTTTGGTGTTTAGAAAAAAGAGTTATCAACAGCAGGACATGGCAGTAACAACTGTGGCTAAAAACCAAAAGCACAGTCTTTTTTGGAAATCTTTCAGTGACATCTCTGCCCATAAATAGGGATTCTCATGGAGTATGTGACTATTTCATTTTACAGATGTAGTTTAAATTATACCATAAAAAAATAGCAGAGTGTCCGTGGCTAGAACACAATTTTAGAGATTCTTAGTATCTTAGAAAGATATATATGTGTGTAAATATATAAAAATTAAATATATGACTATTGTATTAATACATAAACATTAAATATATAGAGACATATAAATATATACGTATATACACAATTGAAATAAATTGCCTAATCCATCCAATAGATCAAATGAGATAGTGGATATGAAAACCATTTGTAAATTGCAAAGCGCTAACCTACGAAGTGCTATTTAAAAATGAATTGCCAAAAAAAAAAAAATGAATTGCCATTAGCCTAGATCCAGATGTTCTAAGATCTTATCCTTGTTTCTTTTCCCTGGATTTTCATTTGCTTTTAAAACACCCCCTAATAATATCAGAGATATAGCAAACATTTTTTTTTAATGTGAATCAGATGTAAATTCAAATCAAAAATCAAAAAGCTCAGTTTTTCCAGACAGAAATTGCCCTGGGATAATGACATTGAATTCAACATTTAGGAATTTAAAAATGAATTGCAGATGACTTCTACCCAAGGTTCCTCTACATACAAATAAAGTCCGGGTGGGATTGACAACAAAATGCTCCCTTTGTTGAATATATTTAAAAAAATCCAGCCCTGTTGTATATTCAGGTGGGTCCTGTTTTAGGAAGATGCGCCATTTGTAGACTCTTAAAAAGAGAATAACTAAGAGGTAAATTTCATATTAAAAAGGAATTTTAAAAGCAGGCTCCCTCGGTACATTTCTATCACATAAAAGAACATGTTAGTGAGTTAGAAATGTCAGTTTCATAAACTAAAAAATATATGAACTACCATAATTTGTATATTTTCTTTACCTGTGTTTTACACCTGTTTTATGGATAGCTTCCTCTGTATCTGCTTACAGCATGTACTCCATTTTGCTACAGTAATTAGACAATAACAGATATGACTGAAATCCCTACCGGTTTAGTTTACCTTGAACCTTATGATGAGGTAATTATCTCAAGAGCTCGGGACTATAATCATTTGAAAATCCTGTTGAAATGAAAAATTATGTCTGACCCCAAATGAAAGAATTTATGTGTAAAATAAAGTGTGAGTATATCTCCTATCAAATGTCAAACTTTTATACGTGAATAGTTCTCTCTAAGAACATATAAAAGTCAATAAAATCTTCTTGCTTTTTACACTAAAAAAAAAAAAGTCCGCTTGGAGGATTCAACCTGTTGGTGATCTGGTGCAATGCTTCCAAACCCAGACTTGATTTAACCACTTGCTGAATGTGGTTCAAGTTCTCATAGTTCCACCATCTTTAGAAAAATCCAGAGGGGCCCCTGGGTGGCGCAGTTGGTTGAGCGACTGCCTTCGGCTCAGGTCATGATCCCGGTCCCGGGATCGAGTCCCACATCGGGCTCCCAGCTCCTTGGGGAGTCCGCTTCTCACTCTGACCTTCTCTCTCTCACTCTCTCTTTCCTAATGAATGAATAAATAAATAAATAAATAAAAAATCTAATAAAAAAAAAAAAAAGAAAAATCCAGAAAGATATCTAATGGCACTTCCAAAGTGCACTTGGTTGTTCTTTGAGTGATGGGTGAGATCAATATTGGAAAGTCATCATTCAACTCACCTCTCAGTTCTGACAGAGACCATCACTGAAATCCAATCCCACTGATTTTCTTGAGAACTTCTTGAAGATAATTCCAGGGAAGGCATTCTAATAATGTTGTCAGCAATGAATGCATCCTTGTGCTTCCTGAATCTTCCACGTTGAAGTCCTTTGAGTAAATAAGTTCTGATACGTGTTAAAATGTAAACTTAGTTCTAACTCATCTATCTGTGAGAGCAGCATATAAGATCTCTCACAGGAGTCCAACAGCTTAGAAGTGACTTGAGCCATGAAGACATTTGCAATGACTCCAAGAAGTCTTTTTTAAAGATTTTATTTATTTGACAAAGAGGAGAGAGATCACAAGCAGGCAGAGAGGCAGGCAGAGAGAGAGGGGGAAGCAGGCTCCCTGCTGAGCAGAGAGCCCAATGTGGGGCTTGATCCCAGGACCCTGAGATCAGACCTGAGCCGAAGGCAGAGGCTTTAACCCACTGAGCCACCCAGGCGCCCCAGAAGTCAAGGTCTTAACGAGTGCCCCTGTTGAATATTAATTGAGAAGCACTTTTTTTACCTGAAAAATACAGAGGCTTTTGTACCAAAGAAATCACAAATAGATTTTCTAGTTTATTGCTTATCAGTTGTGTGCTTTTAAAATAGATGATTAGGGTTAATCTGAAGAAGAGGCTATAGAAGTATCCTCTTTACCATCTGAGCTTGAGGGAAAAAAAGAGAACCTCATTCTGCTATAACTTCCTTAAGTTGTGTGTGACAACCCTGGATCCTTACATCACCAGAGAAAGCTCCTGGGAAAAGGTAGATTTGGAACTGATTGTGGAAAGAGGAAAAGAAGGATAACAAGGCATGAATCTGGCCAGTCTAAAGTAGACATGGTCTTAGGAAAAGGGATCATTTGTTTAAAAGAAGAGAGTAGGAATAATGGTAGACAGAGTGAGAAAATTTTAGCCTGACCAGACCACAGCTTGAAATAAGGCATGATATCTGCAAGGCCTTTTAAGCTTTTGCGGAGAGCATGAAATTTAATGTGGAGCAAAACAAATCTTTGGTGGTCTTTAAGATCAGGAAAAAATCATCAAGATGAAGGATATGTTAACTCACCAGATATTTTATTAGCATCATGCTCTAACTGAGCTAACCAGCCACACTGCATCAGGGAGACACTTTATTTTTTAAAGATTTTATTTCTTTATTAGAGGGAAGGAGAGGGGGAGAGAAAGAGAGCATGAGCAGGAGGAGGAGCAGAGGGAAAAGCAGACTCCTTGCTGGGCAGGGAGCTTGCCTTGGGGCCTGATCTCAGGACCCTGAGACTATGACCTGAGTTGAAGGCAGACACTTAACCCACCAAGCCACCGAAGCGCCCCACCAGGGAGATATTTTACAACAATGGTTTTCACTGATATGCTTCCTTTTGGATAAATAAATAAAATCCAGAAGAGGATTCTCTAAAATACTTAGGAGAATTAGCACCTTTCCAATTATACAACCCAAGACATATAAGTAAGTGAATTTATTTTTATTTTTTAAAAAAGGCTTTATTTCTTTATTTGATAGAGAGAGAGTGAACACAAGCAGGCAGAGTAGCAGGCAGAGGGAGAGGGAGAAGCAGGCTCTCTGCTGAGCAGGGAGATACGTGGGCTCCTTCCGAGGATCCCAGGATCATGACCTGAGCCTAAGGCAGCTGCTCAACTGACTGAGCCACCCAGGCGCCCCAGTGAATGAGTTTAAATCTTCAAATAATACTCGCTGAATTGAGTAATTGAGTATAATATGCTCATCACAAATAGTTTTATCTATTCTCTTAAGTGGTTCTTCATGGATCTTGACTCAGAAGACTATTGGGGTTTTTAGCATTATGTAAATTGCTGCATAAACGTCAAAGAAATGAAATTGTGTTTTCATTAAAATATTCTTTAAATTCACAAAATCATATTTTTCTGGACTAATCTCTCCTGTGTTGGCCACGCATGGTGCACGCTATGCCTTGCTGGGTGGAGGATAACTCCCTGCCCACAGCTTCCCGCTGAGGGAGCAGACATATGTGCCCAAGTCGACCATAGCCGACTCACGACCAAGCCGGCCATAGCCGAAAGCACCAAGGGTAGGGACGGGACCCACGGCCTGTCAGTCCATAGGCTGATTGTAAATTAAGAGGGCTAGTTCCAGAGAGCTCCTGGTGGGATGCAATGATGGTCCGCTGGACCATTCAGGCTCCCTCTCAGGAATCTGAATACGACACATGGGGAGAGAAGCCAGCTGGTAGAGGCTGGATACGTGAAAATACCTCAAAAGGAAATTGAGACCGTGAGGAAAGTGTCAAAATGGCTGAAGGGAATTGCAGGGCTGGGGAGGGGACCACACGCTCCCACCAACATGTGACAGTATTCTCACCCTGAGGCTGGCTGAGGGGCTGTTCCAGTTCTCAGAGAAGAGTTTTGTCTCCCCGCTGCCATATGTAACCTCCCACCACACCTCCATTCCGGAAACAGCCTGATCGAGACACTGGCCACCTTACAATCTCCCCAAATCTAACTAATATGCAGTCCAAAATTTGGGGCAAAGAGGTTCAATTTGACTTTTACTGATATTAAGAAAACATTTGGGGAAGCAATACTGGCCATCATCTATAGCTTTAATGGGTTTATTAAAAGGTGTCAGTCAACTCAACAGAAACATCTCCTGCCCACAACAAACCACACCACACACACCACACCTCAACACAACAGAATTATGTTGAAAGTGTCACTGTCATCATTTTTAGGATTAAAAACTAGGAGCATTAGTGATGATGATTTTCTTCCAGAGCCGATCGCTGCAAGTTTCCATGGCTTGTTTTCCCTCTCAAGCTGGGTTCTTTATGTGGTTTGTTAATTAGTGTGCCACCTAATAGATAGGTCAGAGTCTTACTGTTTAAACCTTCTCCCTCAATTTGGCATTACCAATAAGGGCAGAAGGTCAAACTCTTCGGTCATTTACCTACATACTGGTTTGTTCTGAGAACATTGCTCAGGGCATAGCTTTCAAAATGGAGTAGCTATCTGAGCGTAGCAGAAAATTATACAAAATGTGGGACCATTATGTGGAGGGTGAGCGAGCCCTTGAACCGTAGCTCGAGATCTGGATTCTAATTGATTCTGCCACTAGCAAGCCATATTATTCAGGCCAAATCTCTTTCCTCATCTGGAAAAGGAGGGAGCAGGATTCCTGAAGTTCTCTGCATTGTGTTATCTCCCCCAGGAAAAACACAAGCTCCAACAAAGCAGCATTGTCTGCCTTATCTGCTTAGGGCCCCACCCAAGAACAGCTCCTGGTACCTGCAGGTGCTCAGGAAATGCTTGGAGGTATTGAGCAATTCAGGCTGTATGTTGTTCACAAAAAAGGCTTTTTTTTTTTTCCCCATGTATGGAGTCTCAGCTATTTTTCAGATTGCTTTCACCTAGGAGGCACTCAACATTCAGTGGTCTGAACCATCACATTTGGTTCTCAGGGGGTCCACACTGTACTTGTCAATACAGAAATATAGACATGGAGGAGCCTTATTGAATGGGAAGAGGAGTGGCCTATGAGTTGGAAGGCTTGGACTATCACTAACTACTGTGTGGGACTTTTGGCAAGTCATTTCATTTCTCTAGAGTTCTGTTTTCTTATCTGGAAGGTGAGAGGGTTGAATCAGACCCTAAGAAGCCCTCTAGTGGCACACCTCTAACTCCGGTCCTGTCACACCTGTTCTTACAACACATGAGTCGTGAGAACAGTTGGATCCATTGGGAAGGATGTGGGGCTGCAGGAGGAATGAAGGCAGCGCAATTAGTGCAGAGGCCTGGGTTCGCTGGAAACATCAAGACAGGCAGACTCTGCTTTTTATATGCACTCCCTAAAATCATTTATGAGCATCAACTAGGGTGGCTCTTCATTTGCTATTATGGGTTCATCAAAGCAGGTCACTGCCCTCAGCCATGTCTGCTGGCATGGGGTGCTAAAACCATGAGAGAAAGCCTGCCAGATTGCAAGCCATGAAATGTCTGTGTTATTTAAAATGCCCAATCGAGGGGCACCTGGGGGAGCTCAGTCAGTTAAGCCTCTGCCTTTGGCTCGGGTCATGATCTCAGGGTCCTGGGATCAAGCGCCGCATCAAGCTCCTTGCTCAGCGAGAAGCTGCTGCTTCTCCCTCTGCCTGCTGCTTCTCCCTCTGCCTGCTGCTTCTCCCTCTGCCTGCTGCTTCTCCCTCTGCCTGCTGCTCCCCTTGTGCTCTTTCCCTCTCTGTCAAATAAATAAATAAATAAATAAATAAAATCTTTTTAAAAAATGCCCAATCGTGGGGCTCCTGACGATTTTGCTATAACTTTTATTACAAATTCTAGGTCAATCGTATTTATAAAGGGGCCCTTTATAAACAATGACTACAGAAGTAATCCAGGAGTAAGTTGCTACTAACCTCTATATTTTATCAGAGTAACATGACCCTAATTTTTTCAGATCAAGGTCTTTTGGCCCCATTAGTAAGAGCTGCCAATTTGTTCTGGCACTGCTAAGGAAAGGAGTCTTTCAGTTGCACGAAAGAAGAAAGAGACAGGTAGTCAAAGTGGGGTGGCCAGCAAGATTGTAATTATGCTTGAGAGAGTAGTCTTCTGATGAAGGGTCCGTATCGATGGAAAGGGCTAGGAAGCAGGGAAGGAAGGATGAGCCAGTACTTTGTTGGAGCATGACTCTGGGCTCCCCAGTGACCCATCAGGGCTACATTGAGATGGTCTTCTGGGTTTCCACTATGCATGTTTCCTGTGTACTTTACATTTCTGCATCTTGCTGGGGGCTTGGTTTAGCCAGTGGGATGAAACCCTCTTGTGTGGGATCAACAGTCTGGAAAAGAAGAAAGGCCATTGTCAATTTTCTGAGCCAATGCAAGGGATGATACTCTCTGGAGCTATGTTTGAAATATTGTTTCAGCATCACTTAATCCTTTGTTGAGAAAAGAAAAAAAAAGTATGGTGGCTACCCACATAAAAACTTTTCTTTTTTTTAACCATCTTAGCCAGCAACAAGGATCTTTCTGCAAGATTCTTGAATAGCTGATCACTGGAAATTGAAGTAATCCAAGAAATTCTTGGAGAGGATAATAAAGATTTTCTCATGCTATTAATGCCCTCTAGAGAGTTAATTACAGCAAATACTCTGTCTCTGTCCTGGTCTGTGTGCCATCCTTCCAGGAAAAGGCCAAACCTCAGATAACAGACCAGAAGGATTAGCTAGTTAGAGTTGCCTCATACGGTTCCTTGAACAACCAATCTGAGCATGACTTCCACCCTCAGATTTTAGTTATGGGGACCAGAATATAAGAAGTGTGTCCAGTGTGGTATTTTTGGCTGCCTGTATCTGTATGCCCTCAAGCCATCAGACACAAATGCAAGTCACCTCCAATTCTACTCAGTTGTGCTCCTTCTGCTTTTGCCCGAAAGGATTAAAATGGGTTACACCCGTCTGGTGATGAGGGTGACAGTGCTAGCCCAGTCCTGGAGGTGGGGGGAGGAGCCTGTGCTGTAGGAGCTAGACAGTGACTCAGAGAGGCAGCCAGCGGGGCTCAGGGGATTCATTTAGACCACCGATGGATACTAAAAACACATCTGACCTCATACATATTTACAATTCCCTGTGGTCCCCAAGGCGAAAAGCAGTGAGCCTGTTCCTCTTCACACTCACCCCAACCTTTTGAGCTGCCTTTTCTTGCCAGCGACATTCACCCATAGCCAAGTACCTTGTTGATGCGTGGTGGTGGGGATCAGGAGGGGCTGGGGCAGAGGCGAAGGCATCCCTTGCCTTTATTGCCCGGCCCCGGGATGGGTTTTATCTGGATGGCTCGAGCTCCACATGCTTGTGGAGACGAGCCTGCCCTACCTCTGCTCTCTCAGGTCAGTACAGACATTGGAAAGGAAGCCTGACAGCTCTCCTAAGCAAGGAGTACTTGCTCTGTCCCTCCTTGGTGATCATAGATGAGCACATTTACCTGCGGCTGAATGGGGGTACCATATGAAGTTAATGCTACATCCTCCTCAGCTCCATCACTGTCTCGGGCTGAAAGCCAAAGATGGGAAGGGCTGGGTTAGTGTCAGATTCACCTGGAAACAGCACACGAGGACTATGAGAAGACCTGAGGGCTTGAGAAGAGGCTCTTGACCCTTTCAAAAGGAATTTTCAGTTGAGGTTGTTTTTGTTGGTCTTGGTTTGGGGTTTGGTTTGTTTTTTAAATCTATGATTTTAAAAAAGAGTGTTTTTAAAGCTTATGAGGAAGGTTGGCTATGGGTAGTATCTGTGTATTCGGGAGAAGCACGTCTGTGTTTAGTGATTGAAGATACTGAACATTGGCCATCAACTTCTAGAGAAAGAGCACTGCTTGCAAGGGGGTCAAGGTCTTTGCTTCCATAGTATTACCTGTGTGACCTTGTCTACCTCACTGTCCTCCATAGGAACATGAAAGACCTTACCTAGATTGTCTCTAAAGTCCCTCTTGATACTCTGCAAGCTTTGGTTCAGCTTAAAAAAAACCCAGATGTATGGGGTACCTGGGTGGCTCAGTGGGTTAAACCCCTGCCTTCGGCCCAGGTCATGATCTCAGGGTCCTGGGATCAAGCCCCGCATCGGGCTCTCTGCTCAGCAGGGAGCCTGCTTCCTCCTCTCTCTCTGTCTGCCTCTCTGCCTACCTATGATCTCTGTCTGCCAAATAAATAAATAAAATCTTTAAAAACAAACAAACAAACAAAAAAACAGATGTAATAAAAAAAGATCCCTAGAGACCATTTTCTCCTGTTAGAATAATCACACACACGGTTATTTGTTTAATGTCAGGCTCTTCGACAAGACTACAGGCTCTCTGAGGACAGGAACTCTGTCCGCTCTAAGGCCAGGCCCTCGCTCCATACATATTTGTTGTTTGATGGTCACAGATGTGGCCTCACCCCTAGTGTTCACTCTCAGTGGCTCTCTCACTTGCTAGCTGTGTGACCTAGGACCCTGTTCTTTAATCTTTGGTTGCCTTTGTTTCCTGATGGGAATAGAAGAAGGATAATGATGATCATAATAGTAAATCTACTTCATAGGCTTGTCTTGAAGATTAAGCCAATCAATATGTATAAGGCCCTTCAAATAGGGCATGATATATAGAAAACACCATACTGCTATACTTTGCATACTAGTATCCACGGCGGTGCGGGTGGTGTGGTCATAACTGATGCTCTGACATCATCCTCCTACTGATAATTTTTAGAGGGTTGGATCCCGTGATATATGGAATGTCCTTCCTTTGTGGCAGAATGAACTGAATTCTTGGTTTAACTCTGTTCCTTGAGGCATAATGAGATTCCTTGACGTTCAGCTCCTTGGTGACCAACATCCATCCAACATTCTTATCAGACTAGATCCTAAATTAGAAAAGTCTCCTTCTCCAGAAGTTTCCAGCACTAGTTGTCGCTCATGGATTAACCAAGAGGCCTAGTGTTTCTCTCTATTAATCCTGCAACCATCTCATGGTGTGAAATCTGAGTTGAGTAAGGAAGACCCTCCGTTTACATGGGGAGGAGGTGGGGACACTCTAACCATCATTTAAAGACTAGAAGCCTGAGCTCCTAGAGGTTAAGGAGCTTGGTTTGGCCTCGAAGTTGATAGGAAACAGAGCTGAGCCTCAAAGCCAGGGCACCCAGATTCTGCATTCTTTCTGCTGCCCCATGCTGCCCAATTTTCTCGCGCTCCCTGCCTCTCCCGGAATGTCGAATGCATGCCTTATCTTTCCTCAGATAGACAAGTCCTGCCCAGACTCACTGTCTTCTTCCCTACTTTATGCCACTTTTCTCTCTGTAACCTGTAGCTCCTGAGGGTGAGAAAACGGTTTTGTGATTTGTTCCTGCAAAAAAAAACAAACAAAAATTATACTGCTTGGGACCACTGAAATTGGATTTCTTCTAGGAAGGGGGGAGGGGGAGTGCCTTGAAAAAATGCTGAAAATCGTCCTAAAGGGCTGTCCAGTGAAAGCTGGTATTCGCGGGTCACCTGGGTGGCTCAGTTGGTTAAGCATCTGCCTTCGGCTCAGGTCATGATCCCAGGGTCCTGGGATTGAGTCCCTTGTTGGGCTCCCTGCCCAGCAGGGAGTCTGCTTCTCCCTCTGTCCCTCCCCATGTTCATGCTCTCTCTCTCAAATAAATGAGTTTTAAAAAATCCTTTATATATATATATATATATATATAGAGAGAGAGAGAGAGAGAGAGAGCGCAAGCGAGCGCTGGTATTTGCTATAAGGAAAACAACCTGATGGACCCTGATGGACTTAAGTTTGCAAGGACACTCTCTTGTTTCACATCATTTTAGTTATTGACCCCCTTTACACTGCATAGACTCATCATTTTTGTCTTAATACCTTAAAAAGAATCATACTAGTTTTGTCTGTATACCTTCAAACAACGGACAGAAAAAAAAAAAGCCCATAGCAATGTGATAGTTTAAAATATACATGGGTCTTGCTTTTAGCTAATTTGACATAACAATATCCTAAGTCCACTAAAGCAGATAAAGTAGTGATAATCCGAACAGGAGCTTTCCCTCCATGGGAAAAAAAAAAGGAATTGTGGCTGATACTCAATATTTAAGATCTCCACAAATTATATCACATTTAAAATTCTCAGTTAAAAGGGCTACTGACTTTTTTTTTTTTTAAAGTGCAATCAATATACAGCTTCCTAGGAACGCATTTATAATAGAGGGCAAAGAATATTTCTGCCCATTTGTTTGGGGTCCCGTAGTAACATGCCTGAATGCATTTCCATTCTCCAACCAGATGTTTTTCGATTTTGGAATTAAGTCCATAAACCACTTCAGGAAGATAAAGCCTAATCTTCTTTTGAAAGACTCACGCAGGGAAATGGAGTCCTTAATCCCCTTTGCCAATCTATTTCAGTGTTTACCGACTCTTATTTTCACGTTTAATCTAGATCCTTCATGCTATGGTTCGAGTTCATTTCTACACGTTGTCTTTAGTTGGAGACAGAAAGCAATAGGACAAAAGCTTCTTCAAGAGAGGTCTTCTTACTTGTGAAATTCCCTGCTCCTCTCCTCTTGTCTTACTCTTCCTTCTGATGAATAATTCTGGTCCCACAACCCAGTGGTAAATCAAATAGTTAGTTGTGTGACCGGAGTCACAGCGACAAGCAGTGGTCATCAGAAGAGTCACGTGACCAATGCATGTCTCATGGGCTTGAACAAAATATCATGTGTCGGTACAGAATTCAGAGAGAGAATTTGAATCGTCTGTGATGAAGGCACATTACGAACCACCACCTGTTTCATTGTCTTAGCCTTTCCACGTTGGTCGCATATTATAACCCTTCACTTATCTTTGTGGTTCTCCCTTGGTCTCCCCAAGTTCCCCCATCCTCCTCATCGGTGGACCCAGACCTGGAATGCGTATTCTCCCTGGAGACTGACCCGTGCCAAGTACAACCGCCTGGTGGTTCCGGCTGACCACACGTCTGTTGACTTGGTACTGGGACTTTTTTCTGAGCCAATGAAAACAAAGACAGTGGTAAGCTGCTTTCCTCCCACCAGCTTGTGACCTACAGGACACACTTAGGGTCTTCCAAGTTCCTGTTATCACATTCTACTTGTCTGGCTCTTATCTATCTTGTGTTGTATGTTTTTCCCAGCTTGGTGTAATCCTGTATTTTGTACTGAGTTTTAATCATTCTTCTAATTTTTGATATTCGTCTTTTTCCCAGCTGACCTAAATTCTGATTCGGTTGTCCAAGTTTAAGTTTCTGGTTCTTCTGCCTGATTTGGAGAGCAATCTGTATGTTCTTTACTACTATTATTTTTTTAAAAAACAAAACATCAAACCACATTGATAATGACGGCCGTTGGCAGGCCACTTCCTACTCAGAAGTAGATGTTCTAACCATGCAAGAGTAATAAGGATATCACCAGGAAACGTGTTTTTTGCACGCCCTTGCTCTGCCACCAAGACACTCCTGAGAACACTTGAAACACTTATGTTTTGGAGTATAGAATATTGGTTGTTACAAATCCCGGTATATTTGGGGTATTATAAAACTCTGAGAATTCTTCTCTCTCTCTCTGACTTTTGTTTCCTGGGAACGTAAGACAACAATAAAACAGACACAAGAAGTTTTATCCTATCTGCTGATGAGAACTTCGAGAAGTAGTTTCAGGGATTGACTCTGCAATTCTGCCACAAACCTTAGTGGTCTGATGATGCACCATCAACAAGGAAAGAAAAACTCTTATAGGAAGGATGTATATCATCAATTTCCGACTCTGTCAACTGCACTGAAAAGAATTAATGGATGCATCTATCTGAGCAGCATTTAATTTGAATGTGTAATTAGCCATAGATTGCAGCTCAAAAACGTGTATGCATTTAAAAGGCAGGCTTCTATTAATTTTTTTGAGCCTGGTGAACATTATGTGTGCTCTACAATATATAAAATAATGTAATTTTTGTACATTAGAAATAAATTGTGAGGAATCAGATGCCTATTAAGACATAAAAATTGATGTAAAACTATGATACTGGGTTATGAATAATAGACCAGATGTTTCAGAAAGGAGTGAATGTGTTTTGACATATATCTAGATAACCAGAATTAGCCACCATTTTCCCCAGGTTGCTAGGGTCCGAGCATTTTTGTTGTCGGAGTCAATATATTTTATTCATTAGCAAAGTATAGTCAGGTGGCTTGGTCTTTGAGAACAATAAAAATCTGACCAGAAATTTTTGTGAAAATGTCACACAAGCAAGTTGCTTTATTTCTATTAACGATGACACATCTGAGCCTTTATTAGAGTTTTGATTCAGTGGCTCTTCCTGTCACTTTTTGTAAACCTTGAAAGCTTTCATGCAGTGAATGGTTTGAAACGTAGAAATCCAGGAGTTATTGGGCTTTGTGATGTTAATGAGGTGATGAGTCCTATGAATCAGTTTATTATGATGTTTGGGCAAACTGACTTCAAGACTTAAATTAAAAAAAAATGTCAATCGCTGTTGCTGGGATTGACTTGTGGCCTTGAAGCCAAAACATCTGGACTCAGCATCATATGTCATGCGATTGCTTGCTCCAAGCCTAATTTGGGGCTGGTTAATTCACTTTATAGGGGGTGCCTTTCTTTACCCAGCGTGAGCACTCAGAGCCACACCCTCTTTATTTAGGGCCTTTGATTCATTTCTGTCTTGGCCTCTTCCCCATTAATCTCTGTATTTTGGAAGCACCGATTTCTCATAAAAGTTTAACGTTGATTCTGGGTGTCTTTATCTCCATGCTGGAACTCTGAAGTCACTCACCTAAACTGTAACCATTTCCTTATTGTTCCCTCTTGGTTCATCCCGTTTCTCAATTTCTCTCCTGTTTCTCCCACGGGAGAACCTCCCTGTTCCCCAAACCCCCTGGGAAGGTACCTCGTGAGAGTTCCTGGTTCTCCACTCTGAAGCTGCATTGATAGGCTGGGGCTGGGCAGGTGTTGCCTGGTAAAGGGCAGTTCTGCTTGGTCGATCTATGGAGAATGCACAGCTCCGGTATGATGTACAGCAGCAGGAAAACCCACGCATTGGTGACCAGGGCAATACAGATGACGGGGTCATCCCACTGGGGCTGCCGCTGGAGCTGTGGGTTGCCTCTCAGGAGCATGGAGATCCACACCACCCAGATAATGATGGAGATGAGCACAGTGACAAAGATGAACCTTCCGTGTTGCTTCCAGTTCTCACATGGGCCACAGAAAGTGGCTTTGGAGACGAAGAAGGTGAGCGCCATCAGGAAGAGGACATAGACCAGGAGGACAACAAAGTCCACATTGAGCTGACAGGGGGTCATATGCATGAACATCGTACCCTTGGTCATCATGAGAGTCACGTACTCAGTGGCAATGATTACCTGCAACAAGCTGACACCAATAGCAATGCACAGAATTGTTGTCCAACAGAAGGAGACTCTACCTCGGACCAGCTTCACCAGGTTGGAGGCATGAGCCAAGAGGCATGAGAAACAGAGAGCAAAGAGAACCCCAAAGAGAAAGTAGCGTATGGGGGCAGTTTGCTGATTGAACTGAGCGATGAAGGCAAATGCGAGGCTAAAGAGTCCCAGCACACCCAGGAGGAAGAGAAACTGAGTGGGGAGGGTATTCCACAGGCAGCAGTCTTGAATCCTTCGCATGAGGAAGAGAAACACCAAGAGTAGTATAATTGTAACTACTATGCCGATTATCGCCAGGGACTCGAGAACAATGCCCCATGGTCCCTCGTTTTCACAGACAAAATAATAGTCCTCAGTGGACTTGATGCAGTCCTCATACATGGTGACCTGTGGGTGGACCTCACGAGAATGGACTTCTATTTCCCTGCAAAAGAAAGATGAGACAAACTTCTGACTCCATCATCACATAGGAATGCCCGTTGGCTGGTCCCGTTTGGGCACCATAATGTCTCTCCTTCCTGAATATGCAAAAGCCCCAAACTATCAGACCCTTGAAACTCTCCTAGCTCCATCCTGCCGGGAAAAGCAGAACACTCTTCCCCTGGAGTTTCCAGATACTTGCAGATACTTCATCCATTTTCATGTCACAGTCTGTATCAAGGCTTTTCAAAACCTGAGGCAGAACATTTTTCATAAAATGGGGTGTGTGACAACGTTTGCCTGATCGACGAGATTACAGTTATATCAGGCTCCAGAATAAAGGTTGTCAATATCAATGGATCATTGGATCATTCAAGACACTGCCGCACTGCCTAAAGGAGACAGGCAGATTGTTTTTCCTTGTAGTTCTAATGGCTGTTCCTTCTTTTAATCTAAGCCAATCCAACACAACGTGTTATTGCTAAATATCTATTCTTTGTTCATCAAAAAAATCATACAAAATGGTTCCTGCCTTCAGATAACTTTTTCAACAGTTGAGCACCAAAATTTATGTCTTCCCTGAGGTTGCCTAGGAAAAAAAAAATCCCACATATTCATGAGGAAAAATAGTACCTTGCAATTGAATACTCCTAGCTCTATTCCTCTTCAGTTATTCCCAAGCCAGGCGGCGAGAGCCATCCAGGTTTATAGCTACAGGCATGGCCCCTTCATTCCGACCTACCTTCTCTGTGTCCACGCTGGAAGTTGAGGCTCTACTGGCTGCGGGGTTGTAACTGCCAATGAGTAAGAAGGAGACAATCTCAGCTTCTTTAATCTCTCCCCAAATGGGCGGAAGGACTGGAGGCCCTCACTCAGGGACCTGCAGGGCCTATAAAAAGAACCGGAAGGTCAGAAAGACACGCCTATTCCAGTTTCCCAGCAGCTTTTCTACAGAAGTTTATTTGGTGAGAACAATTATTTTCTATTCTATTGATAACCAGAGGCACCTTGGCCTTAGGGGGTCCTGAAGGTGACTTTAGGGAAGACCGCTTCCTTACCACAGACCGCACTGTGTTTAGGAAGCCCCGGGGGCCCTCAGTTTGCCTTACGTGGGGACATGTCATTCTTCTTCTGACTTCCTAAGGAGCCCTCTCCGGAGTCTTCCCTACAGCTCGATTTTTGATTGTGAGAACTGAAAGAGCATCTGTTCAACAAAGGAATGAGTTTTACTAGGCCATAAAGACGGGTCATGGGCATTAGAAGGGCCAATAGTTGACAAAATTGTGAAGTAGGGGAAATTTGCCTTCTTTCCTACTCTCTTTCCCTCTCCATTGGAAGTCTTTTCTCAGGCTTTGGTTGTCCATCAGGTGCGGGCCCCTACCTGGACCAGCTCTTCCTGGTAATGCTGAAGGCTTTGGTGTAATTTCCCTTTATCCTTCCTCTCTTCATCACCATCAGAACGCATTTGTTCTGTGTTTCATTCCGTTGGAGCATTCCTCTCAGGGCCCAAGATAGAACTCACAGTTAAATTTACCAGCTGCTATTGGTATAAAAATTCTGTTCCTCCTGCTACAGTATATAATGGAGTGCACAGTAGTGTTCAGTGCACCCCTGCACTCCTCAATCCTACTGACTCCTTGTTTTTTTTCCGGGATATTTGCATTTTGACAGAAGACTTCCAGATACTCCAAATCAGTACCCGGTGGTCTGGTTTCAAGTCACCCCTGTGATTTGGCCTTATCTTTCTCATCCATTGTATTTCTTTCAGGTCTCCTGGCCCTATGGGTTATTTGTCTTTTGCTTTATTCCCACTGATCCCATTTCCTAATCAAATACTTCCCCTACCTCTAAGATTGAGCTTTTACCTCCTCTGTGAACTCTCTTGCCTTCCCTGATCTCTGGAGCCCTCACCGCTTATCTCCTACCACCAAATCCACAGCCTGTTCGGTCTCTGCTGTTCACGATTATGAAAACCATATTTTCTGCCCATTTTATTTGCATCAATTAATTTTTAATAAATAAAACAATAAATTAAAAACAGTAGTAATAAATTTATTAATTTATTATATTTGTATTAGCCTCATCCCCTTGATTTGATTTATAGCTGCTTGGGGGGGGGTCAGGTTCCACATTTTATGCCTTCATAGCACCTGGCCCCGAGGGGCGTACCTCCCAGGTGATGGGTAGACTGTTCAGTTGAAGGAGGGAGTCTAATGACGGAATTCCAGGCCTTTTGAAGGTATGTTTTAACAATGTGGTTTTCCAACAGACGCTTTTTAATGGAAACCACCTACAAATAAGTCAGGACCTTAACAAACCCCAGATAGATTCATTCTCAAGTGGCAGTCTATCTTTAGAGACTCTTCAACTTTAAAGAGCCATTTTTCCCCCTCTGAGAGAAGAATATTTCAGGGAGGAGAGTCCTCTCCTTTACTTGCTTTGGGCATAATTGTGGTTTGTCAGATTCTGTAAAAGCTAATCTAAAGTTTACATTAAGGGTGAAGAGATTTTCCTGATAGTTGATGAGTTATGACATCCATGAGAGTTCACTCAAAGAGCCTAGTGAGTGGTTAAACTGCTGTCTGTAGAAAGGCAGAGGGTTTTCCATTTAATTCTTCCAAGAGAGCTGTTCTGGTGACCCCTTCCCTTCCTCCCTCCTTCAGCTAGTTACTCATAGCCAGTCCTCACTGTGGTGATGTTTCCATTTCTGGCATGCTGGTCTTCTGAGGAGATTCTTCCTGACCTCCTGATGGCTTCAGGCAGGTGAATTAATGGGTTAATAACCACGAAGCCCTTTGAGCACCTTAGATAAAAGAGCTCATCTCAGGTACTAATTATTGCTATTGTAAAATCTGGGGTCACGGACTTAACCCATAGGCTGCTAGGCCTTAAGGAAACGAGGGTTCCCTTTGCCTCCACAAATCCATATTACTCACGTCTCCTTTCTTTTGGCTTCTATGCAGCAACAACATCACACCAAAGAGCTCAGATCTGGCCTCGATGAATCAAAGTATATTAATTACAACAAGTCCAATAAAGATGAAGACAAAACAGTCAAGAGGTCAAACGCCTTTGGCCAAATACCCATTTGTGTTATCTCCTGCTTCCAGAAACAGACCTGAAAGGTCACCTCGTTTAACCCTTCCCTCGAGGTCACCTAGTCCAACCCTTCCACTGATAATTAATACTAAGAAAGCCAAAATTATGGCACAAGGAATTTCCCAATACAGAGGCAGAGGCCCAGAGGGAGGAAGGGAGGTACCCAAGGTAGGGAATGTGAGAGGGGGGTCAGCCAGGGTTGTCTGACTGCTGGCACGTTCTTGCTGCCATCTCAGGCTGCCTTCCTGACCCTTCCCATCTCAGGAGGACAAGCCTTGAAAGAGACAAGCACTGAGACATAACATGTGGGGCGGGACCCGAAAGAAGGAAAAAGCCTAGGCTATGAAAGGCATCAGATATTCTGCCTCCTGCGACAAACCCTATCGCTGTGGTGACGGGCGGTGTGACGGCGGGGGTTGCTGGCCAGGGAGGGGTTATGTGCCCATTTTACTCACTGTCGTCTCCAGGCCCGGCTTCATCGGTGTGCAGCCAGTAGGGTTGTTCAGGGACCCCCACTCAGAAGGAGCCCATGCTGGAAATTGAAGGCTCTGTGGTCACTGTCTTGAAATTCCTAATTTTGTCTTTGTGAGCTTGTGTTTTCAACATGAAGCCAGACGGGACGAAGGAGCATGCACCGGGGACTTGGAACCGGGGCTCAGGTATGATCCTGCCTCCCCTTCCCCCCCGCTTCCCTGTCAGCCACTCCCTACCACCCCTTGGTGCCCTGGGTCACTTGGCTTCCCCATTTCTGCCCCTGTCCCATGACTGCTGCCATACTCCACTTGCGTGGTCACCTGTCCCCATGGGTTGAGGTGGCGAGCTCTTGGAAGGGGGGAGTTGACCCACCCACGTTGAGTCAGGGTGCCATATTTTCATTCTGACTGGACCCTCAAACTATGTAGTGAATCTCATTCAACTTTCTGGTATAAGATGGTTAATTCAATCAACATTATACCAGGATGTTCATAGGGTACAGTTTAATTGTATCTTAATAGAAAGTGCAGTTAGTTGTGAAGAAATGCAATGTTTTATCTGGATGAGCAAATCGTCAAGACTCAACTGAATGTCATTTATGAGTGTGCAGGGTGTTTTTGGGAAAAGAAATGATCTGACAGTTTTTTTCCAGTTTGTAACTATTATAACATTTTAATTGAACTAGTATACATCGCTCTCATATTGGGTTGTTTTATCATCATTAGAAGAAAGCAGATGATGTGAGAAATATAGAGATATGTCAAGTTTGACTGCTGGATGGGAAGCGTAAACACAACAAGACTGAGAACGATGCTGACTGATAAAAACTTTGGTTTTATTTGAGATGTATTATAAAAAGGAAAAAGTAGATACAAGACCTTAAATATGAAGATGGTTTAAATGGGATTTAGTTAACTATGAAAAGCTTAACAAAAATGACAGAGTCGACTTATCAATCATAATGAAATCTTTACAAATGAAAACCTACAATCCTCAAAATTAAAAGCACACCTGGGAACACAGAATGACATCCTGTCAATAAGTCCCTCACATATTTACAAAGAAAAATACGTACATTTGACCAATAGTTTCTAGGTTGTCAACTACTATTCATGTAAGAGCCTTCTACTCATCTATTTAGTAATATATTAGATGGCAAAAAAGATGGGTCCACATAGCCACTAAAAGTTCCTCTTCTAGGATGTATGGAACGTATGATTTTTGAAAATAAAAATAATAAATCAGCTGACAAATTAAAAATTATACCCCTTAGTACTACAGTCTCCTGACTTACCATGGTTTAACTTCCAACTTTTTGATTGAATATGATGAGATGAAAGAGACACCCATTCAGTAGCGACTGAACTTTGAGTTTGAACTTGATCCTTTCCCAGGCTAATGATGGACCGCATGAACCTCCCTTGAGAGGCTGGGCAGTGGCAGCCCCAGCTCCCGCCAGTCACGTGATGACGAGGGTCCACAACCCGGACACTTACAGTCAGCCTGTACCCATACAACCATTCTGTTTTTCACTTTCAGTAGAGTTTTCAGTAAGTTACCTGAGATATTCAACACTTAATTAGAGGCTTTGCGTTAGATCGTTTGGTGATTTTTGCCCCACTTTATGCTAACGTAAGTGTTCTGAGCACATTTAAGATAGGCTAGGCTAAGTTAGGAAACTGGGTAAGTTAGGTGTATTTTTTAAAAAAAGATTTTATTTATTTATTTGAGAGAGAAAGCTCGCGTGAAAGAGAGGGGCAGAGAGAGAGGGACAAGTAGACTCCTCGCCGAGCAGGGAGTATGATGGGCAGGGCTGATCCCAGGGCCCTGGGATCATGACCTGAGTCGAAGGCAGATGCTTAACCACCTGAGCCACCCAGGCGCCCCAAGTTAGGTGTATTAAGTGCATTTCCAACTTACTAGATTTTCAACTTGCAATGGGTTTATTGGGATGTGACCCCATTGTAAATTGAAGAAGATCTGTATACCATAATGTCTCATCAAATCTGTACTATTGCAGAACACAGAGAAGCTATGTTTTACCATAATTATAGTCTCATATAAATTTTGTGATTTGATTTGATAAAAGCCCTGATGTAAGTTGTCAACACTTTCAGTTAGATCAGGTATGAATGACAGGACCATTTTTGCGGAGGATTTTTTTGTGCTGTATACATTTAATTTTACTTACACCTAGTTAAGATACAATCTCTGAGTTGAAAAAAATACGTGTTGATTCAGTATCATTTAGACTGGAAAAATTGTAAAGGAATTATAGGCTTGGGCAACCAATGACCAAGAACTATGTCAGAATTATTAAAAACTAATTAACAACCATGGTTTATTTATCATGAATCTTTGGCACCTAAAGAAATTTTTCTTTTCTTTTTTTTTTAAAAGATTTTATTTATTTATTTGTCAGAGAGAGAGCACAAGCAGGCAGAGTGGCAGTCAGAGGGAGAGGGAGAAGCAGGCTCCCTGCCGAGCAAGGATCCCGATGCGGGACTCGATCCCAGGACCCTGGGATCATGACCCGAGCCAAAGGCAGCAGCTTAAACAACTGAGCCACCCAGGCGTCCCTAAAGAAATTTTTCTTGAACCTCATAGATTTATTGAAATCAAATAGATGCCACTTAGCAAAACTTACAGAAATATTTTGTTCGGATGTTGGAGCTGATCATCTCTATTAGACACGATAGAATTCCTGGCTGCTGTAAGATAAAATATTTAGCAAAACACGACACATAAACTCGGAAATAAGATTTAGATTTCTTTTTTTTTAAAGAAGGTGAATTCATTTTTAAAAAGATTTTATTTATTTGTCAGAGAGAGAGAAAGAGAGAGGCAGAGGTAGAAGCAGGCTCCCCACTGAACAGGAAGCCCGAGGTGGGACTTGATCCCAGCACCCTGGGATCATGACCTGAGCCAAAGGCAGACACTTACCCACTGAGCCATCCAGATATCCCAAGATTTAGATTTCTTGAATTGGGAAAATATCTCATTTGGCAAATATCTGGGAACATGATACTTGGATAGTAAAAGTGCATATTTGGCTGATTTGGGAATATTCTTAACTACAATCTTGGAAGAAAACTACATTTTAACATGCCAAATACATTCAAGGATTCCAAAGGACAGAGCAGTTTTAAAAGATCGTTGCCATTACGTGACATTCCTCCCTTTAAGAAATGCGACTGAGTTCCCCTCCACTTGAATCTTGGCTGACTCAGTTGTAACCAACAAAACATGGTGGCAGTAAGGATGTGTGAATTCTGAGGCTGGGTCAAAATGAGACTCGGCAGCTTCTGCTTTGGTCCGTTGGAAGAGCTGGTCTCCCGATGATCTCTCCTGAGACACAGCTGTAAAGCTCTGAGAAACCCAAGCCACGTAAGAGACCACGTGGAGGTTCGCTGGCCAGTGGCACCAGCCGAGTCCAGTCTTCCAGGCAGCCACGCCAAAGTGCCAGACATGGGAATGGAAAAGCCATCTGGGAAATGGATCTTCTGTTCCAGGTGTTCAATTGAAACGTCACCGAACAGATGTTATGTACATGTCTATATGCGAGAATTATTAGCATTACTATGAGTTTTCTACAAGTTCATGTTTATTTCTACAGAGTTATTTATTTTTTTTTAAAGATTTCATTTATTTGAGAGACATATTTCTACAGAGTTCTAAAAGAGCCAAGTCAATACTGGACGAGGAGAGCCGCTTTGAAGGCAAAGATGACGTTAGCAATTACTACTGAGTGGATTTGCAGAAATGAGTATGACTTGAGAAGTTTAGAGAGATCTACACTAGCAAATTTGGGTTGGTCTTTTTTTTTTTTTTTTTTAACTGACTTGCCAACGTGCTGTTCTCCTGTTTTTTACTTCTAGGGGTGAATACCTACTTCCTTACCCACTGAATGGTCAAATGACCAAAAAATTAGCACCTGGAAAAGTGCATGGTACTTAGCAAGATAGCAAATATTGGCTTAGTTAATATTAGAAGAGATGAATATCTCTGGAAAACGTGTGGACAACATGAATACCTGACCGCCTGATAAATGTCACTTTAACAAGCTGTTGGGTTTTAATAGAAGGCTCTTTATAACCCACTGATAAAGATGTCTTAGTGACAGCTCAGCTTTTTTCTGTGGTGGAAGTACAGATAATATTTTTCAAGGTTATAGTTGTCATATTCTCAAACACATGCCAATTTCGCATCTACCCTCTAAATATTGTTCATATCCTCAGAGCTTTGAAGTGCACTGAAACTTCCCTCAGTGCTCCAAATAAAAACTGACATGTTTTACTTGGGTGGGGAGGTGGGACTTACCAACCTCGTCAAAGCCAAAGGCACACACGCCCCTAGAGGATCAGAGGCATGAGCATTCCATTGAAAAGATGTTCATTCCAAAGTCCTTACAATTTTCCTTATAAATGTAATAACTCTAGCTACTGGATGTTCCCAACATTATTGCAACACATAGAAGGGAACATTCCAAAATCAGTTTGAACTAAACAAAATGAGAGATATTGTTACACTTCACTTTTCTCTCAAAGTCCCACCATTCTTTTTTAGAGGAAAATTTGAAGCTTGAAAGAAAAACATTTGAAAAAAGATGCACTTGCTTTTCACTGAACTAGTTACTGAACCAGTAACTCTGAATCAATAATTGAATTAACCTTGGTGAACAGAAAAGAGAATAAATAATTGCATTTAATTCTGATACTGAAAAATGATGAAAAGACATTATGTTTGTTATTTAGATTGAGACTAAGAAAAATTTCTAGTGCTAAACAGAGAGCATTACTATATTACCAATCACAACAACCTATATGGGTGAATTTTTAGGGTTTTCAACTTTGACTGGATTCTAAAAGGCAAAGAACCAGGTTCAAAAGGTATACTAGTTTCATCAAATGGGCACTGGCCTGGGGTCCGACTTGAGTTTGGATATCAGCTATGAATTAACTCTCTGATCTTGGACAGAGAAACTTAAGTTTCTCTGAACTTACATAAATGTTTCCTCTTCCCTGTGGGCTTATTTACATAGAGAAAAAACGTCAGTGATTTTTGTGATAATTTGGTGTGGGCTGGCTTAACGAGTTTTAAAAGCAAAGTGATGGTATAAATTACATGGAAGTTGAAATAAGACCGTTCAACCTAGGAATAGGATTAACTTTAAAGGATTTTCATCCCTTAATTGTCAACGTGCAAACTACTATGTTAAATTCAAATGTTAGGTCTACGGAATAATGTAGCTCATTTATTTACTTCTAGAGCCTCGCTCCTGAAATGTATTACGGCATTCATTCATTCATTCATTCATTCATTCATTCATTCGTGCATTCGTTCTTCTAATGAAAGAACTCTTTTTTTGAGTGCCTGTTTCATGCCCCTACCAAGTCTGTGCCCGAGCGGCCACAGCTAATGAGACCTAGGACCCGGTGTCCGTATTCAGGTTGCTTACAGATGGGGGTGGGCGGAGAGTGAGCAGATAATGGAAACATTGGGTATTCAGTGATAATCTGCGGGTACGCCAGAGTGGAGATCAGAAAAGACCTGTCAGAGGAAGAGACGTCTAAGCCAAGCTAAGCTATGTGAGACGAGGGGTCGGAGCTCTCCAGATGGAGGAAACAGCCTGCCTGCGCAGCGGCCAAGGTCAGGAATGGCAGGTAGGTCAGAGGGGGGTGCAGGGCAACAGCAGGTAAGGGAAGAGGAGGGGCCCAGGGGCCCTTGTGTTTTAAAGGGTCTAGATGTTATTCTGAGGGTAATTTTATTTACTGCATTTAAGCTTTATGTTGGATTACACTGAACAGAATTCAGGTATTCCCTTATCCAACACATGTTATAAAGCATCGACGTGGGTAGTTCCCGAGTTGAACGCTGTGGGTACAGCGGTGAAGACAGACACGTTTCTCTGCTCCATGAGCTTACAGTTTCGTAGGAGGGCAGAGAGTAAAATGGCAAATACAAAATGTATCTATATTTGCTGCTTGTGGCAAGTCCTATAGAAGATGCTGCAACAGGGAATAATGGAGTGGGGATGACTCCGTTAGGGTGGGTTAGGAGAACCCCTCCGAGAAGGCAACACTGAAGCCGAGACCCCAGTGGGGACGGGAGAGAGCTGGCCATGACCACGCGGAGCGGGAGGAAGAGCCATCCCCGCAGAGAGGGGACGATGAGCGAGAGCTTGAAGGTGCCGAGTGTAGACTGTCTGAGGAATGGAAAGAAGGCCACCGTGGCTGCAGCAAAGGATGAGAGTGGAAGGGGAAGGGAGCACCAGATGTGCAGGGCTGGGGACCCCGGGATGCCGTCCGCCTCGGCTGTCGAAGAGAGGGCTGTCTGCAGACCATGTAACCGCCAGAGGAACTGGGGGCGTGGGCGAGCAGGTTGGAGAGCACCGGGATGGGAGGCAGGAGGCTATCTCCAGTGCGAGGGGAGATGCGATGCTGGCTCTTGGTTTCCTAGCTCTGGGGGCGGGGGCGGGGGGAGAGAGCGCGTGAGGTTCAAGGGACACTCTGGCAGTGGGATCTCGGTCTTGCTGGTGGTTGAGAGAGAGAGAATGAAGGAAAACTGGACTCCTGCAGCCCCCAACCTGCTTCGCCAGCCCCTTCCACCCCGCAGTTCGTAGCCAATTGTCTTTCCAGTTGCTCAGATGAACCCCACCCCCAAGCCTGTGCCTCTCACTGGAACGATCAGTCCAGCAGGCAGAGGGAGTCTTTCAAAGGTTGGCTTTGATTATGTTTCTCCTCTGCTTAAGATCCTGCGATGGGCTTCTCTATTGTGTACAGAGGAAAAGCCGATGCTTTCAAGTGGCCTCGAAAGGCCTCAGATGACCAGTCCGTCTCATTACCTCTCTGACCTCACCTTCTGTGCGCTCGCCCTGGCTGTTCCAGCCCCGCTACCTGACAGGTTCCTCAGTCACACAGGCTCTCCTTGTCTCAGGGCTTTGCACTGGCTCTTCCCTCCGGGCTCTTAGCCTAGAATGTGCTTCCCCAGACAGCCACACGCTAACGCGCTGGCTGTCTCTCGTCTTTGTTCTCCACGGGGCTTTTCCACACTAGTAAAAATCTCACACCATCCCCTAACACTGCCTATTTTCTTATCCTGCTCTACCTTCTAATTTTGCCATAGCATTTATTACTTTCTAAAATATAAGGTAGTAAGTGATTTATTACGTCTACCGTGTACTCCCTATATTCCCCAGCTCCCCAAGGAACAAGGATCTTTGTTTTGGTCACTGATGAATCACCTCACCCACAACCATGCTTGGCATATAGTGGGGGCTCGATAACTATTTGTGAAACGAATGAACGAGGAGAAGGATCAGGAATGCTTTAAGCCAGAGAGTAGAGCCTGATGCAATAAACACAGGCTAAAGCATGGCTCATAGGGAAGACACAGAGGTGGGGGGGTCAGCAAAACGTGTGCCTCCCCGAGACTGTTGGTCTTGGCCAGGCTTGGCCGGAGGCGCGGTGGGTCTGTGCTCCCAGAGAGCGTCTCCGCCCTTCCCCACCCACCCCTCCATTCTCTGTGAGAGAAGTTGGGAAGCAACCAGGTAACTGGTCAAGTTAGAATAGGGGCTTTCCAAGAAGGAGAATGGCCTCGTTGGCAAGAGGAACATTCTAATCTCAGCTGATAGCCACGTGGGATAGGAAGAAGCTGCTTGAGGACCACTCAGCAACCAAGGAAGACTTGTCTCTCCCCAGGATGATTTCCAGGTCTTTGCCTCGAGCTGGTAGGCAGATGGTGTGCTATTTAGAGAGATGAGGAGGACGGACGGAGGGAGGAGAAAAGGTTTTGGAGACCAAGAGTTCAGTTTCGGACACGTCAAGTCCGAGGTACCTGTGGGTTGCATGTGTGAATGCCAAGTAGTAGCTTGTTGGATAAATGCAATCTGGAGCTTATAGATCTTTTTTTTTTTTTTTTTTTGCTTTTCCGTACTTTTCTTTATGTGCCAGCTTCCTGTTGGCACCAAGCTGGGTGGCCGACAGGGAGACAGGTGGCCAGGCTGCCCCTCCACCCTCAGTTTCCAGCCGTCTCTCAGCAACTGTATGAATTAGGAAGCACATTCTTCCATTTCTGCATCCGGCAATCAGACAGGGCGCTGCTGCTAAGAACTAGTATTCTGCTGGGAGCAGGGAGTACAAGAATGAATAACACTAAATATCAGCACTCAAGAAATCACATCTCCTTGGTGAGATATGCTGACAAGTATCGAGATTCATGCTCTCTATGGCATGTGTCACTGGAAGAATAAATGAATACATCCGTCTCCTTTCCTACCAGAACCCCCCCTCCCCCAATCAGGGTGCATCTTATTAATGACCTATTAACCCCTATGAGTGATTATTTCAAAAGTTTTGTTATGTCTTTGTATCACGGGGGCGGGGGGAACGTTGTTCAGTGTCTCAGCAATGGACCCATTTCTTACTTCCACATGTCTGCGGGGACACATTCTGGAAGGAGATGGGATGCCTACAGAAGTTAAGTCAGAGGATGGGCTGGGATTGAATACTTGGGAGTCATCAGCACTTGGCTGGGCACAGAAGCCACGGGCATGACCTGTGGCATCGTGGATGGGCTCACCCTGGGAGGGTGCAGAGCAACGCGATACGCTTAAGGTCAGGGCAGGGAGAGAGAAGCCCATGAAGGCGGTAGGGGGTAACCGGAGGTAGGTACACCTGAGAATGACAGGTCACAGGTGCGAAAGGAGTGCCAGGGAGAAAGGGAGGGGGTCTCTGTCAAATGGCACAGAGGAGCCATCTACCCTGATAAAGACCAAAATTGCACCTGCTGGACTTTGCAAATGAGGAGCAAAGAAGCTGAGAGAAAGTAAATGTCTATCAACGGAGTGCACAAGAGGAAAGGAAATGAACACTTCATGCGTCACGTAATTCATAAGGCAATTTGTGGAGGAAAGGAGAGAGCTGAGACGGTACCAGAAACAAGAGAGGACTGAGGGAAGTTTCTTTGCTTTAACTGGAGGGTGTGAGATGGTTCTGTGTTGAGAGGAGAGAGCCAGGGGAGAGGGAAGGATAGAAATCACAAGGATGGAGTAGGATGGGCCAGAAAGCCAGCCCTGGCCAGACTGGATGGACGTTGGGACACCTCATCCTCCGGGAGAGGGAAAGAATCAAGGACGGTGCTCTCCAACGACCACCAGGCCCTTCTCCTACGAATTACATGGGCTCCCATGCTCCACTTCCTCCCTGGGCCCTGGCAGGTACAACCAAGTGCTGAAGATTCCTCTTGGTTTCCAGAATGGTTGAGGCTTGACTGGGCTCTGCCTCTAGGGTAAGCCTCTCTGTTCATGAAGCACGCTCTGCTTAACCCGGCAGACATCCTGTGTGAATGTCCCCATTTGATGGCCCGTAAGAAAGGACTCTAAAATCAGACTGGAGTCAACATCATTACGGACACACATTATATATTCAAAACGATGATGTAGACGTTATTTAAGGAAGGGCAATGGTCCTGTGTTTGCATGGGTGGTCCAAGACCTTCTCTTAGCTGGATTTTTTTTTTTTTTTTGAAGATTTTATTTACTTATTCATGAAAGTGAGAGAAAGAGGCAGAGGGAGAAGCAGGCTCCCCACTGAGCTGGGAGAGCCCCACGCGGGCTCAATCCCAGAACCACAGGACTACAACCCAAGCGAAGGCAGACGCTTAACCCTCTGAGCCACCCACGCGCCCTCTCTTAGCGGGATTTTAATCTGTAGAGGGAGAGAGAGACAAGACGGATGAGGCGACAAGACAGAGGAGGCTGCTGGTCAGACAGGTGGCTGCTGGGTAACCGTGTTGTTTCTGGAGTGTTAAGTTCCCGGGGTTTGTTCAGCAAAATTTCAGGCAGTGGCATATACCCTAGGGACAAGGGCTGATATCACTGCCACTTTGGCTGAGCCTCAGAATAAATTACACAGGGAGGAGGGAGCATCCACCAGTAGACTCCCTCCTGGCCTCATTTCCTTCTTGCCAGAGGAGGAAACCAGACAGCCAACTGAGTGTTTAGGAGTGTTTGGTCCCGGAGTCCAGCTTCCTGAGCCCCCATCCAGACTCTGTCAGGTTCCTCTGTACAGCCTGGTGCGTGTTAGTGAGCCTTCCCGAGCTGCCCCAGTTTGTCTGCAAACGAGGGGCAGAGCCTGTGACAGGCTTGTGGGGTTGTTGAATAGGATAAAGAAGGTAATTCCTGTAGTGAGTTTTCAGAGTGCCCGGGACCTGCTGAATGTCCCATAAGCGTTAGTTACCAAAGACTCTCATCTAAAAATTCAAAAGAATCTACATAACCGAGACTGAGCATCCACTGTGCATGTATCCTCACGCTCTGGGGGTGACACGGGGAAGAGGGGTGACGCAGGGAGCAATCAGGGAAGAATTTGAAGTCTCTGCAGCTGAGATTTGAGGGACAGGCCGAGGAGGGACTGGGAGGCATGGGAGGTTCTAGGCGGGGGAGTGGTGTGAGCAAAGGCACAGAGCAGGAAAGTGAGGGGCCCCTTGGGGGGACCAGCGTTTATGCTCATGCTCCTGTAGGATAAGGAGTCCAGGAGAGAAGAAGAGGCATGACAGGAGAAGAAGCTGGGTTTGAGCCAGCGCACAGGATGACTTTTGGATGAAAGTCTGATGAGTTCGTTGCCAAGGAAAACCTCATTCAAGTTTTACCCGAAGTTTGATGACGAGATTGCCCCACGTAGCCCGTACCAATTCCTGCCTCACCGCCGATCCACTTTGGCATTTCCCCCTTACACGGGTTGATTCTCGAGTCTGCGTTTGTGCTTACTGCTTGGGTCTCTCCCCAAATGGTGATTGCCATAGAGACATGATATTTCCAAAGAGAAAACCTAGAGCGAGTCAAGAGTATAAACTCAAAGGCAAGATCCATGGCATTCGACCAAGTTAATACCTTTCCGTGTGGCGTGCTATGAAGCTTTAATTACTGTGCTCGAGATCAAAGTACTATTACTCAAGAGTGGAGAAGCCAAATGTAAATGAAGGAAGTCTTCCTTAAACAAGTGATGACCAATTCCGTGAGCCGAGCCCAGTGTTCCACTGTATTTATACCCACACTCACCCAATGGCCCTTAAGCACTCACATAAGCAGGAGGTATTGTATTGAGCTGTGTTGTGTACAGGACAAAGTTTACTGGGTGGTACTCACAAAACATGCAAGGATATTAAGGCCACACAAAGATGGCTGGGGGCTGAGAGCATCCTTATACATGCAGTTCCAGGCTATGACCCCAAGCATTGAACCCCGAGCCTAGTTTAGATATTTGCTAATATCTGTACTTTACTGTTTCCGCTTTTCCAACTTCATTACACAATAACCTAAAATATTCGCCATCTGCTCTACTCCAGACCCTAGGGAGAGGAGGAGTGAGATGGGGCCAGAGGGTCTTTTCATAAAGCTCTATTCTGAAAAGATACAGACAAGAAAGTACTTGGGAGTCAGGAAAGGAGATTGCTTTACTAGTCCATAGATCGGCAATTAGAAACCCTGAGGTCTGTGGTTCTGTTTTTCATTATTAAATCCAGATCGAGGATAAACATTTTATTTCCTTCGCTCCTGTCCCACTTTTCTCTGAATTCATGATATCACTGGCATCCACTCGCCCCATGTCCTCACTGCAGGGTAGGAGACTGAAAACCAACCTCTTCTTCACCTTGACTGATGCTCCACTGTTTTGGGCTCTCAAAAGGGGAGAGAGGAGAGATGGGGGGAATAGGAGACACTGCCAGGGGAGGTGGCGAAGTGCTCCTGAGCCATTTGCATCAGTTCAGAAGTGAGAACATAAAATTAAAACCTTTAAGATTCTTTGCAATGGGGCCTCAACCAATCTATCCAGAGGTCTCCCATTTCTTACTGTTCCAAATTCTTGGCTCCAAGTATACACCCCTACTCATTGTTCCCTTGCAGTAACCCCTGTAGATTAGCTACTCCAAAGTCATACTGAATATCATTCTCCTTTGCTGCTCCCCACTACAGAGGCTGGAAAGCCAAACACACACTTTCCCCATATCTGTTGCAAGTATGGGCGACTGTCAGTTCTGGCCCATTAGATATAAGTGGAAATCTGCTGGGGGAGATTCTGCTTTTGTTTCCTCATAAAATTATACAGATACTACCAATAGGGCCTTTCCTCTTCTCCCTTTTTTCCTGCCTTGAACATGGACGTGGTGGCAGGAGCAGCAGCAGCCGCTTTGCAGCCATGAGGGAAAGAGCAAGGCAAGTGCAGATGTAAGCATTGAGCTGCCACACTTACTGCTAGATTTCTTGCTATGTGAGAACATAGAAGCATTTTAGTTTAAGCTGCTGTTGGTTCAGTTGTCTGTTACTTACAGCTTAATTCATCCCTAAATGTGGCCCTGGACTAGGTGTTGGGGGCATAAGGGGAAACAAAGCAGGTCTGGGTCTCCTCCTTATTATCAAGAGAGAGATAAAGAGTAAGTCTCCAAACTGCAAATGGTGGTTTGTATTAAGAAGGAAAACATAAACACAGCATTATGATAGAGAGCTGTGGGGGGCCCTGGTTTAGATGGAGGGGCCACTGAGGACCTTTTTGAGGAGGAGGGGGTTAAGTTAGGATCTACAGGACAGAAGGCCCAGCACCTTGAAAAAGAAGTAAAAAAGATCCCAAGCAGACATAACAGCTGGTGCAAAGGCCCCAGCACAATAAAGAGCTTAGAGTGTTCAAGGAAGTAAAAGTTCATGATGCTGGAGGATGGAAGGAAGAGATTAGAGAGAATGAAAGGGGAAGGAGTGGTCAGGGGCCAAATCACAAGGCCTGGCAGGGCGTGAAATCGAGCATACATCTCAGTCTAAGGGCTAAGTGAGAGTTTTAAAGCCAGTCCCTCTGGATGCTGCATAGAAACGGATTGAAGGGAGGTGAGGTCAGTTAGGAGGTCCCTGCAGGTGTCCAGGGAAGAGAGATGGTGACGTGGCCTAGGATGGTCCTGGAGACAGACTTGCTTCCGTGGCACTTACTGGTGTAGTAACACTCACTGGTCACCTCCCCCTCGCTGATTTTCTCACTTTCCTCCATACCACCGGCCGTGTCTTTTCGATCGTTGTTCGGCTCTTTTCCTCTGCTCTTCTCTGAACATCGGGGTTTCCCTGAGATCTCGCCTACGTTGTCTTCTCACTCCACAGCCTTTCCTTGGGAGTGGCCATAATGCATCTGCTCGATCGGTATCTTCGTGACCCCCACCCATATGTCCGCGGCTCGGGTTTCTTCTTTAGCATCAGACCCTCCTTCCAGCTGCCTAGGAGACAGCCTCACCTGGGTGCTCTGTGGGCTCGAGTACTGTCTTGTGGACACTGCTCTCCATCACCTGCTTCTTGCCTGTGCTCCTCACCACCGAGAGGGGCAGCCCCAACCCCCCCCACCTTAGCCGACTTCCTGGGCACTGCCCTTGACCCCCTCTCCCTCGTCTCACTCACCTCTTCGCCTCCAAGCCCTGGTGATCCTGTTTCTCTCACTCTCCTCTTCTCCCCAACCCCACGCCACCGTCCTGGCTTCTAGGCCTCCATCATCTTAGTTTCCCGAGTGGTCTTCCTACCGCCAGCCGCATTCCCTTCTATTTTCCACACCAAGGACAGAAGTTTCCCTTTAAAACATGATGGCATCATGTGCCAGCTCAAAGTCATTCCCTTACTTTTCGTAAAATTCAAATGCTCTGATCTGACCTACGGCTCCTGTGGCTACACTTTTGTCTCGATCCCGAGTTCAGTGTATGAGCCTGTGGGCCCTCCGCCGCGTGCGAGGCTCACAAGGTACCCTCCCCACAGGGGGTGTACATGGGGCACGTGGGGGTGACATAAGGGTCCCGGCACGGGGTCTGACACGTGGTCAGGACTCAGGGCCAGGGCGCCTTCCCGCTGATCTTCAGAGAGGGGCCCGGGCCGGCCCCCAGAAGAGATCGGTATTCTGAACAGTTGCCAGGAAAGGTGATGGCACAGCTCTCACCCCTTTCCTTAGTAAATCCCATTTATGTCCAGTGAGAACCCTTCCTGGTGAGGATTCAAGCTCATTTTTGTTTCTTTCCTCACTGCTTATGTAGTAACTTTCGATGGGTGCCAAGGTGGGTTTCTCCCAGGAAAACCTGTCCAGCGGTCCCTGGGGGGCTTGAGGGGATAGCGGGGTGTCTGTTGGCAGGGCCGGGCTTTGGCGCACCCTGGGAGGATCAGCATGCTCTCCCTGTGCCTTGTGACCTGCCCGGCTTTTCTGTCCTCTTGTTTACCCACACATTCTGTTCCAGCTCAGCGACTTTCCCACCTGCCCCTCACCGGCGGCGGGCTCCCTTTCCTTCCCCACGGGCCAAACCACAGTTTGAAAACCAGGTCTTCAGTCCACAAACTGGACCTCAGCTTTTTCTCACCACATCTTATCTCGCCACGGATAAATCCTCCAAGCGGTTCCTGTCTCCAGGGATGTGTATCCTAATGTGATGATTTTTCCCCCTTGGTTTCCTTTCGTCACTCCTGGAACCCTTTGTGGACCACAATTGCAAACAGGATCCTCAACTTCTGACCATAGAATCCCTAAGACACGGTCGTGGTAAACGTCTGTGATGTAGGAACGTTCTAGCATCTGGTACATATCTTTCCACCCTGGGATCTTTGGCTTTGTATTCTGAAGGACTTCGGAACCGAATATGGGATTCCTGTCCCAGTAACCGCCATCATTAGCACTCATAACGATATTATTTATAAGACCGTGCAGTCTTGGAAATAACTGTACTCTGGATTTGTCTCAGCTGTTTAAGTCAAAGATCTTTATTTGCAGGCCCCTTTCAGACAAAGGTCTTGCAAGAATCACAAATGACAGATCATGCACAAATCACATTTTCTCCTCCACCACAAAAGGACAGGTTCAATAATTTTTCGAGATCCGTTTTGAATGACCCAGATAGCTGGGAAAAAACGTTGCTGGATTTTTTTTTTTTTTTTTTCCTGATCTACCACAGAAATTTCTAAGTCAGTTCAAAGGATGCTGCTCATCTTGGCTGTCTTAGTTCCTACCGGGAGAGAAAGAGCATAGATAGAATAGGCGTATTTCATAAAATTGGCAGTACACGGCTTTGAAGGGACATCGGCGGAGCTGGAGACACGGTTGGAAGCTGGGCTCCCTCTTCCTTCCCTCGGAAGTGGACCCAGAAGCACACGGCCGGGAAGCTGTAACGCGGCGAGTTCCTCACGCTTTCACCAGCCAAACCTCGTTGCGACGTCCGTAGGGCTTCATGGGCGGGTCATACCCAGTGCAGAAGTAGATGTCACTGCGGCAGGTGGCCGTGCCCTCCAAAGCCGTACGCAGCTGGGTGGCACGAGCCACGTAGTCGGCTTCCTTGGCGTAACCGCCGAACTGCCTGAGGTAGAAGAGAGTTGAGGGGCTGGTGAGGAGAAGGCATGATCTCCAAGAGAGGGAGGGAGTCTTTTTTATTTATTATTATTATTTTTAAAGATTTTATTTATTTATAAATAAATCGTACAGGCAGAAGGAGACGGAGAAGCAGGCTCTTCGCTGAGCAAGGAGCCCGATGTGGGGCTCGATCCCAGGACCCCAGGATCATGACCTGAGCCGAAAGCAGACGCTTAACCAACTGAGCCACCCAGGTGCCCCCCCACCTTTTTTTTTTAAGATTTTATTGAGAGCAGAGCATCTTTTAAAAAAAGAAGTCACTTGCCACTCTTGCTATGACAAGCATGCTAGAGCAGGGACTGCCACTCCCGCGATGGGTGGATTTGATCCCTCAGATCCTCGTTTGTGCGCCTGGGATAGGCTGTCTTTTTCCTCCAGGGGTGTTTTAAGCTTTAAATACAATAATGGATGTGAGAAGCTCTAAAGCAGAGCCTGAAACACAGAAGGCTAGTACTAAACTAAGCTTGTCTTTTCTTCCTGAAATGTCCCCCGAGTGATGGTAGGCTGACCTTCCCCTAGGCCGCGGCTTCACCCTTCTCTCTAGCTCTCTCCTGCCTTGGCGGCCCCTCCTCCAGGCCTCTGTCTCCAGCTGGGGAAGGAGGGAGACGCAGCGGCATTATGGAGGACGGAGCTGTAGCTAAAGCTTCTCCCCCAGCAGATCCTTTCTGATGAGTGAGCACATCACAGCAGTGACAGGTAGCAGCTTTGTTAAAAAACAGAGCGACCGAAGGGACCTGAGGAAGTCTTGGGAGGCCCCTTGGCAAGCTTTAAGCGTGTCCCAAATAAAGAAATCACTTCTAATAAATCCCTTCTCCTGTTCAAATCATGAAAGCTTTCTTTTTCGAGTAAGTAGAAAGACTTTCCTAAATCAGGCTTCTCTCTTAATGGCAGAAGGTGGGGACAGAGAAGGAATAAAGCTTGCCTTTTCGAGATGATTATTCCCTCCTTACGTCATCTGCCTACGCTCCAAAATTCATCCTGTGGTCTGCCCTAAATATACCAGTCTAAATCTGGGTTGCACTAAAATCTTTATTAGAGTCAAATATGTCCCCATTTCTAATGAGCTTTATGACTCAAAAGTCTGAATCTGCACCAGGCCAAGATTAGGCCAAATGCATTATTTTTGGTGGGGTTCTCTGAGTCACGCTTTGCTCTTTTATAAGTGGTTAGTCATGCTCGACAAGCATTCAGCATGTTGATTATAGGGTTATTGATGTAAAAATACGCAGGATTTCATCTTTAAGGGATTGGTTCTTCCAACGTCTAGACAGTTGCTGCAGCACCAGACCAGTCTGGAATGGACGAGGCTTACTTCAAGTATATTGAAGAAAGATCATAAGGCAGATGAGGAAAATTGAACTCTAGCTTCACTGAGGCTCAAATGAGAGGAAACTGGATTAGTAGACCCAGGACGAACATTAAGGGAAGACTGTTCTGGCAATAAAAGCCTGCAAGACAATGAAATTACTTGGGAAGAATGTCTATAGGTTGAGCACCACTTGCCCGGGATGAATCAGATGCCAAATGTAGGAGCAGGTGTTGAGTGCCCCCTGCCTCCCACACTCAGGCTGTGATACTCGAGATTATCCTTGAAAATGAGCCATGTTGGCTCTTTAGGCTACTGGGTTTTAGAAACAACCGAAGAAAGAGTGGTCCTCAAATACCTTCACTCATCAGCTGGGGGCAAAAGGGCTAGTTGTGTTCTCAATCCTCCCTCGGCCCCCTTCCAGCTCATGGTCTTGGGCAAATGCTTTAACCTCTCTAACCGTCAGGTCCTTCACGTGCTAAATAGGGCCGATCAAACCCATCTCAGAAGGCTGTTGTGAAGATGAAGGGAGACAAGATGGCAGACTGCTCAGTGCAGTGCCCACTCACAGTAGGCCCACAACAAACAGGAGCTGTTGCTGTTACTTTGTAATTGCTCAGGACAGCCATCCAGTTCCCTGACTCCCGGGGTGAGAGAAAAGACGGGGATCTCAAGTAGTATCAGGAACCCAGGAAGAGAGCCTAGTAATGAAGAGCTGGCTCGATGAACAATCTCACCTTCTCTCAAAACCCTGTTTAATCTTTAACCCACTCCCTCTTCCCATTCTTTTTTCTTTTTCCCTTTCTTTTCTTTCTCACTCTCTTCCTCTTCCTCCTTCCTCTTCCTTCCTTCCGTTCTTCTCTTTCTTTCCTTCCTCCCTTCCTTCCTCCCTCCCTCCTCCCTCCCTCCCTCCCTTCCTTCCTTCCTCAGCACTTATGACCTTCTAACATACTATATAACTCATTTACTGTGTTCATTGTTTATGGTCTGAGTTTCCTGGGAGAATATAGGCCTCGTGAAGGCAGAGATCTTTGTCACTTTTTGTGCACTGGTGTAGCCAGAGCACCTACCAGGTGCCTGACACATGTTCAATCCCTTGGCTAAATCAACAATTCTGGGGTAAACAATAAAAGTGTCTTCAGGTCTTCAGGTCAATAGACCTCAAGATGATTGCATTTAAGACCGCCTCCACATTCATTCACTCATATAATGAAATCTGAAGCACACACTAAGGGTGGGAATTCAAACAAGGAAACTGGATTGACTGGAGCCACACTGGGAAGGGCCTTGAATGCCATGCCCACGACTTTGAAAAGGTAGACTTTCTGAAGGCTTTGAAAGTTAGGGGCTGACACAATCAGGCTGTGTTTTAGAGAAATCCCTCTGGCGGCAGTGGAGGGAAAGAATGGAGTTGTTGGAGGCCAGGAACGGCCTGTGTGAGATGGCAAAGGCCTCTGGGCAAAGGCAAACTTGGCAGGTGACTAGAGGTGAGGGGAAGGCAGGGAGAGGGGGAAGTCGAGGATTCTCCAGGGTTTCCAGTGAAGTCTCTGGATAGAAACTGCTGCTAGGGATGCTAGGGTGGGGGTGATTGATAATATGGTTCGCGGGCCATGTTGATAGGAAGGTGTGTCTGTGAAATAAGATTCGTGCAACAACTGTTGTGTACCTCAGTGTGTGTCAGGCACTGTGCAAATCTCCTCAGACCTGGGAAGGAACCAGAGCCAGAGATCTCGACTTGGGAAGAGGTGGGCCTAGTGACAGATACTGGGAGTCCTCAGTGAGTAGGTACTGGCTATCATCAGGGGAAGGAAGGAGACGAGGCCTAGACGGTGAGCAGACAGAGGGTCAGCAGGTTGCTCTTGGGCATCTGAGTCCTCAGGTGGTGGGTACGAGAAGTGGCCTGGCAAGGGCCACTGGAGAAAGACTTGTCTGAGGAAAATACAGAGACCCGGCAAGTCATATAGAGAATTTCATCATTTGGGGATTCTTAAATTCACTAAAAAAAACCCCTCCCCAAACAAAACAAAAACAACTTAAAAATATTAATCCCAGGCCTCCTGAGATGCCGATAACGAGGATAAAAATTTTCCTCTTGCTTCATCACGGAAACTTCTACTAGAAAACAAGCAAAGCGAATGGGCTGGAAACAGCAGACACATGTGTCCTCCTCACGGCCAGTCTAACCAGCGCACCCTCCCCCAAGCACAGAGCTGCACGAATGAACCAGAAAACCAAACCCTACCAGGCATGTGGCCCTACTATGCACTCACTGGAGGCCCAGTGAGAGCTCCTGGCTTGTTTGGGGAGAAGCCACCAGTTTTCCTCCCTGCCTCAGCTTCTGAGCCCAACACGGAGGGTAACGCCAGCGCCCAAAGCTCTCCGCGTTCACAAGCACGTTTGAGTGTGACTTCAAGAATTCTCATAAAGCCCTTTGAGCTCCTTAAAGGATGTAAACATGAAGTCCACCCATTATTTTTGTTAGCCTATTAACGAGTCTCCATCTCCATCTTCAAAGAAGCTCTCCTCCAGGGCACCGTATTTTAGCTCCCTCTACGTCAGAGTTCAGTATTTGGAACAAAGATTTCTGGTTACCATGGGAACCGAGGAAAGACACCCCCCACCCCCACCGCCCCAATTCCAGAAACACAAAAGGAGCTGCCTACAAAGGTCTGGAAGAGGTTCGCGGGGCCGGGGTGAGGCAGGCATCAGTGAGGCAGGCTAACTAACAGATGGAGGCTTTGGTCCCAGGGGGGCAAGAAATCACAATGGTTGAGGCAGGCAGTGGGGTAGATGGAGAAATGGATGGTCTGAGCCTTCAATAATCGACAAGTCAACACAAATTTGGGGAGGGTCTGCTCTGCGTGGAGCTCTATGCCGGGCAAAGGAAGCGAAAGACTAGGAGTTTAGAAAGACTAGGAGACTGATAGTTTCATGTCAACAGGAAAGAAGCTTCACCCCGTGAGGCATTGCATTCAGTTGGCCTGAACCACGCTTACCGAGCTGAGCGGGTTACCACAGAGCTATAAAGATGATGGAGACGTCTTTCTACCCTTGTGAGGTCTAACTGTAGTGGTCAGGCGGCGACACACATAAAGATTATATAGGGCAGAAGGAAGCACTAGAAGCAAGGCAGAAGGTACAGATGGAATGCTCCGGGGGCGGGGGAGGGGTCTGACTTAGGACATGAAGGGAGGGCGTATGGAAGACCTGATAATAAGCCGTTGTTTATTGAGCATCTCCTCTTCATGTCAGCAATGAACAATGGGACAAAAATGCCTGGCCTCATGCAGTCTCCACTCGGCAGAGGCTGGAGAAGGGCTGTAGGGGCAGCTGGGCGAGCGGAAGTGGGTGCTGCACGTGGACGTGCAGGGGGGGCAGGCTCCGAGATCAGGTGGACACGGTGTGAGGGCGTGTTGTGGATTAGATGCCATGACGAAGCGTTTTTACTAGGCTTCACTGCCTGGCTGGACATCTGGGGACCCAGCCCAAAGTTTACCCACCCCCGTCTCATTTTATTACCAGCTTGGGCTTTAGTCCCAACCCTAACGTGTTCCCCGAGCAGAGCGGAGAGGCAGGGGGGAGGCAGTGGGATGGATCCCGTGCTTGAGGGCTGGCGGTGATGAAGGGACACCTTAGAAGGGACAGAGGTGGAAGAACTAGGAATAATCAGGGGGATGCAGCAATAGTTCAGGCGGGAGGAGCTGAAGGAGGAGGACGGAAGGGAAGGCACAGCTAGGAGGTGACTAGGGCTTGGCCAACAGTTGATGGGGAAGGTGAAGGAGTCAGGATGCCATTTGAATGGGATGAGTAGAAGGATGGAGGGGACCTTTCATAAGATGGAACACAGGGCATCAGGTCTGAGGAGGAAATGTGAGCTTCATTTTTGACCTATTGATTTGGGAGACCTTGGGGAGGTTTAGATGGAGATGCCTCCCGGGGGTAGTGGTAGGGGGGTGGGTCAGGTGCTTGGGAAACATGGCAGCACCAGCCATGTTGACTCGGGCTCGTCCACCCAGAAATGGGGATGGGAGCCACGTCTAAGGACTGGTGGGATACCTGACCCGTTGTCAGGGGGAAATGGTGATTAACTAGGTTTTAGGTTCAGAATCTTGTCACCGGCAGGGCTCTTAGAAAGGAGGTCGCTTCAGCGTCAGAGGTACTCGACAGACATGCGTCAAATGGAACCAAACTCACCACCCAGCACATGCATTACTCAGCGTAACTGCTACACATCCGTGCAGATGCTGCTTGAATTCCTCTGACCAAGGCTTCCTCACCCTGTGACCTGTCCGTCCTACCCGTAGAGACTTTATGCCAGAAGGCTTTTCAGCAAGAAATACCCTTCCCTATAATTTCCATCCACAAAGACCATGTCTCCTTTCTAAAATAGCAGAGGCCCGGGACGCCTGGGTGGCTCAGTTGGTTAAGCATCTGCCTTCAGCTCAGGTCATGATCCTGGGGTCCTGGGATCGAGTCCTGTATCGCTTAATTTTTTTTTTTAAGATTTTATTTATTTATTTGTCACAGAGTGAGAGTGAGAGAGCACAAGCAGGGGGAGCTGCAGGCAGAAGGAGAAGCAGACTCTTTAAAAAAAAATTAATGAATAATCCAGGCCTGAATTATCAGAGATGTTTGTTTCTTATCTATTTTCCCCACCAGGAAAAACTAGTTTTTCCTGCTTCAAAGAGTGGACATGTCACTTATTCCCTGGATTATTTTGAGCACAGAAAAAATTCTTGGCACAGAATAAGTGAATAATGAATACATGGTTTTTTGAATGAATGAATAAATGAGTAAATGGCTTCTTCTTGGTCATCATGTCGAGCCTGATGAATGCTAAGGCATTCGAGGGAGCTGGAGAGATGGTCAGGTCGGAGATTTACCGAGGGAAGGACGACAGTTGAAGCTATGGGAGGGGACCAAGATCTTTAGAGAGAAGAGAAAAAAAGAAAGAAAGAAAGAAAGAAAAGAAAAAGATAAATGCAGGGAAGGCAAGGCCCAAGACTTTCACTTGCTTATTTATTCCCCAGCTTAAATGAGCACTTACTAGAGACTACCCTCAAGAATATTCTAGTGAGGGCGCCTGGGTGGCTCAGTTGGTTGGGCAACTGCCTTCGGCTCAGGTCATGATCCCGGAGTCCCGAGATCAAGTCCCACATCGGGCTCCCAGCTCCATGGGGAGTCCGCTTCTCACTCTGACCTTCTCCCTTTCGTGCTCTCTCTCACTCTCTCTCCTAATAAATAAATAAATAAAATCCTTAAAAAAAAAAAAGAATATTCTAGTGAGGGCGACGACAATAAACACACGAACGAATAGGTAGACAATGCAGATAAGAATAAGTGAGGTGAAGAAAAATCAAGCAGGGTAAGAGAACAAAAAAGGAAGGGGTGCCATTTTTGAGAGAATGGTCAGGTGAGGCTGCTTGAAATCAAAATGACAGAGTTTAGGCGTGGAACAGGCTAAGGAGGCAAAACTGTATTATGTCCCCCATGGCCAGAGCCTCCTGTGATTACAGGGGGGTGCGGAATTATCTAGAATCTTGGCTGACAATGGTCTACAGTTCTCCTGAGTGGTAATACGGAACACCCCAGAGGCTTTGCCGTTCTTTCCAAAGTTCTCTTTCTCTAGGTTGAGCCTCCCAAGCTGCTCGTGGCCTCAGGGCCTGGTCCTTTCGAGAGGAGAACAACAGCCGCATGCCTAGGCGCCTTGTGGCTGACAAAGTTGTATCACGCTCACACTTTGTTGGACCCTAACAACAGTGTGTCACACATTCTATTTTAGAGATGAGAAAACTGAAGCTCAGACAGCCCAGCTATAAAACTCATTATTATTAGAGTTGTGGTTTGAACCGAAGTGTATCTGTAGTCGCTTGACTTTTTTGTTGTTAATTCTAGTAAAACCTGATCTGATTCTTGGAGGGAGACGAAGTCAAGAATAGAAAAACAGGCTAACACTGACCTAGTGTCAACGTCTAACATCCAGCATTGTGTCGGCAGCTACGGACACCATGTTTCCTCCTCACGACAACCCTGGGCGTTAGGTACTCTCACCCCATCTTGTCCATGGGGAAACTGAGGCACGGAGCAGTTTGGTGACATAACAAAGGCCCATAGCCATTGAGCAGGAGAGCTAGGATTGGATCACAGGTCACCACGACAACGAACTCCTGGTTTCCAGCTCTTTCCTGCATGCCCAGACATTTCACTAAAACCATCACCCTCTCCTGCCATTGGTCTCTGTGGAACCCAGCACTGCACACGCTAAGGAGGCTAAGCTCCAATCAAAGTGGCCTCCAGGGAATGAGGGAGCTGGAATGTGGCAACTCATACAAGTGTGAGGATACCTGTATTGCCTCTTGTGACCACTAAGAAGATTCTGATAGTGCTAGTCCTTCCTAGCCTTCTATCCATTGACTGGTAATACGTACCACTAATAAATGCATAATCCCTTTTGAACATCCCTTCACAAGGTCCTGCAAAAGGAAGCCTGAATTAAGGAGGCAAGGCTTTCATTTTAGAATTAATTTTGCCATCTAATGCCCTTACGTGTATTTGAAATAGTACTTTTGCCTTCTGCCATTTCATTCACTCTGCCTTCCACGGTAAGGTACTCTTAAATGGACATTTGACGGTGCAGTGACACCAAGTGGCTAATTGAGGAATAACACATGCTAATTTAGGAGTGTGGGTTAGGTTTAAAAAAAAAAACGTCCACAGAGCCATGCTAGACACCATATTTATCACATTCAGCTGTTTAGGTTTCAGAGAGTTAATAGGAAACTTCCACAGACCTGACTGTAATGGTACCTTTTCAAGAGATACCCTGTCCCACCGTAAGGAACCATGCTTCAATGGAGAAATGGCTAATTCTAGCTCTAGGGCAAGAAATGCCCAGATGTGTTTGAACATCTACTCACACCAGAAAGCAAGGAAGCTACCACAGAGGACTAGAGTCTTGTTCAAAGGAGTAGGAACCCATCTGAAGAGGCTCCCACTGGCCAAAGATGGGAAAATGTGAGCATTAGTGAGAACTGCCAAGAACCGAAACACAGCAATTATGTTTAGATTTGTATGTTTATACTAATCCTCAAAAAACAGAGACCAATGCCACCTTGCCTGTGGAGGATGTTCAGGAATGAAATCATTCTTCTGAAAACGGGCAGAGAGAAGGCAACAAGCTAAAGAGACAGTACCTTTTTTCTATGGCTCCATCTCAGTGACGCCAAATAGCAGATAAGAGGAAGTTTCTCTTTATCAAACCAGCTAAACAGTGAAGGAAAAATAGAGGGCATTATCATTTTACAAACTCAAATGAAGCAAGGCATCTAGGTAAGGGTGATCTGCAGTCACTAACATCACAAAAGCAGAAGCAAGCGAACATGATGAAGTCCCCCCCGCCCCCCATGGCGGTCTACAATACTACCTATGAAACATCCTTGCCGAAGACACCAGCCTGAATCTGTCCGTGCCCGTGGTTCTAACTACTAACTTACAGGCAATGCCGGAGGCAGAGGAACATGTTTAAACGCCATGGAAAGGCAGTCTGTAAAATTCAGACTATGGGAAACAATAGGACAAATGATCCATAAGCAGCCGTGAAAAATGGAAAAGTATACTAGTGAGAAAAACTACAGATTAGTAAAAGCTTAAAAGGTATACCAACCTGGGATGCCTGGGTGGCTCAGTCGGTTAAGCATCTGCCTTCATGATCCCAGGGGAGCCCCATATAGGATGGAGCCCCATATAGGCCTCTCTGCTCAGCAGGGAGCCTGTTTCTACCTCTACTGCTCCCCCTGCTTGTGCTCTCTCTCTTGCTCTCAAATAAATAAATAAAACCTTAAAAAAAAAAAAAGAAGGTGTACCAACCGATTGCTCTGGATGGATTTTATTTGGATCCAAGTTCAAATAAACTTTAAAAATAAATGATCCAATAGTGGGGGAAATCTGAATGCCAGACATTTTCTATTTTCACTATGACATTAATGACATGCTGTTAAAATTTTAGTAGGAATAAGATACAACAATTATATTTTTAAAAAGTCTTTAGTAGTCACACTGAAGTATTTATGGATGAAATTAATAAAATGTCTGGAATTTGCCTCAAAATGACCCAGTGGAGGGGCTGGGTGGCAGTTCTGAGGATACACATTACCTGGCTCTGGACTTGAGTTAATTATCTTTGAAGGTGACTGATGGGTTCCATAGGGTTTCATTATATTCTTTTTTTTTTTTAATTTGTCAGAGAGAGAGACAGATCACAAGCAGGGAGGAGGAGCAGAGGCAGAGGGAGAAGCAAGCTTCCCGCTGAGCAAGAAGCCTGATGTGGGGCTCGATCCCAGGACCCTGGGATTAGTAGAAGTCCTCTGAAGGAGGTTGGTAGGGGCACTTAACAGATGGGGAAACTGTCTTAGGGAGGCTGAGTGGGATTCAAACTAAATATACTTGTTCATTAGAGCGCACAAGGCTGCCTCCCAAGAGAACGGAGAAGAGGGAGCAGGACTGAGGGTGAGACATTGGAGACACAGCACCCAAGATTTAAGGAGGCGCTCACTCTCAGGGCCAATCCTGCACTTAGACCGCTTGAAAGTGGGTGCCTCCTTAAATTGTGTACTACGGCCACCTCGCTCCCCCACTCTAGTCCCTGCCCTTGGGAAAGATATTCTTTACTAGAGTTTGCTTTCCCTGCTGCCTCTGTGGTGAAGGCTGGAAGGTTGGAGTGATGACTGGAAGGGAGGAGTGAGAGGTTCTCCCCTGCGGCCCAGCTGCAGTACACGCACTGTCCTCTAGGGGGCCCGCGTCACCCGGCCTCTGACCGCCCCAAGCGGCCAAGCTCACGTTCAGTGTCAGTGTTAGCTCCAGAGAAAGCTACACCCTCAGGTAGCGGTGTTGGGGGCAGGCTGCCAAATAGGTAAGTTCGGAGGCCCTGGGGAGCGGGCAAAAACTGTCCAATACAAGATTATCTGTGTATGTATTTTCCCTCAGGTTGTTCTAGAATAGAAGCAAATCCGCACCTATAGTTAATACTGGTAAAGCTCCTGGCCTGTGACCGTACGTGGTTCAGTGCTTGTCACAAAGTAGGATTTTAACAAATGAGGAGTCACTGATTCTCTACAAGAGACTCGGTTTCTGAAGGGAGGTTGGGGCCCAAAGAATAAAAACATGCAACCATCTGTTATGCTCTATGGTCAAAAAGAACATGACCCCAAATGAGGCCCTGGAAACAGGACGAGAATACTCCAAGGACCGTGGACAATGAGGGGGTGGCCATCTAGTTCTGGCAAATACTCCCTGCCCTTCCGGCATTCGAGGGGAGCGTGGGGTAAGAAGGAGGGCCCCCAAGTCCTACCTATATTCATATACTCATACATATATTTGTGACCCCAAACAACAGCTTGACTTAGCTCTTCCCTGAGTCTCCCAGAAACCTACTGTGGCTAATACAGGTGTTCAGCCTAAACTGTGGGGATACTCCAACCATGCCGATTTGGCAAATGGCAAAGTATTTACTCAGACATAATGCAAATGTTTGTGTGCCGTAAGCTGAAGAAAATGAAATGAGAAATTGTCAGGACTCAGTATTTAACTTAATTCATCAATAATATAGAGAAATTAAGAAAACAATCCTATTTGGATCAAAAAAGAATAAAAAACCAACGAGATAAAAGATATGTACACTGAAAACTGTAAGACATTAATGAAGAAAATAGAAGACACAAATAAATGAAAAGAAATTCCATGCTCATGGATTGGAAGAATTAATGTTGTTAAGATGTACATACTACTGAAAGCAATCTACAGATTCAATGCAATCTCCACCAAAATTCCAAGGGAATTTATCACAAAAATAGAAAACTAACCCTAACATTATATGGAACTACAAAAGACCCCGAATAGCCAAAGCAATCTTAAGGGCAAAAAAAAAAAAAAAAAAAGAATAGAGCTGAAGCATATTTCCTGATTTCAAACTATATTACAAAGTTATTGTAATCACAACAGTATGGCACTGGCATAAAACATATATATAGATCAGTGAAACAGAATAGAGAGCTCAGAAACAGACTCATGCATATATGGTCAACCAACTTACAACAAAGAAGTCAAGAATAGTCTCTTCTATAAATAGTGTCTAGAAAATTGGACAGCAACAGGCAAAAGATTGAAACTGGACTTCTGTCTTACATCATTCACAAAAAAACAATGCAAAGTAGATGAAAGTCTTGAACATAAGGCCCAAAACCATAAGATTCCTTGAAGAAAACATAAGGAGTAAACTCCTCGGTATCAGTCTTAGCAACAATTTTTTGTATTTGGCGACAAAAGCAAAATAAACCAATGGGACTACCTCAAACTAAAAAGCTTTTGTACAGCAAAGGAAACCATCAACATAATGAAAAGGCAACCTACTCAATGGGAGAAAATATTTGCATATCATATATCTGACAAGGAGTTAAAAGCCAAAACATATAAAGGACTCCTATAACTCACTAGTAAAAAAAGCCACACATTCTGATTAAAAAATGGGCAGAGGATCTGAATAGACATTTTTCCAAAGAAGACATACCCATGGCCAATAGGTACATGAAAAGGTGCTCAACATCACTCATCATTAGTGAAATACAAATCAAAGCCTCAGTGAGATATCAACTTCACAGCCATTAGAATAGCTAGTATCAAAAAGACAAGAAATAAGGATCAGCAAGGGTATGGAGAAAAGGGAATCCTCATTCACTGTTGGTGGGAATGGGAATTGGTGCAGCCACTGTGAAAAACAATATGGAGGTTCATTAAAAAATTAAAAGTAGAACTACCCTAGGATCCAGCAATTCCACTTCCGGGTATATAGCCAAAGGAATTGAAATCACTATCTTCTTTTTTTTAAAATTTTTTTTTAAAGGGATGAAATCACTATCTTGGAGAGATCTCTGCACCCCCATGTTCACTGCCCCATTATTCACAGTAGCCAAGATATGGAAACAACCTAAGGGTCCATCAAGAGATGAAGGGATAAAAACGTGGTACGTCTATACACAAAGCAATATTATTCAGACATAAAAAAAAGAAAGAGACTCTGCCATTTGTGACAATGTGGATGACCTTACAGACATTATGCTAAGTGATAATAATGTGGACAGAGAAAAGAAAACGCTATATGATCTCACTTATGTGTAAAATAAAAACAACAACAACAACAACAAAAGCGAGCTCATCGACACAGAGGAGATTGATGGTTGCCACAGATGGGATGTGGGCGGGGAGTGGGAGGAAAAGGTGGTCCAAAGGTACAGATTTCCGGCTCTAAGATAAACTAGTCCTGGGAAGGTGATGCAAAGCAAGGTAACTATAGTTAACAATACTGTCGTACATATTTGAAAGTTATTAAGAAAGCAGATCTGTAAAGTTCTCGTCTCAAGAAAAAGAAATGGTAACTATGGTAGATATTAACTAAACTGATGGTGGTGATCATTTCATAATATTCATATATATCAAAGCATTATGTGTTGGATACCTGAAGTCAATACAATGCTATAGGCTAATTATATCCCAGTAAAACTGGAATAAAATATAAATGTAATGCAAATGCTCACTGCAGATGACCAAGGAACAGTTATGGAGCTCAGTTGTTACCCTCGGATGACCAAAGAATCGTCTCCTTACAGGGAATAGACAGTGATGCTTTCCCTCTCCTCGATCTTAATGCTGTCATCCGTGGGAACCGGCGGGTTGCTCTGAAACTGGTTTGGAATCCGGAACCAGACTTTTAATTTCTTCTGGAGGGAGCCGTCATCACCGGGAAACACAGCAAAGGAAATAGGAACTGTCATCCCCATTCCGATTCCTGAAAACATAAAACCCCACAGAGTGAGGTGGGTATTACAGACAGAACCTGCTCAGGACCACGGAAGATCTGCTAGTCTTGTTCTTCCTCCAAGGCAGTACTTTTTGTTCTTGAAATTAATAACAAGTCTTTTAGGTGTTAAAACTATATAGTCAGATATATAGATGTTTTCTATATCTCTTATAGGAGTTTTCAACTCCTTTGGAAAAAATTACTTGGTAATATATATCAAGACTGTAAATATATCAGTATCTAATTACCTTCTGTTTAAATATAAATTTTAAGGAAGTAATCAGAAATATCGAGAAGGCTATAATTGTGAGAGATTGGGAGCCATATAAATGTTCAAAACAGGAATATGTCTAGATAATAGGAGAACAACGCAATGTAATATAGCTATCAATAATTACACTTAAGAAGACTGTTTAGCAATAGTGGAAAATAGTTATAAGCAACTATAAATACCGGAAGGATATACAGTTGCACAAACACTATGATTACATTTTAAAGGCCTCTTAAAAAGCCCTAAAGAAATACATTCAGGGTTCCTGGGTGGCTCAGTTGGTTAAGCGACTGCCTTCGGCTCGGGTCATGATCCTGGAGTCCCGGAATCGAGTCCCATATCGGACTCCCGGCTCTGCGGGAAGTCTGCTTCTCCCTCTGACCTTCTCCCCTCTCATTCTGAGTCTCTCTCTCTCTAATAAATAAATAAAAAATCTTAAAAAAAAAAAAAAAAAAAAAAAAAAGAAATACATTCAGAAGACAACGAGTGCATTAAAAAAGATGGATCAGGGGTGCTGTTCTGTTATTTTCAAGATTTTCTTTAATGTTTAATCATATAAAAATTTTAAAAAATATTTTATTTATTTGGGGGGAGGGGAAGAAAGAGGGGGAGAGGGAGGAAGAAAGAATCCCAAGAAAATCCACAGAGAATCTCTGTGTTGCACAAGGAGCACAACGTGGGGCTTGATCTCACGACCCTGAGATCACGACCTGAGCTGAAGCCAAAAGTTGGATGTTTAACCGACTGAGCCACCCAGGCGCCCTGAATTTTATCATTTTTATACATATATTCTTCTAAAAAAAAAGTTATAACAGTATTAAGAAGAAAAGGATTTCTTCTTGACCTCCCACTGGTTGACTTATCGTCCAAAGCCTGATTACTTTGATGTTACTAAATGCTACTGAGGTTAATACCAGTTTTTGACTTTCTAAATTATCAGCCTGAGAAATACCCTAAAAATGAAACATCACTTCTCTCTCTCTCTCCTTTTTTTTTTACCTTGCTTCTGACCCATTTGGGGTCGGCACTGATTCTAAAGAGCAGTCCAAATTAGAGGGCTTTGGAGTTAAATTCATATTTAAATATGGCTCACCTGCTGACAGGTACACTGAAACTTCAGGCCCATCATTTTAAAAATAGGGGCACAGCCAGCACAGACTGCCATGTCTAAGCGTGGGACAGTCTAAAAATTCTCAGTCCCTTCAGTTGCCAGAAGAGAGCCGAGGACCTGCCATACTCATCACTCACTGAGCCTCAGTGCCCTGCGGTTCTGAGCGACTGGGGGACTGGGCAGAGGTGTTCAGCCTGGAGGCGGAGGTCTCAAATCTGAGCCTGGCCTGGCTCTGTGACTTGGCTTTCCTCACTCAGTCCACCAGTCCAAAGATATATAAGCACTGGAGGATCAAAACCCCCAGAGCGTATGTTCACGCCTGGAAGAGAAGCACACGTCGGTGATATGGGGCAGAGATACCACGTGCCGAGGGGTAGGCTGGGATGGGGTCAGTGTGGGCTCCCTAGAGGGTCCTTGTGCACACAGCCCAAGTTCACATGCTACTGAAGCAGGTGGTGACAGGTACTCTGTGGCCCCTCCCTGTCTTTTCCCCTGATGACAGGAGACCTAGCAAGCTGGCCTCCGAGTCCAGAACCACATCGCTCAGGGATACTCACCCTTGTCGTTGGTGCCTCCCACGTACTTCATGACTTTGGGCATGGCTTCCCGTAGACCCTCATCCACAGGCTTGTCTGTCACTTCCACTGTGGCAAACCGCCCGCCCTCACAGGTCCTTTCCTCATAGGAGACGTCTTCCTAGAGATAGAATTTACATACTTAAAAGAATTAAAATGGCAACCTGTGATTACTCTAGAAGCGGTAATGGTCCAGTTATCAGAACTGCTAAAGAACTTTCCATAACGAACCTGGGAATGGTGACAGCGTAGAAGAGATGGTTAAGAGTATGAAGGGCTATGAGAAGAAGATTCTGGGATTTCTTACAAATGTAGAGTCAGCAGAAAAAACTTCAAATCATCAGTACTCTCAGAGAGATCAGAGAAGATAATGCATCCCAAGCCTCTCAGAACATCACCAGAATGCTATAAAAATAGGTTGTTCAGAGATCAAAGAACTCTTAGAAATTAAAAATATAACAGAAATGAAAAATCCAAGGAGAAGTCAGAAGATAAAGCTGAAGGAAATCTTTCAGAAAGTCAAGTAAAGAGGTGAAGACATAAAAAACAGAAGAGAAATGGAAATCAGAGGATCAAGCCAGGAGAGTCAACATCTGAATGACAGGACCGCTGGGAAAAAGAGACGAAATTAGAAAGGAGGAAAGAAAGAGATCCAAGAACAATGTCATAAACTTGAAGGCCCCAGGATTAGCCTCATTCTAGAAGCAGGGCCGCAGCTGAAGAAGAATCAGAGTCACTCAGAGAGGAAGACAAACCATAAGGGACTCTTCACTCTAGGAAACGAACTCAGGGTTCCTGGTGGGGAGAGGAGTGGGGGGATGGGGTAACTGGGGGATGGGCATTAAGGAGGGCGTGTGATGCAATCAGCACTGGGTGTCATAGGCAACTGATAAATCACTAAACTCTACCTCCGAAACTATTAAGATACTATATGTTAATTGATTTTAAATTAAAAAAATAAAAAAATTTAAAAAATACCCCATGGCAATTTTCACCAAATAAAAAAAAAAAGAAGAATCAGAGTCGTTCTCTTCACTTCCTCCTGCCAGGGAGGACGGCTTTATAGGGGATTGACCGTGGAGCTGAGCATTCAGGGGGGTACGATTTAGTGAGATGAGTTGGAATGATGAATTGTGTCTCCACGGTCAATCCCCTATAAAGCCTTCCTCCCTGGCAGGACCCCCGTCCGTCATGACTACTCTCCATGTGAATCTCTGTCCTAAGGTCATTATCCTTTGCCTTATGGACCCTCCCAGCCCTCCTCCATCCCCCCTCCTCTTCCTTGTCCTTTGATATCTCCCATGATATAATTTCGTATTCCTTGAACATACGCTGTAAGACAGTGTTTTTCAAACTTGAAAAAGTATCACGATTCAAAACAAGAAATGTATTTTTACTTCCTGCCCTTATCAAGAACATACACGTGATTGAAACAGAGTTTCACAAAATGATACTTTACCCTTATGGAGGAGGGGAGGCTCTCTGATACCAGCCTTTTCTTTCTTTCCTGTCGACTGCTACTCTACTCAAGTGAATTTTATTCTAGTCCACTAAAAGAAGAAAGACATACTCTATATTGATTTTGCTGTTTGGTAATGGAACACGGGTGTAGTTTGAAAAATCTGCTCTGAAGTCTTTGTGGACAAGAACTATGCCACAGAGCATCATAAATTAGATGCTCAACAGGTGTTTAATTATTGATTAAGGTGCTGCCTCTCTTCCTGATGATTGTGAAAAATAATCAGAGGATTTGGCTGCCCTTGCTGGGCAAATGGGCCTTTCTGTGACATCCTAGACTAAAAGTTCTCAGCTCCCAAGGGGACAGAATGACTCTCTGGAAGTGGGTAGGACTGTGGGGCTAAGAGGACTGTATAGTCTGAAAAAGTACATTTATATTCTAATTTTATGTTTAGAATTAAACAAAAATACCTTCCCCCCCCCCTTTTTTGTGTGTGATGCAAAATTAAAGGCGAATAGTGAGAAAGGGGCCTGGGAAATCTGAAAGGTTTCTGAACGCCAGTTCCATCAACTTCCTTTCATGTGGGTCAGGGGAAATTGCAGCAGGCTAGGAATCAAGAGGCTCCAAATCAAATCCACTGTGGCTACGCATTCTGAGGACGGCTGTGAGGTCTCCCCTTGGCCAGTGTCGCATTTCCAAAGGGCCTTCAGTAGCAAGCCATGTTGTATAAACCTGGGGTGTTTTGCTCCTTCTGGCTCTGTCACAGCAGAGACTAGATTCCCCCTTCCTTTGAGGTCCCTTTGAGTCTTGCTACTCATGTTTAAAATTCCAGAAACTCTACTCTCTGAATCACAGAATTGCAGCCTAAAAGTGGTTTTAAAGTTTGTCCAATCAAACTAAGTTTCCCAAAGAGGAAATGAAGAACCAGAGGGACTGGGTTGCCCAGGAACACACAGCTACTAAGTGGTGACAATGGCACCAGAATTCCAATCTCCAAACCCTAGTCTAATGGTGACTGCAGGGCTCGGTACTGTATGGGGGATGATAGGAGCGCTTTTAAGCATCTTCCTTTAGCTTCTGAGTTAGTTCTTTCTGATCGACATTTGGATGCCTGTGTCCAACTCTGAACAGGGGCAGCTAAAGTCATTGAATGCAGCTTCTTTTACAAACGGAGAAACTGATGACAAGCTCTCACTGGAGAGAAGATCTGGTTGGCTCTTTCCTTCCTTCTTTCTTTCCTTCTCTTATTCATTCAACCAACAACAATGGAGCTTCTCCTTTGTGCTGAGCACTGTGCCCAGGGCTAAGATACAGAGCATGTGATGAAAGACAGGCTCAGACAACGGGGGCGGGGGGTCTGGTCTAATAGAGGTAGCCAGGAAAACCGGTTATAATCTGATGATATATTTAAGAGGAGAGGCAGGGCAGTTTGGGCCCACAGAAGAGGACTACTTCAGTTATTCTGGGGGGCAGGGTGTGTGTTGAAGTCCTCGGCTAGGTCCAGGCTGACCTTGAGGTTCTTACATATCACCCAACTGGACATTCAGTCACTGATGCATGGATTTATTGAGAAATATTATTGACGACCTCTGCCAGGGGCTATGGATTTGGAGATTAATATGAAATGGGCAGTCTAGTGGGGTGGTGAGAAGATTATGAAATTATCATACGATGTGTGATATGATATGTTCTGAAAGTTCAGGGAGGGCAATTTCAGGTAGCGGGCACCACAGGTAGAAAAGAGCAGAGGGGAAGAACAATATGCTGGAGGGGAAGAAAACAGCTGACTCACTGGGGCAGGAGCAAAGGTTGTCAAGCAGGGCACAGTGAGGGGTGGGCTGCAGATTCTGACCAGGGCCAGACTCCTGAAGGACTCCTAGGCTGCCATAAGGAGGATTCTGGAAGCATCGATCCAGTGATGGTGAGCTGAGTGCAAATCAGTTTCATCTACCCCAAATCCGTTCAATTGACTTAGTGATCCAAATGTGGGATTTTGAGTGGGAGGGGTCCTGGTGCAGAAAGGAGTTCTGGGGATCCTATAGGTGATCTGTGCTCTCAGACTCTTCCCCAGGCAGAGGTCCATGGCAAGAGAAGAAAGGCTGCCAAGAAAAGAATCCAGTTTGATTCGGAGAGCCAAGGCCCCCATGATAATTCTACCAATCTTCTTTTTTTTAATTTTATTGATTTATTTGAGAGAGAGCAAGCAAGAGTGAGAACAACAGAGAGCATGAGCAGGGGGGAGGGACAGAGGAAGACGGAGAAGCAGACTCCCTGCTGGGCAAGGAGCCTGACGAGGGGCTCGATCCTGGGACCCTGGGATCATGACCTGAGCTGAAGGCAGATGCTTAACTGACTGAGCCACCCAGGCGCTCCATAATTCTACCAATCTTTAAGGCTCAACTCTGCCTCCTCTTCCCGAGTGATCTGTCCTTCCTATGAACTCCAAAGGCAGAGAACACTAAAGCTAGAAGGGCCCTTTCATATCTATCAGTTCATTTGCCTCCCAGGACAGATAGGCAAACTATCCATTGCGCAGCTGGACATGCGGGTCTGGAGCTCGGTCGGAGACTGACATGGGAGATAAATTTGGGAGTCGTCAGCAACAGGGGTAACTGAGGCTGTGAATGAAACTGAGATTGCCTAGGGAACATCCACAGAGCACTCTAGATCACTTAATCATGTTAATGAATGCCCTACCTAAGAGCCTTCATTCACCGAGTTCTTAACCCCTCCTAGATGGTCCGGGTACCAGCTAGCTTCTACCTACCTTGCCCAGCCACACCAAGAGCACTTCCGCACTGGCCTTCTGCTATTTCCTTCAATGCCATGGTTATTTCTGCCTCAGGGCCTCTGCACCTGCCTTTTCTGCCTGGAGCACCTCTTTCCTATCTCTGCCTGACTGACCCCTAGTTACCCTCAAAGTCCCAACCTAAAAGTCACTTCCTCAAAGAGGATCCTCATTTAAAACAAGTTCCCATGATATTTTTTTTTTATAGGCCGCTGGACTTCCACAACATAAGAGTTATTGTAATTATAACTGAATAATAATGTGTTTAACCTCCATCTGCACCCATAAGCCCCATGGGGTCAGGGGCTGTCTGTGTTCACCACTGTATCTCTTAGCATCTAGTACCACACCTTGCATATGGTAGGTACTAGGAATATTTGTGGGAAGGGAGGCTGTGGAGTAAAACCCGGTTTTACTCTAACGACCAGGAATACGATAGACATAGCTGGGCAGACAGATGAGCGATTAGTCTAATTATACCTCTGCTGGAAAAAAGCAAACTCACAATGTCTTAAGGTGCTACTACAGAAGGTCCCACCAGATTTGACAGCATCTATGTCCATAAACTCTCATTTGAACCACTGGATCACTGTGAAGATTTAGGTTGGAGAGATGGATATTGCAAAACTACTCTAGTTCTCCAGAGAGAATTTAAATAGAGTTCTATTTCTGCAGAAAATAAAGCACATAAGTTAACACAGCTAACACATTTGATTCTTCCAATTTAGTGTCTTTAGTATGTGTCCTTGTCACATGGGACATGATAACAGCCCACCTCTGTCCCAGATCCAGGTAGCTTATGCTCCCAATCAGATAAGGATTTAGCCCATGGCCACAAACACCAATTTTCAACATTCCCCAGGAACCCTGGTCAAATTCAAATCCCAGATGGGGATCTTGCAACAATGCTTCTTGCTAATGGATTTGCAAGGTTCTCTGCAAGGTCAGTTTTTTCCCTTGCCACCTGCTGGGATGGGTACACATGTTGATTCTGGAAGCCAGCTCACTGAAGAAGTGAGTGTTTTTATCTTTATTTTCAGGCGAAACTGGAGCACGAGGGGTTAAGTAACATGCCTGAGTTACAGTGGGCCAAGTGGCAGAGCCAAGATTCAAACTCCTGGGCGGTCAGGTCCTAACTAATGTGCACAGGCTGGGAAAAAAATCCCATTAAGAAGTCAGTTATTAATATCAGTCCTGCTCTGAGCATTCACAAGACCCACCTAATCCAACACAATGTGAGCAGAGTGTCTGCCTCTTTCCTGAAGCAATGTGGAAGGCACCTGATAAGTTCTGCAGCAGCCCGGACCTCCACTTCACAATCAGTCCTGAACATCTGGTGAGCCCGAACCTGAGCTCCACAGGTCTGCCCACTATTGGCCCAAGTAAATGGGCAACGATTCCTGATCCAGATGCTACCCAGGGCAAGAGAGATAATTCCAGGGAGAGTCCGTCTTCAAAGTAGTAACCCTCTGAATTTGTCTATTTTTTTAAAAAGGCTTTTGAGTATCTTTGAATAGTTACATAATTGTCACATAGGCACTGCCATTCTCATATTACAGTTGAGAGATTTCAGGGTTCACAGAGGTTTTAGGAGGTTAAGTAACTTACTCGAAATTACCTGTGAAACTAAGGAGAATCTAACAGTTACCATACCCAACCATGTGCTCAGTATTTTGCTGAACAACGTATAGCTGGTTATCTCATTTAAACTTCCATTCTTTTTTTTTTAAAAGACTTTATTTATTTATTTGACAGAGAGAGAGAGAGATCACAAGTAGACAGAGAGGCAGGCAGAGAGGGAGAGGGGAAGCAGGCTCCCTGCTAAGGAGAGAGCGAAACCGATGCGGGACTTGATCCCAGGACCCCGAGATCATGACCTGAGCCGAAGGCAGAGGCTTTAACCCACTGAGCCACCCAGGCACCCCTAAACTCCCATTCTTATAAGATACAAATTGTTATTTCTTCTAGCTCAGCTTCAGTGAAGTCAGTTTCAGAGAAGTTAAGTAAGTTGCCCGTGACCACACAGCTAGAAAGAGCAGAACTGAGATGAGTTGTGACAGAATGATATTACCACGTTTGTAGGGTGTATGAGTTTACAAAGCATTTTCATGTTTTTTTTAAAAAAAGTCATATTAATAGTTAGATGGGAAAGACATTTTTATACCCATTCCACAGCTGCAGAAACTAAGACCATTGAGGTTAAGTGCTCCTCATCAGCCTGGTAGCAATATCCCATATGACACCATATTCCCATCAAATGTTGAGGGAAGGTGTCGTCAGAGAACTGCATTTATCCCCAGAGGCACCAAATCAGTGGCAGGTAACACTGTATCACTAAGGGTCTAACAGGAAACAGCAACTACTAGGGTATTTTGAAGGGTGGTACCTCATTCCAAGAAATTAATTTCATAGATAACAGAAGAGCTGAGATGGCCAACAGGGAGCAGTGAGGGAACCCGGAGTGTGGTGAGCACCCAGGAGAGGCAGAGGGAGGATTCTGTTACCTGAGCTCAGATACCTGGGTTACTCGGTAGAAGCTCGAACCTCGGTGGCCTGTCTAGAAAGAGCAGGAGCTATGGAGAAACTCTTGGTGCCAGAGACCTGATAGTTCGGAGAAAGCGAGGGAGAAACACCTGCTTCCCTTCCTGCCCCCCTTTTATCTCCCACTCATGCCTCCCCCTGGGTGAACCTCATGGTGAGTTGTCTGACACTGGAGCCCGGGCAGTAGGAACTGGAATCAGCCCCTACTCCAGGCTGAGACACGACCCCCACTCCAGACTCCAGACTGAGACCCAGGGAATGGGCGAGGGAGGGATCTGAGGACAGGCCGGCAGGAGAGCAGCCCTGCATCCAGCTCCCTGGATTCCACTACAGAAGGGAGAGCTCTCTGGGAGCTGCTGGTAACATGGGGATTCTTCAGGCGTTAGAGCCGAAAAGCATCCTAGACATTCCTGGGCCGAGCCTACAGACCGGCATGCACACCTCACACAGGTTGGTCTCGCCACAGACAGATCCTAACCAATGCCTACATTTGTAGGCAGTTGCCAACAGGTAAAACTGACATTATTTGCCCTACTCGAAATCACAGGCTCATTCCTCAAATTCCCTATTCCTTCCCCCTTCCCTGCTTGTTTTTCTTCACAGCCCTGCTCACCATCTGATAACGATGTATTTGATCTGTTTACTTGTGCATTAGCCACTAAAACAGAAGCTCCACGAGGACGGGGGTTT
>CM052807.1:41996050-42102168 GCA_028533885.1 Nasua narica | reverse complement strand
GGGGGGGGGGGGAATACAGCAGTTACTCCCTCTTCACCCATCCTGTATTCTAGGACCCAAACTCCGCGAGTTCCACCGGCCAGCATACTGTTACGGCTCTGGGCCTTTGCGCATGCTCTTCCCTTTTCTGTGCCCTCCTAACATCCCAGAAACCCAGCTGAAGTCAATTCCTCCGCGAAGTCCCCCTCATCAGCCTCTGGCAGAATGGATCGGTCCTTCCCCTGTGCTCCCTCCCTTGCACGTTTACCGCGGTGGAGCACAGATCTTGTTCTTTTATCCTCATTTCTCCTGTAGTTGGGAATTTCTTGAGGACAAGCACGTTTTCGGTCTTTTTGCACCCGAAGGCCTCTCAGCAAACAAACGATCAGAATGCTTAGGGGGTTTTAAATGAACTAATGCATTCAACAGGCGCTGTTCGGTCGCCGCGCCAGGACTCCTCTCTTAAAGCGACCTCTCCGCTTTGTCTCCCCTCCTCCCAGCAGAGCCCTCGGCCAGCTGCTCTGTACTCCCTGTCACTTCCTCCTTCCCAGTTCGCGTGCTGGGCGCTGGAGGCCCGTGCCCCCGGCAGAAGCCAAAACGCACATTCTGGGGCACACCGCTGTCCCACCTGCCCGTCAGAACCCGCTCCAGCCCCGATCAGGGTGCGGTGGGCGGGCGCAGCCCCGCTTCAGGTCCTCGGCAGCCCTGCGGGCCTACCTTGTCCCCTTTGCTCAGGACCTGCCAAGGCCACGTCTCTACGCTCCCGAACAGCGAGTTCTTGATCATGCCCAGCATGGTGTGGCTGCGGCGCTCGGGACACACCTGCGGACTCCGGGCTCCGAGGGCGGCTGGGGCCAGCGGGCGGGGTGGGCGGGAGGGTGCCTCGGACTCCGCCCGGCCGAGAGGCGCTAGGAGGCAGACGGGGCGGGGCGCAGCGGCGGCCACGCCCCCACCGCCGGCCCCTCCTCCTCCACGGAGTCTGACTACTGGCTGGGGCCAGGACACAGATTCTCCCCCATATGGGACTTAGGCAGCGGTGATGGAGAACTTTCTACATCCCGGCCCCCATACTCCCTACCCCCCATACACCCCGGCTTCGGCTCTCAGGTACCTGGCCGCCAAACTCCCAAGCCTCTGGATTCCCCTCGAGCTTTTTCTGCCCTCCACCCTAAGGCTCTACCCTCACCCCGCACCCCAGTGCGAAGTGCATAGACAAGGTTCAAAGGCTCTGTAGCCCCCGCTCCTAGAGACACACCTGACTGCTGCATCTCCACCGACAAATCCTGTTTGTCTCCCCCTCCACTCCATCACCCCTCATCTAGACGACTGAAAAACCATCGTAACTAGTTTTATCCTTACTACTTCCTTTCCTCTAATCAGTTTTAATCACAAATTCCACGTTAATTTCCCCCAGCATGGCTTTGCTCCTTGCGTCCTTCCAATCAAAACCTTCTAACCAATTTCATTACCGTTGGTTGAGTGCGTTTCCCAAAAAGTATTTTACAATATCATCTCTACTCCTCACACCACTAAACATACATATTTTATAGCCTTTTTACAAAGGAGGAACTTGATACTCATAAACCCACGTGCGGCTTGGCCAGGATTTGAATCCGGAGGGTGCTGTCCCTGTCCCTAACACTTTATGGGCCTTCTGGGTGACTCCGACAGTCGAGCATGCGCTCTTACTTTCGGCTCAGGTAGTGATCTCATTGAGGTGAGATCGAGCCCCACCGGGAGGCTCAGCTCGGGAGTCCGCTTGAAGATTCTCTCCCTCTGCCCCTCCCCCACTGGTGCCTGTGCTCTCGCTCTCTCCCTTTCTCATAAATAAATACATCTTAAAATAGTACCCATAACACTTTTATTGTTCCCTGTCACCTGACCTCTTACAGATCTACAAATGTCCTGCCTGGGGCACTACTTGCCACATACCTCTGTGTGTTCCTGTGCCCGTGCCACCGAGACGTGCCTCCCCTAGAACCTCCCCCTCTGTGGCACGCCTTGGTGTTTGACTTCTCTGAAAGTCCAACGTTCGTTGTGTCTCCAGAAATGCTGTGTGGGCCTTCTGTCTGAACTCACCTACCATTTTGTTTATTCAAATGTTTCTGCTTGTGTGAGGCTTTTCTATGCATGTTTAACTCCCTGGTTATATTGTCATTGGGAACGGTGAACCTAATTGATAGCCTCGTTTGTGCAGGGTGCCCATCTGAACCATGAACCAACCATAAGGGACTTCTGCTGTGCCTGCTTCCTGACAGAGGGGACCTTGAACCTGAGCCAGATAGCGGGGATCAATAATGGTGATACCAATGACTTCTAGGTTTGTGGTAACAGATATTAACTTTATTAACTACGTATAAAAAAGATTTACTTTTGACTCATGTTTGTTGACTGCTACAAAATAAATGGCTATTTAATGATTTTATATCTTCTTGACTCTAAGATAACAATGATTATGTGTCACTGTTATTTTACATGCCACCAAGAAAGAAAACAAATGCTACCTAGTAAGCTATGGCATTTAATTGATTTGAAATCATCCAGAGACATTAAAATGTGAAATAGCCTGCAGCTTACGATTCATAAGAGATTGCATGTTGTTTTGTAAGAGTTCCTGAGTCTTTCTTCCTCATAGCTACAACCCCTTTATTACAAACTACTCTATTAAAGGGTGAAGATCTATTTTTCTTTAGCTTTACCCTCACCCAAGGGTTGCTCAATAACTGTCCAATGATTAACAAAACTTTTTTTTTTTAAGATTTTATTTATTTATTTTAGAGATCGAGCGAGCATGGACGCAGGGAGAGGGCCAGAGGGAGAGGGAGATAATCTCAAGCAGACTTGCACTGAGCACAGAACCTGACATGGGGCTTGATCTCAGGACCCTGAAATCCAAACCCAGATTTGGACGCTCAACCGACTGAGCCACCCACGTGCCCCAAAACTATTCTCAATATGAGATTTAATCATCTATTTTAGTTACTAAAGTAGTTACTGTGAGGGGGACCTGGGTGGCTCAGTCGTTAAGCTTCTGCCTTCATCTCAGGTCATGATCAGGTCCTGGGCTCGAGCCCCACATCAGGCTCCCTCCTCAGTGGGAAGCCTGCTTCTCCCTCTCCCATTCCCTCTGCTTGTGTTCTCTCTCTCGCTGTGTCTCTGTCAAATAAATAAATAAAATCTTTTAAACGAAGTAAAGTAGTTACAGTGAAGTGGGGCCTATTACTCAGCATGATCAAGTAGCAAAAGCATTTGGGAATCAGATGGTCTAGCGTCCGATGATCTGGATTCCAATTTGGCTCTGTCCTCCTAGTGTGATTAGCGTCTCTTCTGCAAATTCCTGACCCTTTGCAGGCCTCAGTTCCTACATCTGCAATGTCAGGGTCATAATGCCCCCTCACAGTGCTTTTGGCAGGAGCGAAATTGCTCAGGCACTTCGAACCACTGTGCGCACTGTTAAGGTTGGGACTTGGCCACCCCCAGGGTCAAGTTGGTTCTACTGCCAAGAATGAGCCCAGTTGCTTCAAGAACATCCATGGATGCATCATTTTAAAGCACAGATTATCAGGAGTTTTCCTTTATCTGAAGACTTTGATATGTTGCAAGATACTCCCCTTTGCAATTTATTACGTATTAATATTGAATAATGTTGCCTCTGTGTGTACGGCAGATGAAAGATACTGTACGTATTGTTTATGCAGTGGTTTTGAGGGTAAAATGTTATGACGAAGCAGAATTTGGTAGGAAAGGGATAATGATAACTTATACTTCTCGAGGGCTGGATATGAGCCAGTAAGCATCATGAGTGCTCTATTTAGTTCATCTCATTTAACCTTGACCCTAACCCTGGGAGGAAGGTACTAGTACTTCCCCAGTGTTGCAGATTAGGAAATTGGGGCATAGACAGGCTAGGTAATCTACCTAAGGGCAGGCAGCTAGTAACAGTGAGGGTAGGGTTCAAACACAGGTACCTTTGGGCCAGAGTCATGCTGCTCTTGAAGGTTCTCTAAGCATTGAGGGCAGTCGAGCAGAAGATATGATCCCCAGCTTCCAAATCATCAAGTGCCGAAGAGGACAGGGAAGAAGGCACCGGGGGACTTGACCGTTAATCAAGGCAATGGCTGCAGCTGCTTGTTTTTTCCCTGGAAATGAGACCCAGGAAGACAGATGAGTTCAGGAGATCGGGGGTGGATGTGGGGGTTGAGATCTACTGCAGAGGAACCCACTCAAAATATGGTGCCTCCCTATTGCTGGGAGGCACATTCAGAAGTAGAGTTTACCTAGGCTGAGAGTGAAGTAATGCAGGTAGGAATATTTACGTGTGAGACAGGACAAAGCAGAACTCTATCAACCAAAGTTGTATGCATGTTAAAGTGCCTACTCACCATTTACAAGGAGAAGAGAGCGAGACCAAGAGCAGTGGGAAGAGAGGCTGGTGAAGGAGCGTGGTAAGGAGAGAGAGTTCAGTCCTCGAGGAGAGAGGAAGATTTGGAGGAAAGCCACTTGAAATGGAAGGTTGTTTTTTTTTTTTTTTTTTCCTGATACATATGATAATTGCCTCTTCTGTCTTTGCAGGAAATGTTCATTGAGCCAATCTACTTTCCCAGGTCAGTGGGTCACATGGGAAGTCAAAAGTTGAGCCTGGTCTTAATTAAATGGAGATGAGGTTCAATGACTTTGGATAACATTTGATTGACCTTGAATTTTATTTTTATTCTTCCTCTGAATGGAAGCCCAAAAGCATGTTCTATACTGAGGTTGTGCAATATAAAATCTTTCCCCCCAAGCTGGACAGAATAATGGAAACTCGTTAACTCGTTCCATTGTTGTCCATTATTGCAATCAGGCATAAGGAGCCCTTTTGCTTTTGGTCCCCCGCCTCTTTCAGAATGGGCTTTAATTTGTTGTTTTAAAAATCACTTGCACATTAAAAATTAGCATTTCACTTAAATGTTCATGATGATTATGCTGACAATACCACTAATAATATCAGGGCAAACAGGGAAGACAGCTCCTAACATCTTTGTCATCTTTACTATATGACATATGACTATATGACTTTTTTTCCCTCTGAGAAAAAGCCACTCTGAAAAGCAGGTAAACCAAGTTTCTGAGCCTTAAAAGCTGAAGCTGAGAATTAGGTGCAGAACTCTGGTGTCTCAGGAAAGAGATGGGCACTTTGGAAGTGATGAAATGACCCAGGTAGAGTAGGTACAATAAGAAAAGAGAGCCTAGACAGGACACTGAGGAATGCCAGCATTCACGGGGACAAGCGTGGGGGGACAATTGCACTAAGGAGAATGAGAAAAAGTTGTGACAGAAAGAGGGGAAATCCATGGAGCCACTGAGCTAAGAAGCCAAGAGAAGAGTATGTCTCAAGGAGTGATGGACAGTGTCAAATACTGCTAAGGAGTCAAGTATGAGAGGGACTGGGAAGCATCCATTGGGTGTAGCAACAAGAATGCTTCTGGTCTTGGGGTGCCTGGGTGGCACAGTCGGTTAAGCCTTGGACTTGTGATTTTGGTTCAGGTCATGATCTCAGGGTCCTGGGATCGAGCCCCGAGTTGGGCTTTACACTCAATGAGGAGTCTGCCTGTTCCTCTCCCTTTTTTCTTCCCTTGCTCTCTCTCTCTCTTTCTCTTTCTCTTTCTCTAATAGATAGATAGATAGATAGATAGATAGATAGATAGATAGATAAAACCTTGGGAAAGAATGCCTCTGATCTTGGCAGGAACAGTTAAGATGTAGGTTGAGAGGTGCAGAAATCAGCCTGAGTGATCCAAGGAGGGTGTGGGCGGGAAAGACGTGGGTGACACAGTTTGTTATTAAAGAGAGGAGGGTAATACACAGCAGCTGAATGAAGAGGGAAGGTCTGGATCCATTTTTTTTTTTAAACATGGGAGGGGCTGAAGCAAGTTTTAATTTTGGGAAGAAGGAGCTAGGAAGAAGGAAGATGTTAAAGATTCAGGATTGAGGTGGTCGACTGCGTATTTCTGGGAAGTTAAAAACAGATATGAATCAGACCATTCTGGGGAGGCTGGACGTATCCTCCATATACAAAGAGGGAAGGAGGAAAAGATGAGTAGATGTGTTCATTCCATATGTAGGTAGCAGGCGGGCAGTTGTGAGAGCTCATGTTAGGAGGTGTCTCTTTCTCTGCGGGTAGGTTGTAGGAATGATGGCACCGGTAGGGGACAGAGCAGGCACCGTTCTTTCCCTATAGGCAAGGCATCGGCGAGTCAAATCACAATGGGTAATAGGGCATCAGAACACAGTTGTATGCACTACTAAGAAGGCTAGCATGTGTGGAGCAGGTAATGGGGATCTATCCCACTGAGATTTTTACCTAGGATGGCTAAATAATCAGTGTTGCTGCCTCACATTCGCAGAAATCGTCATCTGGTGACCAAGATGCTTCTGAGTGCCGGTCCAAGAGCGTGAGGCTCAGAGAGGAGGGAGTTCCCTCCTTGTTACCTTCTTCCCCCACCTGCACAAAGACTGCGTCCCCAGGCAGCCTTTCTCATCCAGGAGAACCTACCAGGTGTTTGACTGTGCACATGTTCAAACCTCAAGGGAGGCCCCTCTCTGCCCACAGTAGTGACGGTTTTTTCTCTGCCTCCTCTTAGAACATAGCATAAAATCAGTACTACACAGATTTATTCACCAGGGAATTGAAACCCTGAAGTTTTGCTTCCAGATTACAAAACCAAAGGTCATATCCTCTAATTTCCAACTCTTCTTAAGGTCTGGTTTGTGTAGTCTTATGTTCATTTGGCACATGTTTATTTAATGCTACCGTGGTCTCAGGTAGGCTCTAGAGTGGAGCAGTGAGCAAGACAGACAAAAACCCTTGCTTTTTTGGAGTTGACATTTCAATGTGGGAGACAGGCAGTAAATAAATGCACCAATAAATATATAATAGGGCAGGGAGTGTGTGTTGAGGCAGATAGGTTTCCATGTGTGCCACTTTAGATAAGGTGGTGACATTTGAACAGGGACCCAAAGAAATGAGGGCATAATTGAGGAGATAGTTAGGAGAGAAGTTTTTAAGCCAGTGGGAAGAACACGTGCAAAGGTCCTGAGGTAGGAAAGTACCTGGTGTGTTGAAGCGAGAGAGGAAGGCAGTGTGGCTGGAGGTGACTGAGAAGGGGAAGAGGTAGTAGTCACAAGAGTGGTTACAGGCATGGGCTCTTCTAGGGCCAAGCTGCTCAGGTTCACGTCCCAGTTCCACAGCAGACAAGTTAGGTGACCTCAGGCAAGTTATGTGTCCTTTCTGTGCCTCAAGGTTCTCACCTGTAAAATGACAATAATGATAACACCTACCTCATAGGCTTGTTATAAGGATAAATAATTGGAAAGCCCTGAGAACAGTACCTGAAGAACAGTCCGGGCTCCATAATGAATCTTAAACCAGGAAAGAAGAAAAATGACTTGAGACGGCGCCCTGGTTAATTTCACGTAGTAACCTGATTGAGTCATGGGAATACGCAGATGTTGGCCGCGACATTATTCTGTGTGTTGTCTGTGAGGGTGTTTCTGGAGGAGATCAAGATTTGAATCAGTAGCCCAGTAAACCAGATTGCCCTCCCCTATGTGGGTGGGCCTCATCCAATCTGGTAGAGGCCTGAATAGAACAAAACGAGGGGTAAGGGAGAATTTGAGATCTTGCCTGGTTTTGAGCAGGACACTGGTCTTTTCCACTGAGATTGGAGCTTCCACCGCTAGCTCTCCTGGGTCTTCAGCTCGCAGACAGCAGAACATGGGGCTTCTCAGCCTCTATAACCATGTGAGCCAATTGCTTATAATAAATCTCTCTATATGCAATATATAAAATCACATATGCTAAGATTATATATAAATATAAATTTAGGGCGCCTGGGTGGCTCAGTTGGTTGGACGACTGCCTTTGGCTCGGGTCGTGATCCCAGGGTCCTGGGATCAAGTCCCACATCGGGCTCCCAGCTCCACGGGGAGTCTGCTTCTCCCTCTGACCTTCTCCCCTCTCATGCTTTCTCTCACTGTCTCTATCTCAAATAAATAAATGAAAATCTTTAAATATATATATATATATATATATATATATATATATATATATATATATATATATAAATTTAAATAAATAGATATATTTAAATAAAGACAAATTTATATATATTTATATAAGAACCCTGCCTGATACAGATGGGGCGCAGAGCAGATCATACAGAACTTTATAGGTCATTCATGTTCATTGTAAGGACTTTGGGTTTATTCTGAGGAGGATGGGAAGCCAGGGGAGGTAGGATTAGGGGCGGAAAAAGGGAGGCCAGCTAGCAGGCCCTTGAGGCACGAGGTGTTGATGGCTTCAGGGATGGTGAGATATGGTTGGGTTCTAGGTGAACTTGAAGGTACGGCAAATAGGATTCTGCTGGTGAAAGGGGGTGTCAAGCATTGAGGATGAGTAGAAGGTGCTTAGCCCGAGCAACTGGGAAAATGAGGAACCTTAAAAATACAGTTATGTAGGGAGCACCTAAGTGGCTCGGTTGGTTAAGGTATCCGACTCTTGATCTCAGCGCAGGTCTTGATCTCAGGGTCGTGGGTTCAAGCCCCGCGTTGGGCTTCGTGCTGGGCATGGAACCTCCTTAAAAAAAAAAAAAAAAGTACAGTAGATAGGACAGCAGCAGTTACTATCTTTATGGCCCTTCCTCAGGAACGAGGCTGCTGACGAGAGCGTCCTGCGCTCTTCTTTGCCTCTCCATTGTACCTGCTCAAAGAAGGACAAACATTTCCTCCCCCAAACAACCCTTAGTTTGCCGCTCTAGCACAAGGTTCATACTTAAAAACGGACATTGTGTTTGTTCCCTGAAGGAGGCGCTGTGCACAGATCACCTCCGCTCACACAACTGACAACCCATTTTGCCAGTGTTCCCAGGCCTTTGGTTCCTGGGAGTCTCAGTTTCCCAAAGCTTGCCATTTCCCCCAGGGACTCGGCTTCACATTCACTAAACCATGTGGTGTTTGAGCAGTTGTCCCCAATGTTTTAGCCTGTACCAAGGGGGGCAGTCGAGCCTTTACTGTAACACATACACACACACACACACACACACGCACACGCACACGCACACGCACACTGCATACGCACCCTGCCCTCCCAACAAGTTTGCAGTATCGGAAGGGAGTTTTTCCAGCTTCTACCATTCCCAGTAACGGTATGTAAGGATTTCACGGCCCATTTTCAGCCAGGAGTTCAGTTCTGCACACCAGCTAGCTGTGAGAGCGAGGAGCACGTGGCCTTGCCCACTTCAGCCCCGAGGTAATGACAAACAAGGCCTGTCTTCTCCCATCATGCCCCTCGGCCCCTGAGGCGACATGGGGATGCTTCCGGGCCACGAGCAGTCTCAGCCCAGGCCCTGCGGGGACTTTGGCTGTGCTACTGTCTTGGAGCCCTGCCCAGCTCTTCTCCTCGCCCCCCTGTAGAGCCGTTAGAGTCTGGAGAGCCCACCGCACGGCAACTACCTGCAGCAGGAGAGCGTGTGTGGACATGTCAGGAAAGTGAGGACGCAGCAGTTCATCAAAAATTCATGAGCTCTCTGTGGTCTGGTGCAGGACATAGGACGATGACCTTGCCTGGGATGCTTCTCCCCCAGCATGGAATTCCATGCTTGTAAGACTCATCAGGATGTATGATCCCTGGTCAGAGAAGCAAAGAGGCTTAAGAGACACAGCAACCAATGCATTGCATCGTCCTTCTTTGGACCCTCATTTAAATGAACTAAAGGTTAAAAAAATTTTCTAAATAATCCAGAAAACCGAACCCAGGAATCACTGTCCATTTTGTTGGGTATGAATTAATGTGTATCTCTCCACAAAGAGTAACAACACAGTGGAGAACCTGGACAATCCCTTCCCCAAATGACCAAAATTAATATCGCCAAAAAGGCACGACGTGCCTCTGGCCTGATACTCTGAGAACAGAAAATCACACAGGAATTTCAGCCAAAGAGTTGTAACCTGAATCTAACAGTAAAGCTATCAGAAAAACCCAAATGGAAGAAAATTCTATAAAATTAGTGGCCTGTGTTTTTTAAAAATGCCAATGTCTTAAAATACAAGAAAAGGCGAAAGAGTTAATTCAGATGAAAGGAAACTAGGGAGACATGTCAGCTACATGCTGTCTGTGATTGCGGACCATACTCTGTACTAAGATATGCTATAAAGAACATAAGTGGAATAATTAAATTGGAAAAAGGACTGTAGATTAGATAAATCTATAAATGTTAAAGTTTCTGAAATTGATAACTCTATTGTGGTTGTGCAGGAGAATATCCTTGTTCTTAGGAAAAACACATTGAAGTATTTAAGGGGGCAGGTGGCATGATATTTCCAGCCTACTCTCAAATGGTGTGGAGATAAATTGTAGTAGGACGCACACTCACCCACATAGCCTGCTTCTTTCACCCAATACGTTAGTGCCTTCTTCCTAGTTTACTATGCCCCAGCCATACTGGTCTTTGTATTCCTCAAAAATCAGGGCCTTTGCACTCACTACTCCTCTGCCTGGAATGTTCTTGCCCCAGATATTCACTTGACTGGTTCCTTCTTATCATTCAGGTCTCACATAACCTCTTTAGAGAAACTTTCCTTGACTACCCAGGCTAAGTGTTCCCTCTTCCCCAGAGCACTTATCATTATCTGAAAATATTTAATTAGTTGATTTCTATGCTCTTCCTTCTTTTTTCTACCTCTTTCCACTAGTATGTACACATCATGAGTGGAGGAAGCTCGAGTAGGACTCTGTCTCCAGTACGTAGTGTCAGAAACATAAGTTCTCAGTATAAGTTTTTTGAATAAATGTAGGTGGGATGGAGTAGGGTGGGGTGGGGTGGGAGGGACAGGATTCTAGGAGGAAAGTTGGCAGTATGAACATGGTTATTGGAGAGACTCTGTGTGTGTGTGTGTGTGTGTGTGTGTGTGTGTCTAATGTTCCATACTATACCAAGTACATTTTTTTTAGAAGGGAGAAGGAAAAAGTTGAATAAAACTTGCTTGTTTGAAACTTAGAGGTTGATCATAATCAGCAATTTGGGAGAAAAAGAGGAATCAAAAGAAAGGAACTTTATTGACATTTCCATAACTCAATCGTAATGTCAGCGATTTCTTTTTGAGGACAGAATCTGTATTAAGATTGCAGCTAGAATGGTAAAAAAGATCTAGTTCCCAGTTACATCTACATGGAATGGTTTGTCCTTCATTTTGGGAAATTCCCCTTCCATCTTACCCTGTTTAGATCAGTGTTATAATTTCCGCATTCTATGGTATCAACGCATGGATGTCATCTTTGGCTCTCGTTAGCTTCATTTCCTGCTGATGCCTCTCTTCGAATACTTTGATGTGTGGACCTGAGATGTGGACCTCAGCTGCTTCCAGTGTGTTCTTTGCATCTTCTATATTTCCCGCATCGATGCAGATTCCTTGGCTAAAAATAAGAATCTCTGGGAGGGGACAACAGGAAAACAGTTGACTTTTTAAAAATTTCATGGGTTTTTTTTTGGGGGGCTAAAGTATACATTTCAAAAATCCAAAATGTGGGGCTCCTGGGTAGCTCAGTCAGTTAAGCATCTCTTAGCTCAGCTCAGGCCTTGGTTTTAGGATCGTGAGTTCAAGCCCCAAATTGGGGTCCACATTGAGCTTGGAGCCTATTTACAGAAAAAAAAATCCCCAAATGTACTGAAGGATATGTAGTAAAGAGTTTTCTTTTAGTCCGTTTCTCAGCTACCCAGTTCCCTTTCTCAGAAGCGTATATTGTTATATTATTTTCAGATGTATTTTCCAGATTTCTTTTTGTACATAGACAAATACATGTATATATTCTGCTCCCCACTCTTTATTACACAAATGGCAGCATACTATACTCCTGGTTTCTGTACTCTGTTTTCTTTGATGTGCCAATATATCTTAGAAATCACTCCATATGGATATATCAGGAACATCCCCATTTTCCCCACAGTTGAGGAATGGTGGTCCCTATTATATCCCAGTTAATTTGCTTTTCTAACCCTGACAAAAAGAAAGCAGTTATAAACATAGTTGACATTCATCTAAATATATTCACCAATACACCAGTTAAAAGACAGACCTGTAGATTCCTATATTTGGATGTGCCATACTTTATTTAAAAAGTAGCCAATCAATAGATATTTACATTTTTTCCACCTTCTGATAATGAGAATACTGCATTGAGTAAGCCCCTACACATATCATTTCCTGTGTGTGCAAGTATATCTAAAGAAAAATTTCTGGGCCAAAGGATATATACATTTTAAGTTTTGATAGGTATTGCTAAATTATCTTCCATATAGGTTGGTAAATTCACCAGTGAAACCATCAGGGCCTTGTGATTTCTTTTTTTGGAAAGCTATGAATTACCGATCAATTTCTTTACTAGAGATAGGGCTATTTAGGTTATTTATTTCTCTCTGCTTGAGTTTTGGTAGTTTGTGTCTTTCAAGGATTTAGTCCATTTCATCTAAACTGTCCGATTTTGGGGGCATGGAGCTGCTTATATACTTCTTCATTATCCTTTTGGTATCTATGGGATCCTTAGTGATGATTTTCGTTTCTGGTGTTGGTGATTTATATCTTCTCTCTTTTTTTTCTTAGCTGGGCTACAGAATTATTGACTTTATTGCTCTTTCCAAAGAACCAGTCTTTGGTTTTGTTGATTTTCTCTATTTATGTCATCAAGTTCTGTTCTGATTTTTATTATTCTTTTGTTCTTCTTGCTTTATGTTCACTCCTTTTTTTCTAGTTTCCTAAGGTGGAAGCTTAAGTTATTAACTTTAGATTTTTCTGTTTTTCCAACATAGGATTAAATTTCTATTTAAGCACTGTTTTTGTCACATATCCCAAAGTTTGATAAGTTGCGTTTTCATTTTTGTTTAGTTGAAAATATTTTAAAAATTCTCTTGAAACTTCTTCTTTGGCCTTTGTGTAATTTCGAAGTGTATTATTTAATTTCCAAGTATTTGGGGGATTTTCCAGTTGTCATTCTGTTGTTGATTTTTAGTTTAATTCCATTGTGCTCTGAGAAACTCCTTTGTATGATTTCTATTCTCTCAAATCTGCTAAGATAAGTCATATGGCCCAGAATGTGGTCTTTCTTGATGATTGTTCTCTGTGGGCTTGAGAAGAATGTGTATTCCGCTACTGTTGGATAAAATAATCTATACACGTAAATTAAATCAAGTGATAGTGCCTGGCAAGTCAACCGTATCCTTAAGGATCTTCTGCCTGCTTGATCTATTAATTACTAATAGGAAAGTGTTGAAGTCTCCAACTGTAATAGTGTATTTGTTTCTCCATTCAGCTTGGATGTGAACATGGTTAGCATTACTATGTCTTCCCAGAGAATCAGCCCGATGGTAATTATGCAGTGTTGCTCTTTATTCCTAAAAATTTTCCTTGTTCTGAGGTCTATTTCTCTAAAATTAATAGAGCTCCTCCAACATTCTTTTCATTAACATTAGCACAATCTAATATCAATCTTTCTCCATCACTTTACTTTTAATCTAACTGTGTCTTTTTTAATTAAAGTGGGTTTCTTGTCTTGTAAACAGTGCATGGTTGGGTTTTGTTTTTCTTATCTACTCTGACGGTCTCTGTCTTTTAACTGGTATATTTGTGACTATATTTAGATGAATATCAACTATGTTTATAACTGTTTCCTTTTTTTCAGGGTTAGAAAGATAAATTAAACTGGGATATGATAGGGACCACCATCTCTGCGGTGGTACCGATTTCTATAATCCTTCACAGTATGTGGTACTTCTTATGCTATACTGTCATGGCTGACACAGGAAGCATGTGATTTCAGAGGCTTCTTGGTCACTACCAATTGTTTTAGCTCATGTTCCTAAAAAACATAGAGCCTGAGACAAGGACTTGCATGATGGTCATTATTTTGGAAACCGTCCTCCAAGAAACAGAAGAGGGGAGAATGAAGCAGGAAAGGAGGAACAGATAACATAAGAGCCCCTCACTGAGCTGATCCACCATAAGAATTAGAGGTTAATCCTGTTAGAGAAGAATGTGTGTAAGAGTTGTCTGAATGGGAGGAAAGGGAATATTTATCATTGACTCCTGTTCTTCTATGAGGATTGACCTGTGGGGTATTACCTCCCTTGCATTTCCAGTTTTTAGAAAAATTATTTTATCCTTTTGTATCTTCTAAAATTGATCAATACGTTTTTTTTTTTTAAATTTATTTATTAGAGACAGAGACTGAGAATGAGAGGGGAGAAGGTCAGAGGGAGAAGCAGACTCCCCGCAGAGCCGGGAGTCCGACATGGGACTCGATCCCGGGACTCCAAGATCATGATCTGAGCCAAAGGCAGTCGCTCAACCAACTGAGCCACCCAGGCGCCCAATACGGTTTTTTTTTTAAGTGTCACTATAAACTTATGGATTTCAACGTATTTTTTATGTTTCACTCTATTATAATCATTATTCTTAATGATAACGTTCCATCTTTGGCTATTGAGAGCCCTTTAAGTTGTTTCAGTTTTGACCATTGGGAGTTCCTTCAGATTGGTTCCTATGACCTTTCAACATAACTCAAGTGGACTTTAACAGCTTCCTTGTTTTCTAGCAAGACTAGGTATGCTAGGCCCATTCCTGCTCCCAATAGAAACTCATCTATTTTTCCAAGGAGCCTGGTTGCTTTCAGTCTGGGCACTAGGGGTCCTCCTTGGGTTGGCCATCACTTCTACACCTTTTCCTTGGACAGAACTAGAAATATGTACTCTTGCATCAAAGAGAAAAATATCTCATCAGTAAGTATTCATACTTTCAACTCAAATAAAACACTAAATTTTTTTTTACTTATTTTATATTTGTATCTCTTTACTCTTACTCATTAACATGATTACTTAATTTACTTTAGTTTATTCCATGTGTATATATAATAGTTTCAAATGTCATTAGCAAATTACATATTAGCTTTCTCCTATTATATACATGAGTGTAATAGTTTCATACTATTGTTATTAGCATATGACCCCTGAATGCAATTTAAGATTTATTTTCCCTTTAGAATACATCCCACTGGGAAAATACAAATTGCTATATTTTGAAATTACTGAATTAAATACTCTCTATATAGTTAAGCCATCAACTTGATATATTCAATATTTTGTCTTTTAATTTTCGGGGCTTGATATTTTCCCATCTTGATTTAATTTTGTTTTGTAATTATATAAACCATTTACTTGGTTTCTAAGTTAAAAGCTATACCACAAAGTATGTTCAGAGAAGTTTAGCTTTTAACCCTGTTCCCTTTAACCTGCTTCCTTTTTCCTCCTAAAAGTAACCATTTTTCCATTACATTTTAACTTATACTTCCACTTTTGGAAATGTATGAATTTTTTTCTTATTTCCTCACTTGTAAGATAAAATTGTAGAAGAGTATACATTTTATATTATACCTTGCTTTTCTCACTGAACTAAATATAAACATCATGGAATTCAATCCATAGCAGTACATAGAAATCCTTTTTATTTTTTTTAAGATTTTATTTATTTATTTGAGAAAGAGAAAGAGTGTCACCTCAAGAGCAGGAGGAGGAGCAGAGGGAGAAGCAGACTCCCCTGAGCAGGGAGCCCGATGTAGGGCTCCATCCCAGGACCCTGAGATCATGACCTGAGCCGAAGGCAGATGCTTAACTGACTGAGCCACCCAGTCACCCCAGAAATTTTACTTCTTTCTACAGCTGCATGGTTCTCCACTGTGTGCATTTATCCAGATAGAAATCGAAGACAGCACCAATAGATTTGAAATCAGTAACTTGAAGGATTGAATTATCGCTTACAGCAATGGGGAAGACTGAGAAAATAGGTTTTAAGGAGACTATCGGGAGTCTGGTTGAAGACATATTTTGTTGGAGATATCTATTCATATCCAAGGGGAGTTAAAGTAAATACTTGTCTATCCAAGTTTGGAGTTTAAGGGCAAGGTCTAGGCTGGGCATATAACGTGGAAGTTAACAGCCAGCAAAGATGGCGAAGGACTGGAGATGTAAATACTTCCGGCTGGTGGTCAGTTCTCCCCCGTCTTCATTAACTCCTCACTCTAGCTAAGATGTGAGTTGCTTGATTTTACCCCCTGGGCCCCTATCTGATTTCCCTGGTGAACAGGAAGACAATCATTGCCTCAAAGCAGAGTAAGGAAGAGGCAAGAGGAAATGTAAATTTGTTTTCACTAACCTATTTCTCCCTGCCAGTCGTCTGCCCCAGGCTGTGGCCAACCTGTGCCCCTAGCTGCTGCATAGGCACCACCGCCACCTCCCCGACCCTTCTGATGATAGATGTCATTAGTTCGTGGGATTCATATCCCCCTAAGCCTTTCCTCACTTGATTCTGGGGGAGGGAGCCAGCAATCTGTGCCAGGTTTCTGTCTTTGCAGGAAGCAGAAATTCCATTTGATTTCTAAAATTAACAAAGGAAAGGGATATTTATTTTTTTTAAAAAAGAGAAAGAATATGGGGAAACTCTGGTTTATCATTTCTTTCAAATACTCCATGAAAACCTTCCAGAAAGATTGAACCTGATTAGAGTCAAGTTGAGGAAAACAGGCATTCAACAAAGCTGAGAACTGCATGCTGGGTGAGAAAATAAAGTATTGACTACTGCTAGGAAAAGGAAAGGATTCCTTGTGAAGAATTCTTATAATATAAAAACTCTGAAATTCTACTGTGGGCAAACACGTATAATGCCTCCTTAAGGGGTATTTCCCTAGTCTTCAGTATGCAAGGGGAGAGATATCAAAGTTCATCATAGACTATTTTATAGGAAAACTGCAATCGATGTTAAACGTCCTCACCACTAGACTATAAAATAAAATGACGTGACATCATTTCAATAGACATTAGAAAAGCATTTTGATAGAAAACAATGTCTACATTTCCTATAATTCCTCTCTTTTTTTTTTTAAAGATTTTATTTGTTTATTTATTTGAGAGAGAGAGAGAGAGAATGAGAGGGGAGAAGGTCAGAGGGAGAAGCAGACTTCCCGCAGAGCCGGGAGCCCGATATGGGACTCGATCCCGGAACTCCGGGATCATGACCCGAGCCGAAGGCAGTCGCCCAACCAACTGAGCCACCCAGGCGCCCCCTTCCTATAATTCCTCTTGATTGACCCTATGATGTTAGTACATTTTATTTTTCTATTTCTGTTCTGGTGGCAACTTGAAAAATATTTTTACAGGGAATATGCGCTTGTTATCTTGTATTAACAAGTGAATATAGAGTCAAAAATGAGAGTTGTTCTCTAACAGTACTCTCCCTCATGGACGCAACATGACATACCTCCCAGGGACAACTACTTTTGACAGTTTCAGATTTATCTCTCCTATCTTAGTCTGTCTGGGCTACTATAACCAAAAGACCATAGATTGGGTGGCTTATAAAGAACAAAAACTTATTTCTCACAGTTCTGGAGACTGAGAAGTCCAGGATCAAGGTGCCATCACTTTGGTGTCACATTTGAGCTTCTTGGCTCATAGATGGCTGTCTACTTGCTGTGTCTTCATATGGCAAAGTGGTGAGAGAGCTTTGTGCGGTCTCTTTTATTAGAGCACTGATTCCATTCATGAGGGTTATGCCCTTTTTATATAATCACCTCCCAAAGGTTTCATCTCCAGATACCATCACACTGGGAGCTAGGTTTCAATGTATAAATTTTGGGAGGACCCAAACATTCAGTCCATTACACCTTTTTATATACGTTAAACATTTTCACATGTGCTCACACACACAGTGGGTCATATATATGTGTGTATATATATATATATATGTATTTCTGAAAATTCTCATGGAATGATGGATATGTTCCCATATTAGTACATTTAGATTTATGTCATTATTTTAAATCACTGAAATTCATTTTGTACATATATTAATAAATTATATTTTTTTGAAATCTATTTTTTAAATTTGAACAACTCAGTAGAATGATGGGCAAAAGATATAACTGACAATTTTCAGAAAAAGAAGCACATAAGAGAAGGAACATACGAAAATATTTTCAACCTCGTTAGTAATCAGGGAATTACATACTGCATATACCCCCCCTTTATTGTAAAGATTTTATTTATTTATTTGAGAGAGAGTAGGAGAGAGAGGCTGCACAAGTCGGGGAGGGGGTGAGGGAGAGGGAGAAGGGAGCCCTCTGCGGGGCTCAATCCCAGGACCCTGGGATCATGACCTGAACTGAAGGCAGACGCTTAACTGACTAAGCCACCAAAGCGTCCCTGAATATACCCTTCTGATTAGCAAAAAGAAGTCTTGCTAATACCATGTGTTGGCAAGGATGTGTGTATATCAGAAGACTCTTATACATTGCCAGTGGGAATGATATTAGTACGACTATTAATGATATTAGTACTACTTTCAAAAGCAAGTTGGTATTTTTATTTATTATTGTTATTTTTTAAAGATTTTATTTGTCAGAGAGAGAGAGAGAGAGCGAGAGAGCTCAAGCGGTGGGGGGGAGATGCAGGCAGAGGGAGAAGGGGGCTCCCTGCTGAGTTGGGAATCCATCCCAGGACCTTGGGATCATGACTTGAGTCAAAGGCAGACGCTTAAGGGACTGAGCCACCCAGGTGTCCCGCAAGTTGCTATTTTTTAAATTTTCATTTTTTTAGTCGGACACTTAACGGGACACACAGTCAGACCCTTAACTTACTGAGCCACCCAGGTGGCTAAATTTGAAAATTTAGGGGTATAACTAAAAAATTTAATTTTTAAATTTTATTTTTTTGTGCAGCTATACATTTGCATATCCTTCAACATAGCAATTCCATCCCTATCCCAGGAAAAAACTTTCCCACAAATACAAAAATGCTTACAATAGCACTCGTGTATATGGGAAAAATATGGAAACAACCAACATACATTAGCAGGAGAATAGCTACACAAATTATGATACATTCACCCAATGGAATATTGTACAAAAGGAAAAGTGGTGAAATATAGCTACATGGATGAATCTTTGAAATATTTTGTTGAAGGAAAAAGCAAGTCCAGGAGATGATATATGTATGATACCATTTTCATAAAATCAGAAACAGGCAAAATTAAATAGCTATTGTTTAGCTATATAACTACAAGTATTAAAACATTGTCATAAAGTAAGGAAATTAGAAGGCAATGGTCAGTATATTATCGCTTGTGGAAGGCAGAGGTAGAATAAAAAAGAAAGACATGGGTAAAAACTCTTCGGAATGTTTTAGTTCTTGGGTTGGATATCAAGTTTAGGGATGACCACTAAATAATTACATTTGTAACATACATTTTATATCATGTATTCCTTTGTATCAAGACTTATGTTTTGATGTATAGTTGACATACTGCATATTACTTAGCTGCAGTTACACAACATAGTGATTCAACATTTATTCATCTCATGAAGTGCTCACCATGATAAATCTAGCTACCATCTGTCACCACGAAGTTGTTACATACTATTAACTATATTCCCTGTGTGTACATTGTATCACTGTGTCTTACTTATTTTATAATTGGAAGCCTATTCCTTTTAATCCCCTTCTATTTTGCCCACCCTTCCCTCAAATGTAATAAATTAATTTTTATTTCATTGAAATGATATACAAAAAGATAAAATCAAATGAACCATACCCTTCTTTTATTCTTTTAAAATGAAAACATTATACATATAATCTGAATAAGTAGTACCTGGTTATTGGTCCCAGTTGTATCTATTTTCTAAATTGCCAGTTTGTATTTTTTACTCATTCACTAAAAGATAGAACAAATCCACAGATCTATAAGGCTAAGGTGTAAAAAGAAATACATTTGTAACAGAAGCAAATGGACTCTTGCCTCCCTGATCTTTAAGAGAGAGTGTGGAGGAAAATGTAACCAAATATAAGAGAACAGAGCTGCAGGACTAAAATTAAGGCTAAAAAAAGAATTTGTGAGGGATTATATGAGACAGGCAGAAAAACATGCAAAAATCCTTTCTCTAGGGACACCTGGGTGGCTCAGTGGGTTAAAGCCTCTGCCTTCGGCTCATGATCCCAGGTCAGGTCCTGGGATCGAGCCCCGCATCGGGCTCTCTGCTTAGCGGGGAGCCTGCTTCCCCCTCTCTCTCTGCCTGCCTCTCTGCCGACTTGTGGTCTCTCTCTGTCAAATAAATAAATAAATAAATAAAATCTTAAGAAAAATCCTTTCTCTAAAGTGCTTTCTCTTATTTAGGGTTGGCCTACTAAAGAAGAAAGGAGTTTCATTCTTAGAAATGAGAACAAAAACTTGGTTCTTTAACGTTAACACAGAAAGGGAAATAAAGAGGGAGTTCTGTGATGGAGTGGGATAGGTCCAAGTAGCTCTAGGTATATTCTCTTCTCTAAAAAAAAGGCATTCTTGGGGCGCCCGAGTGGCTTAGTTGGTTAAGTGGCTGCCTCTAGCTCAGGTCATGATCCCAGGGTCCGGGGATGGAGCCCCACACATCTGGCTTCCTGCTCCGCGGGAAGCCTGCTTCTCCCTCTCCCTCTGCTGCTCCCCCTGCTTGTGCTCTCTCTCTCTGCCTCTCAAATAAGTAAATATAATCTTAAAAAAAATTAAAAGAGCCATTCTTGACCTTCAGGCCTCTACCATAGAAACGGACACTTTTAGCTTTTAGAGTACATACCTAAGGTCTGTAAAGATTTAAAGCCATGCATTGAGAGAAAAACCTTTTTGAGAGGAAGGAGGAATTAACTCCATAAAAAACTTTCTCTCTACGGAATGCGAGGCTTGATTGCCAAAGGACAAGTTAATGTCAAAGGAAACATCTTGCACTGGGAGACAAGACTTCATATACCTAAGGCAAAGGGTAGGAGGGAGAAAGAAAATTAATTTTGATAGAAAAGAGCAAGTAACTTCAAGCGAAATTTCTTGGGAAGATTGCCTCATATTTCAGGCTTGTTAAGGATTGCCATATGGTGCGGGGATTAGGCCTTATCCCGTATGTCTTCGGAAGGGTGTATTAGGGTTGCTGGCTGGGGACTGAAATGGGGAGCAGGACTGAAATGACTAGGGAGTACAGAAGCAATTCTTACTCAGTAAGGCTTAGATCTGCAGAACTCTGAAATTCCTTCCAACACTGAGATCCAATATTATTAAAAGAAACAACCCTACCCCCTCGGATTCTCTTCAGCAGGGCTGACATTGGACAGGGGGCTGGAAATGAGGTGGGGTGGCTCTGTGTGGTGGGGAGATTATTAGTGGGTGTGGGGGGTGACTGGGGGAATTATTTCTAGCAGGGCTTCATCGATACAAACAGGAGCCCTCTCTGCCCTGGTGCGAAGGCTGTACTTCCTGCCCTTTCGTCTGAAGTTGCCATTCTGAATTGAGTTAGAAGGCATGCCCTTAAAGTTGGTGGACGAATGATGTCGGAGGCAAGTACATGAGTGTGATCAAGGTTACGGAAGTTTTTTTATTTATTCCATCTTAAACTAGATTTTTGCCAAATTTTTTCTTCTATTCCTTCATTCAAATGACAACTTGAGAACATGTAATTAACTATGTACCAGGAGCTGGAGGAAAGGATATATTATCAACGAGATTAATATTTTAAAACCTGCATAATGATGTAATGGAAGATAGATTGAAAATTAAATCGTTATTCCACTTGGAAAGAATTATAGAATATAAAGCCAAAGGGTAATACGTTCTCCAGTGTCTAATATTTCTGGCCCAGTTTCAAGTTGAAAGAGAGAAGATGCCCACAGGTTTTCTCGATAAGGGAACTCAATCATAAGTATTTAAGGCTGGGAGAAAAAAAAGAAATAGAAATTTGTACTTTTAAAGAATAGGTTGATGTTATGTGATATGTCCACTACCAGAAATTTACTTGTCTTAAAGGAGAAAGTTTTATGTCAATAAATAAAAATAAGTGTTTTTCACAAGCATGAGAAAGTAGCTTCATGTACAACCTCCTGAATAAAAAGAATAAAATCTTACCTCCTGGGTGAGAGGTTAGAAGGAAAATAAAGTATTGTTGATGATAATAAGAAAATAACTTCACGTAAATCTAAGAATCCTACTTAACAGTTTGTAAAGCAACTGACAAGGCAAACAACAACAACAAAATCCAAGGTCTTAAACTCCAAGGTAAAAGAAAGAATGAAGAAAAAATGGGTTTAATTTCATGCAAGAGTAGTCCCATGCACCATTATCTCTCTAATAAATCCCAATTGGTTTGTTTTTGGGCTGTTTCAAAATTGGGGCCAGTGCCCTCTCTCAGCTAGACTGCACCTTGATGCTTTTGACTTTGAGAGAGAAATTTCAGGAGACCTTTGTGGCTCATTGTTCATGGGGGGAGGTCTTTCTTAAAGCTCCCAGGGGTCCTTGGCCCAGATTCGGTTGTCTTTATCTATGAGGACATGGAAAAGAAAGGGCATTTGAGTGTCTTCCAACGTGGCCTGCTGACTTTTAAGGAGTAGGATTGTTTTTCACTCCATATATTGCTTTGCTCAGAGCAGATACTATGGGCTCATTGGAGATACCCCATCATTTCCTCTGCTTCATTTGGATCACCCAGGGGCACGATATTGCTGTCCTCTTAGACATATGAAAAGATACAAGCATGGCTTCTCCATAAAGAGGGGCTTTTAATGGTGAAGTCGTAAAAAAAGCCACCTTCTTCTCCTTTGTGTCTGATGTATAGCCTGGCTTCCGGGAAGAGGTTTATGAACCTTGCAGCACCTTGTTTAAGAACAATAATTAAGAACAGCCTGTTGATCCCACCTGCTCCCCATTAGGAGAAGGAATCACTACATGGCTGGATTAGGATCTGGGTCCACGTCAAGGTATCTACGACTCCCATGATACGTGTTAAAAGCTGAGCTAAAGAAGAAGAAAGGAGCCCGGGAGAGAATCTTTATAAGACAGGGCAAGAAGAAGAGGAAATAATATCATTTGGAAAACACAGTATAAGAGAACAGACATTCATACATATCAGGCAGAGATACAAAAAGAGAATATTTATGACTGTTGAAGGTTTGGGGGACAATAAATCAATACCCATCTTCCCTGCATAGCTTTGACTGAACTGAGGATAGATCAAAGGGATGGGAAGATGAAGATAAAAATATCAGCTTCGCTATTAAAAGAAAGCTAGACCGAATGACATGGCTTAGATCTGTGGCCAAAAGGGCTTAACAAATTCTTTCCTTGGGTTCGAGAGACTTATCCAGCAGGACAACTGCAGAGAGTAGACTAAAATGTATGCTCTGGAAGTAGGCAGATCACTCCTGGTCTAGTCTTCCTCGGTCTCTCTGCAGCATTTCAAGCTATCAATTACACTTCTAACCCCAAACACGCTTTTCTCTCGGCTTCTGGGACACCAAATTCTCCTGGTTATTCTCTGATCATACTGGCTGCTCCTGCTGGTTTCCTCTGCTGGTTCTTCCGCTTCTCCAAGAACCTTGAATGCTCAAGTGCTAAAAAGCCTCCGGGCTCATTCTCCCCTCCCTCCCCTTCCCTTCTCTCCTCTACCACTTTTGAGCTGATCTCTTTGAATATGGGCTCTGTGCTAACAACTCCCAAATTTACATCACTGCCTAGGACTTCTCCCTCAACTCCACTGCCTAATCGCCAGTTTCATTTGTGTGTCCAACTGGATGTCCGAACTGGCACACCCCAAACCAAGCCTTAACCTCCCTTTTATCCTGGTTCTCTCTGTCTCCCTGTCACTGTGTCTCCAGTTGCCAAAGCCTCAAAGTCTCCTTATTCCTCCTTCTTTCACAGCTCACATTCAATTAATTCATCAGTAAATTCTGTGGGCTCTACCTTCAGAATAAGTTAAGAGTCTTACCACTTCACCCTAATTCTTCTGCCACCATTCTCGTCTAAACCACCATCAATTCTTTTTTTTTTTTTAAAGATTTATTTATTTATTTGATGGAAGTGCGCAGGTTAGGGGGGCAGGGTCTTCAAGCAGCCTCCCTGCTGAGCGCAGAGCCCTAAGTGAGGCTTGATCCCATGACCCATGAGATCATGACCTGAGCCCAAACCAAGAGTTGGGCGCTTAACCGACTGAGCCCCCCCAGGTACCTCCACCATCAATTCTCACTGGGATTATTGCAGTAGCCAAAAGCATTTGCCTCCCCCACCATCCCTACAGCCTGTTTTCAGAACAGCAAAGTGACCCAAAGGAATCCTTTGAAATCTAAGTGAAAGCAATACTTCTGTACCCCCAAACTTTCAAAGGCTTCCTATTTAACACAGACTAAATGCCAAAAAGTCTTTACTTGGGCCTACTACAAACTCTGCATGACCTGATTCTGCTCTGGCCATATCCGATCTCGTCTCTTATGAAACTTTCCCTTGAACCACCCCTTTCAGCCACAATTTTGCTAGTCCTCAAACCGGCCAGGTTTCTGCCTCTGAGACTTTTCACTTGCTATTCATCCTGCCTCCCTAAGCCTTTGTTCAAATATTACCCTCTCTAACCATGCCATTTAAAATTGGGCCCCCTGCCCCCCTCAATGTCTGCAGATTCCATACTTCATTTTCCCTCTCCATTCTGCTTTTCTCTGTAACATTCATCACCACCTGCTACAGCATAGACTTTATTTATCTACCTCTTCCCTGCCTGACTTCACTCCTCCCCAAAACACATACACCGGAGAGCAAGGAGTTTTGTCTGCTTTGTTTGATCTCATAACCCCAGCCTCTAGAATAGGGCCTGGAAAGAAGCTGTCACTCAAATAATTGTTGAGTGGCTAGTTTTAAAAATGAAGGAATGAATGAGTCCCAAAGGCGAAGCAGCTGTGCTAAGCATGCCCTCCTTCCTTCTTCTGAACTCACCAGTCAGAAAACTCACTTCTTCCATGATGTTCTAGCGGAAATCCTTCCATATGGAAGTCTGAACACTGGGGAAGAAGAGTCCCCCCCAAAAATGACGGAAGAAAATATAACAATCTATTATAAAACATCTCAAATAAGACCAGTCTTACTTTTTTAAGACCGGGGAAGTGGTGGAAAGATTAGTTTTATGCAAAACTATCCAGGTGAAAAACAAAACTCAAATTCCTAAGATTAACCCAGAAGAAGAAATAAAATGAGACAATCTGTGTTAGGAAGGAGGAAATAACTTTATGCACAATCTCATCTCTAAGCAACCCACCTGTGGTCTTTAAGACTGTGGTAAGGAAATAAAAACTAAGTACTCAGATGAAGGAATAAAATTCCCAGGTAGGGAAGATTAAGATAAAAAAGAATAATGTTGGGGCGCCTGGGTGGCTCAGTGGGTTAAAGCCTCTGCCTTCGGCTCAGGTCATGATCTCAGGGTCCTGGGATCGAGTCCCGCATCAGGCTCTCTGCTCAGCAGGGAGTCTGCTTCCTCCTCTCTCTCTGCCTGCCTCTCTGCCAGCTTCTGATCTCTCTGTCAAATAAATAAATAAAATCTTTAAAAAAAAAAAGGAATAATGTTCATGATAAGGGAGAAGAAAAATCAATGAATGTGACTTTATGAACCAGATAAGTAAAAAACAGCTTTATATAGAGCTTCTGGAAAATTTCTCAGAGACATTGTTTCTTTAAGAACAAACTATTAAAAAAAAAAAAAGAACAAACTGTTGACAAGAACATAAAATAAAATAAGAATGAATGAAAATATTTGTGGTGGCAAATGTAGAGTAGATAGATGTATTCGTCTCATGATCTTTGCATGCTTTGTGGTGACGTAGGTCCTTTCAGTTCTACCATTGTGATTACTCCTCTCGAAACCTCAAAGAACACGTTAGAGACAAACTAAACATCACATCAAGTCCTGTTCTATATTAAACTGTAGGTGGAGCAGACAAGCTCCCTACCAAACCCAGAAAGCCAGTCAGAAGTAAACAGTAATCAGGTGTTTATTAGATTGTCTTAAAGGCGAGATTATCATGAAAACCATGTAAGAAATAAGTTTTAGACCATAAGATTATAATGAAAAATACCCAGGACATAATTTTGAGGTCAAAGATTCCAGAAACGATTTTTAGGCTTAACATAATTCTTTAAATTATATTAAAAACGATGTGCTTCAAATAAGGAAAACTGAAGGTGTTAATTGTATAGGAATGAAAATAACGGAGAGGGTTTAATATAATTGTACATTAGGGAGAAGTTAGTTTTATATTAGCATACCTCATGTGGCGGCTGTTTAGCTTCCCCTCATGGCAGATCAATACAAAGGGAAGGAGTTTGTTTCCATACGTCGTGTGCTGGTTATCGTCAATGGCAACACGGCCCAGTGGCATCAGTCAAGGGCAGAGAGAGCCAGGGAGGCTGAGTCTATGTGTGGCCGCGTGACCGTGGCTCATCGAGCTGGCTGCTGATGGCAGGCATGGGTCAGGCTGGGTGTAGGGTGTAGGTCAACTGTCCCATCTCCAGTCAGGCTCCTAGGAGAAAACAGTTGAGTTCTGTAAGGTTTAATAACAACAACCAAATTTTCTTTCTTGCCAGCACAGGAAGGCAGATGAAAAGTCGGTCTGTGCATACCCCATGTCTGAAAGACTAAGCATCAGTAACTCAATCCACCATGACTTCTTTCTTCTAACTACTCCCTCTGTCTGCATTCTCGTCTTTCTCCAATTTATTCTCCACACAGCAGCCAAGGAGATCTTTATCACTTTTTGCTCAAGGTCCTTTGAGATCACAGCCTTCAAGCTGTCTGCATGATCTGGTTCCTATCACCTCTCGCTCTCTTTACAACCGTCCTCCAGGTGGGCTGGTTTACCCCCCAAGAACCAAACTCCTCTCTGACTCGGGCCTTCACACGCATTGTTCTTCAGCCTTTACACAGCCAACTTTTTCCTGTGCTGCGGGTCTCAGTTTCCCATGGTCCTGGGTTCTTATCATGACTTATAACGATACATTTTTTATTAGTTGCTTAATGTCCATCTCCCCCAGTAGATTGTGAGGATCTTGAAGGCAAGGATCTTGCAGATTTGGCACACTATTTTACTTTCAGCTCTGCTGAAAGAATTGGCCAGGAATGGCCCCTTGAGAAGGATATAGGGCCTTCACTAGTTAAAAAAAAAAAAAAAAAATCCCGTGAACCAAGAATATTTTGACTTGTATAGTTTTCCCTATAGATTTAAGGGGGCTAGGGGTGGAGTCGTAGTTTTTTTGTTTGTTTTGTTTTTTGTGTTTTGTTTTTTTTGAAAGCTAGTGGAGGGCTGAGTTTTGGTTTTGGGTCAAGGTTGGCAAAGGTCCAAAACAATGTCCTCTCCTGTAGGAGATTGGTACTCAGTACATGGTAGCTATTGGCATGCCCACTATGACCACAAGTGCTTTGGTAGACATAGGAATAAGCTAGGATGAAGGCCAAGAGGAATGGGAACCAAGTTGTCCTGGGCAAGTCTGTCCTTAATTATAGTGTCATTCTTAAACATATGTTCCAGCCAAAGACTTAAGAAGAAGCCTTTGTTTAAATCATAGGGCCCAGAAGGCATTTTAGAGTCGAGACTCTAGAAAGTTCTGTAGACTGGAAGTCTGTATGAATCCACACTGGATAGGCCTTGTGTTTGATTAAAGAATGCTCTGAGAACATAAACCCTTTGTCTTCACCATAAACCATGCAACTCCTGGTCACAGAATCCAGTTGTCTATGGTGAGAAGTGAATATACCGTGTGTGCATGCCCTTTTAGAACGTCCTGATCCAAATGCAAGGCTGATTTCACAGGACCCTTGACATGAGCATTTAGCCCCATAATCACCTTTGCTGAGTACTTCTTTTGCTCTTCTTAATCTCCCTGCTCTCAGTGCTATTTGCTTTTCTTTTTGCTTTTTATTTTTTTTAAAGATTTTATTTATTTATTTGACAGAGAGAGAGATCACAAGTAGGCAGAGAAGCAGGCAGAGGGAGAGGGGGAAGAAGGTTCCCTGCTGAGCAGAGAGCCTGACGTAGGGCTCGATCCCAGGACCCTGAGACCCTGAGATCACGACCTGAGCCGAAGGCAGCCGCTTAACCCACTGAGCCACCCAGGCGCCCCTCTTTTTGCTTTTTAAATCTTATTATTGCTTCCTGATTCTGTCTTTGGTACCAGTGTGGCAGAGGGTAGTACTCTGGGCTGGAGACGGGCCTGCCAGTGGGTTTGGACTTGTCCATGCCCTGCTGACCGATGTAGGAAGGGCCCCTAGAGAGATCGAGGGGCCTCCTGGGAGAGCCTTACCTTACACGCAGTGGAAAATCTTAACTCAGGACAACGAGCTCAGCTCAGGAACAAAGCTTTAGTCTCTAGAGGAGAGAGGTGATTCTAAGGAGAGCTGTGCTGAACCCCCTCCCCACTACCAAGAACTAAGGTCTGTATCCTATAAAGATGTAGGGTGTCTAGTACAGCACAGATGAATAGATACTCACTAAACTGTTTCCTTTTCTTCTTTCCTTTTCTTCTGGGCTCATACCTTCCTGGCACAAATGTTCTATGTCTGAGTTCTGGCCAAATATATGTGGGCAGAAGTCACATATGCTACCTCCAGGCCTGGCACAGCCTGATCGGGGATGCAAATAATCCAGTGGAGCAATCCAAGGCCTAAGGATGAAGGAAGAAGCCCTAGATGGGAAGCCTGAATAACTGGGAGGAATAGAACCCTTACTGCTGCCTATCCCCATTCTTACTTTGACTGTGACATGAGCCCAAATGAACACTTAGTGTCTAAAACCACTGAAACTGTGAGGTTGTTGTTAGGCTAGCAGGCCCAGGGACGCCGAGAGCGGACAAGATGGCCACCAGTTTCACAAGATGGTGGCTCGGGACTTTCCATAATGGGGCTTCCTGTCTCAGAGACTTTCAGATCACCCCACAACGACGACGACGAACAATCTGACTGGTCGACCTTGCATTCCTTTTTCTGTATAATGAGCTGACAACTGATTGGTGTATTTTGTATCCCTCATATACAGATACCCAACAAACCCTCCACACCCTAAGGCCCCTAATTAAAAACCCCTCAGCCCTACCACTGGGCAAAACTTCCTGGGCCCTGTCCTAACTGGGACCAAGGAACCTTGCCTGAGAGCACTTCCATTAAAGCTTGGCTCGATTCTACTCGCCTGGCTCCCCCTTTCCACCGCCGATTCAAACCTGACAGTTGTTTGTTAGGAACAAAAACCCTGTCCTGATTGACCTACTAAGTAAAAATGGAAAGCTCTGTTTAATGAAAATACTGCCTCTGACCTTGGAGAAGAGGCAGCACAGCATTTGTATTTTTTTAATTAAGAGTAACATAAAACCAGAAGAGAGGCAGTTTTTCCTGCCCTGAACAGCTTTGCCATTTTAACAGTGCTAAAATACAAAGTGGCATTGACTGGGGGGGAGACAGAGGAAGAAGGAGCAGTCTTAAAAGGAAGTAGAAATGGCCAGGAGGCCTGGAAGTCTCAGCGGTACCAGGAGGAAGGGGTGGGAGCTGCTGGTGGACACAGCGGTACCGGTTCCAAGAGGAAGTGCGGAAAGCTAGTTCGGAGGGTCAGAAACCGCAGAAGTGAAGACAGCGGTCATGGAATGTTAAGGATTAGATGACCAGATTTGATGGCGATAGGACACTCAGAGATTTTGAGCAATACTTGGGATATCACAAAGGTAGTAAGAGCCGGTCACTATGGGGCCCCTCCACCAGTATTCGAACCTTGGAAGGTTGGGGAAGAATATTCCCACCGCAGACCAATGTAGGAAGAAGAGAAGGGGCTCTTCTGGCTTCAGTTCTGACTTTAGAAATAGAATTCCTGCTCCTCATAGCGGGCATAATGGTCAGGCAGTTTAGGCTGTCCACAGGTATCCCTCCCTAGCTTTTTGTTCCTCTTGGTTTACCTCTTGGAGATAAGCCAAGATGGGAAGTCAGGAAGCCCAGAGTGTGCATTTTCCACAGAGACCTCAGTGGGTGTTGGGGCAGTGAAGGCACTCTCACATGCCGCGAGGTAATGAGAGCAGAACTTGCAGGTTTCCTCTACGTAAAAGGCAAGGATCTTAATTTATTTGGTGGCCGCTTTGAGTTTTTCTCCTTTACTTGGAAGAAAAGCACATTCAAGTTGAGAAACACTGTTCTAAGCCCGAGGTCCTGTGTTAAGATGCAAAAAGATGTGGAGGATGGAGGAGATTTCCAGAAGGGCTATGGAAAACAAAGAGGAGGACAGCTCAGGGAGCTGGGAGAGAAGGAGTCCTCAGCATCCGCTTCCCCCTGAAAATCATTAGGGCAATACCGGGGTGATTAGAGGGCGAGTGGAAATGCCATAAAGATTGGGCATGGAAAGCTGAGGGGCTGGAGATGACACACATATGGGTTGTGCAACACTCACACATGGTGATGTGCTCACACATAATTATGTATGCATATCGGTGCTTTTGGTGACTATACCACGTGAAGGAAAATTTTAACCGAACTTTAAACTGTACAATTTTACTTTACTTCCATCACATAAGAAGAATATACCCTTTCACTACGAAGAGTGAACTGATTTCCTCTTTGCTTCCTCTTCTGTGTAACCCGGATGTTCCAGCCCCTCTGCTCTCTCCCAGAAACATAAACTCCCGTTCTTTTGCAGCTAAAACTGACCTATCTTACATCCTGCTCACTTTAAAGTTATTTTCCTCAATCTTCATCTTTCAAGAATGTGTTCCAATTAGCTAATCTGCTATCAGGCAAGCCACTACTGGCTTACTGTCACTTGTAGGGCTGCTCCTTCGAGATGACCTACATAAAATTAAAATATGGTTTTTAATCATACCTCCAGAGAGGTGGCAAACAGTAAAAATTTCGGGTGTTATAGAACGTTGAAAGGATAAATGAATAAATTAAGAACCAATTATTATGAAATATTATTAGTTATTAAATTATTAAATTGTCAAACTGAATAAATTATTAATAAAAAGAAGAGCTAACACTTATAAAATACGTACTAAGTGATAGGCACCTTTGAAGTGCTTTGCATTTATCCATTTAACTCCCAGAACAACTCTGTGGAATAGGAACTATTTCAGCCCCGTTCTGCAATTTTCAATGAGAAAACTGAGGCAGAGAGAGATTAAGCAAGTCCCCTTAGATCTGGCAGCTAGGAAAGGGAGTCAGGATTTGAGCTCAGTGGCCTGTCTCCAGACTCTGTGCCCTTTCAGAGTCCAGTGACCTGTTTTCGTGGGGAAGAGGGTGATGGGATGGCTGTTAAGAGTCTCTTGGATTACAGCCTCAGGGTAGTCTTGCTGATGGTTTCTCAGGGGAATGAAGCGGGGTCCAAGAGAGAGGTATCTTTTTTTTTTTTTTTTTTTTTAAGATTCTATCCATTTATCTGACAGAGAGAGAGAGAGAGATCACAAGCAGGCAGAGAGGCAGGCAGAGAGATGGGGGGGAAGCAGGCTTCCCGCTGAAAGAGAGCGCGATGTGGGGCTCGATCCCAGGACCCCGAGATCATGACCCGAGCGGAAGGCAGAGGCTTTAACCCACTGAGCCACCCAGGTGCCCCCAAGAGAGAGGTATCTTAGAACTTATGTTTGATAGAAAGAAATCACATCATCCTGGATCTCACTTTTCTCTTCAGTGAAACAGGGCGGGTGGACTATATGGCCTCCAGGACCGGTCCCAACTCTAAGATAAGTAACATCTTTAGCATTCCTGCACTAAAATGCTGATCTCTTGGTGCCCGTGGGTAAGAAGCAGGTCAGTTCTTGTTCCTAGACCCTTCAAGCTAGAAGCTGCAGGGTCGCATGTCAGGAGATACCTGGAAAGAACTGGAAACCCAAGACGAGCGTTAGAGCTCTAGGAAACCTCGCCCTTTACTAAGAAACATAAAGAAAACACCCTTACTAGGTGCCTGCTGCGTGCCGTGCATCGTAAACAGATTATCTAATTTAATTCTCACAGTGAGCCCGTGAATGGAGGTAGTGTCTCCATTTTAAAAATGAGGCTGAAGCTTAGTCATACCAAGGGACTTGCCCAAGATGGCCCAGCGAGTAAGGGATGCAGGCAGGATTCAAGTCCCGTCCGTCCGCCTCCGAAAACCATGCTCATTTCACAACCGACACTTTCCGTAATACCTGCTACCTCCTTTCGTTACCACTGCGAGCCTCAGGGGTAGTTTCTATTTCCCCGTTTCGCTGAGCAGGAAAGTGAGACTCCGAGTGGGTAAGGCACTTGCCAGCCTAGGGGTCCGGCTCGGAGCGGCCGGGGGCAGAGCCCGCAGCGCTGTGCACGTGGGCGCGGACGCCGCAGCCCCCGCCCCTCCCGGGCCCCTCTCCGCCGCGCGGCTCCCACCTTCGCAGGTCCCAGCCCCGCGCACGGCCCGCGGCGAACTACTCTTCCCGGCAGGACGCGGGCGCGCGCACGCGCACCGGGGCCTCCGCCATGGCGACTGTGCTGTCCAGGGCGCTCAAGCTCCCGGGTAAGAAGTCGCCGCCTCGCGACCACCGCCGCCCCCGCGGGGCCTGGGGAGACGGGGAGGCGAGGCTCTGGGGGCGAAGCGGGTCGGGGTCGGGTCCCAGCTCCGGCGTAGCTGCGGGAGCCCGGAGGCGAGCCGGTGCAGCCCCGGCGGGCTGGGGTCCGTCGCCACCAGGGGGCGAGAGGGGCGCACGTCTGCTGGGGGGTCGCGGGCGCGGGGCGAGCTTGGGAGAATCCACGGGGGGACCGCCGGAGGCACCCGGGGCTGGTGGCCAGGAGCGGGCGGGCGCTGCTGCGGGGGTGACTGTCAGAGCGCGCGTCGCCGCCATCCCAAGGGGAGGGCTGGCGAGGGGAGCATCCTTTCCCGAGGAGCCGTGGACCACGTACCTCAGGGTCCCGAGCTCCTTCTATCTTGGGCTGGCCCTGGGGGCGAGGGGGAGCTAGGGGGACAGGGGCGGCAGGAAGCGGGCCACCCTTTGGAGCAGCCTCTCCACTTAGCAACACTGACGCAGCCGTGGGGTAGATGAGACAGGTGTTTACCCCTTCTAGTTTACAGAAGAGGAAAATGAGACTTATTTGGCTCATTGACTTGTCCAAGGCCGCACAGACAGTATTGGAAAAACCTAAACTAGAACGTCGGGGTCTTTCGATTCTAGATCTTGGGCTTTTGATTCCACTTAGTCAGCCTCTGGCTGTCGAGGCAAAGCATTTAGGAGGGAAATGATTTGGCACCTACAAATTGCATATAATTTGTGAAATATTCTTTAGGGAGACTCTGGTGGTGATGACAACTTCAGAGCTAATTCAGTACTTCGGGCAGCAGCTCCAAGCTTTTTTTTTTTTAAAAAAATTCTCTCTTAAACCTCCAGAATAAGACGGTGCTGCTACAAACTTGCTATTTTAATAAAAGTATATTTATTCTGCCCAAAGAAATCTAGACGTTAAGGCTTTAAGAATTTTATGGTTCTACCTAAATAAATGTTAAACCTTAAGCTATAAACATTTGTTTGCTGATAATTTAAGGTGATAGTGGGAAAAGCAGGTGTTGGTAGGAAAAACAGTTGCTTTCACTGGCATCATTAGAAAGGGCTAGTTGGGTGTCTGGTAGATATCCGTCAAAGGGCTGCATGGGGATCCCAGGGACCTTATTCTCAAGGCGTTTCCAGTCTGCTACATTGTGCCATGTATGACACTGGGTTGGGTATGAATTTGCATTTCTGTCCCCAGACTTCATGACCTCAAAGGTTTGCCCCCCCCCCAACATAGGCTCGCGAGACCTTTGGAAGAAACATTGATAATATATCTATCTTGGAATGTGTATGTAACCTTGAAATGAAGTGGAGGATGTGTCCCTTTACCTGCAGGATAATCTTTAAAGAGAGTATCTTTGTCATTTGTGTAGGATGTTTTCCTCCCCAAAGGATAATGAGATGCAGACATACTTGGCTTTATTTCTTTTCTCATTTAGATTCCTTTTCTTCCCCACCCCACCCCAGCGTAGATAATACGTTCTTCCCTAAAGAGGGGAATGCCGGAAAATCGCTTTCTTGAGCTCTTTTGCATTCTCACACCCCGAGGCTGTGTCATTGTTACTCCCTGGAGTATCCAGCTGCAGAAACTTGGTCAGCTGACAGGGTAGGGAAAGTACAGTCTGGTCCTTGGGCCTGTGTTTGGACAGCATCTTGAGCCTGAACAGACAGGTATGTTTGACACTTTTTAGGGCCCAGATACAATGGTGATGTGTTCTTTTCTGTGATGCAGGTTGTGTTTGTTTGTTTGTTTTTTATACTTTTGCTCGCCCCCCTTTTGCCCTTTCTCCCCAGCGTCCTAAATAATAATTTTTAGCTTTTGTATTGGGTAGAAGGTGCTTATAGCTTTTTTTGGGATACCCTGTCCTTGGGACTGTGAGGCTGCTGTCTGGTGTGGGCTACTGTGTTATGTTACTTCAGTGAACATCCTGTCTCCCTTTTATTTTTAAATTGAAGTCTAATTGATATATCTTATTAATTTTAGGTGTACAATATAATGATTTGATATTTGTATATATTGCAAAATGATCACCACCATCTTTAAAGAGAGTATCTTTGTCATTTGTGAATGACATTTGTGTCATTGATGTCACCACCACATCCTCACTATTTCTAGGTGACGAGAATGGTGACTAAGAGCAGGATACAGCGTTGGGTTCAGATGTAGTCTTCACCAGATTAGTTCCCTAACCTCTTGAAGTGTTAGTTTCTTCACATGTCACAGTACTGTTATTATGGAACATTTGCTGTATGCCACACACTCTGCTACCTATTTACCTCATAGGGTTATTAGGCTCAGTAGAAGAAATGGATGTACTGAAGAGATTTGTTTACCTTTGATACATGTTAATTATTCAGTGTTAGCTCTTATTATCATCTTCATTAGCACCATGCCCTTTTATGAATGGGATACCTGAAGGAAGGCCTGATGCAATCATAAGCTGATGACAGATGTCATTAACCTAGTGAAGAAAGAGCTGTTTCTTGGAGTCTGTTTCACAGTCTCATCCCCTTCCACTAAGCTCAAGATGGAAGGATGTTTGGGTCCCATACAAGCAGTGAGGTTAATTAGTAAAAGAAGGACAATATGACACTCATAAAGCAGCCTGGTTATTTTAAGTATATATATATTTTTAGTCCCTTTTAAAATTTGAAGGTCAAACACTGGAGGGAATATCAGAACACAATGTTACTGTAATGATTTGTTTTATTATGTGTAATTTGGAATCATTACTTGCCCCTGGATAATCTAATCCATGAGGTGAATTATTTCTCTTTAGTTGCAGTAGAGTGTATGGTATAGTCTATATAAAGTATAGTACATATCCTAGAATAGTGTATATGATAGCATGTTTTCCTAAACATATCTGGGGATGATACAGTTGCATCTTCTTCCTGTTTTCTTTTGTACCATGGTAGGAATACTATTTGACTGGCATCCAGTCTTCCTAGGAGGAAAAGTGAGCTGTGGAAAGCTCATTTATATTGATGTATTGTGAAATCAGCATCCTCTCCTTTATTCTTTGAAAACCTTGCATTGATTAAAAATGTGGGTGGTGGCTGAAGTTAGCAGAGAAAAGAGTGCTAAGTGCCCTGTGCTCCGAAGTGTGGATTTGATGTCCAGCTCCTTAGCACGATTCTAACTTTGGGCAAGTTGGCGTGCATTATCCTTCACAATCCCTTGTCTCTCTGTGAATAGATAGCAAAAATATTTACTTGGGAGTTGTCTGATCAAAGGTTGCAGTCTGTAATAATTAAGCTGAGGTTTGTCTCTGTAATGTCTGGGAAAATATACTATCTTTTAATAATACATGTCACTGCAGAGAAATTAGCCTGAATTTTGTCCCCATCCTTAGTGACTTGATTCTCCCCCCCACCCCGTTGCTCATATGATGCCTTTTTTTTTTTTTTTAAGATTTTATTTATTTATTTGACACGGAGAGAGAGATCACAAGTAGGCAGAGAGGCAGGCAGAGAGGCGGGGGAGGCAGGCTCCCTGCTGAGCAGAGAACCTGATTCAGGGCTCTATCCCAGGACCCTGAGATTATGACTTGAGTCCAAGGCAGAGGCTTTAACCCACTGAGCCACCCAGGCGCCCCATGATGCTTTTTTTTTTTTGTCCTTGAAGTTCATTCAGCACTTTTACTGCAGTATGTTTCAATATTGATTATTCTGTAGCATTTTTTCTTGGGACTCCGTGTCCTCTTTATTTTACAATTTTAGGTCTTGCTATATTACGGAGCTTTTTGGTATGTCTTTTAAAATTATTGTTTTTGGTGCTGTTTCTTTTTCTGTTCTGTTCTTTGGTTTCCTATATATTGCATCACCTTTGCTCTCTCTGTCCATGCCTTTCTAGTCTTTTTAAAAAGTCTTGATCTTTTCAGTGGGAGACACACCGATAGTCTGCTCACTTCCTTCAAAACTCTACTGCCTGGTTTTGAATCCTTGCGCTACGGCTTATTTGCTATTTAACTCTGGGTGAGTTACTTGGACTTCCAAACCTCATCTTGAAAATGGAGATAATAGTGTGTCTATCTCCAAGAGTTGTTATGCAGATTTATGGAGATAAGACAGTAAAAGGGTTTGGAAGAGTGCCTACGGAGGAAGGGCTTGGAACTGCCAGCCCTGGTTTCCATTTTATTTTTCTTGGTTTTTCACCAGCTTGCCCCTTTCTTTTTTTGACTCTTTTCAGCCTTGTCTGTTCTCTTTGCTCATCCCTTTAAGGATATATTTTCTAAAATTGTTTTATTATTTTCTTCCATTACTTTTCTGAGCCCTGCTTGTTTACTTCTCATCTTCCCTATTATTTGTCATTTCTTCTTAGAAATATTCTATTTTTTTCTGTAAGCCCTTATTTCAGAGAAGACTGTTTACTTTCTTGGATTCTGTAGCGAAGTGTCTGTTCCTTATTCCCTCCACGTCGTGGCATTGCTTGGCCAGCTTTGGTCCCTTGGCAGATTTGGTTTGCTATGTTTTGTTGTAACTTCTTTCTTGGCTATCTGCGGAACTTTGTAGTACCTTATAGAACGAGCACTCACGATGGCTTCTTTCTGATTATAAATCATATTTAATGGTCGGTTGTTTTACAGCTCGCTTTTGGGTGACAGGCAGGCCGAGGCTGGGACCAGGTGAGTGAGCAAGAGCAGTGAGAAGCTAGAATTTAATCTAATGGGACCCAGCTTTTTACCAAAAAAAAGAGAAAGAGAGAGAAATCCTCTCTCCATGACTGATGGCTCCGCAGCTGCTTTTCTTACCTGGCAAGCTGACAGCCTATTTCTCGGAAAGCCTTTCTCATTTCCTCTCATCTCCCCTTTGTCTCTGGTGTTGAGGGGCACTCACTGATGCCTCTGGGACGCCGGACTTTGTCTTTCTAAGCAAGAGATAAGTGCTTTGGCTATATGACCTGGAACCAGGAAGGTAGTATAATTTGTTAGTTAGGACTGTGGACTATAATCAAATCGCCTGAGTTTGAATCCTGGCTCTTTTTCTTCCTAGTTCTGTGATCTTATGCAACTCGCCTCTCTATATTTTTATTTTCTTATTCATACTGTGGGGTTACAGGGTTGTTGTGAGGATTAAATGAATTAACATATAAGTGCTCATTCCGGTGCCCAGAATAGTAGGTACTGAGTACTTTCCCGTTACCATGATTGCTGTCATCATCGTTGTCATTATTAACTCTGCAAACTGTCCTCGTTGGAGACCTAAGACCATGTGCCCGCCCTTACTGTGCTGCCTCAATTGGATACAAGTTTTGCTGCATTTGGCGATAATTTTTCACAAATCGTAGTTTGGGGATGTGGCTCTTTTCTTTTTTTTTTTTCTTATTTTTATTACCTTCCCTTGCCGGTTTTGGGGAAGGATACTGACAGAAATGCCTTCCTTTGCCATCATCAACTGGAAGCATATCATCTTTTATTTTTTAATGATTCATTTATGTTATTTCATTTATTGCATTCATTCATTTATTCATTTATTATTTTATTTTTTATTTTCATTTATTTTAGAGTGGGGGCAGGATGAAGGGCAGGGGGAGAGGGAGAGAGAATTTCAAGCAGACTGCCAGCTGAGCACAGAGCCCTGTGTGGGGCTGGATCACACGACCCTGAGCTGAGACTAAATCAACAGTTGGACCCTTAGCTGACTGAGCCACCAAGGCGCCCCAGAAAATTATTTTTAGCAAAGACTTTACCAGTTTCTGTAGCATGTACAGCCAAGTTCTCTACCTGCGATGGTGTGTGAGATCATAAAAATGCATTTCCTTTAAACTTTTTTTTTTGGCCAGTATTTTAGTAGTGATTTTACTTTGACTTTTGAATCAAAAAGTGATTTTAGGCTGGTATGTTTGTTGCAAGGCGACAGCTGACTAGCAAGACTGAATTTAAGTATCAATGCTAAATTTTTCACTTGATGCTAAAAATCCAATTGTACTATTATGTAAGACAGCTTGAGTGTCTGTAGAAGATACTTGGGAGTTTGAGTTGAATCAGATGCGTGATGTGACTGCCAAGAAAGCTGGCAAGGTCTTAGGTTACCGTAATTAAATTGTAGTGTACCCTCTGGGATAGGGAGCGCGCGGTTCCGCCCTCCACTGCCCTGGTCAGACTGCAGCCTGGGGATTGTATCCCGTTCCCAGAACCATACTTTAAGAAGCACTGACATCGCACTGTGTCCAGAGAAGAGGGAACAGGATGTTGTGGATATGTGCAACCGTGCTTTCCCAAGTAATGAGTTGAAAGAGGTGGAGACATTTAACCTGGAGAAGAGAAGACTGGGTGGGCAGTTGGGAGAAATTGTGCCAACAATAATAATAGAAGCTGAAATTTGTTTGTTTGTTTAATTTGAGAGGAGAGAGTGTGAGCAGGAGGTTGGGAGGGGCAGAAGGAGAGGGAGGGATGGAATCCGAAGCACTGCTCCTTGCCCAGCACGGAGCCGGACATGAGTCTAGATCTTAGGACCCTGAGATCATGACCTGAGCTAAAAATCAGGAGTCAGTCGCTCAACTGACTGAGCCACCCAGGCGCTCCTAGAAGCTGCCGTTTATTGAGTGCTACAATACGCCAGACACTAAAGACCATGCATATGTTACCTCATTTAATCCTCAAAAACAATCATATGAGGTAGGAAAAATAATTTACCCCATTTCAGAAATGGGAAGAATGAGGCTTAGTAAAGCTAAGAAATTTAATCAAGGTCACATGGCTAATAAGGGGTAGAGCCAAGATTTGACTCTATCGGTCAGCTTGTAAAGACTTAAACTCTTATACCATAGCGTATGTTTCTTATGATTGGTATTTTCAAGTTTTGAAGGATTTGCATGTGGAAGAAGGGTCCCAGAAATTAGAACCCAGACAGATGATTGGCAAATGCCCAGAAATAGATTCTTGCATCAGTGTGTGGAACTGCTTTCCAGATTGGAGAGCTGTGAACTCCCTCATGCAGAGTGACTTCTTGGTGGCTCTTGTGCTTATGTGATCTTTCAAGTCTCCTCCTACCCTGAGATTTGGGGCTGCCATATGTGTTTTCCTCTTTGTCAGATATCCTTTTCCTTCCTTCCTCCCTCCCTCCCTCCCTTCCTTCCTTCCTTCCTTCCTTCCTTCCTTGAATTTAAAAATTTAAAAATTGTTGTAAAATACACATAAAATTTACCATCTTAATTATTATTATTTTTTAAAGATCTTATTTATTTATTTATTTATTTATTTATTTATTTATTTGGAAAGAGAGAGATGAGAGAGAGCATGAGAAGGGAGAAGGTCAGAGGGAGAAGCAGACTCCCCATGGAGCTGGGAGCCCGATGTGGGACTCGATCCCGGGACTCCGGGATCATGACCTGAGCCGAAAGCAGTCGCTTAACCAACTGAGCCACCCAGGCGCCCCCATCTTAATTATTTTTAAGTACACAGTTTAGTATTGTTAAGTATATTCATTCACACTGCTGTGCAACTAATCTCCAGAACTTTCTCATCTTGCAAAGCTGAAACTCTAAAAGGTATCTCCTGCTTTTTGATACTTTGCATTATGCCATTTCGCTTTTATAAAAGACCTACCTGTTTTTGTTAACCTAGAGAAATCCAAAGAGGATTCCTGCTTTTATGAGAAAAAGGCAAAAAGCGAAGAGAGCACTCAGCGCTTGTTTTGCAGCGAGTCCTTATAGAAGCGCTGCTCAGCCCCACCCTCAGCGGTGAGGGGGCCCCCCCAGCTCCTTCCCCGGGAGCCAAGCTCAGCAGCTCAGCCTCAAACCTCCAGAGCCTTGAACTGTGTTTGTGAGCATCTGTGCTTGATCTCCGCTTGTTTTGTGCATCTTTTTGGCAAGATGTATCCTGAGTTTTCAGAAAAGCCTAGGAGAGGTTATTGCTTGGGTCTGGGAAAGCTCAAAAAATTTTCCTTTAAATTAATGGTAATTGCTTCTTCGCTTTATGCTATTTTAGCTTACAAGGAGTTTGATAGGAACCCTCTACCTTGGGATAGTGAGGGAAACCCGTACCCATTAAATAATAGCAACTCCCCATTTACCCTCACTCCCAGGCCCTGGAAACCACATTCTACTTTGTTTCTGTGAATTTGACTACTCTGGATAGATACTCCATATACAATCATGCAATATTTGTCCTTTTGTGATTGGCCTATTTCACTTAGCATAATCTCTTGTGGCATGTGTTAAATTACTTTTTAAGGCTGGATAATATTCCACTGCATGTATAGACCACATTTTTAATTCCGTCAGGTATATCCTTTTAGTTAAAAAAAAACTAAAAAAAATTTTAGAATTAATACTATTACAGCAGCCTATGGTTGTGTTTAGAAATTATTATAACTGAAGTTTTATGGGACAGTTAGGGAATGGTGTATACTAATTAATAAAATAATTTGGTTCGTAGAGTAGATCCGTAAATTATAGATTAGCTTGAACCTAATGACGTTATGGTATATCCTGGAAGAGTATACTATTTTGAATTAAATTCCAAATAATTGGTCCATTTTCTTATAATTTGTGCCTTTAAAAATCATATCCAGTATTTGTTGGGTAAAATGAATAGCTTTGAAAGTGAAAATACATAGAAGTTTCTAGTTAATGGAATGCCAGTTTGCTCAGTATCTTCTGTGGGGTTTTTTGGGCAAAATATTTAATGTTATAAAGTATTTCTATATAATTTTTATTTTTAATCAAATATTTATTGACTTTCTGTGTACCAAGCACCAAGCTTCACACTAAAGATTTTACTTCCCATATTAGTTTCCATATAGTGTTTTATTGCTTCCTTTTATGTCTTGAGTAAACAAGACATCATATATGAAGTGATATCACCGAGATAACAGTGACCAGAGGCAGAGATTTACATCAAGAATCTTCTTTCTTCCTTTTTAAATTATAGCTGGATTGTATTTTCTTTTTTATCTCTTCTTAATAAAAGATTTAACAGTATGGTTCATGTTAGCACAGCTTACCATGTAATTTCCAAAACAAGAAATTTTTTCTCGGTTTTTGCTTGGTTATAGCATGAACAAAAGGCATAAAATCATTCAGTGCTTAGCAGCAGGGGCCAAGGAGTGGCTTGGGAGAGGGTGTGTTTAAGCTCTCCTGTAATTTTCTTTTTTTTTTTTTTTAAAGATTTTATTTATTTATTTGAGGGGGTGGGGGAGAAGGTCAGAGGGAGAAGCAGACTTCCTGCAGAGCTGGGAGCCCAATATGGGACTCGATCCCGGGACTCCAGGATCATGACCTGAGCCGAAGGCAGTCGCCCAACCAACTAAGCCACCCAGGTGCCCCTCTCCTGTAATTTTCACCTCTCCCCCACCCCAAATAAATGTAGCGTCTAAGTAAAAACAGTGTGCTTGTTGTGTAAGCCAGCCTTGAGACAGGTCCCATACCTCTGCATTCCTGCTCGGTCCCTCCCCTCCTAGACTACTTGCTCAGAATAGCATTTTTAAACCTAAACACTGTTTACTGAAACATGTGCTGACAGGGCATCCAAATCAATCATAGGAAGCTCAGAAGTGAGTTTTTAGTAAGACGTCTCCAGGTGATATTTAGTGTTCAACTTTCCGAGTTGTTTCCATGGAGACAATTGGGAAGCCACGAATATCCGACTGTGAGAAGCAGTGTACAGAGAACTATTATTCTAAAGTTGAGGCAGGTTCCAGGAAAGATTGAAACATCACAGATCTAAGAAAATCAAAGGAAATACGCACATTAGGCATATGGAAGGTTGCTATAAGAGCCATGTCTTTTTCATTAGTGAGATTCACAGAAATTAAGATAGTTTTTGTTTTTTGTTTCTTTGTTTGTTTTCCCAAACTAAAAAGGTATTTGAGGGGCACCTGGGTGGCTCAGTCAGTCATATCTGCCTTCAGCTCAGGTCATGACCTCAGGGTCCCGGGATCAAGCCTGGCATCGGACTCCCTGGTTTGCGGGAAGCCTGCTTCTCTCTCTTCCTCTGCCGCTCCCCTCGCTTGTGTTCGCTCTCTCTCTCTCTCTCTCGAATAAATAAAGTCTTTAAAAAAATAATAAAAAACAAAAAATAAAAAAGGTATTTGAAATTTATCACTTTCTCTGGTTCCTTTCCAATTTTCTTAAGCTCATGACAGCTGTAATTCTAGAACAGTGATTTTCATTTTCCTCCCATTCTTCGTCCTCAAGATCTAAACTTGGAAACTTTGTTTTGTTTTCTGTGTTTTCTTTTAGGTGTTCACAGTTGCCATGTAGTTGGAAAGGGCTTCTCCTTCCTGGTTCTCCCTGACGCTCTGCCTTTCTGTGTTTCAGGGAAGAAGAGCCCAGACCTAGGGGAGTATGACCCCCTCACACAGGCTGATAGTGACGAGAGCGAGGATGATCTTGTTCTCAACTCGCAGCAGAAGAATGGCGGGGTCAAAAATGGGAAGAGCCCTCTGGGAGAAGTGCCAGAGCCTGACTCAGATGCCGAAGCTGGGGGGGCTGCAAAGCCACATCTTTCAGAGGTCACCACAGAAGGGTACCCCTCGGAACCCCTTGGGGCCCTGGAGCAGAAGGCAACCTCTTCCATCGTGTCTTATGTGCGCACCTCTGTCTTTCTGCTAACTTTGGTCATCTCCATGATCCTGGTGCTCGTATGTGCTTTCCTGATCCCCTGTCCTCCCAGAGATCTGCACAGCACTTGGAGTCGCCACCTGGGCCCCCAGGGAGGTGAGTTGTAGGATTTCTCGCCCTAATTCTGTAAAATTTCATGTTTACCTGTAATTCTGTAAAACTTCTGGTTGCGTTGAAAATTCCCTCCAGGTCTTTACTACAAATAAATGTGTATCCTATAGCATATCTCTCCCCGCGTGTAGAGATGGTTAGGAGGTTAAGATTGTAAATAAAACAAAAAGATAGATTGATACAGCTCGAGAAACTTGGGAAGATCACTGCCCTGTTGTGTTTCTGTTGGCTTTGGTCTTAATTAAGTGCAGAGAGGACAGAGCGTTGGTTTGCTGGGTCCCCGCTGTGCAGGCAACACTGTTTGAGGTGAGAGCAAAGCTGTAGGACAGGCTGTTGACCGAGAAAAAGAAGGCTCAGGGCCTGGCCAGACCAGAGGCCGGGGCTTGTAGGACCCTCAGGCATTTGTTGATTATAGGAACCTGACCTGGTTTGAATTTTAAAATAATATCAAGTAAAATCGACTTGCTTTCTTGCAGTAAGTTTTCTTTCTTGCTCCTAATGATTGGGGAGCTATTCTAGCGATTGTGTCTCATTCTGGAGCAGGTTTCTTTAAAACGGCTTGGTCTGGGTCAGGAGTGGGGGGTTACATCTCAGCTGTCAGTGCTGAGCGGTCTTGTGTTTTGTCAACTTCATGGGGGTGAAGGGGTTCAGAACACACCCCCCCAAAATATGTCGCTTTGGCATATTGTTTATTTTGAGCTGAAGGCACATGAATAACAGCAGATGCAAGAAGGGCACTCTGACCTTGACCATAAATTCTTCCTGGAAGGCAGGAGATGAAACTCCCATGTGCCAGATGCCCTCCCTGTACCGGGAGGGAAGGAACATGCTCATCCACAGAGACGGGGAATTGAGGCCGAAGGGAATCTGTGCAAACAGACCTTGTTAAAATAACTCTTACCTTCCTGTAGTCTCCTGGTCCATGTTAGTTCCCTTTCCAGGGCTGCCGCTCTTTTTTCAATGAGTACAGAAGCCCTGAGGCCTCACCACCTCTGCTCCAGGCCTTTATGTTCCTGTGGGGGCTCCTGTGGACATGGGAAATCTCATTAAATAAACTTGAGTGCTTTCCTCTTGTTAAATTCTCTTAGTAATCAGTTATCTCGTTATCTGTCTTGTTACTCAGTCCCAGCTAGAAACCCTAAGAGGGTAGAGGAGAAATTTTCCCTCCCCTATGATACTCCCAGACCCCTACATCATCTTGATCTAGAAGTATTTTACCTGACATGTCACCGATCCTAGTTGATTTAGCTTCGTATGAGTTCTGTGTTCTCACTGTTGCTGTCTCTCAAGGCAAAACTGAGTAGATGTGACTTACGGTATGTTTCCATCACATAGGAGATCTCTTCCTTCCCTTTTTGATGGTTCTTTTTTAAGATTTTATTGATTTGCGAGGGAGAGCAGGGATAGTGTGAGACAGCGTGAGGAGGGAAGAGGGAGAAGCAGCCTCCCACTGAGCAGGGAGCCCGATGTGGGGCTCAACGTGGAGCTCGATCCCAGAACCTGGGGATTGTGACCTGAACCGAAGGCAGTTGCTGAACTACCCACGCGCACCCCCTTTTTTATGGTTCTGAGTAAGCTCTTATAATATTTGTATATGGTGTAAAGACTAGGAACAAGTTGTTGGTGTACCCACCATTAACTTTAAGAAATAGGACATTGAGGTGCCTGGGTGGCTCACTCAGTTAAGCGTCAGATTCTTTCTTTCAGCTCTGGTCATGATCTCAGGGTCCTGGGATCAAACCCTGAGTTGGGCTCCATGTTTAGCAGGGAATCTACTTGAGAATTCTCCCCCTCCCTCTCCCTCTGCCCCTACCGCTCCTGCTCTCCACCCCCCCAAAATAAATAAATCTTAAAAAAAAAAAAAAGAAATAGGACATTATAAAGACCTTTGAAACCCCCATGTGTCCCTTTTCACCAAAGCTACCTCTTCCTGCCAAAGAGTTCTACTGTCCTGAGTTTTGTGTCATTATTTCTTTACTTTTTGTTAAAGTTTTACCACATGGCAAAATAATTTTGCCTATTTTGAATTTTATATAAATGTAATTAAGCAGTCTTCTGTGACTTGCTTTTAGCATGTTTATAAAAGCATTTTTTGAGATTCATCAATATTGATGCACTGTAACTAGAGTTTATTCATTTTTACCACTGTCTCATTTCCCATGGTATGAATAGCCCATGATTTATTGCCCCGTTTTACTGTTGATGAACATTTTGGTGGCTTCTATTTTTAAAAAATAAATACTACCGTTAGGAAGAGTCTTGTGCATGTTTCCTGATGCAGTCAGTATGTCAGAATTTGTCTTGGCCATTAACTTAAGACGGATATCGCTAGGTCGTAGGGTGTGCGTGTTCAAGCCCAGCGGTTTATGTTAAATCGTGTTCTGTGGGGTTTATACCAGTTTACACTTCCAGTAGCTCTGCGCCGAGTTCTCTCCATATTCGGCAGCCATCCTCTGACTCTACGCTGTTGGGGGGCAGGACAGCACTGTCTACCTTGTCCCTGCCGGGGCCGGAAGGCCAGACGCCCTGCGAGGCCTCTGCTGACCCCACTCTGCCGGGGGTGGGGGGCTGCCTCATTAATGCCAGGTGAGGTAGAACTGTAGGCTTCCCTGGCGTGTGGAGGACCCTGGGTGGGGAGGAAAGTCCTGGCTCCCCAGCTGGCCTTCTCTGACATGGCCTTGGTTGGGAGATGGAGGGGTACCTCCCTATAGCTGGGCAAAGGTGGAAATCTAGGTTTCCATTTAGCCTTTGTCGCGGGCTGGGGTGGGGCCACAGTTCTCTCTATGTGGCATTTGGTTGGAGTAGAGCAGTTATCTAAAACCTTTTCTGTCTTGCTATGCTCTTCCTTTCTTGGACCTTCGGCTAGTGGAGTCAGCTTTTCTTGGGCCTTTCGTGTCTGTACCTGCTGGCGTTTCTGGGTTGCCGGCTTCTGCAGCACCTCGTCTGGGACATGTGAGGCCAAAAGAAAACTCAGGGGGTCATCACCTTGTCATTCCTTGGGCTTCTCAATCCCCAGCCAGCCTACCTTCTCCCCACCTTAGAGTCTTCTTACATTTGTTTTCTCTGTAATGTGCAGGGAGTTTAGCTATACTTAGAGGAATAGGCAGAATTGTGTGTACTCTGTCTTATCTAGGAACCAGGAGTCCACCTGGTTCTTATGAAGGTGCTGGCAGTGTCGTGTGTCTAGGCTCCCTTTTTAACCCGGAGCAGAGAACTGGTTTGTGGTGACTTAACTCAGGACTTTTTTGGTTTTTTTGTTTATCAGGTGGGGCCCTGTCTCCACTGGAATTGGCTGATGTGAATGGAGATGGCCTGCGTGATGTCCTCCTCTCCTTTGTAACTTCAAGGAACGGGAGTGCGGTCGGTAAGTGGCACGCGTGTCTTTCAGAGGCTCCTGCAGGGGGAGCTCGGTGAGTGGAGGGGCTGTGAGCTAAGAGAGAACATCAGGGTTGTGTCCTGACGGGCACTGTAGAAAAGGGTCTGGAGTGAATAGAAGGTCCTCGTGGGACCTTATCAGACATCTCCTGGATAGAAGTAAAGCTCCTTTGAAGAAATCGTAGAGCTCTGTAGCTGGAAGGAACTTTAGCAGTTACCCAGTCCCGTGAAGACGGGAGGATGCAGAGAAGTGACTTGTCCACACGCTTGCAACGAACAGCATTACTTCTTAACGTTCTTGAGTTTTCTCCCAGCCAATTTTGTATTGCTTCTTAGATTATAGTAAATGTTGACACAATCCTGTCTTCCCATCCACAGTAGAAAAGCTTCTTGTTCATGTTCTAAAAATATTTTTACCCACATTACCGTGGCTGGGTGCTTTCTTTTCACTGCTTCTGTTTGTCCTTGCTCTCCGCTCTCCATCCTGCTCTCTGCTCTGGAAGGCTGACCAGGACGTAGTACGTCAGCAGGCTCCTGTGCCTGCCAATTTCCAGTCGGCTTTGGCCAATAGGGAGCCTAGGCAAGAAACTGGAGGAGAGGAAGTGAGTGGGGAGAGGGCATTTATTCTCTTGGCTCCCTCCCCTCCAGGGTGGCCTCAGGCCAGCTACATCCTTGATCGTAGGTCACATCCTCTCTTACGGTGGTCTTCTTATAGGACTTTCTTTTTCTGCAATCCGGGAATCACTTCCTCTCCTGTCTCTTCAGGCCTGGAAGTGATTACAGGTCTGAGGGGCTGTGCTCTCTCTCATGGTGTCTCTACCCCCTGATCACATCATTGTAAATATTCTCTTTATTAAACCGTACACAATTTAACCTAATTGAGTATGCTGATACACATCAGCTGAAAAAAGAAAAAAGAGGTGGTATTTTTAAGTAGGTACACGGGGGCTCCTGGCTTGTCCTGCGGCTTCCCTTAAAGTGGCTGCAACCTGCAGTCTGGGAGCTGAGACAGTACCTCCGGTGTGGGGCTGGGGGTGCCCTGGTAGCTACTCTTGAATGATCCGGGGGCTGGGATAACGTCGAGGTATGTTCCAGAGAATTCCAGGCTGCCTGCCTCGCTGGGGTTATTAGAAGTACCTTTCTGAGTCTTGTGTAATAGGTAGAAGCAATTTAGGAATAGATCTGTTTACAGAGAGGACCTTCAGCCTAGAAGGTTGACTTCTGGCTTTAATCGACTTTAATTACATTTTTTTTTCTGCCTGTGACTCATTAGCCTTTGAAGTAAAAATTTTCCCCATCCACTTTTAGATTTGGAGATTTGTTTTACTCATTTGGTATTTTACACAGTTTGCTATTTATCAGGACTCGTATGGCAAGGCTGTGGGCTTGGACACAATAAGGACCGGCCTGATTTGGTTACAGATTATAAAAATAATCGAGCTGAGTGTAAGTGCATAACATATGTTGTGAATGAATTTCTCTCTCAACATAATCCAAGAGGGTAGACTAGTGTTGTTACCCCCCATTTGCAGATAGGGAAACTGAAACATGGGGAGGTTAAGGAACTGGCTCAGATTCCACACCGAGTAAATGGTAGAGCTGGGATCCAAATGGTGTAGCTGAGAGACAGTCTCTGGAGTTCATGTCCTCGGCCCCTAAGTCTTCCCGAGTATTCTTGGGAAACCACTGGGGCGTTATCAGCTGATTCCCTGGGACTCGTGACCAGGAAGATCCACTGATCATTGCTGAGTTGTAATCTTCAGGTTTATTTTTAAGATATTTACTTTTTCTGCTTTCAGGGAACACTTGCTAGCAACAATTAGAATTCACATATTCCTTTGCTCTGTACATATTTTAGATTAGTCTCACATTTCTGAGCATGGCTTTCCTTGATTTTTTTTTTTTTTAAAGATTTTTTATGTTATTTATTTATTAGAGAGAGAGACTGAGAATGAGAGGAGAGAAGGTCAGAGGGAGAAGCAGACCTCCCGCAGAGCCGGGAGTCCGATATGGGACTCGATCCCGGGACTCCGGGATCATGACCTGAGCCGAAGGCAGTCGCTCAACCAACTGAGCCACCCAGGCGCCCTCCTTGATTTTTTTTTTTTTTATTGTTGTTCTTAACATTGATTTTCCTATATTCTGGATTTCGCTCCTGTCTTTCATTCAGCAGATGATTGATTGGTTGCTGTAGGTGTAGGTGCTGTGCGAGGCTTGAAGCTCCAGAAGTGAGTGTGATAGTCTTTATCCTTCAGGACATGACTCTTTGGTGGGGGCCGGGGTGACAGACACGGAAGCAGGCGTGCTGGGAGGGGTGCAGGATGCACACACGGGGGCCTGGAGGCAGTCCGCAGCATCTCATCTGACACGAGGACTGTGTTGCGTAGATAGGCTGGGTACTCTGTTGTCAGACTTGGTGCCAGGAGTACGGGAGGCCATGGGATACACAGGTGTGTGTAAACCACTATTTACTCGTGGTTTTCTGGCCTCCTGCTCACCTGGGCTCTTTGCCTTCTCTGCCTCCTTTCCATCCTGTGTCTCTTGTGTGTTTTTAGGCGTCTCAAAGGCAGCCGCTATTCTTGTGTGCCTTTCGGGGATGAATGGCAGCACACTCTGGTCCAGTCCCCTCCCTGAGGAGGCCCGGGATATTACATGTTTGAATCTGATGCCAGGAAGCGTGGCTGAAACCATCTGCCTTGTGACAGGGACACACAGGATGTTCAGTGCATTCAATGTGACATCAGGTAAAAGTCATTCCGCGGAACTCTCGGTTCCAGGGAGCCATAATCTCGGATCAGAACGATCTCATATAGAAGGGACCTTTCCACTCTCACATGGTGGAAGGTCTGACTGGCTCCTTTGGAAGGTGAATTTAAGGTAAACAGAGAAAGGGATTGACTAGGTTGAGGAATGGATCATGGTCAAACCTGTTTGGTGATAGGATGGGGCTAAACTGAGTTACCCAAACAGAAACTACCCTGAGGCTCTTGGATTCTAGGTAGTCCTCGTACTCTGTACAAAACGCAACTGGGCTCTGTCTCTTCATATTTGACATAGATGGGTCCATGTGTAAACGTGGCCATTTACCACTTAAAAAAAGGTCAGGGAAGAAAGTCAGGTTTGTTGATGCATGTTGATTTGGGCTTTTAACTTTTTACTATATTTAGTCACGACATGAGGAACGAGAAAGAATCAAATATAATGAAAGCCCCATGTAAAACCACAAGTGTCCCGCTTGTGAATGCTTTAGACTTGACCGAAGCTGGACACAACAACCTTCCAGTTTTAGAGCTTGGGGTTGGTAGCGGGGTAATTCTGAGTGGAAAAAAACTTCAATGTGATTAACCGCAGGACTGAAGTCATTTTGAGAACCTGCGATTCCCCGGCTCATGTGAACACTTGGGGGGAGAGGGTTGGTCTGGTCGGCTGCCCCGGACGGTCCCTTAGTAGCTGCAGTAATCTCTAACAGGCCAGTGCCTCTGCCCCACACCCGCGGCCTCCTCTTCCTCCGAGAGACTTCAGCACCTCCATTTTATCTAAAAAACCGCGAAGTTACCACGTGGGTTTATTAGTCAGACACTTGAGGATTTCAGCTCCCACTCCCCGCTCCCTTCATCCCCAGTAAGATTAAAACGAAGAGAAAAGGTAAGGAGTTGCTGTCTCTCGTGTGCCCATTGAGTTTCTCTTTTCTGACCCTGGAGCACTGCGTCTGCCTTTTCCGGAGGCCGCAGCTGTCATCGTGATCAGCCTGTTTGTCCCCCCTAGGGAGAGCCATTTGGACTTTAAACCCAAACTACTTATCCAATGGTTCCCTGGCTGCCCCAGGGGTGGTGCTGCCGGACTTGGACGAAGATGGCGTTCGAGACCTTGTCGTCCTGGCCATTGGGGAATTGCAGGTATGGTCTCTGTTTCTCACAGGACGGGCTGCAACCGCAGTCAGTTCCTAGGATGCGTATTATAAATGCAGCTCGAAACCTTTTTTTTTTACAAGGGCTTAGGTTTAAGAAAATTCTCTCTGGGAGATTTAATGAATAAATTGCCATCATGAACTCATTTTCCCGGCAGTCTCATTATGTTCCCATTGACTGTGGCGGGTGGAGCTTGGGCGCCGGCGAGGTCTGTGTCTAAATTCCTGCTCTGCTGTAGCCCTGTGTGGCCTTGGCTTGGGCAAGCCATGGAAGCTCTCCAAGACGTAACACGGGAATGTTCTGTCTACGAACGGGCGCTGTTGAGGAAGCTGGAGCTACCATATTCGAAGCGCGTAAAGTAGTGCCTAGTTTGTACCGTGTGGGTGTATTGTTGTTCTTTCTATTAGACACACTTGACCTTTATGTAAAACCATAAGACAGTTCATAAAATAGATATGGAACGCATCATACATTGAATAGGTAATAGCAGCAATGACCTAAGAAAGAAAGGTTGTAATAGAGGCTATGACAGTGCAGACTTGGCGTCCAGTACACCTGCCCTGAAATGATGCTCCTTGATTATGCTTTGCAGGAGCTCCGGTGGGACTAGAACTACTACTCTGTGCACAGATAAAGTAACAGCAGTTTTCCTTCCTAAATCACAGGAGAGAATACATTAATGACCAGATTGATCTCCATTTTAAGTTTTTGCTCCTAACACTTTTCTTCGAGCTTGTGCCAAAGTTCCCTTAAGACTTCTCCTCAGACTTCCTATGTGAGTTTGCCAGGAAGCGCTTGTGGACGAAAGAACTGAACAATCTGCAAATAGTATTTATGGAAAAATGTGGATTTGGATCATTTTGCTGTATTTGATAGCTTATTTGAATTTTAAGAGACCTGGTGTTTGCTGTTATGATTTTTGCAATGCATATACATGGAGCAGAGTTATAAAATTTGCAAGTAAAATGATTTGGAATAGAATGAAATCTATCAGTATTTTACGGTTTTCTGCCAGGAGCATCATAAACAAACTGAAAGTGCTTCGCCAATCACAAGCTTTTAGGAGCACGGTTTTAGGACATCTGGCAATGCTTTGTAAGATGAGAGCATAGAAGTAAGGCAAATTTCTGAAGGCTCGTTAGTTTGAAGCGTACTTTCTATTAGTTTTCCTTCCACTAGCAAGTTGGTCTTAAAGTAGATTGAACCAGAAACTCAACAAATATTTACATAATCTTTTTATTTATTTATTTATTTATTTATTTATTTATTTATTTATTTAATCCCAGTCATTGTGAGTAAAGAGACCCGGGTCTAGGGAAAATTTCAGTAACTACATCCATCAGGGAGTGATTTTCTGGAGGTCCCAAAGTGGAAAGTATGGGGAGTTTCTTCTTAATGGTTTAATGAAGTATGGTTAGCAGAGGCGTAGCAAGAAATTGAAAAAGTTTATATATCCTGAGTAAGTTTAGCAGTCTTGGTCTTCATACCCTATTTGGCTTCTTTGTAGTGGTGGTTGATAGGCTAGAGGTTGAGGCTTTTAGGGACTCTCCACAGTGAGGCAGTCTCTGTTGGAGAAACTGGCTTCTTACCTACTCCTGCTCTGTGCTAGCTAGCTAGTTATTTATCTATCTATCTATTTATTTATTTATCTTAACCAAACAGCAAAAAAAAAGTGTACTGTCCAACTTGCCTCACAGAATTTACTTATTTACACATAGTTTAGCGATATGAATAGTCTCCATTCTATCTGAAAAGTGATAGTACTAGAAAAATCTCAGAGTAGCTATGGGATTAGAGCAGTAGCCTCACCTTTATACGACCTTTTTTGACCTCTGATGCCAGCAACAAGGAACCTGGGGAACCTAAGCTCTGGCTTATTCTAAGCTACAGTATGGAAGGCTCTCTCTTCTTAAGGAATGGAACATATTAGATCTATGACTTAGAGTGATTGCATTCTTAGATCTGGGTTTAGAGTGAGGTGGGCTTGGGACAGAGGAATTGATGGTTTGGGGTTAGAGGAACTGATCTGGCCTAGAACATTAGTGGGAAGGGGCCTCAAAGCCCTGTGGCTGACCCTCTCACACCATGCTATAATCACTGATACGGTACTCCAGACTCATTGGCACCCGTACTCTCCTTGAGTCCTCAGGCTAATCAGAATATCACTGATTTGTAAGACAGTTCTTTCATTTTTGGTCAGGTCTAGAAAATTCTGTCATATTGGTGAGAATTTTGCTTTTTCATAGCTTCTACTCACTGTTCCGCTTCGGCTACTTTGAATGAATCTAATCCTTTTTCTACATAAAAGCCCATTCACCTTAGCGTCATCCCACTGAGCCTGCTACTCATAAGGCTAAATACCCCCAATTTCTTATATTGTCCCCCATGCAACATGAAGTCTGGATCCCTCTTTCTTGCTTTCTTTCCCTTTGCACTCCATTTTATCCATATCTCTTTTAAAATGTCGTACCCATATCTGGAAACAGTATTCTATTTGTGATATAACCAGTTACATCAACGTAAGGAAATTGCTACTCTTTTGATACAGGTTTTGTATTTTTATTAATGCAACTGAAGATTCTGGTGGCCTTTCTAAGATTTAGTTTTTGTTTATAATCAGTTAAAGCACCCACCCCCCCCTTTTTTAAACTTTATTTATTTATTTGAGAGAGAGAGAGATCACAAGTAGGCAAAGAGGCAGGCAGAGAGAGGAGGAAGCAGGCTCCCCGCCGAGCAGAGAGTCGGACGAAAGCACCCACCCCTTTTAATCAATTAATGGCCCTGTTTCTTTCAGATTCTGACTCATCTTCCAAGCCTTAGACTTCTTTGAATTTCGAGTTTGTCATACGGCATATTAGCTATCCCTTTTAGCTTTGTGATGAGCTTGAGATAAGCCATGCATTCAAGTCTTTGATGAGAATGATTAGTAGGAACGGGACAACAGCCGGGTGTTGTGATATTCCACAAAAACTTCCCTGTGGGTTGGCATTGACCCACTCTGGGTACTCTGAAAACTGTATCTTTCTATCTTGTCCAGAAGAATTCATGATGCTAAACTTTGTCAGAAGCTTTACCAAAGTCGGGGTATCACTACAATTCTCATGTTTCCCACCTGGTGATTCTGTTGCTGAAAGAAAACCCTGTAGAGCAGGGGTCGGCAGACTGACCTGCAGGGCAGATTTGGCCCACTGCTTGTTTTTGTAAATAAAGTTTTATTGGAGCACAGCCAATGCCTATTTTATTATTATCCACGGCTGCTTTTGTGCTATGGCGGTCGACTAGTTGCTTCAGAAATCATCTGGCTTGCAAAACCTTCAGTGCCATTTGACTCTTCACAACACAGGTTTGCTGATCTCTGCTTGAGAGTAAGGTTGAGAGTAGCCAGGCAGGCTAGACATGCAATATTACGATGGGAGAGGCTGCCTGTACTGGTTTTAGTTGGGATCAATATTACTGGGGATTTCTGGGTGTGAGAGTAGAGACCCAGGAGTCAGCTGTCCCGTAGTTAGCTCTGGGCTAGAATTCTGTGCCTCAGAAGGCTCCATCAAGCAGCAGCCGGGCTTCAGAGAAATTCCCCGGGCTACCATACAGATGGTTTTTGCACATACCTACCAAGGGAATGGGAACGTTGGCTTCATTTGCTTGCTTCCAGGGGAAAAAAGTGAAGCAGGTTTGGCTTTGTGCTTTCCAGCTTTGGGGAGTGTTTCTGAACCCTTAGCTAATTAGGAAGCAGTGATGTCTGGAGAAACTACTTGGTTAGGAAACGATATGGCATCATCTACTGACTCCGTTTTTTTTTTTTTTTTCACTTCTTTAGCCAGATCTGTGCTTTCTGCTGGTGTCTGGCCGGACAGGGAGTCCAGTGGGCCGGCCCGTGAAGTACAACATCGTGGGAGTGGGGAATCTGATTGGTCCTCAGGTTTACGTCACCACGAACGGGGCTGTCTACATCCTGTTTGGCTTTGGTAAGAAGCAAAGCTCGTTTTGCTGCTGTTCCCCATCTGTGTGTGCGGTGGGCCTCCCTTTTGAGACAGAGTGAAAGCTCGGGAATTGCTGACACCAGCCCTTTTGCCACCTCCTATGCCAGGGGCCTCTTGTTCTCCCCTACCCATGGCCGGTTATTAACTCTGCTTTCTCCGGCTCCTTCTCCAAAGAGAAGACTCATTGCCCAGCATCTGCTTCATTCCTTCCCCACTCTGCGTTGGACCACTCTGGGCAGGATCTGTGAGGCCCATCTTTTTTTTTTTTTTTTTAAGATTTTATCTATTAATTTGACAGAGAGGGCACAAGCAGGGGGAGCAGCAGAGGGAAAGGGAGAAGCAGGCTTCCCGCTAAGCAGGGAGCCCAATGTGGGGCTCAATCCCAGAAACTGGGGATCATGACCCCAGCTGAAGACAGATGCTTAACTGACTGAGCCGCCCAGGGGCCCCCGTGAGACCCATGTGATCAGGCTCTGTGTCTCTCACTCAGATCCTCACCCTGGGAGAGTTCTAGTAAATTCAGCTTCTCAGTGTTGGTTCTTCCTGTGGTGCTAGGAAATATCCAAGCTGTCGCCCTGCGGGACATTTTTGTTCAGGCCCAAAACCGAGACAGCTTACCACCTTCTCTGCAGATAGAAGAGCCGGAATGGGAGAAGCGAAGATCCGTCAACCTGTCTGAGCTCATTGACATTTACAGGTAGGGCAGATGCCTGACCTTGTCGCAGTTCCGTCTCCTGAGAGCTTACGAGCCGTGGAGTCTCCACGTTTGAATTGGGCTGGTGAATAAGGGGGCAGAGGTCTGGGGGACACAGTGCTAGCCTTCGTATACCAGCGTCCTACCTGGTGAGGTAGAGACGGTCTTTTCTTGGTGACACAAGGCGCTGAGAGCTGTGTGTTGGTGACCGTGATTCGTGATTAGTCCGCACTCAAGCTGCAGAGAAGGGGGTGTGTTCAGCCTTGTGAGGGAGCGGGGCAGGCTGAGACGGGGAGACCTCCAGAAAGGGAGAGAGGTTTGTGTAAAAAACCTGCTTATCAAACGGGGCTCAAGTATCCGCCCTACTCTTTTCCTGTGTTTTTCTCTTAGTTGAAGAATCATTTTGGCAGGAGCAAGGTTAGCATCCATGAAATCTTATTTTTTATTCTTGGTTATTTCTTAATCACAAGCATTTGTCGTTTGTCACATGCGCAGGATTTCACCCATTTAACCCCAGGCCTGGGTAGTGATTGTCTTCATTCTCTTCTGTCAGAAGTTTCAGATCATTTTCTAGCATTTTCTCAGACAGTATCACATTGTTTCAGGAAGACTTGGGCAGGTGTTAAATCGAATGGTCCTATTTGTCCAGAAAAAGAAATAATTCGGTGCCGGGTGGACCATGAATTGCTGTCCAAGCTCAGTGACAGTCTCAGGCCTCCTGTCCAGGTCTCCATCTGCCTTCTGTGCCATTATCCTTGGCTCTGTTAATCTTCTCCGGAGTATCCACCGTGAGAAATCTGGCCCTGCGGCCCTTCTCCTGGGAGTTCCTTTTGAACTTGCATGAATTTCCAGGGATTCTTGTTTTCTAAAATGAGATTCAACTGGAACGACAGAGTGCCCCCCTCATAAGATAATGGTGGGAGGTGAATACAAGAGTATGGAGAAACACGTACCCCGAGAGAAAGAACCCCGACTTGTGGCTCCAGGCCGGAGACTAACCACTGGGTCTTGTTTACTTCAGCGATGGTGTTGAGCTACTGCAGATGGTGAAGGCGCCTGATTGCAACTGCAGCAACCTCCTGATTACGAGCAGACAAGGCCTCGTCCTGCTGCGGGGGCAAAATCTCACACCTTCCTGGACCCTGAGCCTGCAAGGCCTGCACAGGTTTGCCGTGTGCTCCTCCTAAGGGTTGTAGTTTTGATCTGCTTTCCCATGTTTAAAAATTACCTGGGATGGTGCAGAAGAGGGAGAAAGAAGCCCTTGTGTCCTCTCCTTCTGCTCTCCTGCTGATCACTTAACTTTGTTCTTGTTTGCAGCCAGCCTACTCCTGGGTATTTCACTGATGATCAGACCTTAGACTTCCTTCTCCAGATACAGGATGGAGTTGGGATGAAAAAGGTAAAGCTTTGGGACTCGAATGAATGAAAACATCTAGAAAGTGTATTTGTTGTGTCCAGCCATACGCTAGGCACTGTGAGAAATAAGAACCTAAAATATGGTCCCTTCCTTCAGAGAACTCAAAGTGTAGCTGTTGGATAAAATGAAAACCCACAAGTTGGTGCTAAAATCTATAGCATTGGAAGCTTTTCCAGCTAACCTCCTTCCTGTACGTGAATTCCCTTACAGTTAGGCAGGAGGAACCTTCTGAAATCTCTGGGTGGGGAAGGGCAGGCGTGAACAAACTTATTAGTACTTCAGTACCCAGCTTCCTCAGACCTCAGAGAAGGCGGGATATCTGGGGTGGCTGGGTTGTTAGGGAAGACTTCAGATGAGTAGGACCTTGAAAGCTGAATTACATTTATCTGAGGAGGGGTGGATGGGAAGGCCTGTCGGGTCAGATCAACTGACGCCCGAGGCCCAGAGACAGAATGGTATGGCGCGTCCCAGGGACACTGTGTAGGTCTTTCTGATTTTACATGAGGTTGCATATTGCGAAGATATAATGATTGGATAGGCAGTTTTCATTCTTTTTTTCTTCTTTCAAGGATTATTTTAGAGAGAAGAGTGTGTGCACACATGAGCAGGGGGAGGGGGCGGAAGGGGAGGGGGTTGGAGAATCTCAAGCAGACCCCATGCCCAGCTTGGAGCCAATGCGGGGGTGATCTCACCACCCTGAGATCATGACCTGAGCTCAAATCAAGAGTTGCATGCTTAACTGACTGAGCCACCCAGGCACCCCCAGTTTTCATTCTTATTACAGGGAGAATTAAGGTTTTTAAATTTCTTTTTTATAATTAACCTGGCCTATTCGTTTTTCTTCACTGTAAAATATGTATTTATATATCGCACACTGTTCCCTGGGAGCCAACTCAACACTTAATCATCGCCTCTAATGTCTGTCAGGTTCCCTGCCAGATGCACAGACAATGTCTCTGGAGACACAGCATTAATGAAGTCAAGGCCCCGGGTCCTGTGTAGTTCCTAGTCGCTGGGGTGCGTGTATGCACACAGCTCTGCCACGTCTCGCGAGTGCTGGATGGAGGTCCGCACAATGCCGGGGATGGAGCGGAGGGAGTCGGGGCGTGGGGAGTGAGTAGAGTGGAGGGAGCCCGGTGGGGGGACATGGGGGGCAGGTAGAGGAGAGGGAGTGGGGGGGAGGGGGGTCGTGAGAAGTGAGTGGAGCAGAGGGAGCCAAGGGTGTGGGGGGCAGGAAGAGCGGAGGGAGCCAGGAGGTGTCCATGTTGGTTGTCGGCTAGACGCTCACATCCTGAGAGCAGAGAGGCAGTTTGCTGGGTCACTGTGTACAGAGAGGCCGAGGGGCATCTCCGCCGGAGAGCTCCGAGTGAGCTCAGTTGATGGGAGGCCCTGGACAGCAGGACAGCAGCATTTAGGTGACGCACTGGGGGCACTGGGCTCATTTGGTCCTGAGTGGAGGACAGAGCTGATGATAAAGGCATCACTTCAGGGAGAGCCTTCCAGCAGTGCTGTGTGGGACGAAGCAATGTGTGAGTGTGTTTCAGAAGAATTTTCCGATAGAGATTGGAATTTTCATTGGCATTCCCAGCAGGATTAAGGGAGAAGGGTATCTGTAGCTTGATTAAGAGCTGAGCTGCCGCGGGTTTGGACCTGGAATTTAATCCTGGCTCCACTGCTAACTGGTGGCCTCGGGCAAGTTACATAACCTCGTGACCTCACCTAACCGCAGAGTCTGGGTCTGTAAAGCGGGCGTAATAATAGCACCTGTGGTCATAGGGTTAGCATGACAGGTAAATAATGTGTGTGGCTGGACCCCGTTTGTTAGTGTGGTGTCTCGAGACTTTTCTCCCAAGACTACCGGAGGGCGTCGTGAACTGCTGGCCCCGGGTCTGTCTCTCCAGGTGGGGCGGCAGAGTCTGGGCAGGGACAGGGACGCCGAAGGGCGGCCGGAGGGGCTGGAGAGCCGGAAAGTGGTTGTTGACAGGGGTGCAGTCCTTCCACTCACCGGAGAACAGACACTGAGGACCGGGGCCGTGAAGACAGGGGCTGGGTGGGGAGGTTCTTGTGGATTTGGGCCAAGGAGAGGCTCCAGAACTGTGAGGTATAGGGTATTGCGGGTGAGGGTGAGAAGGAGAGAGACGTGCGGCCCGGGATTATGAGCTCAGTCCCCGTCATTATCCTGTGAGACATGCAGCCGAGGAATAGATTTTCTCCTCGTTTATTGGTTCGCCTGTCTCGAGGTGCTCTCTTGAATTTGAGACCAGCCTGGGGCTGAGCTCCGCATGCATGACACCCAGGAGTCAAACGCGTACAGCTTGGAGCACAGCGTGTGGCACAGGCATCCACTTGGTGACTGTCCCCTCAGGGGGCGCTGCGGCCGTTGGGGGGAGGGAGCAGGCAGGAGGCGCTGCCGAGGGCATCTGGTGACAGCGCCTCCCCTCCAGAGGGCAGCCGTTTCGGACGGCCACAGACACGGAGCAGCCCCGAGTTCCATCCTGTCCCCGAGCCGAGTTCCATCCTGTCCCCGAGCCGCTGTCCTCTCAGCTGCACAATGAGAGGCGGATTGGAGGATTTATAATGTCCCCTTCCCGCCCAAGAATTCAGCAGAACTTTAAACTCTATTAAGTGGGGACCAGGGCTGCCGAAAACCGGGGCTGCTCCCTAGTCACTGTCCGATGCTCTCTGGATGCCGTCTGTTCACATGGCGTAAGCGCACCCTGTTAATATACGTGAGTTCTCATCCTCTTGTGTGTTTCTGTGGCCTGCTACCTTTTCTTCTCTCTTTTAAGAGAGGGAGTGGGGGGAGGGGCAGGAGAGAGGGAGAGAGAGAATCTGGAACAGGCCCGCGCCTGGTGCAGAGCCTGACGTGGGCTCCATCTCACCCTGGGATCCTGAGATCATGACCTGAGCCGAAATCCGGAGTTGACCGCTGAACTGATGAGCCCCCCAGGCGCCGCAGCCTGCTGCCTTTCTGAAGGTGGGCCGCGCTCACTGTCCCCTCTTTTGCAGGTGCTGGTGGTGGATGGGGACTCAGGCTCCATCCCCTGGAGTTACAGTGTTCCCTGTCGCCTGAAAGACACGCCGACCACCTCAGCAGTGACTTCAGACCAGAAGTCTGTCTTCCTCTTCTGGGCTGAAGGGATGTCAGCGGCATCTCCCAGTTCTGTGAGTGAGCCTGGGGGGTGTGGGCTGGGGCTCCTTTCGTCACTCGGGGGAATGACAGCTGCTCTGCGGGGCCGACTGGGTCTGGAAGGGTTGCTGGAGCAGCCCCGCTTCCGGGTGGGTGTGGGTAAAACACAGCAGCACCAAGTGGGCAAGGCTGGAACCTGCTTCCTCCTGAGCCCCGCTTGTCCTGGCCTCGCCTTTCAGCTCCAACCAAGTGCTGGGAAAGCTGACGGCAGCCCCGGGCTGCCGGCCGACAGTGGGAGGCTGGATAAGGGATAAGTCCTCTCTAGACGCTAGGTCCAGAATTCCAGATGATTCCCACGTGCTGTAGCTGAAGAGAAGGAACTGTGACTGGTCTGGAATGGGCAGAGGAGGGTTCTTGGTGGGTGAAGCTGGGCTTCGAGGTGAATGAACTGCGTCTGCGGAAACAGTGTGGGGCAGGGATGGCCAGGCACTTGGAGAGGACAGTGATGAGGCAGAGACTGAGGGTTCACCTGGGGGAGTTATAGGGGAGAAGCTCCAATGCCCAGAAGGCAGGTTTTCTTTTTTTTCTTTTAAGATTTTATTTATTTATTTGTCAGAGAGAGAGAGCACAAGCAGGCAGAGTCGCAGCCAGAGAGAGAAGCAGGCTCCCCACTGAGCAGGGAGCCCGATTTGGGACTCAATCCCAGGACCCTGGAATCATGACCCGAGCCGAAGGCAGCCGCTCAACTGACTGAATCACCCAGGAGGCAGATTTTTGAAGTGTTTGTTTTTTTTTAAGATTTTATTTATTTGACAGAGGGAGAGAGATCACAAGTAGGCAGAGAGGCAGGCAGAGAGAGGGGGAAGCAGGCTCCCTGCTGAGCTAGAGCCCGATGCAGGGCTTGATCCCAGGACTCCCTCCGAGATCATGACCTGAGCCGAAGGCAGAGGCTTTAACCTACTGAGCCACTCACGCGCCCCTCGAAAGTCTTTTTTATTTATTTATTTATTTTAAAGATTCTATTTATTTGTCAGAGAGAGCAGAAGCAGGGGGAGTGGCAGACAGAGGGGGAAGCAGGCTCCAGGCTGAGCAGGGAGCCCGATGCAGGACTCGATCCCAGGACCCTGGGATCATGACCTGAGCTGAAGGCAGGGGCTTAACCGACTGAGCCACCCAGGCGCCCCTCACTCAATAAAGTCTATCTTGACAGCACCTGCTCTGTACCAGGCACGGTGTTCTCTGTAGGGACCGACGGATAGACTGGAAACTGTGCTGGTCCCCTCTTGGAGAAGGCACATGGTCCCCAGAGGCTGGGGGCACCCCAAAGGACAAAGAATCCTGAATTCATCGACCGTGTACTCTTGGACAAGCTACCTAACTTTTCCGAGCCTCACGCTCTTTATCCATCAGTGAAGATGCTAATATATGCCCTCATTTTGAGGGTCAGATTTACTCAAAATCTAGATTATAGTCTTAACTCCGCCCTGCCCTAACGTGTGCCCATGGACACTTTATGTGACATTTTAACGTTCTGGTTTCCTCATTTAATCAAATGAGGGGCTTAGAACAGGTGACTCTACAATGTAGGTGTCTATAAATAGCCACAGAATAAAGGCCTGGGACAGATGCTGAAACAGAAGCACAAATAAGAGGTTTCAGTGGAAGCACAAAGGCAGGGATACTTTGTCGGGGGCAGCGGGGCAGCTTTCCATAAAAGAGGTGACATTCGGGTGTGAGATCTAAGGATAAGAGTTGTTTTCAAGTGTGGAAATGGGCTCCAGAGGATCGTTAGACAGTCTGCGGGGGCAGTAGGGTTGGCAGAGGTTAGATGGGGCAAAGGTCCCAGGCAGACCTTCCTGAAGCACGGCCGGGCAGGTGAGTAATGGTAGGAAGAGGCCGGAAAAGGCAGATTAGGGTTAAATGGTGTAAGACCTTGGCTTTTAGGCTGAAGCATTTGGGCTCCATTCCCTTGGCGGTGAGGAGGGAGTTTGGCTCTTTGCTTGTCATGTGGGCGGAGCCAGAGGTCTGTCCTGTCGGGTGTGGGATCCTGAGAGTCTGGGAAGTGCCCTCTTCTGCTTCAGGGCACGTGGTGGCAGTGCGGCTGCAGGTGTCCCGCCCTTGCTTCTCCTCCCTTCTTGCACTTCTGCTAAGAATATGGGATTCCCATTTCCTCCACTAGTGGGGCCTGGGGTGGTCCTGGGGTGGGGGAGGCATGTGGGGAGTGTGGTAGAGCAGTTGTTTACTGACCCGCACATGGTCTTCCTGCGCTTTCACAGCTGCGTGGCTCACGCGCAGGAGAGCCGAACGTCATCCCTGTGCAGAGTCCGGGCTGGCGAGGGCAGTGCCTGTGCGCGTTTCCTCCGCTGTGGGGACTTGGGAGGCTGCTGCTTGGAATAGGAATTTTTGATTTATAATTAATGATTTGCTTCTGTCTGGGCAATGCTGTGTTTATTTCAGGAACCGAGAAGATCTTTGTGATTTTTAGCTTGATATTCGCAATTGGCTTTAATATCCAGTGAGAAGAGATGTCTTTTCATGATGCGTTTTGTTTCCACGAAGCCCCACCTACTGCAAGAGATGGCCCAGTGTTCTAATACTCCCACAGGCACAAGGCTGGGGGGGTCCCCCCCACCCCGTTTCCATTCCTTTTTTTCTCATAAGGGAGAAAGCATTTTCTAGCGCTGGTGGTTTGAAGAAGGTAGGGATTAGTCTGTTTTCAGCTCTCTGAAATGTGCCTCTTGCATATGAGAGTTTCTCAAACACATGCTTGTAGTTGGGGGTCGGGTCATAGCATCTGAGAGGAATGAGTAACCACCACAGTCCCCTCTGCCCTTTTCACTGGAGGGCTGTCACGTGTGGGAATGAGAGTGACCTACGTTCATCCCTTTCGCTTCTCGTTGTCAGGATGTCGTCCCCGGAACTGGGCCACCCAGCCTTCACCACCTGTACCTCCTGCACCCAGCGTTCCCCTCTATTCTCCTGGATCTGGCCAACACCACGGGCACAGTGACGGCTTCAGAGGGTAAGTCGCTGTGACGGCGGGGGCCGTGTGCACAGACGAGGGGCGACCGTGCGCTGGCCGTGTGCGTGAGGATCCCGCCGTCTCAGCCCGGGAGGGACGCGTGCGGTCAAACTGCAGCAGGCGCGGGGGCAGTCGAGGCGCTCCCTGGCTTCCCTGGCACTCAGGGCCGTTGCTGGAGTGCGCCTCTGGCGGGAGCAGCAGGCTCCCAGGCCAAGGACCCAGCCCCGGGACAGGCTGCAGGCTGAGGCTGGTGCAGCCCGAGTCTCAAAGGTCCTCATGCGGCCGCTCCTTCAGCGGACGTTCGCCGAGCGTCGTCTGTGTGTCGGGCGCGGTGCCGGGTCCCCGAACGCAAGTAAGACCGGTCTCTTGACCCTCCAGGAGCTGAGGATTTAGAATTAACCAGGAGGAGTGTGTTGGAGGGAGCGTGTTGGCTCCAGGACATTGGTGTAGGGTCAGTGGAGACTTTCTTCTGACCAGCACAAGTAAACATGCCCGTGGCAAAGAAGTAGCTGCCAAGAGAAAAACCGCTCTGAATCTGACCACTCGTTACCCTGTTAACATTTTGGAAATAGTCTTCAACTTTACGTACGTACGTAAATAATACTGTACGGCAAAATTTGGATTCAATATTATCAATTACAGAGATCTGTAATTCAGGCAGTCAGAGCTCTGGAAACTCAGCCACTGCTACCTTCTGGCCTGGAAGTGTCTGGGCTCCTCCTCGGAGATCCTTTGCCTCACTCTCGACTGAGGGAGTCTGCAGTTCTTGTTGGGGCGTGGGGCGGAGGGTATGTGGTGACCAGATGGGCCACTTTTCCTTTCCGTCTTTCCTTATTCTCTTGCCATTCAGAGGCTTGCTCTCTGCGTACAAACTCGTTTGCCTGGAAGTCTAAGCCAGTGCTTATGCCTCTCAATTTGTTGGGCTACGTTGGGAAGAACATCTCATCTGGACTTTGCAAGAACCCCCGCCCCCTGGCTTTGTGCGTGGTGGGGGGCAGGTCGGGGAGGTGGCGTCCTACAGAATCCTGTGGTGGGAGCTAACCGAGTTGGTGGGTTGTTTTGTTTGTTGTTTTAAGATTTTATTTATTTGTTTGACAGAGAGAGACACAGCGGGAGAGGGAACACAAGCAGGGGGAGTGGGAGAGGGAGAAGCAGGCTTCCCGCTGAGTAGGGAGCCCCCAGCAGGGCTCGATCCCAGGACCCTGGGATCGTGACCTGAGTCAAGGGCAGACGCCTAAGGACTGAGCCATCCAGGTGCCCCTGAGTTGTTGTTCACTATTAGCGTAAAACATTATTCGGTGAGAATTAAATAGTGGTAATTAGGAATTGAGGCCCTTTTAGTACGACACCTGTTTTAAGGATAAGGCAGAATCAGAGCCGGCGAGCAGCCAGCGTCTGTGACTGCGTACTGACAGCCCAAGAACGCTCCCAAGTTCAGGTTTGCTGTGCTCACTTTCCTACCACATCGTCACCAAGGTTGGCATATCCTCGTTTCCTGATTTGGGGCCTTCTTAGAAACAGCGTCAGAAAAGGAAGGGCGTAGAGACCGAGAGGAATGAATGTGCTGCTTTGCTGGCGTCCTCTCCATTCCCCACTGTGCTCCCACTGCTAGCTCAGTGCCGGGCATGTATTAGGTGTTCAGTAAACTTCGTGTGTGAATTAATGAACGGGTAAACGAATGAATGAATCTAGTTGCTAAGTCAAGCCACTCCTGTTAGCAGAAGTTTTCTGTCCTCATTAATTGCTCTTGTTTTTGTCCTTCCTCAGTTGGAATTAACGACCTCTGGAAGGATGCCTTTTATGTCACCAGGACAGCAGGGCCGAGCTCCGAAGGCCGTCCGGCACCGCTGGTGGTCAGCAAGCTTAGTCTGCGGTGGGCGCTCATGGAAGGCCAGGTGGTCCAGCTCGAGGACGCCACCCCCAAAATTGGCCGTGGGGAGCTGCGAAGGTTCCTCTCTCGGATAAAGTTTATTGATCCTCCCCACCGGGTGAGTCTCTTCGGAAAGGTGTATTTGATTACCAACAAGGCTTTGGGACAAAGCCTATCGACTCCACCCTTGTTCTCGAGAAAGTGGATGGGAGTAGGAGCCTCCTTGATTAGCTGGGTGTCGAGAACCAGATGCCCAAGAGCAACTCTGTTTTCTTAGGGTGCTTCCTGACCATTTGGGAATGGTACCATCCCCCTGAGGGGACACTAGGAAACGTGGGGTCATGCCATCTGTTGTCTCGGGGACTGAGGGGGTGGGCACGACTGGTATTTTCTGGGTAGCGGCTGGCGAGGCTAACAGCATGCCGCACTTGTGGCAGTTACGTACCCATAGAATTATCTGGCTCAGAATGCTAACCTCACAGCCCTCAAATACTGTGGTCTAGTTCAGTGTTCAAGAGTTTATCGTGGAAAAAAACAAGGTTTCTGGATCTTTCTGGAAGGATTTACGGGCTTTGGGGGTTAGACAAAAAGGACAGAAGAGTAGAGAGATAGCCTGACCCTTGGGTTTCCTCCATCTCTCTGTCATGAAAGGAAGAAAGTCGCTGATACCTGCACTCTTCCCCCAGATGTAGTCTGGATTCCTCCGTCTCTGAGGAAGTGCACAGAGTGGTACCGTCTCTCCCAGCAGCGTCACGTCAGTTCTTTGGAGAGAGAAGGAAGACTTCACCTCATCTCACCACCTCTGCACGACTGTCACAGAGCACTTTGGGGGGCGCGTTGGAGTTCTGCGATGACGGCACGGTCCATTTGGCTGGGTTAGCTGACCGCCGTTTTCAGTCCCTGCATTAACCCCCTCCAGGCACTCCAGGGATAGTTTGGAAATGTGAATCTTACGGTGTATTTTGTGTGTGTCTAATTTATAAACTCCTGCTGGGAAATTCCAGTGAAGTTCTTCGCTGGAACAGTTTTGTTCCTTGCATTCTGCCACGTGTGTGTATGTACTGGTATCGTGATGAAGTGGTTTCTCCGTCTAAGCTCCAGGGACCCGGTTTCTTGTCCTTCTGAAATACACCTGGTTTGTTTGGTCGTCTCGAGACTTCCAGTGCCCTGCCTGCGATCAGGGCCACCGTGCTCTCTCACCGCGGCCCCCGGGCTGCTTCCCACCCTGGTGGCAGGGAGCCCGACGCACAGCGGGAAGCGGAGGGAGCCGTCCTCGCGTTGTCATCCTTTCTCTTCCGTCGCCTCTCGCCTCGCGAACCTTCCATCTCTACACCCTTGGTGTCCATAACCACCACATTCCTGTCAGAAGGGGAGCAAGAGCAGCGTAGCTCGTGAGCGGCCTCGGACGCGGTCCGTGTGGTGCCCTGTGGCCTGGGTTGGTCTGCGCATCCCGACCTCTTCCCTGCCAACTCCCGAAGTGCTCGCATGTGTGTATATATGTGTGTGCGCGCGCGCCGTCTGGAAAAACTCGGGCAGGCAGCCTAATCCCTGCCTCCTCTCCATTCTGCTCTCTTAGCATCTCCCACGGGCCATCCTCCATACTGCCTCTCATTTGCCCTCTTTTATTCAGAGATAATCTTGCTTTGCTTGCATGAGAGCAAAGCTGTTCTTGGATTTTGATCCTTGAGGCCCGTATGCAACCATTTTGCCTGCGCATCTCCTTCCTTGCAGAGCTTTTGAAACACTGTATTTTGAGAAAACTCCTATGTAAATACTCTTTTATAATTGGTTAAGTTCTTTAGAATTATTCTCTAGTGCTTCTCCCTTCTTCCATAAATGTTACTTCCTAAACTTCCTAAACTTCTAGGTCATTGTATATATAGCAGAAAATCCCACGTTAGCTGGTGGAGAACTGCTTTCCTTCTTGAATAATTTTGATAGGTCATACCCGAGTGCAACTCAGGTTCTGTCTTTACATATCTTTTTTAGCTTGTGTTAATAAAGGTGAGTCCAGAAAAATTTATAGAGATTACAGAAATTTAGGGATCCCAGATTTGAAGGGATGCATATTACTTGCCCAATCGTAGGCATTTTAACAGGAAGTTGGTAGTAATAGCAGATTGGCCTGCCAGGTTTCTGGGCACCCCCTTGCCTTAAGGTCCTGAAAGCAAATTTGGTTTCAACGCTTTGGGAAGCTTTGTAAAGCTGGGGGAGCAATTAGAGGATACCCAAGAGCACAGGGATGATTCCAGACTGACTTCTAGAGTTCGAATCTGGATAGAAGAGCCTAGGGTCTCATTTAGCCCAGTAGAGGGTTCTAAGGACTAATTTATAGTTGACTGAACTTGTGGCTCTGCGGCCTGGGCTGAGCCATCTGGGTCTCACCCTCGTTCTTCATGTCGAGGCTTTCTGGGAAAGCCACTTTGGGTCGAGCAAAATGCCAGGTCGTTCACTGGGGGCCTGATCTGGGGGGGTCCTTTTGGGTAGAAGATGTGTCTCTGCCGGTGAGTCCCGGAAATAAGAGGAAGCTAAAAGAGCATCCGTCCCTAAATTCTTCATGGCGTGTTGACAAACTGTTGTTTGAATCCGTTTTCGCTAGACACTGGGCTGACTCTGGGGTTCTCCCTTCTGCAGCCAGGGCGGAAGGTTGGAATGGTGGCCGGGATTGCGGAAGCCTCGACCAGCGTGGGTGCTGGCCTGTCGGCTGTGTCCCGACACCGCCTTCTCCCTGGAGGCGCACCCCCCGGGGACCGCTCAGATAGCCGAGCTCCTTCCTTCCCCCACTCCAGCAAGGCCCGGGGGACTGCCTCCTAGGGACACAGTGACTTGTGCAGGTAGAAGGATCTTCCTTCTCCCCAGCTCTCCTCTTTGCTATCTTTATAGCCCTTCCGCCCCAGACAGCATCCTGCCATCCCCCAGACGCGCTCTGCTCCCCCTCCAGTCTGGTTTGCTGATCCCAGCCCCCTTGAATGTGAACGGCTACTTGTATTCCCATACTACAGAAGAGCCAGCTGGTATACTGTCAGGAAGCACCGTTTAAAATGTGAATCGTTGGAGAACAAATAAATACTATGTATAGGAAACATACTCGTGTGTCATTCTTCTTAGCCATCGGATGGTTGGTTTTCCCTTACAGAAGAGAGGAAGGAGGCGGAGTGGGGGAGTTGGGGATCCAGAGAGGAGTGTATGTTCATCGGGGAAATGTCCCTTACCATAAATCCCCCATGAGTCACTCCAGTGGGCCATTTCTGGCAGACCTGTCCCTGTATGCTGTGGGGGCCTTCTCGTGTATACTAGGGTCAAGAGTCAAGCCCAAGGGTCACGCCTGGTGGCTTCTCAGATAATATTTAAACTTTCATTAGGCCCCTACTAAGCGGGTGCAGCTCCCTGTAACAGGCAATGTGGGGGGACATCTGTCCTACATGTGCAAGCTCCCAGGAGGGCCTTCATCTTCCATTCTGTGCCTTCCAGGAAAACTCAAGTGCACCGTGAAGGCCGACCCCAGGGGACGACTGTTGAGTTGTCCACCCGCATCCCTCCAAATCCCAGGGAGGGGGCCAGATGGGGGAAGGTTTAAGCTCCTAAAGGGCAGGAACCGGATTTTACTTCTCTCTCCGCCTCCGCTGCCGAGCCCCAAACCTGGCACATAACAAGCAATCAGTGAAGGAGAGAGGGTGATTCTGAACACGGGAGATAGTGAGATGCTGAAACGAGACACGGGAAGGGAAGGAAAGAGATGGGAAGGAAGAGGGCGGCAGTGGCGCCCGCGCACGCACCCCTTTGGACCTGCCCTTTCAGACACGCTCGTCCCGAACCCACGAAGACCATGCTCGACACACAGAATCTGGCTTCAGTGCATGTTGATAGCAAACGAACATGTAAGGTTGGGTTCAGCCTGCCCTCTAAACCCGACTACTTCTAACACGGTTCTTCCTCTACGGATGACCCAGCCGCCTCTTCCTCTAGCCTCTGGCTGGGCCCTTGCTGCAGTCCCTTGTGGTGTAGCCCTGAGTGGAAGTCAGCTCCTTCAGAGATGGAGCGGACGGGCTGAGGGAGGTACTGCTGGTAGCTGGTCAGGGGGGGCCCCGTGGGGGCCGCGCAGGACAGCGGCTCCAGGAAGCACTGGGGATGGTGCGGCAGGCAGCTCAGCTTTCCTCTGAAGCTCTTACTGTGCTTGCACTTGAACTCCAGCACCAGCTTGGTGTATGTGTTGAAGGTGGTGACCGCCGACGCCATGCAGCAGGTGAAGGAAAGCCAGGCTGTGCTAGGGAGGAAGCAAAAAAAATGGACAGTCAGAGTCTGAGCTGCGTACAGGTTTGGGGGGAAAATACCACGATCCCTCCCTGCTAGTAAACTAGGCTGCTGCCCCTCAGGGGCTCAGGGACCAGCGTGGGCTCCCTCCCACCGTGTGGCAGGGAAAGCCCTGTGGGCCAGAGGCCTGGATTGGGGCCGTCTTGGTCGGGTATGTTCTGAATGTTTTGGAGTCAAAGAGAATGACTCTGGTAGTGTTGCAAGTCAGACTAGGAGTTTAACAGATTCACTTTCACTGCATCGATTAGCAGCGCTGTTCTCCTTTATTCCTGGTGTGCATTTTCTAGGTAGATAGAACACACACACACACACACACAGATGCACCCCGCCCAGGATTTTCCTTCCCTCAGAACAGATGCTGGGAGGGATCATTCCCCTTCCATCTCCTTTGGTTTTGAGTTTAGCCGTCTTGGGGGCCACAGGGTTGAGCCTCTCAATGTCGTTCAGGCAACCTTTCCTACAAACCTGGAGCTATTATACGTTGTACCAGTGGAATTTGCCTCTTAGGAAAACAATGTGGTTCTTGGTTTCAGGGAGTTTGTAATGGATGGAAGAGAAGCTGGAGATTTCAGAGAAGCTGGATGGATTCAACAAAGAAAAAAAAAAAACCCACCAGGGAACTATATCAAACGCATTCCTAAAAACTTGGAAAGCCAACCCCTAAATCTCCCCATGATTCTGGGAAGCCCAGGAAACAGGAAGTTGTGTGAGGTTAGCGAGGAATTGCATGAGGTCAGGTGATGGGTAGAGCCAGGCCACACGCTGGCGCCCTGCGTTCCTGTCTGCCCGCCTCTGACCGGCCCGGCCGACTCAGGCTGGGGATGCTTCCGATGGGAGAGTCATGCCAACAACGGCTTACAGACAGACAGAAGGTGCAGAACGATGTGTCTGGAAAGTAAGCTCTGGGGGCCGGCTTTGGAATAGCCCAAGGACGCCCGAATCCCGCAGCACGTTCTATCCCGCGGAAAGGGGCTGGGATCTCCTAACAGACACGGATGGCCTTCTGGACTGCCTCCGTTAGCAGGGAAACCCGAGCCCAGCGCGGTCTCTTCAGCACGGTTAAGGCGCTTAGCACCGACTCCAGACCCGAGCAGGCGCCGGCGCGGTGCCCAGAGCGTGATCCTCAGGGGAGGAGGCGAGGCACTCGTAAAACAGGGCATATTGGCTTCGAGTGTGTGCATCACGGTTGCTGCTTCTCTCAAGAGAAATCGAAAATAATGGAAAACAGTTGACCCCTTTGTTTGTTAAGGGTCAGAGAATGGCCGCGAGGGGACGCTTTATTTCTCACACAGTTGGGTGGACTAAGGGGGGAAGTAGGAGGAAGTGAGTCTTTGTTACGGAATCGGAGTCAGCCCTTCACGGGGGATGGCATTCAAACCACGTCTCAGGGCTAATCTCTTCATTTCTCTGTCCTCCACTACCTTGAATCACAAAATGTAAAAAATACGGAGCATCACTTGCATAAGCCACACAAAACCGGTCTCGTTTCCCAAGGGAACACACGTATCAGGGGAGGGAGCAGCTGTGACAGATGTATCACTAGAAAAACCCGACGGAACACGCTGGAAGAATCCTCCCTGTGCCTCCACGGCAGGTGGGGACAGAACAGCGGGGGCTCTTGGAGGGTCCCGCTCTCTGGTCAGCAGACTCCTGGCATGAGGGGTGAAGAGGAGGCAGGAGGACACCTGGGGCATCGAGGGCAGCACATCCAACGGGGTTGGCTGGGGATGGGCTAGCAGGGTCAGGAGATGGAAACACTTACTAGAAGGCCCAGCCATAGTTCCAGGCATGTGGCCTCCAGTCTTCTGGACCCAAGCTGGCAGTTGCCTGGAAGACTTGTGAATACATCATATGGGCCACCATCCCCAGAAGGCCTACAGAGGGAACAGGCAGGCGGCGGCCTTAGACAGAGGCTGGCTTTGCCACCTACAGGGAGTGTGGATTGGGAGCAACCTCCTCACTCTGCCTCCGTTACAGCCTACGTGGAGATGTCCCATCACTCATCTGCCCCCGCACTTCCGGGGACACAAATCTGCCACGGGGGCTTCTCCTGGAACGCAGAGCTTTGCAGAAGGTTGCCCCCGGCTTTAGGTGGAGAGCTATGGAAAAAGTTTCTGAGTCAGTGCTGCCCTTGGGGCCTTTTCCTTCTTCCCACCCATGCCCTCAACGCGAGCTTTATTCTCGATCTATCTTTATATCTGCATCTCTTACTCCTACTTGATCTGACGGAGTCTGCCCTTGTGCAAGGGCAACTGAGAAGTGAACCAAACCGTATTTCACGTACTGAGAAAGCTGGCGAATGACAAGAACCTAGAGAGAAATCATTTCGCCAAGCACACGATGATCCAATACAGAATTTCCTTCCAAGCCCAAGACGCCTGCCACGGTTCCCATCCCTCCATTCCAGACCCGCCTCCTCCCTCCTGCCCTCCGGACAGACGGACAGACGCAGGAGCCCGGCAGAGGCGCCTCGAAGGCGGCCAGGCCCCCCGCCCCCGCCCCAAGCCTGGGAGGCCGCACCTGACAGCACGGAGGAGATGGCTGCGAAGGCGCTCAGCTTGAGCCCGAAGCCCGGGTTCCCTCTGAACAACAGGTCTATCAGTAGCAGGAGGAAGCTGACGAATTCAAGTCCGATGGACGAGAACTGGGCTCCCAGTGATAACCATAGGATCGCTGTCGGAAACCAGAGGAACAAAATACAATCCAAGCGTTAAACAACGACAACAACAACAACAAAAGAAACCAGAGGAAGAAGAGCCCTCACCCTGACAGTGTCACGACGGAGCGTGGAACACACAGAGCCCGATGAAGGGAAAGCCTCCCAGAGTCAGAGAAGGGGAGAACGGGGCAGAGCTGGCACCAGCTGGCAAGCCTTCCCTCCTTTGGGTCCCTTGCCGTCACCCCTGCGCTCGCTGCTCTCTGCTCAGTACCCGATAAGGACTCAAGTAAACTTGAATGACTGGAAATACCGTTAGGGAGATTCGAGAAACGATCAACTAATCGTCACAAAATCTGACAGGGGCATGACTTTGCTGTGGGTCATTTTTTTGGTTCTCTTTTTTCCTTATGGCATTTTGGAGCAATCAGTTCTGTTTCTTTCTCCCTCCCTTTCCTTTCTCACTCCCTTCTATTAAAAAAATATATTTCGTTTATTTAAAAAAAATATATACGTACTGGAGGGAAAAAAAAAAACCTCTAAGCCTTTCAACATGGTTACTTGGCAACCCGAGGAGGTTAGAGCTGTTGGTGGCTTTCTATTTGTGAACTTTATTTGTTCCTGCTGCTCCTTTTTTGCATTCCTGCATAGGAATGAGAGTCAGCTCTGGAAGGAATGTGGGTCACCCCGTGGGGCTCAGAAGAAGAGAAAAGGAGATCACAGTGTAGAGAGCACTGTTGGGCCAGAGCGGTCCAACTCAATGGCGACTGAATTGGTGATCAAACCCACATACTTGCCACAAGCCCCAAGGGAGGGTGGGGGAGGAAAGCCTTCTCCATCAACCGCTTCCCTCCAAATCGGAGAGTGGGGTGACGTGGGCCTTGCAACGTGGCAAACTCCAGTAGTCCTTTCTCACCTCTCTCGGTTGGTGGTGTGAGTTCATTGAAAGTTCGGCACCTCTCCCCTGAAACACAGACAAGATATAACTTCAGGGGGGACGTCCCCCTGCTGGGGCCGCTGCGCTGGTTCGAACCCGGGCCTGCCCAGCGCACAGCAGGCCGGCCCTGGGCGTCTGTCTCTGAAAGCAGGAAAGCAGGCCTCAGGGATGGATGCACCCCTCAGGGTTCAGTTCTCTGTCCCGGTTCCTGACCCTGAAGAAGAGGGCACGAACCCGAGAGGGCCTCCACAGGGAAATGTTCCCATTTCTCAGGTGGGGGAGGGTTGACAAGCCTGACGTGAACCGGCACCTTTTGCTGCCGCCGCACCTCTGGTCCGCACGGCTCGCAACTATTGCCGGGACTGGGTCCCAGCTGCACTAAATGGCATGTTAGTAACACGTACAAATACACACACGCATCTCTATTCCTCTTGCCTCTCCTTTTTTCCTTGGCCCAAATCGGGAGAAACAGGTTAACTGTACTGGATTTGGGGCTTTAGGACGATGTCACTGCCAGGTGATGTCTGGATGCTTTGAGCAGGGGGAGGGGTGTCCTTAGGCCAGCTGCTCCCAAGCGGAGGAACACGGGTTAAGGAAAGCACAGTGACACAGGCCTGGCTTTGGCAGCATGCGCGGAGACCTGGGAGGTCGAGGGTGGCCTCACTCCACCTCCTTCCCTCCTGAGGCTTCAGCTCCCCTACTCGTAAATTGTGATGGTAATACTCCCAACAGGAAATCCCTTTTGGTGGGGTTGGGGAGGAAGGGGCTTGATCCGAGGGATCTCCTCGGATCCTTTCATCTCACCCGTGAGAAAGTCAAGGTCAAGTTCGGTAGAGAGGACACTGCTCTTCTGAGGTCACAGCTGGGCAGAGCCGGGGCATTTCCCCTAAGAATCCTCTCTTCTCATTTGGTCTCCAAACAGCAACGCTAACTCTCATGATGTTACAAGTCTAAATGAAACCCTTTGAGGACAGTGCTGTTTTAAACCAGCATGTCTGGGGTACCTGGGTGGCTCAGAGGGTTAAAGTCTCTGTCCTCGGCTCAGGTCATGATCTCAGGGTCCTGGGATCGAGCCCCGCATCGGGCTCTCTGCTCAGCAGGGAGCCTGCTTCCTCCTCTCTCTGCCTGCCTCTCTGCCTACTTGTGACCTCTCTCCTCTCGGTCAAATAAATAAATAAAATCTTTAAAAAAATAAATAAATAAACCAGCACATCTACTAGACAGTCAGGAGGGGAAAAGCCAGGTGGATTTTCGGGTCTCATTAAAGGGGAGGCTTAGGGAGAAGGGGCAGGATGCAGAGAGGGGAGACACGAGCCCGAGGAGACCTGCTGCGGCACGGGGAGCGCTGTATGCGTCCCACTGGCTCTTGGCCCTGCGTGAAGTTCTCGGGGCAGGGGGATGAGGCAGGGGGATGAGGCAGGGGGATGAGGCAGGGGGATGAGGCAGGCGGATGAGGCAGGCGGATGAGGCAGCGGGCCTGACAACGAACCCACCTGGTTCTTCCACAGTTTCCGCACAGGATAGCCACATGCCACTCCAGAAGGTATGGAAGGAGAAGCGGTCATCCCCAGCCTCCCAGCGGTATTGCACCACCTCCGGGGATGATGAGTTGGCGCCGCTCCCATCCAAGGGCACCGGCATGTCAAAGCACTCGGCTGCCAGACCTTTTCCGCACATGGGCTTGGGCACCTTCTGTGTGCCCACAAACCAGCAGTTGCTGAGCAGGGATGCTGTGGAGAGGCTGAGTGATAGCATGCTGAGGACGGCAGATAGGAGTGTCCGCTGGCCAGAGGAGCCCTTCGGGAGTTCCATCTGGAACAGACAAGCACAAGGGGAGAGCCCGATTTCAGAACCTGCTGGGAGATCTGGGTACCCTTCCCGGCTGCTGCCTGAGCTCAAGCCACGCCGCTCCTCCACAGTAACGGGGTCCCGCCGGCCCCCGGGAGGAGCTTTCTGCAAGGAGCCATGCATGTGAAGGCTTTAGCTTCAGGAATGGCCTGGAGTGGGCACCAGGGTGGTGATGTTTATTTAAGCTGGACCTCATTCCACTCAACTGCTTATTGAGGATGATCTGAGTTAAGTATCCCATAATAGCCTCAGTCGGAATGTGATTAAGCCACTGAGCGAGGGTCTATCAAGTTGAGGACAAGAATTGGGGCCACTCTAAGGCACTTAGTGACCATTACTTTTGGTTTGGTCTTCAGTGAAAGGGAGGAGCACCCACCTGTGGAGGTATGTGTTGTTGTAACAATGCAAATTGTGTGTGTGTGTGTGTGTGTGTGTGTGTCCTCTTCTCTGTATCATGGATTCCTCTGAGAGGAGAGGAAAGGAGGATATGGCTTATCAGTCAGTATTACACTGGATCACCCCAGGAAGCAGCAAGGATTAGGGCTTTCGGGATTAAAGAAGGCAGTGGACCTACTGGGATGTGGGGTTGTTGAACCCCCTAGAGAGGAGATGAGGCTGTAGGTTCTGGGAGAGGCGGTGGTCTGGGTCTGGTTTTCAGACACTGCCACACAGGGGACAGAATCTCCAATGGGAGGCGGCCGTGCGGCGCCCACGGAGATGGGGCACCACGCATCATGGTCACGGAGCGAGGAACTGGGACTGCTTGACTCCCAGTGGGGACGGTGTGGCTCTGGCTGGAGCCCCCGACCTGCCTGTCATTTTTTGCCGAAGAAAAGAGGAGAGCCAGCTGAAGAATGACCAATATTAGATGTTTCCACCTTGGCTGAGTGATGGCTCGTTGCCAGACTGAGCTTTAGAAAAATAAAAGAAATCTGACACGTCTTGCACTTGGTGTTACGGAGTGGTTTATACTGTTATATTAATATGCACTGAAGGGAAAAGAAGCCCATATTTAGTTGCTGACAGATGCTTCTTAAAGTAAACCATCTTGAGCTTTCCAGGGGACCTCTCCTATCAGAATTAATCAGACCTAAATCTGCTTAGCTAAAGAAACGTAAATAAAACCATAGCTAAATGGGAGAGACCCATAAATCTGCCTCATAATCTCCAGCTTAACATTTTCTACATTTACCAGGGAACTTCATCTTAGAAATATAACAGTTTGTTCTCCAGAATTTCCAGGGACTAAAACAGTGCATACCACAGACAAAGTGATTATTTATGGCCATAAGAAATATGCAAGGCTCATATGCATATTAAAAATCAATATATAAGACATATGATAAAATGACTCCCGGAAAGCAATCTGCTAATACGATTTTTTTAAAAGCACTCGACAAATTAAATCCACCAAGAATTGTCAGTCTGTGCAGGACTCTGGGTGACCTTGGTAAAGACCGGAAACCACAGCATCTGGAGTAAAGAAAGATCTACTACCCAGTATAGAAGTCACACACTGCCCCATCCCCCTGCCGTCCCCTGAAAAGAATGTTTTCCTCTTGCTTTTAGTTGTGTAAATCTTATTGGTTTTAGTCATTGTTCCATTACTGTAAGTTATTCTTTCTAATTATTTTCATATCTTTTGGGTGACCAGGAAATGGACTTCCAGGCAAAACATCTTCATTAATCATTCTGTATAAAGACTGAACTAATGCTTTAGGCGAGTCTACATTTTCAGCAACTTCATTTCCCATCTCATGTGGCTTGGAAATATGTCTACTATCACATCCGATTTTCACTCTACCCTCAATTCGTTCCAAGTCATGCATATTTGTAAGTTATTCTGCAAATTATTCACAGATGAGAATAAGGAACTCCGCACCAAGGTGATAACCAATTTAAGGAAGAAGTGATTTGAGAAACGAAGGATGACAAAGAGGCTGGAATGAAGCTCAAAGAGGCTGCTCCCAGAAGGGAGTGTCCATCCGAGGACAGACACGAGGAGCCTCATCCAAGAGTCATCTTGACAATCGAGTGGAAATTCATTCAAGAACCTTTTCAAGAATCATCTTCAACACCTACAGTACTGTGCCCTTCATCATGTGTTTTCTTTCTTCCTAACACACCTTTTCTCTCCAGGATCCAGATAACCTCTTGATTCGCAAGACCCAGTCTAATTTTGCAAAGATCTCTTTAAGGAGATCATGAAGAAGTAGCAGTCTTAAGAAAAGTTTCATCTTTGCATATGCTGACAAGCCCCATGTCAAGGTGACTCTTCACTCTCTAGAAAGGGGACAGAGAGCGGCTTTCCTGACGCTCCGGCTCAGATCAACAGGAAATGCAAAGGTGCCAAAATGTCATTAATTCTTTCATCAGCATAGGTTAACAGAAATACTCAGAGTTAACATAGGCAACAAACTGATGAGACAGGCACAGCTCTTAAAACTGGGTGCAAGAGGGGCGCCTGGGAGGCTCAGTGGGTTAAAGCCTCTGCCTTTGGCTCGGGCCATGATCTCGGGGTCCTGGGATCGAGCCCCGTGTCAGGCTGTCTGCCCAGCGGAGGGCCTGCTTCCTCCTTCTCTCTGTCTGCCTCTATGCCTACTTGTGATCTCTCTCTGTCAAATAAATACATAAAATCTTTAAACAAAAAAAAAAACACCAACTGGGTGCAAGATAGCTATGCAACGTTATGTTTTGAGCAGTAAGAGGGGGAAGCCGGTTACCTTGGCCATAGTCAGTGTCTTGCAGCTTGTCTGGAAGGACCGTAGGATGCATCCGCTTCCCAAATCCCCTTGGTTTAATGTTGACGGAAGGAAACCGCCTTCCCACCCTCCTGTCTCCCTTCCCATCCCTCCTCTTCTATCTCCTACATTTTTGGAGTGCCTCATGATTAAATGCTGCCTGCAGGGAACTTGGGCATTTAATAATTGACAATGCAATCCTGGCCCAGCTGTTCGGAAGATCACACAGGAGCGCTCGCCGACAGGGATCTGGGATGAAGCACGGAGAAGCAAGGACCCGCATTCACAGAGGGAAGTTTCTTTAAAAAGTTAAGTGAAGATTCCATTTCCACCTAACTGCCATTTCCTAGGAATGCTGGTGGGAACTGCCTGGGCTGGATTTTACGGCACACACAGAAAATATTACAGGGTCGCCATTACTACAAGAGTTCCCATTCCTTTGTGTAGGGTTTTTCACCCTTTTTTTTTTTTTTTTAAGATTTTAAAAATTTATTCATTTGAGAGAGTAAGCAAGAGAGCACAAGCCAGGGGAGGAGCAGAGGGCTAGGGAGAAGCAGACTTCCTGATGAGCAGGGAGCCCGACGATGCTTAATCCAAGGACCCTGGGATCATGGTCTGAGCGGAAGGCAGACGCATAACTGACTGAGCCACCCCGGTGCCCCTTCATCCTTTTAGTCAGCTATTATCTGCAATGTCAGGGCCTCACAGAGCCATGGGTTTGAAAGAGCTTCCTTGTGTCATGGGTGGTCTCTGCCTCCCAGTCAGCAAAGTTACTAAGGATTATTAACAACGTCCCTCCCATGGAATACTGAGACCGTCCTCTGTGCCTTTGCAGAGGCCCTTCCTTCTACGTGGAATGTCTTCAGTCTTCTTCTATCTGGTGATCTGCCTCGAATCAAGACTAGTGTAAAAGTCACTCATCCTTTGAAAATGTCTCTTTTCTCCCGGAGAACAGTTCCCTCCTCTCTGACCTTCCATACTGTACCCCGCTGGACTACGTTCTATGTTTCATGATAGTTGTCTGGATCGTGAAGTCCTCAAAGGCCCCTCCTTTACTGGAGCAGCAGTTCTCGGTTGGGACTGGGCATCAGAACGGTCTTTGAAACTGTGGGAAATATTCAGATTCCCGGGCCCCATCCTGAGATTCCACCGCAGGGGAGAGGCCTGGGAATCTGTAATTTTTAGAAAGCTCTTCCTAGATAGGCAGGGATGGACTTCTGGTTTCGGGTTCCGCATGGAAAGAGCTTGGAAGTCGCCCCTTCGACTTAACAACAAGAAAAGGGGAACAAACCAGAAAATACGGAGCCAGGGAATTCATGTACCATAAGCATTACCTGTTTGACTCAAGTGGAGATTACGTTTGATGAAACCCTCCTATTCTGCCCCAGCTCTCCCCCACCTGGAATCTTCCAGATTCGCCACCAACGAACTCATGGTTTTCCCATTCTGATTTGTGCAGTTAGTTGGGGGAATGAAAGGCAGCCCCCAATCCAGTAAATTAGTCCACATTCCAGCCCCAGGAATCTCTCCGGCTCTTGCTTTCTACTCTTCTAGGACTGACGTGTTCGCACATTTGCACACATGTGCCTATGCCTAGGCGTGATTCCCATACACCCAAACGACCCTTTGTTCTTGGCGACAGAGCTCCCTCTCTGGGAGAAGGGAGCTGGAATTTTGCGGTCACTTCACCCTAGAATTGGCTGTCGGTTCCCCGGCTACAGCTGTTGTCCTGACGCTGGGTGGCGCTATCTCCCTATATTTTCCCCCTCTCGGTCACGTGCTGCCCCCGCCCGTCCGCAAAGGCGGGTGCAGGTGGCGGCCCCTCCCCCAGGGAGGGCTCTTTTTCCTTCCTCGGGCCTCCTCCCCACTCACACATCCATAGAGTGCCTTGTGTCAGCCCTATGGAATTCAGGGCTCGGAATGAACCCTTGGAGCCTCCAGCCGCTCCCCCGAGGACATCTTGTAGGATTATTTCCTGTAGCACATTTTTCATGGGCAGTTCCAGTTTTCGGTGACTCACAGAACCTCAAATACTTCCCCTGGGAAATACAACTCCACGGTGTCAGAAAATAGAGTCAGCCAAGGCTTCCTGAGGAGTTTTGTGCGCATTTTTCTTTATTGAATCGTATCCTCATTCCCTTTCCACCCCACAGCAGTGAACAATTCTTTTCCCTTCTCTGCACTTATGCCCCTCAAATACTTGCAGACTCTTCTCATATCCCGCTTGAGTCACCGTTTGGCACAGTCTGATGTCTTTGGTTTTTATTGCCTCTGCTCATAAACTGCACCCCCTGTGCCTTAATAGGGGTCAAATTTGCCTTCTCCAGGGAGAAGGGGATGGGAGCGGCAGAGTCTGGAGGTGACATGAGGAGCCCTGGAGGGAGACTGAAAGCGAAGCAAGCTTGTGACACTCCAGCTTTGGGGGCTCTCACTGACTCGGACCCCTTCCAAGACTCTTACATACTTTGCATTATTTTTCCGAGAGAGAGCCTCCGAAGTTGTATTACTTTAGGCCTCCCCAAAACCTGAATCTAGACCGTGGGCTTTGCATGGCTGGGCTGGCTGGCTACTGGCCGTGATCCGCCCTGACGACACCCCCTGTCCCCACGGACCCCATGCCACAATGTCTAATTTCCTTTTTTTGATGGAACATGAGCTTCTCTGCCTGGCGTCCCACTCACTTCCTTTCATTATGATTTAGGCATGCTAACATTTTTTTCTTCTTCTCTTTCCCCTCTTAGAACAGAAAACCTAACTGCCAGTCAGTGCAACACGAATGTGATTAGGTTGGGCTCAGAGGTTCATGACTCAGGACAGACAAGATTCCGTATCTCAAAACAGTATTTAACTCTGGTATGTTGGACAGCTACCATGTCGGGGTGACCCCCCTCCAGGGACGTATATGTGACTCAGCGTTTATGACATCACAAAGCCAAGGCCTGGGACTCACCTGTGCTTGCTAAGGTCCTCAGTGACTCTATCCTGCACGGTACCAAACCATACTAAGTACACATAAAGAGAAACAATGGTCTGGGGACACCCACACACGCTTCCTAAACAGGAATCCAATTTGTTTGGTGAATACACGGTAGATTAGACGGGATTAAAACAATGGGTAAGAAGGCTGTACCAGAGCAGATTGTATGCATACAACTTGCCTGATGGCAAAGCCTGGGGCTAAGGGATTTGGGAGTGTTTTTTGTTTGTTTGGTTTTTGTCTTTTCCCCATTATCAATAGTGGCATCTTCTCTCCAGATAGGTTCATTTGCAGCTTCCCCCCCCCCCCCCCCCCGCCCCAGCAGTAGTGCCTCTGTCCTTTGCCCTGGAATCAGATTTCTGACCCATGCCTCACCAACTAATTCCTTTCTGTTACTCAGCGGTCAAAAAGCTGGAGTGGGTCGCGAAGGTTTCTGCTGTCACTGGCTCTGGTCTCCAGGCCCCTGCTCTTTGTTCCTGCCAGTTCCACTGTGTGCCTTTCTCATGCAGGCTTGACTTGAAGATGCGAGATAGAGGAGCAGCTGTGTTTTATTCATGGTTGATCCTCAGAGCCTAGCACTTTCTAACATGCGGGAAAATGAGTGAATGAAGTTTGTAATGGAAACCAGGCTCAGAATGCAACTAAGAAGCCTATGAGTGAAGAGAAGATGTGAATAGAGCAGAGTCCGGTCTTCTGTTGTTAAAGGACACACCAATCCTTCTGATTCACAGACACAGAAGCTTCCAGAAGGTAAAAGGTAGAGGAAGGTCTGCAGGTCCACAGACAGACCCGTGCCTTTCTACACAGAAGCACAGCCAACAGATCCTCAGCCAGTACATTTCCTCCCACCTGTGGAAACATTCTTGCTTTTTGACCAGGGAAGCCCAGAAAACAGCAATGATCTCATGAACGAGTATTATCTTTAGTTCACAGAGACCGGGGTCAAACACATTGCTTAAATGCCGGTGACAGATTGGAAATGCCATGTCCTTTCCCAAGCTCCGGGATTCCCTACTGATTAGAACCCTTTTGGATGACGTAGCTCCAGCCAGCCGAGAGTTCCCAGCTCCACAGTTTTTGCTTCAGTGCATGTTTGACTCATTCACGGATGAAGATAAGGAAGGTCTTCACACATTTTGATCTTTCTCTTGGCACCAAAATGCCCATGCTGAGTGTCCAAAATATTAACACCAGTATAGGACACTTAGCTCTGGGGTTTCTGGACTTTCAGGTTAACCTGTGTTTCATGTGTTTCATGTCCACAGGGCCCCCACAGAGGGGGGTATAGAATCAGAACGACTCCCTTCTTTCTACCATGGGTCAGGTGTGGGAACATTTCTGTTCAGCGGGAAGGACCAAAGAAAAGCACTTTGGGGCCTCTCCTCTGTCGCCTTTCCCTTTCCGTTGTTAGTGGAATTGTTAGAGGGCTTTTGCTAATGCAGTCATTTCCAGGAGAGGAAGCCGCCTTTCTTCCATGCCCCAAGCAGCTGGAGTGAATCAGAGGGGCAGCCACATCTGCACATCCTGTGGGGCAATCGGTCACGCGCGGGTGACCGAGCCCTTGGGGCCTGCAGGGGCTGGGAGATCTTGGGGACCGCGGGGCAGGGCGGGGAGCCGCCTCTCCAGGGGCGCTCGGGGCGCGGAGCTGGACTGCCCCGTTTCCACTCCACGTGCGCGCCCTGCCCCCCCGCCCCCTCTTTTCCTGCTCTCTCCCCCTCCCTGACTGTCGCGGTGCCCGAGGCCCGCCGGCTCCCCTCGCCCCCCTCCCTCCGTGAGTAACACGCCCGCCCCCGGTTTACTACGGCGCCCCGGGTCGCCTAGCAGCGAGCGCGCGTTGCCACGGCGACGCGCGCGGAGCGTGTTTTGAATTGTTTGGCGAGGCCCCGCCCTAGCGGCCCTGCGCCTGGGACTCCGCGGGCGGGTGGGGCGGGCGTGGGGCCCGGCTTCCTCTCCCGGCCCCGGCGTCTGCTCTGAGACGCGGCCCGGGGGCCCTCCCGAGAGGAGAGGCCGGCCAGTGCCGGCGGGAGGGAGGCCGAGCCCCGGGGTCGGGGCCTGATGGCCGGCTGCCCTGGCGAGGCTTGGCAGAGCGAGGCCAGGGACGAGTGGGTCCACTGATCAGCGTCTCCCTCCCAGCCTCTGGGCCGCAGGGTCAGGAGGTGCGAGGTGCAGTGGAACCCAGAGTCAGGCATTTCCCAGCCCCCGCCCATCCCCTAAAGGTGCAGATAGATCCCTGGCGGCTGGTCCCAGTCTTTGCCTCGTTTCTTGGCTCCGGGAGGGAATCCTGGAGACCACGAATCCTCCACTGATCTGGGTTCTGGTCCCAGCTGCGCCCACGACTGGGCTAATGATTATGGCCAAGTTACATAACCTACCTGAGCGATTCAGAAGCCGATCGGGAGACCGAGTTGTCTGCCCTTCACAGTTCTGCTCTCAAGACCAAGGGGCGGCGGGGAGAGTGTAAGGGAGGAGGAGGGAATCTGCCATGCTCCGGACACCTTGCAAGACTTTTTGCGTAATCCTCACCATCAGCCTGAGGGAGAGGCGGCCACTCTGTTCTAGACGGAGCATTGGACCTGCTTAAGGCCACGAGGCTGTAAGTGGGGGTCGATATTCAAAACCTCCCGATTCATCCCCAGGCTGGCAGTCAGGAAAGGGAAGATGCCCGCGCTCTAGCCAGAGGCACGGACTGCAGGACAGATTAGGGAAACTCACACGGAACGACGCAGTGGATTGTTTTATCCTTCAGATATAGACGGATAAACCCTCCCGTGTTCCCTCTGTCTCTCCTCCTAAATCCATAATAAAAAAAAAATTTACTACGCTTGGCTTTTTCTATCACGTTCTTACCCGTTTCTGTGGGTTCTCCTATTTCTGATCTATTCATTCGGGCCGCTGTCCCGTCTCCTGTGATCCCTAACCTCCAATGACCAGTACACACCACATTGCTCCGTGTGTGTGAGTGCGTGCGTGTACGTAGTATTTCCCTGCCTAATGGGAAGCTTCATTCTTCTCTTCTGAGAAAGGCAAGACGTGCGAGAAATGAACATTTGCTTTTTTAGTAACCCTTTGAGCTGAAAGTTGGCCGTTCCCAGCTATCTCTGGTGGGAGGCAAGTCATTTCCAGATGTGGGTTCTCCTAAACGAGCCAAGACATCTTTGGCTGACTGAGGGTCTTTCTGGATCTGGAAGGCTCCCTGCAGATTCTCCCAGATTTTCTGAGACCCGAAGGAGGAACTACCACAACTAAGGCTATGTTCTCAGTTCCAGTAGATTCCGGATCAGAGATGGCTACTGGCAGGACCGTGGCAGTGCCTCGCCTTTCTCTGGCAGAGAACTTACTATCTGCTCTTTCAGTACATCAGAGCCTTACACAGCTCTGGGGTTGCCCCCCGCCACTGGGCCTTTTACCAGGAACCAGACTTTGGCCACAGGAATCATACAGATGGGAGGGGAGAAAGGAGAGCTAGAGGGCTCTCAGCAGTCCTGGGAGCAGCGAGGAAAAGTCAGATGAGGCAAAGGAGGAGGAAAAGTTTAGTGGAAGAAGATGAAAACAGAAGGTCTGGATATCACCAGGTTTTTCAATAAAAATGGGGCTTGAGGAACAGATTTCTGTTCCCTTTTGGATAATCCTACAGTGTGTTCTCCAGTTCCTTACTCTGAACAGGTGAAAATAAAGTGGTGAATTTGTGAAATAAAGTGGTGAATTTGTATAACTTGTATTACAAATCCAACATTGTATGCCTGAAGCTAGTATTACACTGGATGTTCACTGGAATTTCAATAAAAACTTAGGGAAAAAAAGTAGGGTACCTACCTTCTGGGTGAGACAAACATTTTGAGTCAGTTGAGAGGGATTGCTCATTCACTTTTGAAGCTCTGAGGCAAAGGTGTCTCAGCTCCTCTTCCGCTCGCTCTTGATGGGATGCGTGGAACGCGTATCTGGCGGGAAGATGAATCAGGCCCCCTCTTGCCAGCAGAGGGGTAAGGTGGTATGAGGTGGGCTGGCGAAGATGGAGAAGATATCCTGTAGCCAGGACGCCAGTTTGGGCGGGGCTGGCTGATGCAAGAGGTTTTTCTCTGTGACATCACAGTGACGTCACACAGGGATATCTCTCTGTCGCCCCCCAGCCCTGCAGCCTCGGGCCACCCCCAGAAGGATGGGGGTGCTGCTTTGGGGTATCTAGCAGAGGCCTGGATGTCTTCTGAGTCATCCAAGCCAGAGAGTCTGTTCCAGTGTGTGAGAAATCACCTAGGGGTCCTCGTAAGTGAGCAGATTCTGAGGGGTTGGGATGGCTCTTGCTGCCCGGGCCACACGGAGTGGTGAGGCTCTAGACCAGTGCGGCCGAGGGGAAATACAATAGGAGCCATACACGTGATTTCAAGTTTTCTAGTAACCACATTTAAAAAGTAAAACGGACACACAAGCGTCACAGTACAACAATGATATCTTATGTAGCGATAAAATTGAAGCTACTGTATTGGGCAACACAGTTCTAGAGCATTCCTAGAAAAGGCAACAATGTACAGAAATGACCATTCTAAAGGCCTAGTATCTGGAAATCTAGTTGATGTTCAAAAACCCAATTTTAGTAGTACGTAATGAGGATTTGGGAGCTATTAACACTGAGATGGTAACTTTGAGGCTTAAAGAGAGGGGTGGTGTCTTCCCCAGTCTTCCAGCTAGAGTCTGGCTGGGGGCTTTCTGTCCTGTGAGACGTGTCACCCGAGTGTACCCCTGAGCTTAGCCTGGGTGCTCCTCACTGGGATCCCATCCTCCTCTTTGCCACTCCCCCTGAATCCCATTTGGCCTTCGGGATGCCTGATTCCAGCTTCGGTTCTGCCCAGAGTCTTCCCTTGTGATTCTAGCTCTTCCCTCTCTCCCTTCTCTTTGGGCTCACATAGTATGTATGGTCTCGCTTTGTAACGGGGAGCTTCTTGCTAGCTAAGATACCTAAGGTAACGTCGAAGAGAGGACATCAGATCCAAAATGATCTATCGCTAACCTGAACGGGGGAATTAGCACGCCTTATTCTTGATCAGATGTCAGCTTTCTCTAATTTGCAAATTCAATGTAACCCTAATACAGATACCAATGAATGTCTTTAAAGAGCAGGACAAGCTGACATTAAAGTTCATTTCAGAAAACACATGCACAAGACTAGCTCGGAAATACTGGGAAGAGGGAGCTTTGAGGGAGGACCAGCCCTAACAGATATGAAAGCAGGCTACAGGCCTCCACAGGGAAGACAGTGGGGATGCTGGGGCATGACTAGACCAGCAGATCAACGGAAGAGAAATAAACACAGCTACATAGAGACATCCAGTATGTGGCAAAGGTGGTATCTATAATTTCTAGGTCAAAGGTGGCCTTTTGAACAAATGTCATTGGGAAAAACTGGGCAGCTATTTAGAAAAATATAAATTGTACCCACTTTTTATACCATATACGAGGATAAACTCCAAATGGACTGGAGAGCTGAACGTAGAAAGCAAAATGAAACAAGTGCTAGAAGAAACAGGGGCAAATGACTCTAAAATCTGCATGGAAATAGAAGCTTTCCGATGATGGCTAAAAATCCAGATACTAGATAAGAAAAGATTGATAAACTTGACTACATTAAAATACAAGCAAACAGACAAAAACCTTCTCCATGGCAAAAATCATCATAAAGAAAATAAAAAAAACAAATTATAAACTGGGAGAAAATATGAGCCATACACATGACAGATAAAAGGCTACTATCTCTAGTATATAAGGAACTTTTAAACATCAAGGGAGGAAAGAGATCAAAATTCCTACAGAAAAACAGGCAAAATGAAGGAACAGGAAATTCATGAAAAGAAACATGTAAGTGGCCCTACGTGTAGGAACAGGTGTTCAGCTTCATTTATAGTCAGAGTAATGCACGTTAAAACGGCAATGAGGTGAGGGGCACCTGGGTGGCTCAGTCAGTTAAACGGCTGCCTTTGGCTCAGGTCATGATCCCAGGGTCCTGGGGTGGAGCTCAGCAGCGGGGAGTCGACTTGGCAACATTTATTGCAACTACACAACCATTTATCCCTTGGTCAAAGAAATCCTACTTCTAAGAATTTACCCTGAAGACGCACTGCCAACAATATGGAAATCTATATGTACCAAGTTACTCATTGCAGCACAATTTGCGATCATGAAATATTGGAAACTACCTGAATCGCCCAGCATAGATTAGTTGAATTAAATATGGTGCATACAAACAATGGGATATTGTGGAGCTATATAAAAATAAAAAGCACCAAATGAGGGAGATTTCCATGAACTAATATAAAATGCTTTCCAGGAAATATTAACTGAAAAGCTGGAAAGTACAAGAGAGGATATATACCATGCTCTCTTTTGTGTAAGAAAGAAGGACAAATAAAACATACAAATACTGGCTTGTTACCAAAGAACACAGGAAATATAAAAAAACAATGAAGCTGATTACTTAGTGGAGGGAGAGGATAGAAGTGTTTCAGGAGAGAGAGACACTTCTCTGGAACAATGTTTTTTGTATAGTTTTGACTTACGGAAGCATGTTACTGTTTTACCTATTCAAAAAGAAAATTAAAGCAAGATGGGAAGGGAAAGAAAAATCTACAACTGAAAACTACCGGAAACAAATGAAAGCAGTTGTATTTCCTATAAACACTACAGCCACACGGAACGGGTAAAGGAAAAGAAAGAACAAATCCAAGAAACTCAAGAATACAGTGTTTGAGCCTTTACCTTCCGTTTTGGGTAAGGCTGGGTTGGGGAGAACTGCCACAAACTCCCAAACTCTTTTTAGTCAATATACTTCTTCATCTAGTGGTGGGCGTGTCAGACAATTTTGAAACATTTTGATATATTGTGACACTGGGCAAATGGAAATGTGTGACTGCTATTGGGAGCTGCGATTTGCATATGGGAAAGTGACATGGAAATATGGAGTGGGGGAAGGCAAGAAGGAACCTTGTTGGGGTGAATTGGAATTAGAGGTGTGAGTGTGAATAAACGCACACACGCACACACCCCTATATATACATATAAATATATGCACATAAATATATAGATATGTACATATTTGCTTGCATGTGTGTATCTGTAGAATATGTACATGTGTATTATATTTGTATGTATATGTGTAAATACATGTATATTTTTTCTAGCTTTGTCTACTGAAAGGGCCTAGAAGTAAGGATTCTCCAGTGGCAATGAGCACCTAGCACTCAAATCTTGGCCTCTAATATCAAAAGCTCCTCAAAGAAATGGCCAATCCCAGAGATGGGACAAGGTAATTATGAAATGAACTTTGAACATTATGCTAGAAAATAAAGTAATGCCTGAAAAAAAAAATGATGAGGGGCATTTCACAAGGCCACGGGAGCCACCTTGAAGGGATTTCTACTGGTTAAATCTGGTAGTTTGAGCCCTAAAATAATTAAGTACAGCCCTGGGTGATAAGTGATTGGAAAAAACAGGAATAAATGAGTCTATACTGATACATATATAGCCAGATAGATACACAAATAAGGGATAAGGGAAGGCTCTTGCTTCCTGAATAATGCAAGGAGCTGACTGGTAAATGTGGAGAGCAGCCTAAAATTGAAAAACCATAATTTTGCAACTATTGTAGTAAAGACTGGTTTAAACCCAATCAACAGTGAATGTTAAATGTAGGGGAAACTGAAGGGTAACGGTCTATTTTCGAGGACTCAAAGTGCCTCCCCACAGATTGCTCATTAATTGCAAGGGAAAAAGTAACTGCACGATAGAGAAAGCAGATAACCCTTTGACCAGGTGATTGAAGCAAATGGATAGGCTGTGTCTCAGGGTGTGAAACCCTGAGAAGAATATGGCACCGCTTGTTTAAGATTTGGGTGGAGACTGTGTGAGATGAGCCTAAGCACGAGAAAACATTGAGCTATTCCCAAATGAGTGACACTCTTTTTAAGAAGTTGGACTATGTGCTTCAAAAATGTCAATGTCACAAAAGGCAAAGAAAAGCTAGGGAAATAGTCCAGATTAAGGAAATTCAAGAAGAATGACAACTAAAGTCAATACCCGATCCTGGACTGGATTCTGTCCTGGAGGAGGAAAAACTTAAAGGACTTTATTGAGTCAATGGCAATACATGGAAATCTCATGGTTGATTAAAGTATTACATCAATGCAACGTTTGCTAAAGTAGATAACTGTATTACGTGTGCGTAAGAAAATACCCTTATTCTTACAAAATACACAATAAAGTAGGAGCAAAAGATTGTGGTGTAAGGAATTTGTTATTGGGAGTTTAGAAAAGTTTATTTAAGTATGAGAGACAGAGTGAATGAGAAAGAGTGTAAATGATAGAACAAATGAGGTAAAATTGTAACAACAGGTAAATCTGGGAAAAGGGTAGATGACTATTCTTTGTAGTAAACTTATCTGTGCAGTTTTCCCATAAATTTAAATTATTTCTGCCCCCTCCACAAACAATTCCTGAAAGTGTCTACAGGTCCCCTAAACAGTTCTCAACTATGTTTTGGAAGTAGATGTGAATATATCCAGAGCTGGCCTTAGATCCTCTTGAGACCCGGGCTTTGGTCCTGATGTGACTCTCAGTGTTCATTTCGATCAATGTTTTATTTATTCTGTTACTGTTCACGAAGGAAAGTGGGACTGCTGCTCCTCAAGTTCCACCTGGTTCCTTTCCGGGGGGCAGGGAATACCCCTTACTCCACCCCCAAGGTGCCTGAAACGCAGGTGCCTGCTCAGTTCTCATTTGCTGACTTGGATGAATAAGACCAGACTGTCTGAGCATCTGAAGCTTTTGGGAGGGAGATCTAGAGAAAAACCTCTTCAAAGTCAAGGAGAGCAGTCTAGGCAGCAAGGTCTCCAAGGTCTTCCCTTTTGGTTCTGGTGAAAGGGATATAAACAGAGCTGAGTGCAGAGTTTAATAGAAAACGTGGTTGTGCTAGGCTCAACATGCACCCCTCACCCCACCCACGTCCCCCCCAAATACTCCCATCCTAATTCCTAATCTCTGGAGCCTGTGAATGTTAATTTACATGCAAAAAAAAAGGACTTTGCAGATATGATGAAGTTAGGGACCTTGAAATGGGGAGATGATCCTGGATATCAAGGTGGACCCTGAATGTGGTCACATGTGTCCTTATAAGAGGGAGACTGGACACAGGCAGAAGAGGACAAGGCAGTGTGGCCACGGAGGCAGAGACTGGCATGATGTGGCCACAAACCAAGGAACCCAGCAGCCGCCAGGAACTGGAAGAGGCAAGGAAGGATGCTCTCTTGAACCCCCCAGAGGGGGTGCTGCCCTACTGACACCTTGCTTTTGGCTTTGTGCAACAAGTTTCAGACTTCGGAAGTCCAGAAATCTGAGCTAGTCAATTTCTGCTGTTCAAAGCCATCAAGTTTGTGGTAATTGTTACAGCAGCCACAGGAAATAAGTGCAGCCGTAGAAAAGGAAATTACTTCAACTTTCATCCTCGCCCCTAGCTCATACACAAAGCTTGTGGGAAGGCATGTCCTCTCTGAGCCTTGTTGCTTTTAATTTATGAGAGAAACACTAAGTAGGGAGTCTGTGAGTGAAGGAGCAAATGTCCCAAAAATACCACCTCTTCATGCAAGCCTCTCCTCCCTCCGATACATAAAGGTAGGTGGTTCTCAAAGTTGCCTTCTTCCCCTGAGCCATTCAGACAGCACAGGCGTGACACGCTCAAGTTGACTATATGAACAAGTCCACTTCTTGTCTTTTTCTTTCTTAAACCATTGTTTGGCTGAGAAAGGACCCAATTCAGAGTTTTTTAAAGAAAAAAATCTAATTGCATATACCGATTAGTCATACTTTCCTTAATTAAATTCAATATGCTCAAACTCCTCATGAGTAGTAATAATAATATAATACTATTACATGATTATTAATAACAACATAATACAATATAATGTGATGGAAGACACTAGTGTTGTCTGGCTGGTATTTATTGACTACTTACAGTGTCCTGTGCTATGAGCTTTTTCTGTTCATTGTCTCATTCAGGCCCCGTAATGCAGTCAGGTGGGTTTATGAGCATTATTTCACCCGCGAGCAACCTGAGGATATGACTCTACAGATCGCCAACCCTTGACTTTCTGGTAAGTTACAGCAGGACTGTGGTTCTCAGGGGGTTCTAAGCAAGCAGAAATACCATGACCTGCACACACATCTTGCCCAACTTACTAGAATGACTAACAAACATGGCAGAAGTTCAGAGAAGGTGACTCTCCATGGAGGCAAACCGAGAGCAGATAGAGCTTGCAGGGAGGATTCCAGGGGAGTTTAGGGTCTGAGTCACCAGCGATCCCAACAGAACTGCTAGTTTCGAGTGGTGAGCGCCCAAGCAAGTCTGCTCAAGGTCACAACCATCTGTGGCACCGAATAACTTTGAGGGCGTCCGGGAGAAGTGTTTCCTCAAATGTAGGTCATTTCCAGCTTGGCTTGGAAGAGTCCAAGTCATCTGCATTCTCTCCTGGGCGAAGGGTAGGATTTTGAACATTTGGACGCGATGCTACTCGCATAGCGAGTAATTAAACAGTGCATGGATTGCCTTCCTGCTTATACTTCAGTCTCAAGACTGTTTATAATATTTTGGCTTTCCTTCTTGATCTAAGTAGTTGCTGGTGCTGTGGAAAGAAGACAGGACAAATTGCTAAGTGGAATGGAGTTGCAGGGTTAGTGCCAAAACTCTTAGGTAAATCATCGAAACTCTGGATAAATCTGTTCCTTCATCTTTAAAATATGGGTTAAGAAAACCTCTCCTACTTACTCCGTAAGGCTGTCATCAAGCTAAAGTGGAAAAAATAAAAGCCTACAAGCTTTGGATTTAGACAGATCTGGGTTCAAATCTACTTTTTCCTTACAAGTTGTATGACTTGGAGCAGGTTCATTCAAAATCTCTCTGGCCCTCAGTTTCTAGGTCTGAAGAGTGAAGCTGACAACAGCTTCCTCATAGGGTCTTGCAGGAGATTTAATGAGAAAACAAATATAAAGCATTTCGCAGTGCCCGGCACAGGGCAAACATCTAATGGATGGAAGCTATTATTATTAATAGTCCTAACTGACATCAAAGGAACTTAAAAGGGCAAAAGGAAGTGTGCCGTCTGTTAGCTGAAGTAGTAGTAAACGAAAGGCTGTGAAATCTAAATGTGCCTTTGAAGACGTCCAAGGATGTTTTTATTTACTGATGATGCTGAGCAAGGTACATAGGCTTGTTGAAGCCATTAGCCGGAGACCTGGAGGTATAACCAAGCAGTAACAATGTTCTCGAGCTGGAGACACTGTCCACCTCTATGTAGATTTCTTTTTTTTTTTCTTTCTTTTTTTTTAAGATTTTATTTATTTATTTGACAGAGAGAGAGATCACAAGTAGGCAGAGGGTGGTTGGGGGAAGCAGGCTCCCCACCGACCAGAGAGCTTGATGCGGGGCGGGATCCCAAGACCCCGAGATCATGACCTGAGCCGAAGGCAGAGGCTTTAACCCACTGAGCCACCCAGGCGCCCCTATATGTAGATTTCCTTTACCCCCCCCTATTCATCCGGGCATCTTGTGAAGCGTTTAATGCCCTGTGTGTGACTTGCTATGCACCTTCTCCTCCTTCCCCTTAAGACTGTAAATTCCTTGAGAATAAAGACAGCATTTTCTCTGCGGCCACGAAGCCCCGCAGGGCTGGGTGAGGATTGCATGCGTGTTCCATGCATAAGGTACTAACTGGTGCCCAAGTGTGGCAGGGATTGTGGTGAACTTTTCCTCCCAGTGTGATTCTGGGGAGCTGCGGATAGCGCGCGCGCGCGCGCGCGCGTGTGTGTGTGTGTGTGTGTGTGTGTGTGTAGGGGCGGGGAGGAGTACACAGGGAGAGGAAGGATTTGCCAGGTATTGGGAACCTCTTGGGCAGGAAAGCCCGCTCCGGGAGGAAAGTGAATTCCAAGGCAAAGCAAAGAGTTTGGCTTATGCGTCCTTTCTTTCTTCTTCGAAGTACTGCCTTCCATTAACGTCGACCAGAACCTGTGTATGCTCCCGCACTCCCCAGCCGTGGGAGCTGGACTATGTCATTAGGTCCCTTTGAGCTTTAGTTTCCTTAGTCTTAAAACACGGGTGATGCTATAGGTTCTGTTTGCCTCACCGAGGAACCGTGGCATCTGATGAGACAGCGCACAGAACCGCTACCCGCACCGCAAAGCCTGATCCTCGGGTTTTGGTCCGTGCAGGTCCTATCGAGATGTCACTCCCCTGGGGCGGGCGTCTGTACTGGGGGCTGCTCCTTGCCCAGAGGCGACAGCTGCATTCAGAGCATCCACGTGCGCCCTCGGGGGCTTTCGGGAGGCACTGCGGGCGATGTGCCCCCTCAGGGGCCCTAGTGCCCCAGCTCACACATTGCGCTGTCAAAACCACACTCCCAAACCTCGCTTTCCAGAAGCAGAAGGAGATGTGCTCAGATATGTTCCCCCCGACTCCAAACCTCGTGTGTCCGCACGGATTCGTCGCTGTTTGGTCGGGGCCCCGTGTGGCTGCTGGCGGGCGTGGAGGCGGCAGCTAGCTGAGGTTGGGGTGCTCGTGAGCACCCAGAACAGAATTTCCGAGTGGGAAGGTAACGAGTCCCCAGCTGTTCCGGCTTCCTGGAGGCTCTCAGAGGCTTCCACAAACACATCTACCCCGATACCTCCCTTCTCCAATGCACATGTTGCCAGAGTTCTCCTTCCAGATTCTTCGATTTAACTCCCCATGTTGGGTGACCCCTTTGTACCCCTGGTCCACGGAGCTTGAAGCCTGAGCTAGCTTGGGATAAAATCAGCAGCTGATGCCACTCTGCACCGCCTCGGGCCCCTCGGAAGAAGGAACACAATCGGGTGTCACCATTACCTCTTTTATCGAGATTTCCAGAAAGGGGGGGGCGGGATCTGAGGTGGGTTTTTTGCCCTTCCCATTGGTGATCGTAAGATGTGGAGTAAGTAGGACAGAGGAAAAGTCTGGGGACTTCTCTGCTAACGTTTCTCATCAGCTCGATTCCCTTTTGCCTGCCGGTTGAGACCCTCCTGGGCAAACTCCCTTCCTGCCACTTTCTTTGTCTCATTACTTTACCTGGATGACATGCCCAAGGCAATAACAAGAAGGGGCCTTGGAGACACGGGCCCTCAAGGTCTCATGTGAACACACGTGGAGGCTCCAAGAGGCCCTGAGGCCCCAGGAGGGGAGGTGATTTTTGTTAAAGGCCCCAGAGCCATGCAGGGGAAGAGGTGACCCCACTCAAGTAGTCTGTGTTCTCTCACCCCCCGCAGGGCTGAAGGCCCTCTTTGCGATAACCAGTGCATCATAAACCAGAAGGAACTCGAGAGAACTTTGGCCTTAGTCCTCTGACGGGGGAGCATCTGTCTGCCAGCTAGGCTGCAGGAGGCCCTATTTACTTCTTTTTCCTAAATGACTTTCTTTCCTGAGGTCTCTTGCCCTCGCCCCATCTCTCTTTTTTCTCTTAATCCCTCCCTCCCTAGAAGCTGTCACTCAAATGATGCTTTTAGCTCCTAGCCTGGTGACGTATTTTCCTTAAAAAAGAATAAAGCATAAAGCAAAACAAAGCAGAACAAGCAAAGGACAAGGGCATCCCCAAACGACCAGTCTCCCCCTTCACCTAGGGACACGGGGGCCTGGTCCTTCCTGGCCCTCTCGCCCTTCTGTTCCCCTTTTGTTTTGAACTTAGATTCTTTCACTGAGTTTTCTGGGCCCCAAAGAACACCTTGTTCAGGGAACTCAGTCACTTCTCCACCCTTGCTGCCACAGGCCGTGGGATTCCAAGTCAAACAGAACTTTCCTGCCTTTTCCATTCAGCACAACGTTCCTGGGCTTATTTCCTCTGCTGGATGGGAGCTCACAGACAGGAAAATGAGCAGTCCTCTGAAGGAAGAGGCTCGATTACCACAATAGAAATGATGGAAAAGTAGATACAAGGTATAAAAGCCTTGTAGTGACAAATCATTAATAGGATTCCTATCTCAAAAACATCTCATAGATGCCAATGTAAAAATGACACCCGCGGAAATGTTTTGAAACCTAGCCGAGTCATCGAGGAGGGAAGGGGTTCTGCTCCCTCTTTCTGATGACCCGTAATTTAGACCCAAATGAGGACTCTTGTGAGAGTGAAAGGGTGTGTTGCTAACAAGGGTGCCAGTGGTCTAGCTTATAATTAAACACCGTTGCTAAGACAGGCAGTGCATTTGTCTTTGGAGAGCTCTGAGCGTGAGCTAAAATTAGCTTCTTGGCCCCTGTGTCCATTCTTCCCTTGGGTTTGTGAGGCCGGGTCTCGTCCCTCTTCCCAGGAGAACAGACCAGGTATTTGAGGATATAGCTCTTCTGTCTTCCGGGTCTGTTCTTCTCCAGGCTAAAGATATCCCGTTCCTTGAGCAATTCCTTATTCGGTATAGTCTCCTGTTCTTTCACCATCCTGGCTGTGCTGAGTGACTTCCACGTGGTCTGTATTTGCAAGCCTCTGCCCGGAGCTCGGTGTGGTCCTCCCTTAGCTTCCAGCCAGACATCTCAATCTATCCGCACAGCTCCTTAGACAGGCTTGGGAAGCAAACGCTCTGCAGATACCCCCTTATTCCCTTGAGCTTTCTTTTACACACGTTCTTGGGCACGCTGGATAGGCTGGGTGTTCACCGATGCTGGACGGGAAGTACAGAGGGACGAACAAGGGCAGGAGCACCGGGGCTCTCGTCCCACCTGGTCTCTCTTTTTTTCAAGGGCTTCGTTTCCAGAATTCCATTGTTGTGCCACTTAGAAGATCTTCAGATTTGAGCAAGTTACTTCATCTCTCTGTTGCCCCTCCGCTTTCTCATCCGGAAAATGTAAAATCACACTGTTGTCATCAGGGTTAAATGGAAGGTACTGAGAACATTTGGCCGCGTGGTAAGTCACGCCCATGCTGTTATTATTATGGTTACTGCTCTCCTGCTCCCCCTTCCCACCACTTTGGTGCTACTGGTCACTCCTGGGGAGGTTTTCTAAAGCTGCAAAATCTGCAAGCCACCCCAGTGCTTCAGGCTGAAAAACTCACCTTCTGCCCTCTAGATTGTAGGTGCCTCTGTGGGAGGATAATAACACCCAAAGCCTGTCATTAATCCCTTTCAGGCTCCCGGGACCTTTCATCCTAAAGGATTCCAAGGTCCTTGAATAAAAGAAGCAAAAACACTCATTAAAACATTAACGTGTGGGGGCACCTGGGTGGCTCAGTGGGTTGGGGCCTCTGCCTTCGGCTCAGGTCATGGTCTCAGGGTCCTGGGATCGAGCCCCGCATCGGGCTCTCTGCTCAGCGGGGAGCCTGCTTCCCCCTCTCTCCCTGCCTGCCTCTCTGCCTACTTGTGATCTCTCTGTCAAATAAATAAAATAAAATCTTAAAAAAAAAAACCAACATTAACGTGTGTGTGGCAGGTACAACAAGTCGTTGGGATGCAGCCCTCCATAAAACCGCTCTTTATCTGAAGTTTTGGTTTTTAAGAGGTGAGTTTATTCCAAGTAATCTCTAAATTTTAGTGAATTAAATTCAGACCCTCACCCTGAGTTCCCCGATCTTTGTTTCCCCACAGAGACACGGCTCTGAGCACCTTCTCCAGCTCTGTGTCCTCAGCGAGGGCAAGTGGAAGCACAGGGCAAAAGAGGAAAAAAGGCAGCAACAGGGAATTCTTGCAAGTAGCATCGCAAAGAGCAAAGGACCTTTCATCTTAGGATCTGCAAGCTACTTATACTTGACATAGCTGATATCTGCCTCTTGGCATAATTGCACTGAATTTATCGAGAGAGTATTTTGACTTGCCCAAGGTTAGAATTTCACCTCTTAGGTGGAAATAAACAACAAGATTATGTTGGGTTGGGAGACCCCTCTGACGTTCCTGATTTTTGTCATTAACGCCGTGGCGTTCCTGGGTCAAGGACGTGCCGGAGGTCTGCTCCGAGGCTGGTTCTGGGCAGCAACCAGTTGCCTGCGCTATAGTGACTCCGACGGGAGGGCACGCCCAGCTTGTCACATGCCCAGCCTCGAGGGATAGTAGGCTGGCTCTCCGTCTAGCTCGGTGGCGTTACACATCCTTCCTGTTCTGGTGAGACAAAGCGATGGAAAAGTTCTCTTTCTGATGGCCCACCGGAACACGCTCAGTAAGGGGTGTCAGCGGCCTGGAGATAACCTGACCCTATCTGGGCGGATCTTATCACAGTGCAAGTTTTTAAAGACCAGAGTGTGGCTCCAGTGGCAGCCGATGCAGGGGTTTCCTCTTGCCCTGCTCGCCCGCCCCACACGAGGCTGGCCAGGATGGAGGCAGCACCAGATGAAGTGGGCTGTGGTCTCTCACTGTCTCTGACTTCTTGGGTTTGGGGGTACATTCTTAGCTTTAATTTCTGGTTCCTCTAGGGAGAAGGGAAGGGGAAATGAATGCGCGGTCAGTGAATGCTTATGTTGAATCAAAAATATTGCCTACATGATTTCCTTTACTTTACCGGCTTGTAATGTTACTTGAAACCCTTGTGGTTTTTTTGGAAAATCCAAGGGAAGGAACATGGTGGGCCATGTGTACTTTAGACCAGAATATAAAGGGACAGAAGATTCTCTTTGTAGGGCCTCTGCCATTCTTCCTACTCATAGGAGATGAAAACAATGAAATGTCAGATTCTAACATGGATAGACTTCCGCATGTGGGTGCTTTTTGAGAGTGCCAATCCTCATTTGCAGGTGTGTGAACAATGGATTCCTATTACTTTGTGAACTATCATACCCAATGGTAATAGCAATTTGGATTTGTGCTGGTGATTCCATAGAAACAATTGTGTATATGAAGCATAACTAATCGAGGGAGCGTTCTCAACTCTTTACTAACCATGTGTCTGAGATACATAGCCATTGGACTAGAAGGCCATGACCAAGGTACCTCTACCACCATGAATGGTAACTAACTTGGAGAAAATAACCTGCCTCGATGCCCCAAATGTGTATGATGATGGCAATAGCGTAATAACTATTTGTAGGATCAACTTGATTTGGGTTCGTATTGCTTTAGTTTTGCTTTCGTTCATCAGAGTTATTGCTTTCTGGCCATAATAGCTCAATTTCTATTCAATATTCTATCATAAGAAGCCAATTTCATTAACATCTTTTTGAAATAGATGACATGCTTTGTGGCCCAGAGATCCCAGGAACGGGGCAAAGATGTGGCTTCAGAGGTTTGACCTTGCCTATTTCCTGAGGGTGCACAGATGGTTTGTTCCACGTGAAAAGTTGCTGGAAAAAACTTGGATGGATTATTGCGACTTGCTTTGCATATATAAATACTTAAGTCTGTGTTTAATAATACACTTGATGGAAATATCCTATAAACATATTAACTGCTACATCAACATTTCAGATAAGTTCAATGGGCTTGCCATCCCACGAACGGTTTTATCAGCGGGTTCTCTCTCCAGGCTATGAAGCCTGTATCACAGAGACAGTAAAACTGATTAAAAGCAATTAACATTCTTTCCTATTGACTTTTCTTAAGCCTCTCCTGGTAATAGGTATGTAGAACGGTGACATATGAGACTCAATCAATTTATAAGTGTTTACTGGGCCTCTTTACCCTATAGCTAAGCATAGATGCCGGGTCCAGAAGGGGTGAGAGATAAGATCCCTGTCCTCAAACACTAACAATCAAGTCAGGGAGCTAAAGATAACACTCACGAAGTAGGCAGAAGCATTTCTGACAGTATGTATAAATTATGCGACTACTCTTCTGATCTGTTACCTATCTGAGAAGGTCAACATGGAGACAAATGAGTTGGGACTTGAAGAAGTTGTAGAGTTTGTATTGTTAATAACAATTATTAATATGGGAAGACAGTAGCATTTACAGCGAGCTCTTTTTATGATCCCTGTCTCATCTCTCTGAAAGAGGTGGGGGAAGGAATAAAATTTGTTGAGTAAATATGCAAAGTGGACGTAACGATACCTACACATGACGTAGGTTTCACTAGAGAAGAGGAATCTTGAGCTAGGGGACCCAAATCTTTTATCACGAGCAGTAAGCCTTCCTGAATTTTGTTTCAAAGGGTGACTCTATCTTCCGAGTCTATTTATTATACAAATGTCCTTGAAAAGATCAATCTGGAGCAAAGAGTAGTCAGTGCCTCTCTCATAAGACATGTAAACTTAGGAGAGACTCGCGGAGAGCTGTCTTCCTCCTTGCTCAAGGTTGCCCAGCTGGTTAATATCAGGGCTAGGGTTAGAACCAAAGTAGCCAAAATATATGGAATGATCTCACCAGTTCCCTGAAATTTGTCCCAATACCTGGGACCAGCCCTCATTCCATTCGGGGGAGTTTTGTCACTGTTCTGGCCTATATGAGGCATCCATTACAAGTGATGGAGTTCCTTCTTGTCCCATGGGCCAAGCCCCAGTCTTGGGCTCCATTCTTGTGGTGTTTCTTGTCTCGTTCCTCAGGGCTAAAGTGCCTGCCTTGGCCTTCCACCCAGTTCCACAGTCCCAGGAATTTCACTGCTGTATCCTGGGCCACTCTTGGCCAGCATCATGCCTGGATCTTTGTGTCTTCTATCTCTCTGTATGTGGCCCAATTGTCACACTTGCAGGAGCTTCTAGATGCTGACCTGCTCACCAAAACCTTTATCCTGTCCCTCCCTCCATAGGATTTGCTCCATCGGCCCAGTTGGACTTCAGATAACTTCTCCCACAACATCTACTCTTGTGTGCTTGTCTGACCCCATTCATTGCATTTTGTTTCTGGGTCATTGTCCAGTGGCTTACTTGATTTCATTCCAGTAAGAGAAGGAGTTGGTGATGGGGAGATCAAGGAGGAACATCATAAGCTGAGTGCTGCAGGGGGATGAGTAGACTGGACCAGTCCCAAGGCCAGTGTGGTTAGAACCGGGGGAAGTGGGGCCCAGAAGAGACTGAAAGCCAGGCTGAAGAATCTGTAGAACAACTAACTGAATTATAGAACATCACAGGATTTCATGAGAGTGTGTGCAAACTGATAGAGAGAGAGCGGGTTTTGGAATTGGATGGAACTGGGTTTGAATTCTGGATCTGCTACCTACTAGAGCATGACCTTGGAATGTTTGTGTCTGAGTTCCTCGTCTATCAAATCATGGTACTAACACTTACCTCATGGGGCTGTGATGTGGGCTGTTGATAATACAGATACAATACTTAGCACTGTGACTTCAATTTTTAAAGGCTCAATAAATGGTAGCTATCAGACATTTATCATTATGGAATGTTTGCCCTGGAATAGACCTTAGATCTTGATCCAACCCGCTTATTTTAGACAGGAGGAAAAAAAAAATACGAAGCACACAGCGGTCAGCAAAGTAACCTGTTTGCCCAACCTTGTCCGCGGGATCTTACGCATTGAACGCTTATTTATCAAGCAGTGCCGGATAGCGTGCGCTTAGACATTTATTAGTCGGTGACTTGGCAGTGAGCAGTTAGGAGCATCCTTGGAAGACACAGACCAGGGGTTTAATTCAGGCTTACCTTATGCGGGGACAATGTTCCTTTTTAGCCATAGACTGTCATAGACTAGCCATAGACTGTCTAGATGTAAAGAGTAACGTGCTCCCGTCACATGGCCAGCCCCCCAGCTCTTGTGCCTCGCCACCTTTTTGTCTGTTCCTCAAAACTGCCTCACTCTTTGCTACTACTTCGGGCCACTTTAGTCAGCTCAGTCCTACCCGTCCTACTCATTCCTATTCCGTGTAAGTGCCATTTTCTCACGCAAGTCTTCCCAGATCTCCCCAGTGGGCAGCGGCTGCCTGTCACGCGTTACGTGCTTCTGTCATGCCCCGTGCTGCTTGCTTCGCGGTGCTCCTTGTGCTCTGGTGACACCATCAATCCCCATCTTTCCCGCTGGGGATCCCTCTAGGAGCAGCAGTTGGCGGCACTTGTTCTCTGGGACATCCCCAGAGCCCGACAGAGAGTAGAGGCTTAGCGCATATTGGTTAAATGATTCAATAAGGCTTGCTAACTGCAACTGCTGTTCCAGAATTTCAGAGTTGCTGCTTAGAATGTAAAACATGCTCTAAAAAGGGGACGCAAACGGTCTCAGAATAAAGGAGAAGTCTTCCGAAGCAAGGCAATTAGAAAAATTATGGTGATTTGTGCGTATTTATGTACTATACCTGCACACACAAGCGTTTTGCAATGTCCTTATTTTTCTCGTTTTCTCGTGTAGTGACACTTCATTATGGACTTACTTGGCCAGAGGACTAGCATTTGGAACCTGCTCTGCTAGAAGTCAGACTCATTAATTAACTGTAGCGAGTGCCATTGCTACACAGTGCTGAGAAAAGCAGATTTCAGAGTCCCGAAGGTTTTCATGACAAATGTACCAAATATACATTCATCTTTTGTTTCCTCTTGGTACAATTTTTATCCCTAGTTGTACTTTTTTTTTTTTAAATGAACCTTGCCTACCCCTCCCCCCATCGTGATGGCTTATTTAGTTCCAGGGCAATGCACACGAGGGACATAGGGGCACATGTGGAAATAGGCTGAAATCCCTTCATGGATTATGGGGTCTCCAGATTGTCCCAGTCCTGTCTCAGGATGAGAACAAGGGGAGCAGGCTTAGGAAATGGGGCCTAGGGCCCCTGCGTACAGCTATGTGGGTCGTGCCCTGCCAAGGGTCCCCAGCTGAGAGCAGCGGGCTCTCTCACCACGCTGGGCATCCAGATGGGGACCGGTGGTGCTAGGATGAGGCATGCCCCAGGTCACAAGGAGAAAGGGCTAGAGGTGGTGGTGAGTCAGTGAGATCATAGAATATTCTGGTTTTGAGGACGTGAGCTTTGCAATGAGAGAGACGTGTGTGTAGATCTCTGCTCGGCTACTTACCGTGTGCCTTTGGGCAAGACTGTAAGCCTTGGTTTCCTCGTCTGTAAAACCAGGATAACAGGGGCGTCTGGGTGGCTCAGTCGGCTCAGGTCTTGATCCTGGAGTCCTGGGATCGAGTCCTACATTGGGCTCTTTGCTCAGCGGGGAGCAGCTTCTCCCTCTTCCCCTCCCCCCACTTATGCATTCTCTCGCTCTCTCTCACTGTCTCTTCAAATAAATAAATAAATCAAAACTTAAAAAAAACCCAAGGATAATGGCAATATCTGTTTATAAGGTTGTGGGAAGGATCAAATGGGCTAATGTGGGCGGAAGGCTCAGCGGAGTGGCGGGCCCTATTTAATGCTTCACACACCTGTGGCGGTCATAGGTGGCGCCAAGCCGCCCATGGCCATCTGGGACGTACTTCTGGACAGAATTCGTGTACCCTTGGCTCTTTCCTCCTTACCTCACCACCCTGTCTCAGCCTGTGCCTCCTCTTAGTGTCCCCGCTGGTCCCACTTACTAAAACCAGACACCCCAATGCCATCCTAGACTCCAGTCTCTTCTCCTCCCTCTGACATCTCAGTGGCCCATCAATTCTACTCGATCTCCGTCTCCACCCCTTATTCCTGCTACTCATTCCAGAAAGGCAGGCAATTCCTCCCCGGGACAATGGCAGCGGCCACCAGGCTGACTCCCTTTCCCCATCGGAGCTCGTGGAGTCTCTTGCTTAAGACTATCTCTGTTAATCTACAGAATAAAGCCCAAACATCTTTGGAGGTAATTACGGTCCTACAAGACCTGGCTTGTCTCCTCACTGCTTCTACCTCGACATCTGTGCTTCAGAGATGCTCTCTATAGACTCAACGGCTTCCTGGTGGTTGTTTTTGTTTTTATTTCTAATCTCCATGCCTTAAGCATGTTGCTCCCCCTCCCTGGAATGCTGTTCATAATGATGATAATGACGCAGTGAAGGAGGATGATAAGAAGAGCCTGCACATACCGGGAACTTACAATATATCGTTTTCCGTGTTCGGTGCTTTACACTCGTAATCTGCTTTTCCCCAACTTTGGTCACTTGGTGGACTCATCAAGAACAATCATAATTTTGGGCGCCTGGGTGGCTCAGTTGGTTAAGCGACTGCCTTCGGCTCGGGTCATGATCCCGGAGTCCCGGGATCGAGTCCCATATCGGACTCCCGCCTCTGCGGGAAGTCTGCTTGTCCCTCTGACCTTCTCCCCTCTCATTCTCAGTCTCTCGCTCTCTAATAAATAATAAATAAAAAATCTTTAAAAAAAAAAAGAACAATCATAATTTTTTAAAATATATTTTTTATAAGGACGCCTGGGTGGCTCAGAAGGTTAAGCAGCTGCCTTTAGCTCAGGTCATGATTCCAGAGTCCTAGGATCGAGTCCTGCAACGGGCTCCTTGCCTAGCAGGGAGCCTACTTCTCTCTCTGCCTCTGCCTGCCACTCTGCCTGCTTGTGTTCTCTCTCTCTCTCTGACAAATAAATAAATGAAATCTTTTTAAAAAATTAAAAAATAAAAAATATATTTTTTTATTTCACATGAGTGTTTCACTTGCAATCCAGAGGGCTTGACTTTGCCTGTGTCTCTTATCGGCAGGGGGAACCCACAAGGGTATGTGTGGTAGCCAGTGCTCTGTCTCTTACTCACTTTTTTTTTCTCTTTTAAATTGACTTTATTTTTTAGAGCACTTTTAGGTTCACAGTAAAATTGAATGGAAAGCACGTTCCCATTTACTTGCCACCTCTCCCTTACCGCCTCTCCTACTATCAGTATCCTGCCCCCGGCTGGTCCATTTATGACAACTGATGAACCAACACTGATACATCATTATCTCTCAAAGTCCATGGTGACACGAGGGTTCATTCTTGGTGTTGTACATTCTGTGAGTTTTGAGAAATGTATCATGACATGAATCCACTTTTGTAGAGTCATACAGTGTAGTTTTACTGCCTTAAAAACCCTCTGTGCTATGCCTACTCATCCTTTCCTCCCACCCACCCCTGGCACCCAATGATCTTTTTACTATCTCTATAGTTTTACCTTTTTAGGAATGTCATAGTTGGAATCAGACAGTGTATAGAATTTTCAGATTGGATTTTTTTTTCCACATAGCAATACGCATTTAAAATTCCTCCATGTCTTTTGATGGCTTGATAGCTCATTTCTTTTAAATACTGAATTTATTCCATCGTCTGGATGAACCAGAGTTTATCCACTCACCTACTGAAGGGCATCTTGGTGGCTTCCAGGTTTTGACAATTATCAATAAAGCTGCTATAAACCTCTGTGTGCAGGTTTCTGTGTGGAACATCCATTTCGAGCTTCCTTGGGTAAATACCAAGGAGTGTGATCGCTGGGTTATTGGGTAAGAGTATGTTTAGTTTTATAAGGAACTGCCAAACTGTTATCCAAAGCAACTGTACCATTTTGCAGTCCCACCAGCAGTGAGTGAGAGTTCCTGGTGCTCCACAGCCTTCTTAGCATTTGGTGACGTCAGTGTTCTGGATTTGGGTCATTCTAATTGGTGTGTAGTGGTATTTCATTGTTGTTTTAGTTTTCAATTACCTAATGGTATACGATGTTGGACCCCTTTTCATAGGCTTATTTGCCATCTGCGTATCTTCTTTGGTGAGGTGTGTGATCAGGTCTTTGACCTATTTTTTGAATTAGGTTCTCTGTTCTCTTACTATTGAGTTTTAGGAGTTTTTTTGTATATTTTGGATAAGAATCTTTTATCAGATGTCTTTTGCAAAATATTTTTTCCCAGTCTTTGGTTTATCTTCTCATTTTCTTGAGCTCCCACTCATTTCTTTTTTAAAGATTTTATTTATTTATTTGACAGAGAGAGATCACAAGTAGGCAGAGAGGCAGGCAGAGAGAGAGAGAGAGGAGGAAGCAGACTCCCTGCTGAGCAGAGAGCCCGATGTGGGGCTCAATCCCAGGACCCTGAGATCGTGACCTGAGCCGAAGGCAGAGGCCTTAACCCACGGAGCCACCCAGGTGCCCCAAACTCCCACTCATTTTTAAAGCCCAGCTCAGAGCTCATCTTCTGTGACACTGGGCTCTCTCTTCCCCTCCCCAGCGGTTGGTCTGGATTGACTTTGTGCCATCGCTGTGCCTTTTATGAACATCAATCCTATTGTAAATATTTACACACCAGACCGTGGGAGTCTTGGGGAAAGGGTCATATGACTCATTTTCGCATTTCCAGAGCAAAGCACAGCGTCTGGCATGAATCAAGTGCCTGATAGGTGTGTGTTGACTAAACGGAGCTGGCAGATGAAGACATACATATCCAGGGCACCCCTGCCTCCCTCAGAAGCATGGGGGGGGGGGGAGTGGGGCATTCCTTTTGCAGCGGTGCTGAGAAATACACTCTGTGAACGGCGTTTTGGTCTAGGCGACCTTCCATCTCTGCCCGATGCAAACCATCCAGTGTGCCCACCAGAGAGCTGCTGTTGGTCAAGAAGCTGAATGCCCGTTCTCCACAGTGGGTTTGCCGCCGGAACACAGGTGTCATGAAAACCACCGCTCAACCTAAACCAAAATGGGAAAGGAAAAGACTCATATCAACATCGTCGTCATTGGACATGTAGATTCGGGCAAGTCTACCACTACTGGTCATCTGATCTACAAATGTGGTAGCATCAAGAAAAGAACTATCGAAAAATTTGAGAAGGAGGCTGCTGAGATGGGAAAGGGCTCCTTCAAGTATGCCTGGGTCTTGGATAAATTGAAAGCAGAACATGAATGTGGTATCACCGTTGATATCTCCCTGTAGAAATTCGAGACCAGCGAGTATTATGTGACCATCATTGATGCCCCAGGACACAGAGACTTTATCCTAAACGTGATTACAGGCCCATCTCAGGCTGTTTGTGCTGTCCTGATTGTTGCTGCTGGTGTTGGTGAATTTGAAGCAGGTGTCTCCAAGAACAGGCAGACCCGTGAGTGTGCCCTTCTGGCTTACACACTGGGTGTAAAACAACTGATTGTTGGTGTTAACAAAATGGATTCCACTGAGCCACCCTACAGCCAGAAGAGATACGAGGAAATCGTTAAGGGAGTCAGCACCCACATTAAGAAAATTGGCCACAACCCAGACACAGTAGCGTTAGCGCCAATTTCTGGTTGGAATGGTGACAACATGCTGGAGCCAAGCTCTAACATGCCTTGGTTCAAGGGATGGAAAGTCACCCGTAAAGATGGGAGTCACGGTGGACCCACACTGCCTGAAGCTCTGGATTGCATTCTGTCACCAACTCGTCCAACTGACAAGTCCTTGCATCTGCCGCTCTAGGGCGTCTACAAAGTTGTCGGTATCGGTGCTGTCCCTCTGGGCTGAGTGGAGACCGGCGTTCTTAAACCTGGAACGTGGTCACCTTTGCTCCCGTCACTGTTACAACTGAAGTGAAGTCTGTTGAGATGCACCATGAAGCTTTGAGTGAGGCTCTTCCTGGGGACAATGTGGGCTTCCATGTCAAGAACGTATTTGTCAAGGATGTGTGTCGTGGCAATGTGGCTGGTGACAGCAAAAATGACCCACCCATGGAAGCAGCTGGCTTCACGGCTCAGGTGATTATCCCGAACCATCCAGGCCAGGCCAGCGCTGGATGTGCACCTGCGTTGGATTGTCACCCAGCTCACATTACTTGCAAGCTTGCTGAGCTGAAGGAGAAGATAGATCGTCGTTCTGGAAAAAAGCTGGAAGATGGCCCCAAGTTCTTGAAATCTGGTGATGTTGATATGGTTGCTGGCAAGGCTGTGTGTGTTGAGAGCTCCTCTGACTGTCCTCCTCTGGGCCGTTTTGCTGTACGTGACATGACACAGATGGTGGCTGTGGGTGCCATCAAAGCAGTGTACAAGAAGGCAGCTGGAGCTGGCAAGGTCACCAAGTCTGCCCAGAAAGCTCAGAGGGCTAAATGATGCCCAATACCTGCCACCCCAGTCTTAATCAGTGGTGGAAGAACGGTCTCAGGAATGTTTGTGTCAATTGGCCATTGAAGTTTAATAGTAAAAGACTGGGGGGCGCCTGGGTGGCTCAGTGGGTTAAAGCCTCTGCCTTCGGCTCAGTTCATGATTTCGGGGTCCTGGGATCAAGGCCCCACATCGGGCTCTCTGCTCAGCGGGGAGCCTGCTTCCCCTCTCTTTCTGCCTGCCTCTCTGCCTACTTGTGATCTCTCTCTCTCTGTGTCAAATAAATAAATAAAATCTTTAAAAAATAAAATAAAAGACTGGTTAATGATAACAATGCATCGTAAAACCTTCAGAAGGAA